>CM062810.1:116649071-117849071 GCA_031772625.1 Pinus tabuliformis | reverse complement strand
AGCATGGTGAAGTCAAAGCTAAGAAGACCATCAGGGATCCTATTAACAAGCATTTGGTTGCATACATCTTTGATTTGAATGCATCTAAGGAGATGTATGACAAGTTGGTTGGCATGTTCAAAGTTAGCATTGCAAACCAAGTCCTCTTTCTCAAAAACTAGTTGAAGGACATAAATAAGGGAAGAGGTGAAGATATCCAATCCTACTTCATGAGGATTACCGACATAAAAAATGATCTTCTTTCAATTGGAGAAGTTATTGCTGATAGAGAGCTCACTCTCATTTCCCTTGGAGGTCTCCCTCGTGAATGGCATGTGTTCAACACTACTGTCCTCAACAATGAGAGGATTCTAGGTTTTGATGAATTTTTTACTAGATGCACTCAAGAAGAGACAAGGATGATGGAGAGAGACATGCCTTAAAATAGGAATGATCCTACTGCATTCTCCGCTCATGCTAAAAAGAAGAACAATGGAGGTTCAAAGAAGCAATGTTAAGGAATATCGAGATTCAAAATTGGAAGGAACGAAAGTTGCTTCATTTATAATAGGTTTGGCCACTATGCTAGGGAGTTTCCTAATAGAAAGGATACACCTCATGATGATGACAACGACAAGCACAACAATTTCAGGGGCAACAACACTCAAAGGAATTACAAATTCAACAACAAAGGAAAAAGGAATGCTCCGGCTACTCAACATGGAAATGGTCAACCTCCCAAGAGATCAAGAAGTTCCAACTATGATGAATCTAATGTTGTAGATAACAAGCAAAAATAATTTTATCTTATATCTGCCTTCTCTACTGCCTCTCCTTCGGATACCTTGGGAAATTGGTTGATTGATAGTGCTGCCTCAAGGCACTTCACTAGGTATAGGGAAGCTCTTTCAAATCTGATAAAAAAGGATACAAATTTGGAAATCATTCTTGGGGACAATGCCACCTATCATGTGAAGGGAGTTGGGAATGTTACTCTTCAATTGAATCAAGGTAACACCATTCATCTACAAGAAGTACTATATGTACTTGAGCTGAAGAAGAACCTGGTATTTATCTCGGCGATGGAGGACAAAGGATTCAAGATGGCATTCATTGATGGAAAGGTACGTGTTTGGATTTTTTTTCAAAGAAGCATTTACTCTTGGATTTAGGGTTGATAGCCTATATCAAGTTGGAGGAAGCCCATTAGGAGCTATGTCTTGTGACACATCTCTTCAATTCGAATTATGTCACCGAAGGTTTGCCCATCTACATTATAAGGCTCTACCCGATGTGAGGAAGATGGTGATAGGCATGCCCAAATTTAAAGTAGAACATGAAGGTGTTTTTTAGGGATGTGCCGAAGGAAAACATACAAGGGGACCATTCCCCTCAAGTGATAGCAAGACTATCGACATTTTGCAATTGGTTCATTCTGATCTATCTGGTATGATGCCCGTGACATCTTTGGGAGGATATTTATATTATGCTATCTTTGTGGATGATTTCTCTCGCAAAACTTGGATATATTTCTTGAAGAAGAAGGACGAAGTATTCTCATGGTTCTATTCTTTCAAAGCCTTGGTCGAAAATCAAACAGGGAAGAAGATCAAAATATTGAGGACCGATAATGGAACTGAATATGAATCAAATGAGTTCAATGACTATTGTAGAGAAGTTGGCATTAAGAGGGAGACCGCATATACTCCTAAGCAACATGGTGTTGCTGAAAGGAAGAATCATTCTATTTTAGAAGTCACTCGTGCCATGCTTCATGATCAAAGCCTTTCGAAGTTCTTATGGGCAGACGTTGCCAACACTACTGTGCATGTTCAAAATAGATGCCCTCATCAAGCATTGGACTCCAAAACTCTCGAAGAAGTTTTCACCGGTAAGAAACCTGATGTTTCTCAATTTAGAAATTTTGGTAGCCCTATGTATTTTCATGCGCTGAAAGAAAAGAGAAGCAAATTGGATGCATTTGAGAAGAAATGAACATTTGTGGGCTACAATGAAACTTCTAAGGCATATAGAATCTATGTGCCTGGTCAAAGAGAAGTGGAGATAAGTCATGATGTCACCTTTGATGAAGATGCTTCCCTTGGGAAGATTAGTAAGCTTCCTATTCCAAGGAAAGACAAAGATGCAGATACAGAAAGGCAAGGAGAATCGCAGGATGAGCCGATCCCCGATGTTGAAGGACCAATGGATTCCATTGATCCACCTCCTCATGAGCCCTCCTCCTAAAAAGGGAGACCCTCATGGCTTAGGGAAACTCTCGAAGATGTCGAGAATCATATTGCTCCAAGGGGAACTTCTTGTGAAAGTAAGAAGCCGAATAGGTACCAAGGGTACTTAGCTGCAATGAGCACGATTGTTCAAATTGAGCCTTGCACAGTCGAAGACGCTGTGAAGCATCAAGTTTGGAAGGATGCTATGAATGAAAAGTATGAGTCGATTATGAAGAATGATGTCTGGGATGTGATCCCTAGACCCAAGAACAAATCCATTGTCACATCGAAATAGCTCTACAAGATCAAGCATGGGGCTGATGGAAGTGCTGAAAAGTTCAAGGCCAGGTTTGTTGCTCAAGGCTTCTCTCAAAGGCAAGTTGTGGACTATGATGAGATATTTGCACTAGTTGCCCGATATACCACCATCTGTTCGATTATAGCCCTTGCTGCCTTTCAAGGATGGAACCTACACCAGATGGATGTCAAAATCGCCTTCTTGCATGGTTCAATTAAAGAGGTGGTGTATGTAGAACAACCCGAGGGGTTCGACGTTCAAGATCGTTAAACACATGTATGCAGGTTGAAAAAATCCTTCTATGGGTTGAAGCAAGCTCCCTGAGCTTGGTATGAGAGGATCGACAACTATTTGATGAAGTTGGGATTTACAAGAAGTGAAGTTGATCTAAACCTTTACTTTAAGGTTGAGAATGATAGACCTCTCATCTTGGTACTTTATGTGGACGATCTCTTTCTGATAGGTGCAAACCCTCTCATTCATCAATGCAAGAGGGAGTTGGCGTCCATGTTTGAAATGAAGGACCTAGGACTGATGCATTATTTCCTAGGGTTGGAGGTCTGGCAAAAGCCAGGTGAGATTTTCCTTTCTCAAGGAAAATACATTGTGAAGCTACTTGAAAGATTTGGGATGGTGGACTGCAAGTCTGTGACTACTCCGATGGAACTTAACTTCAAGAAGTTATGCGAAAGTGTTGTTGGGCATGATTTGGGAAATCCTTCTGAGTATCGTCAACTCGTGGGGGCCCTGATGTTCTTGGTGAACTCTAGTCCAGATATATGCTTTGCAGTGAACACATTGAGTCAGTTTATGGTCAAGCCTCATTACATACATTGGATTGCTGCTAAGAATCTTTTGAGATATCTCCGGGGCACAATCACCTATGGACTGAGATACACTATCGGGAATGTGAGGCTCCATGGTTATTTTGATGCTGACTGGGTTGGCAGTGTGGTGGATCGTAAAATCACATCAGATGTTGCTTCTCTCTAGGTTCTGCTTCGATATCTTGGATGAGAAGGAAGCAGAAGTCGGTTGCTTTGAGCACCGTTGAGGCTGAATATATTGCTGTTAGTATGGCCTCCTGTGAAGCTGTTTGTTTGAGGAAGCTCTCTAGTGAGCTGTTTGGACATGTGCTGGATACCATTGTGATCTATTGCGACAACCAAATTGGAATTCCTCTTTCTGAGAATCCCGTGTTTCATGACCGCTCCAAGCATATTGATATCAGGTACCACTTTATTCGGGATATGGTACAACGGGGAGCAATAAGGCTCTGTCATATTGGGATTGATGATCAGGTCGCAGATATTCTTACGAAGCCCTTGGGGAAGGTCAAATTCTTAACCCTTTGTGAATGACTTGGAGTTGTGGAGAGATCCTCTTATGAGGGTCTCGTTTGATTTGGAGAGTGAGCTCCGGAGCTCCAGGGGGCTTGGGGTACTTCTTGGAGCGATGAGCGACCATAGGGTGAGTGGTTCACCTTCCCCTAGTGGTACGCGATGTACAGGGTGAGTGGTTCACCTTCCCGTGTGACACCCCATAATGGTTGAGATATGCATAGGATGAGTGGTTCACCTTCTCCTATGGCATATGACCAGGATGAGTGGCTCACCTTCTACTGCCAATACATCCTACCCATGTAGTCTGGGACTCGTGGGAAGTACCTCTCATTTGGCCAATGAGTAGGGAAATGAGGATAGGGACCATAGTACTACCGATGGACACATTGTGTGCTATTGTACTCCCTATGATAGGATGTTTGATATTGATCTGGGATTAATGGAGATTGACTCCGGGTCAATGGAGAGTGGTATGATACACTCTCGATTAATGGAGACTGACTTCGGGTCAATGGAGAAAGGTATGACACATTCTCAATCATTTCTTCTTCATTATTTCTTCATGGTTCAACAGAGCAGAACAAAGTATAATAGGGATGTCAGAGATGGTACAAATTGACAGATGGTTTGTGGAGTTCTCCCTAGTTGGGATGGAGTGTTAAATTTGGCAACTAGGGCCAATCTCCACCTTGGACAACTCATATGATGCAGTTGATATTTTTATTGGATTCCTCTTTCCAAAAAGTGTAAGAATCATCTAAAGATCATCTCATTCTGACATGTACAAGTGGAATCATGAATTTATTTCTTTTATGCACAAATTATCAAGGTCGGCGAACAAACTAATGTAGGCTCAGAAGCCCAAAAGACATGTGTCTTCACCCTCAACGTTGCATATAAATAGGAGCATCTAACTCATTTGGACACTCATCATCACTTAGACATCTCTCTCTCCTCATCTGATTGGGTGTACGGATTTCTGGGCAGCCTCTCTCCTCCACACGTGTGAAGGGCAGTTTGTGATTTTCTGTTTCATGCATTGACCAAATTGCAGAAGGGTTGACTAGCGTTGACCGAGTAGCAGTTGACCTTGTTTGACTGCGATTTTCTTGGAGAAAATTTTGTTTGGGCAGGTTGCATTTATGGGTATAGAAATTGAGGCATTATGAGCTGTTTGACCAGCATTGACTGCAGGTTTGACTTTGTGTTGATCGAGTTTGATTGATATTTTCGGGACTGTTTTGGGCGGATTCAGACTATCCTTGGAGGCCGAATTTACTGGGTTTGACCGAGCTAATTTCGAGGTGTAATTTTGCTATAAGTTGACCAGCGTTGACTTTCTGGTTAGGGCATCTTGTTGACTAGACATATTTGATTGTGATTGGGCAAGTGAATTTTGTTTATTTTACTCTCTCTTTGTTGAACTTTTGAAGAATAATAAGAAGACTTGATCAAAGGGTTTCCTCACATTGGGGTTTTTCCGTGGCATCCGCTAAATTTTGTGTCCTCTTGTCTTGGCTTGTCTTCTGCTTTTTATTTATGTTCTATCTGCTTTTACTGTCATGTTAATGTGATTGCTAATCTTGAAATTGATATTGGGCTAATAAAGAAAAATTGAAGTAAATTGCTCTTAAGCATAGAACATACCATTGTTATCTAAAATTAACGGAAGGGCATGCCACCATGAAGTGCCCCATTGATTCCATGACTTGTAAACTATTTTACTTGATTATTCTAATGATTTGTTCATGTTGTATTGGAGGGCAAGGGTATGCATTGGATCTTATTCAGGATTGCAGGTGGGTCTCCATTTGGGGCTTGGTCCCCCTATACGGGGTCTTAGACCTTTAAAGAGCCAGAGTGATACTTGTAGGGTGAGTGTTGAGAGCCATGGGCCTCCGCCATAGCAAAGAGTACTTCATGGATCTCCAACACAACTCATTGATTGCTCGTGTTCCACTTTTTGGACGAGGACGATGCACTTGGTTGACCATTCCCAACCAGATCCATACCTTCATCATGAACTTGGCAGATGATCTAGGGTCCAGATGAGCACCACAAAGGGCTTATGATATCATCCTAGCCCTTACAGATGGTTTACAAGCATTTTGGATCCACTTGGAGACCTATGAGGATGTCCTTGTGCCCCTCACAGCCACTTGGGGGCACCACAGGGATTTTGCTTGGAAAAAGGGGGCCAACACCTTGTCCACTATGTTTGAGGTCCATCCTCACATCATGGAACATTCTGGACTTCATTAGGCCTCATTGAAGGCCCAACGACTGACTTAATCATTCGACCCTCTTGAAAGGCTTATTATAATGTTTTTGAGCTATCTTGGTGGGTTTGTGTTATGAAACCAGCTCAAGAAAAGATAGAAAAGAAAGATCAACGCCTTAGAATTCAGCCTCTTCGAGGGGGCAACCTCCTTTACATTACATAAATGAACAATTCTTGGATGATACAAATGAAAAGACCTCCTTTCTATATATAGGAGTCTAAGGGGTCATAACATAATCAGAGCCGACATAACAATAATAATGTAAGGGCACAATAATAACAATAGTGGGCTTCTATGGGGTACATTAGTAACAATATGGGCACTACATGGGTACATCAATATAATAAGGCGGTTTTACTAATAACAATAAGGGGTAATAACTACAATAGTAATGGGGTAATCACTAGTAGTATAGGGGCTTAACATGCCCCTCTCCTTCAAAAAGCGTTGTCCTCAATGCTTGAGTAGTTCTTGATGCTTCTGTATAAAATTCTTGTCCTCCCATGTGGAATCTTCAGCGGGTAAGTTCTTCCACTTGATGAGATACTCTGAAATTGATCGATTTCGTCGCTGTCGGGTTCTTGTTTCTGTGACTGCGCCAGGTTCAAATATGATTTTTCCTTCCTTTTCAATATCTGGCAATATTGTTTGAATTGGGATCTTTTGCAAGTTTTGAATAAGTGGCCATACTTCTTTGTCCTTCTTCCATTCATCCCTTGCTTCGTTTATCCAATCTGGTTGGATAATAGAAATAGCACAAAACAATGCTTCCACATCCTCATCCTTGAAGAGTCTTCCCATTCGGTAAGGTCGCCATTTTTTAAGTGCATGTAGTATTGCCAACGTTTCCTTCTCATAAATAGCTTGCTTTAGATGTAGCAGTAAAAATACACAATCGCCTACATCAAAACATTTTTCACTATGATGTTGATCTACCTGTTGTTTCATTTGATTTTGCACCGAAGTGGCGCTATCCTTTAAAAGTTGGAGAACTTGTTGTTGATGCTCGATGTGATCTTTCACTGCTTGAACCTTTTTCTTCTTGATATGTCCTTCTATCTTTAGATTTTGAGGAGTGGTAATTTCTTCCAATCCTTTACAAGATATGGTCGGATTCATTTCTTGACGCTCGATGTGATCTTTCACTTCTTGAACTTTTTTCTTCTTGATATGTCCTTCTGTCTCGCTAGTTTGAGGAGTGGTAATTCCGACCAGTGAATTATAAGATATGGCTGGATTCATTTCTTCTTTCTTAATGTGATATTTCACTTCTTGCACCTTTTTCTTCTTGATATCTCCTTCTATCTTGAGAGTTTGAGGAGTGGTCATTCTTGCCAATAGTTTACAAGATATGTTCTGATTCATTTCTTCTTTCTCTGGGGTCAGGTCCTGGCATATATCCTCTTCGTTTGATGTTTCTTGATCCTTTTCTTCCTTCTCTTCATACTCTATGTAAAGTAATTTCTTCTTAGCACACTTATGACCTTTAGTGCATTTGCTATCACAATTGTAACAAAGCCCTTTTTCTCTTTTTTCTTCCAATTGTTATGGTGTAACCAGTGTTGCAGGAAGCGCCCCCCCCCCCCCCCCCCCGGATCCTAGGCCGGAATCGCGTCCCGTACGGAAGCGTTCCGGAAGCGCCCTAGGAAGCGCGATTCCATTTTTTCCGAAGCGCGATTCCAAAATTTTAATGCGCTTCCTGGTTTTTGAGAATGCGGATTGCAATGGAGACAGTTCTGTTATGTATTACAGTGACTCAATGTTATTCCTATCACAGTTTCGATGCTACCTTGTTATTCCTATCACAGTTTCGATGCTACCTTGATTTCGATGCTATTACAGTGATCACACTTCGGTGATATTACAGTGATCACACTTCGGTGATATTACAGTGATCACACTTCAGTGCAGTGATGCAGTCACAGAAACTCGAATTATCTCTGAAATAAAATTTGGGTACCACAGTAAGGTAATGCAGATTAAAGGTTTTGTGCTACCACAGTCTTGGTGCCTCAACAGTAAGAACAGTCATCAATAGATTTTGGTATAACTACAGTGATACAAATTTGGTATCACAACAGTGAGAAAGTTTTCATCACAATAAGAAGATCTTGGTACCTAACACAGTCTCAATGATAAGGGTTCGGTGAGAAGGTTTCACTGTCAAAGTCTTGACGCATAACAATGATATTACAAGGATAAGGACTTTGCATCACATACATAGAAATTCGATCAAGGCACTTCAGAGTTTCGATGATATTATGTAATGCTTAAATCAAAATTTTCCCATTTAATTTTACAATTGAATTGCTAAATTCATGTAATGCCCAAAACAGAATATAATATCCAAATTAAATTTCGAATTTGTTCTAAAATTTACTAACTACAATTTAAGCAAGAAATTTATCAATTTTAATGCACAAAGGCCTACAGTTGCTCACTTGCTAGATAAATCATAATATGCTCTATGTTTTATGTTTTATAATATGCTTAAATGTTTTATGTTTTATAATATGCTTAAAAATTTGATGTATGTTTGTAATAGCTAGAATATAGATGATTGTTGTACATACTAGTAACTACAATGGAATCATGGATGCCATATCTATCTTGATTTATGCAAAAATATGCATGTTTTCATGTCTTCTACAATTAATTTGGTATTTGGGATGTTTGTTTTGAGTATAAATGCAAAAAAATATAAAAAAAAATATATATATATAGCAGACGCTTCCGCGGACGCTTCGCTTCCTAGATTTTTGGAAAATGACGCTTCCGCGCTCCGCGCTTCCGCTTCGCGCTTCCGCTTCGCTCCCGCTTCGCTCCCGCTTCGTGCAACATTGGGTGTAACCCTTGTAGGTTGTGGAAGGCTAGGAGGAACAACACGTCCATATTTATAGTTGTGAGGGGTAGAATTCCTTGTTGCCATAATTTTACTTTCAAATATGTCACAAAGCCCTTTTACTCTTTCCAATTGTTGTGGTGTTGCTCTAAAGAAGGTGTTGCTCTTTGTATCCTCATAATGTGCTATCATTTCCTTCGTGAGAATTGACCACGTAACAAGTTTTTTACGAGAACAAAGCCCTTTATACCATAAAAATTGATCTGGTTCTAAATATGAAGATGCAATACATACCTTTTGTAACAGTGGTACACCATGTAGATCAAAATATTGCTCCATCTGAAGTATCCAATTTACCGTATCCTTGCCATCAAACTTCCTCATCTTGCTTTTTCTTGATTTTAGGATCTCAAACTTGAAACGACTGTAACTCTGTACTTGCAAATATTTAAGTTCTGAAATTGCTACCTGTAGTAGCCCATTGTGTCCTCTTTCCAATGCCACTAGTCTGATCCAAATTGGATTCTCGAAGAAAGAGTTATGCACAATCTCCCGCAGTGACCTGATTATAGACTAGTTCAGTAGAGCGAACTTGTATGAAGTTCCACGTGTCACTGTTTCAACCTTTGACTCTGAAAAATATATAAAAGAAAACTACAGTCCATCCTCTTTCTGTACCTTCTTACGAAATTTCAATCCGATCCTCAGAGAGAGAGTTATGACGATTTTCCCCAGGTCACCTGTTTTGAATGTAATTCAGGAGTCTGCAAAAAGGCCGACTTCCTCAGATCATATCTCCAAAAATATCTCGCGAAAGGCTCTGAAATTCGGACCCAAGGTTTAGCGCCAATTCTTCTCAAATGGGTTTTTTTTGCGACTTCTGAAACGTCACAGAAACAAATTTATAGCGCAAATGCCACGATGACCTGTTTGGAGCAGCGAAATCCTAGTATCCAAAACTCTGATACCAAATGTTATGGAACCAGCTCAAGAAAAGATAGAAAATAAAGATCAACGCCTTAGAATTCAGCCTCTTCGAGGGGCAACCTCCTTTACATTACATAAATGAACAATTCTTGGATGATACAAATGAAAAGACCTCCTTTCTATATATAGGAGTCTAAGGGGTCATAACATAATCAGAGCCGACATAACAATAATAATGTAAGGGCACAATAATAACAATAGTGGGCTTCTATGGGGTACATTAGTAACAATATGGGCACTACATGGGTACATCAATATAATAAGTGGGTTTTACTAATAACGATAAGGGGTAATAACTACAATAGTAATGGGGTAATCACTAGTAGTATAGGGGCTTAACAGTTTGTCATCAAGGAATGTTGTTATTGCACATCATTTTATTTTATGGTGCTCAAATAGGCCTAATTAGGCAAATCAAATTCATTAGTGATTGTATAAATAGAAGTGAGGTGATTCATTTTAAACATCATCACTTGGATTGGATTAGTATCCCTTGAGATATTTTCGCACTTTTTGCTTGATAAACGTTTGGAGCTTTCTTGATGCACTATGATGTTTGGATTTTTGCTACTGTCTTTGGAGCTTCTTTCTAATGCAAATTTGATGAATGGATATACTCTCTCTTTCATGTAAGTCGAATTTTGATCCTATTCTTGTTATTTACTAGTTTACTGCATGTTATGATTTGAGTATGGGTTAAAGTAAATGCAAAATTCTTCTGGGAACCTTGAATAAGTGATTTAATGCATCTGTTGTACTTGAAGAGAGCAAGTGAATGTTCCTAGAGGCACCTCTTAGGTTGAAAGACCTCGAAACTTAATCTCTTTGACAAATTTGAAGTATAAATCCCTATTGACCTAGTTGTTGCCCTTGGAGAGGTTAACAAAGATCAATTAGGCCTCCTTAACACAGGAAATTTTTGATCTGTATATCTTGACTCCATTAAGCCCAAGTAATAAGGCACTAATCCTCGTATCCCTTTAGTGGTGAAATTTCTCTCTCTTTTCTTCACTTTTCCCAATTCTAGGCCTAACCCCAGAGGGTCTCCTCGGGCATCACACAAAATATTTTGTAGCCATCCAAATACCTTGAAAATTGGTCCACAACTGCACTAAGGTCTCCTCAAGTGTGCCTCCAAATTTGAGCACAATGCGACAATGGAATCCTGAGATATCGCAAGCCCTAGCTTGAGGATCATTTCTCTCCCTAGGCTGGTTTTGGGTTAGTGTCCTCACTTGGATCGTTGCATTCAACTTTCAAAAGAAAATTAGTTATTTGATCCTATTCTCTTCCCTAATTAGGTCAAGCCCCTCTTTGGTTGATCAACTCACCCTTGACCTAGTTTGGATCCACTTGCGTTCTTTGTGGTCTGGAAAATTTATAACTCAAATTCCACAAGGACTACATAGAATCCATTTCTCCATAAGGATCCTTAAGTCTATGAAGCCCCTTGTCAAGGTATATCCGCTAACCGTAGGCCAAGGTATTGTCATAGCCCTTCTTAGAGAGCCCATCACCTTGCTTCTTAAGCAAGTTAGCTATTTAATTGAGTTTCTCTTGTGAATAGGCTTTAGGAATCACTCCTTATCCGATCATTGATCCATTTGTCATTGTGATTCCTCTTATACCGAGTCTCCTCCCATCGGTAAAAGTCAGTAAAGAGTAGGGAGCCTTAGCTGAGGTGACATTGGGATCTTGCTAGTTTGAGCGGTAACAAGGCCGAATTAGAGATATAGAGGGCTGAAACTTTGACATGTAGTAGATTTTGTGAAGTTTGACCATCTTTGACTTGGTGAACTTTGACTTGATTGAGGAAGGCTTTTGGAGGGCTGACTTGGTGCTTGGCAGAGGTCTTTGGGTCTTGGAAGTCTCACTTTGATATGATTCTATAAGAAGAGGATTGTTTGGGTTTTCCCTGGCTTGAAGCCTATATCCTATTGTGGGGTTCGTGTGATGTTCATGCATTTCATGTTCTTGTAATTGCATGATGAAGAATATATAATAAAGCAATAAAATGCCAACAAATTTCACAAGTAATTATCAAGTAAGGAGAATCTACAATTTCCCTGATATTCCAACATGGAATTAGAGCGAAGGTTAGAAGAATACACTTTGTTGGCTTGTCTGTAATGGCTAATTCAAGAAGGTACCCGAAGTTGTAAGTCATGAAGAAAGCATCCATATGAAAGAACTGTGACTTTTACTCCTGGGCAACTGTAGAAGATATACCATCTGTAGCAATCATACCATACAAAGTTTTGAGAAAAGCACCTTGATATGCATCTGTAAGGAAGGTTGAGATATGCTATACTGTGATCCATATTTTTCTATGGCAAGCTTCCTCCATCACATGACAACAATGCAAAGGTTTTCAAGTCACCTCCTCCAAGATATGATTGAGATACAAAGTTCTGGAACAACTATTTAAAGTTCTGATTCAAACCTAAAACAATGATTGGTATTTATATCTGAGCTATGACAAGATGCTACACCTTGAATATGCTACACCTGTACAATGATCCGAGTTACCATACAATCTGAAGGTCTTTTATCATAAAACTGCAATGCAAGATTGTGATCCAAGTTTCTCAGAGGTTCAGTGATGCAAATTAATTCCTGAGGTATGATACGAAGTTATAACAATGATATGTGTTGTCTCTCCCAAAGGCATAGCATGACAGTAGTACGAGCTAAAATTCTCTGATATAATGCAAGAAATCTGACCTCAGTATATGACAATGAAGATTGAAATATGTAACCTTGACCTGTCAGTTACCTTCCTTGGCATAACAGTGATATGCATACACCAATTATGTGTGTCATCTCCTCCAAAGTTCGATAGCAATATGAGTTCTTTCTGAGACTCTCAAGGAGATTCAAAAGATGTAAGAGAGAAGTCGAGACGTAGTCCATGTGAAGGCTGAGATGGGCTGCTAAGGAGCCTATGATCAGATGCATCATTGCATTCTAATGCAACTTTTCTAGAAGACTTTAGCCAAGAAGGATCGAGTTCTCAAGCAGTAAGATGGGTTTTGTATTTTGAAATCTCGTCATGCTCATGGTGGACTTGTTCTTGAAATATGGCCAAAGTTTGAAAGAAAGCCAAGGCATACAAAGGATCTGTGGTAAGGCAGCGAATCAAAGACAAATCTGGGCATGAGCAGAAGGACATTTGGCTGAAGTCTAGAGGGTTGGTTTTGAGCAGAAGGAGGATTCCCATGGTCAAGAAGGGACGAGACTTTTGTGTAATTGTTGGTTGAAGGAAGGGCTTGTTTTGGAGGCTGAGCTGCCTAGTAGGCCTTCCAAAACAAGGCTGCATCTCTCTGTGGCAATTGCGTAGGAAGAGGATTTGTTTGGTGAGGGTTTTTTGTTGTGTCTTGCAGGTACAAGGAAGCCCTGGACAAGGACGAATGGTGCAGGCTCAGATTTGAGGTTGTTTAGAAGGTAGACTTGAACAAGCTCTATGTATAGTGAGTCCAAGTGTTGGTTCAATATTGTGTGGGTAGATTTGTGAAAATCCTAGGGATAGTGAAGGAGTGGAAATTCACTATCAAGTGGCTTGTGCTTGGAAGACCTTATGATAGTAATCTTGGAGCAGCATGGTGACTATTGAATGGCTGTTTGATTGGTTCCCTAAGTACTGTCAATTTGAAGCAACAATAGAACAATTAGAGGGTTGTGTATAGAAATACTAAGGTCAATCATCTAAGAGGCAGCGAGAGAACTGAAAATAAGGTTTATTTGAAGACCTTGAGAGTTGGCTATTTTGAAAAGATGAGAATAACAACTAGAGGGCAAAATTATTTGAGTCTACGAAGCTATGTTAACTGATGTAGATTTATTGGAAAGGCCAGCCAAGTTGTGTTCAAGGTTGATTGAACAATAGATTGGCTAACCATGTGCTGTGATAATCAATCAGTTGAAGGTACTGAGTGATGGACTATCTTAAAGGTAGGAAGCAGTGCAACGTAGGAAGTAGTGTTGGACACATTACAAAATGCAGTAGGTGAAGACCTCAAGTAAAGGATCATGGACCGTTAGGGGGGAGATTTTGAGTGCTAATTCAAGAATTTGCAAGATGAGCAAGCTTAGTTATAAGAGGGCTGGTTGAGGAAGCTACAACAATAACAGGTAGCTGTTGTACGAGAAGTATGAGTACTTCCGACACAAGCTGAGGCTTGTTGATTTGGACAAATGGTTCTCCTTGTGTCAGGTACTGTGACGGACTAGGATTAATATCCCAAGTCAAGTACATGGACATGAATAAGGAGAATGGTGGATTGGATAAGCATCTCGGACAAACATTCTTGATTTATGTACTGTGATGCTTAGGATGGAGATCCTAAGTCAAGTACATGGACTTGGATAAAGAATGGTCCGGTGGACAAACATTTCCTTGAGGGAAATGGTTCGGTGGAGGACATACCTCAGGTATCCTAGGTGGAGTATGTACCTCGGAGAGGCGATGTGGTGTCCCACGGAATTCCTCCCAGAATTGAACTTTGATCTTGTGGAGAAATAGAGTGTACCTGTCAAGGCCTTTGTTATGTGACAATGTTGGCTATGATGATGCTATCATCATTGATGCTTATCAATATGAATCCCATCTTATGAGAATATTTCAACTTGAGATAGACTTGTTGAGTCAATATGAATATCTCCGTAGTTAAGAGAGAGTGTTGGAAAAGTAATTAGGTCCAGTCTTCATAATTGTCTTTGTACTTGTATAAAAAACAAAAACAAAAAGAATTTTATTTGTTCAAGCATCGTTTTCATGCTCAAGTCTCGGTCGTTTTGTCCTCCAAGATAAAGTCGACCTTGTTGGGGCATCTTTCGCTCTCCTGGATGATTATCAATAGGGTAGACTTCATCCTCATTCGAATGCACACAAGTTTGATTTGTGCATAAGCAGGGTTGCGGTGGAGTGACCCCCGAATCTACTCCTGAAGCGCACTCCATTTGGGAGCGGATCCAATGCGAGATTGCGAGCGCGCTCCCAAAAAAAATTTACACCCCTTGGTTTTTTGGACCGATAATTCCTTGACCACTCCCGCTTGCTGCTGAAGTGACTTTTATAAGTTGGGAATGGTTGGGAAGGGGAGGGGCTAAAAGAAATAAAAGGCCTCCTCTCCTCCCACAATGCACCATTTGCATATTGGAATTGGAGCTTGAGTTGAGGAGGAAGATTGACAGGATGATTGAGAGGGTTGCTTGGGAGCTTGAGGAGTTTGAGGAGCTTGCAAGGGAGATTGGAGCTTGGGATTGAAGGCACCATTAGAGAGCCAAAGAGGTAGGGTCAAGACTCTAATCTAGAACTTGTGTTTTTTATATGTTCATTATTAAATGAAAGATGTTCTCTTCTCTCTTTCCCATTCCCATTTCTTCATTTTATTGCAGACAAGAAATTAGTGTTGTGAACATCGCGATCGAGATTAAATCGACGAGGGTCCGAAATAAGAAAAAATCGGTAAAAATAAGGGAAAAATCGGCAAATACAAAAATATTCATATTTTTTTCAATTTTTTTAATATCTAAAGCATCTACAACATAAAATAAAATGCATTGGAACATAAATATGATAAAATAACTAATATATAAGATATGTAATATCATTTTGAGTGCTACATCACACATAACAATGAATCATGTCCTAAATACTAAGTCCTGAGTTCCAACTCGACTTTTAAATATCAACAAAAAATATAATAATGTATCTCATATCATGAGTCATAATGTCATATACAATGAAATGAACCAAAAGACTAATACTACTGATTTCCTCTGCTCCTCTTGTGAGAAAATGCAATAGCTTTCCCATTAGATGTAGATGGCGATGGAGTTGGCAGTGGACTCTGCTGTGCTCTAGATGCTGAAGAACTAGGAGCTATAGGAGGTAGACCATGTCCTCTATTGGTGACAGGGGTAGCCTGGGTAGGTGTTGTCACCTCCTCTTCCCGTTGCTCCTCCTCCTCCTCTACCCCCTCCACTACCTCTTGCTCTAACCAATCAAAAACCGACTCCATGAGGGGTCCCTCGGCCTCAACCCTCCATGCAACAGTGATGGCCTCCACATCAGGTGTCCTCTCAAGTTGCCACACCCACAATCGAAGATTGTAGTAGACAAAGACCATGTCATTAAGTCGCTGGGACTCCAACTTGTACAAGGGTCATAAATTAATAAATTATAAATAATAATTATAAAATAATATTATTTAATGAATTCAAAATTGGAATATTTTAAGTTTTAACCCGTTGTGCTTCTTGGTATGTATTTTTTCAAATACACTCCAGTTGCACTCGCATTTTGAGGTATTTTTTCAAATACACTCCAGTTGCGCTTGCATTTTGAGGAGCTACATGTTTGGTGAGCACTCGAATGGCAAGTCTTCGAAGATTGGGTACTTTGCCACCACATCCTCTGCACCATGCATCTACAACAAATAAGATAAACATAAGAAAAAAATGAAATTTGAAATTTGAAGCAAAGTATGAAGTTATGAACTTGAAGAGACAATGAAATTTGAAACAAACTAAAACATACTTGGCATTTTAGTCTTCCTATCGACCACAACCATGTCAAAGCTAAACGTGCCACCTGCCATCCTATATATCTCCCTTTCTTTGGAGATTTCTGCATGTTCTTTAGGAGATGGCACCTTCCTCTAAACACAAGTGAAGAATCCATCCATGACCTCAGCATCAAATAAGAAACCACAGGATTAAGCAAATGATGGGTTCAGGTAGATCGCTACAACATGAATGGGACAAAGAAGTGTATTGTTCCATTTCTCATCAATCACTTCCCATAGGAGGAGTTGTTTCTGAAACCCCTCATCCCCCTTATCATCATAATAGGTCTGAATGGATTCTTTGGCCCTATCCACGGCCTCATACAAGTAAGCCATTGCGGTCTTGTCTCCATCAACTAATAAAAAAACCTTTACCAAAGGTTCAGTAATGCTGCACACCTCCTGCACTCCCGCCCAGAGTCTTTCCTGGTATGAAACTAATCTACATATGGCCTCTCCCTCTGGTTTGCGGCTAAATGCCAAAGCACGTCACTCATTTGAAAGAAACATTCTCTTCACTTCCCACATAGAATTCAAAAGGGATTGAAGACATATGAAACGGGTGGAAAACTGTGTAATGGCAGGGTGCACCAACTCCTTGTTGTTGGTGAATGTTCTCATCAAATGAAGCACATATGCATGATTATATATAAATTTTGTAATGCTTTTTGATGACTCAACAATATCCTTGACAAAATGAATTTTTCATATGCCCTCCAACATCAAATCAATGTAGTGTGCAACACAAGGTGTCCAAAATAAGGTAAGATGCCTCTCCATAAGCATCTTGCTAGCAACAACATAATTTGCAGCATAGTCTGTTATGACTTGGACAACATGTTCTAGACCCTCCTCCAAAATGAACACATCCAATAAATCACATAATAACCGTGCATCTTTGATATGTGAAGATGCATCAACAAATTTCATAAACATTGTCCCCTTGGGACAATTAACCAAAAAGTTTATAAGGTGTCTACCTTTTGATCGGTCCAACCATTTGACATCACGGTGCATCTTGTGTGTGCCCATGATGCCCTAAACTCCTCCAATCTCTTGTGCAGTCAACCTTTTCATTTTGAGGAATGTGCCCTCTAAAGTCATCATAAGAAGGGACTTTGTACCCTAGGCCAACAACAACAATAACATCAACCGCGCGCTGGAAATTGGATTGTTCCTTGCAATGATGAAAGGAATATCACTCCAAAGAAGAAACTTGCCCAACAACTTGTTAGCTTCTTCTTTCTCCCTTTATTAATAATTGAAGAGATAGATTGTTGTCAACCAGGTGTGGTTCTAGGAACAAAAAATGATGAGGCAACTACAGTGTTGGTTGTAGATACTGATGCTGAAGTAGAACCAATCCTAACATTTTGCTCCCAGTCCCTGCTAGTTGACTCTTCAAAGTTTCCCTGGACAATTTGTTTTGCTCTATTTCTTCCAATGATCTGAGGGCTCCTCGGATGAGTTTTGGATTTGTATTTGTGCAAGGCCCAACCTCATGTCTAGGAATTTGTGCAAGGCCCAACCTCATGCCTAGGAATTTGTGCAAGGTGACACTTTAATCTGTATACCCTCCTGTCATATGATGCCCACATAACTTGCAAGTCAAGTTTGATCTGTCAAACCCTCCATTAGGTTCACCAAATTCCCACAGAGGGTTCAATTTCCTTCGCATGTTTGTAACTTTGTTGAACTATTGAGTTTTAATGTAAGATGAAGTTTGAACTTGAACCTAGGGCACAAGAAGAATTGCAAGTTAAAAAAATAAAAATAAAATTTACATACAACATATTGAATTTTTGACCAAAAAAACCTCAACTCAATGCAACAATAATGGAAAAAATACACATTCAAACCCAAGCAAAAATGATGGAAAAAAACTAGGGCACAAGAAGAAATTAAACTAATAAATCTAACAATCAAGTTTTTGCATTTTTGACCAAAATAAACCCTCTCCACTATATGCAACAAAAATGAAAAAAACACAATCAAATCCAATAAAAAATCATTGAAAATAAATGGGTGATAGAAACCCAAGGAAAAACAAGAAAAAAAACAAAAAAAAGGGCCAAATTTGATGCCCATACTTGAAAACCACACTTTGTTGAAGAAACTTGGTCCAAACTTGAATTTTTCTTGCTTGGGATGCTAAATTCCTTCACTTTTCTCCTCTCTTGCCCTTGTAGATGACTTCTCCTCCTCCTTAGCTCTCACTCTTGCCCTCTGTTTGAAAAAAATGACAAAAAAAAACCTCAAAACCGCATTTGTAAGTCACTGTTTTTGACCCTCACGATTTTTAATGATCGGATCTCTAAAAAATCAAGTTTTTTTGAAAATAAAAAAATTGCCAAAAAAATCGGGGACTATATCGGTCAACGAAAAAAATCGCGATGTTCGCAACACTGTAAGAAACTATAACTCCAATGTTCAAAACTTCAAATATCACAACTATATGGCTTGGCATTCTCTTGATGTTGGTTCATTTTTTTGTTATGATGGTGTTGGGGAGGAGATGAAGAGGATGAAGAAGTGGGTAGTGGTGGATTTGAAAACCCTAGAGAGGAGGAGTACAAAGAAGAAGAGGAGGAGGATAATGAGAGTGGAGATGATGAGGCCAAAATACCCAAAGTAGGCCAAACCCCCTTGTGGAAATATGTTAGTAGGCTTTCAGGAGAGAAAGGGGGTGGAACCACTAAATTTACATGGCCCCATTGCAAAATCACTTTCATAGGTTCATATACTTGTGCTAGAAAGCATCTTTGTGGGAAAATGGCATGGGATGGAAATAAACAAATAGGAATCAAAACTTGTGGAAGTGTGTCACAAGTTTAAAGAGCCAAATACATAAGGGAAGAGGAGGAAGCCCAATACAAATCTAAAAGATCAAAGGGTCACTTTGAACATGACACCACTAGCCCACAGTCACATAGACGAAGAGCTCCAACATCCACCCATAGTAGTGGATACAGAGGCACAAACACAAACGTCCATTTAAGGCACAAAACCATATTAGATCTCCTTGATCAAGGGTGTAGGGGTGATGTGGATGCAAACATTTACCAGTTTCTCTATGCACGTGGGATACCATTGAATGTTCTTTGCTCACCTTATTGGCATGAAATGGTTGGCGCCAACAATGATGCCCCTAAAGGATACAAGAACCCTAGGTATGAGAAGGCTAGAACCGTGGGACTTGATCATGAAAAATCCAAAATAACACGCACTTTGTGTAAATTGACAAATTATTGGAATGACTATGGGGTATCCATTGTATCTGATGGTTGGACAAATGTAAAAGGCAAGCGATTGATAAGTGTTCTTGGTGTGTCTGCTAGTAGTGTAGTCTTCCTTTCAGCATATGATTATTCAGGAAAGTTCAAGACTACCATCAACATTGTAGAACCATTACTCCAAACAATTGAAAGTATAGGGCCATACAATGTCATCTAGGTCATCAATAATACTGCTTCTAATTGTGAGGCAACGAGAGAAATCTTTAAGGATAAATACCTCAACATATTTTGGTTTGGGTTTTTGGTTCACACAATGAACCTTTTGATGCATGATATTATTAAGAACAAACAACCTTAATACAAATGGATTGGTGGTTTGTATAAGAGAGGCAAGAGAATGATAAAATTTATTACCAATCGTAGCAATGGCCATGGGCTTTTCCGCAATCACTGAAGGTTGGAGATGTTGAAGATTGTGAAGACTAGATTTTTTAGCTATTACCTCACCTTCAGGCGCCTTTTGAAGGTAAGAGAGTCATTGGCTAGCATGGTATCAAGTCAACGCTGGCAGGTATTAAAGGACAGGGCTCCAACTGCACTTGACAGGGAAGGTTTTGAAGAGGTAGAGGAGACTGCTCTTGCTGCTCTGTTTTGGGCACGTGTAAGGGATGTTTTCCAATACACCAAGCCCATTTATAACATGATTCGTTTTGCAGATATAGAGGCACCAATGATTGGGGAGGTATATGAGCAAATGGATAACATGTTGGGGCAAATAAAAGATATTCTTCAGCAAAAAGATCCCAACTTGGATGATATTATTTACAATTTTGTGTGTGCACAATGGGATAAACTTAATGGTCCACTACATGCCTTGGCGTATATCCTTATGCTAAAATACTACTCTCCATCTCGGTTGGGAAAACCTGCACGTGGGGGTGGGGATAGGACCAAACCCCGTATAGATCCAGAGGTACAAAATGGGTATATGTCAACATTAGATAAGCTGCTCCTTGACAGGGAGGAGTGTGCTAGATTGTGCCTTGAATTAGGTAAATACTTCACTAGCACTGAAGTGTTTGGTTCTTTGCATACAATGGAAGATAGGGACAGATTGGATGTTGTCACATGGTGGGACATGTATGGGGGCCAAGAACTTTTTGTCAAAATTGGCAAAAGATGTGCTTTCACAGTTATAAATACTTCTTCTGCGGAGAGGTGTTGGAGAACCTATAACTTCATCCATAATATGAGAAGAAACAATCTCAATGAAAACTGGGCAGAAAGCTTGTTCTTTGTGCACTACAAATTGAGGTTGTTGACACATTATTGTGACTGGGCTCGTGATAATACATCATATATGACTTGGGACACCAACCCAAAGGAAGATAATTTGGAGGCTGGAGCTCTACATTTAGAAGAATTGGAAACAAAACTTTTGAATGATGATGATGAATCAACGCCAACAACAACAACAACCATGCCACCCGTATCATCCAGTAGCAGTGCACGAGTTTCACAAGCTTTGTTGCTGCCACCTCCACCTACATCGTCATGTGGAGGTCATGTGCCTTTTGGTTCTAGTTTTGGACATGGTCGTTCGGCTATGCGTGAGGAGACTCCCAGTGGACCACAAGAAAAGAAATTAGAAATTTCTCATGGCAAGAGAAAGAAGTAGATAATAGATTTTACTTATATTTTCTAATTTGTAGTAGGTTTTATAACTGTTGACTCTTTCATACTTATTATGATATTTTTTGTAAACAATATATGATAATTTAAGTTTGAAGATTGAAGTTGGCAATTATAACTCATTGGTAATGAATTATGATTATGATGCTTTGTGAAAGTTAAAAGTTGAAACATTTCATTTCATGTTAGATATTCTTTTTTATAGTTTGGTTATTTGGTGATGTTAATGCTTACAAGTATAAGTTTAGTGATCAATGATGACAAATGTTATATATTGAATTTTAAAAGCTTGAAACTTTAAGATTGATGAATCATGAGACTCGATATGTTGTATGTTACTAACTTGTGGATGTGGTTGATGAAGATTATAACTTCTAGCTGATTGATGTTATATGGTTTAATCCATGTTTTTATGCTTTTTATAACTAATTCATCATTCTACATGCTTTTGTTGACATATATGTATCAAATATATACTATATAAAAATTCGTTCTCGACTTGGGAGCTTTCGAAAATGTCGCTCCCCGCTCCTACTTCGAAACAACCTTGTGCACGAGATAGGAAGAAAGTGTTACGAATATAAATATAAATTAAATAAATATAAATAAATGTAAATACTAAATAATCAAGTAATGATTATGTTAAGTAGTCATTAGTTAATTGAAAAGGCATGTCTAAAAGACATGCCTAATCATGAAAGGACACCTGCCTAGTATATAAGCGGGTCCTCATTGTAACATTCAACATCACTTGTACATTCTTATATAATAAATTATTATTACAAATACCTTTGTGTATTTTAACATTTAAGTCAGCAAGCTATAAGTTTTGTTGCTTCAATGGTATGAGAGCCATGCCACACAATATAACCATGCGAGTCTTTGAATGTTGTTTGCCGCACGATATGCCATTACGTTTACGTCCTGAATTCATGGAGCAGTTTAGTAAAATTCACGAAGCATTTTAGCGTTTAGAAAAATCATATGCAGAAGCTACAACATGTTTTAAGAAAAGTTATGCAAAAATCGATAATAAGGAAGATGATAGTGACAGTGAAGAAATGAAACAAGGTGAAGTAGAAGAAGAAGTTTATGTAGATACCAGAAGTCAACTTGAAGTAGGAGTCACTGAAAAATGTTTGGATTCATAACTCCTCACTGTGGAAACTGTTGATATTAATTTGGAATTTGCAACAGATGAAGATTGTAATGGAGAACAATTGTCTAATGCTTTGAAGCAAAGTAAGGATTTCATGTTGAAACCTAAATTGGAAAAGGAAGCAAGTGATACTCAAATGGGTTGTTGCTCAAAAATGCCATGTCATGACATCCCAGAAGAATATCTCCACAAAAGAATAAAAATAGAGAAAGAAGAAAGTGATGTAGAAATGAAGAAACAAATAATTCAAATTTCTGATCAAGCAAAGACTATTGTAGAGCAATTATCATCTTGTCAATCGTCAGGGTTGAAAGTTACTAAAGATGAAGAATTGACAGAGAAGTTTGTTATACCTAACTCAGATACTGATAAAGCAATGGCTAAAAGGATTGACAAAAATGAATTCGAGGGAGATGTTAAAAAAGATGATTCACCTTTAGAAGTTTTAATTACTGGAGGTCAACCAGTCTCCAGATCTGAATTTAAATTGGAGGTAATTGAAGTTAATGAAGTTGCTAGCTTAAGCCAAGGAAGCCTGGTTATGTGGGCAAGACCATTACTGGCAGCTGGGTTTGTAAAAGAACTTGCAGACACACTTTTGGAAGATGCTTATGACATGAGCGAGATGAAGAGAATGGTCATTGGTGCAGCAGGTTGTCTAACATAGGTAGCGTAGTTTCGACCTCAGCTTGATAAAAAAGACAACAAGCATGGAGAAAGCAAGGATAATATTACAGTACGGCTAGAAAAAATGGATGACCGCTACTTTAGAAGAAAGAGGGATGAGGACCTACTTTGGAAAGACAAAGCAAATAAGGTTGAAATAATACGAGATATGAGAGAAAGAGAGGATATGGGTGGAGACAAGCATGAGAAGGTTGATGATTATTGCAACACAGAGACAAAGATCGTCTCAAAGAGAAAAGGGGACATGAAGAGCAACGTGGCAAGCTTAAAGACAGGGTAGATGACACATCAAGTGCACACAGTGGAGAAGACCAGAAATTGCACTAGGAGAAACAATCCTATAATCGTCGTAATGGATCGGCTTCTGGCTTGGTCGATGACAAAGTTTGGCATGACCATGCATTAACTAGTGAGAGGAGGAAGACTGAAGATTATCACACCATGCATCTAATGGCCAGATAGCACCAACACCCTGTTCTATTTTGCAATCGAAGTCCTCTGTCAGCCTTTCCTTCCTACACGATGGGCTACGAGGTCCCATTCAAAGACTTATGGCCAGGATCAGTTCCACACAGTGGGTGGCAAAACTCATGTTGGTATGCTCCGCGTTTAAGGCCTTGTGTTTGGCAGGGTTGTTAACCCATCCACCGCTGCATGACGTCGCATCTGTTGACCGCCCGTCAAGCGTGCCATCCTCTGCAATTTTCTGCGCATTCCCTACGCTGCTCGACACCAACCCTTCCACTGCTGCATGACTCCACGTTCACTGCTACCTGTCACGCCTTCCGTCCAAATTTGCTGCCCACGCCATCACCTTCTGACGCAACTTCTGTCAAAGCGCAATCACACATCGACTTCGTCTGTGGTGCTAGTCAACCCATGCCTTGTTCATAGTCGTCGAACCTGTCGTCTGTTGGCTCGATGTCGCATTACATACCACCCGCTGTGGTTTGTGTCCACACTGCCATCAGACACCAAACCCTCCGTTGACATTTCTGCGGGTAAAATTCTCTGTTGGTCGGGTGTGTTATGTTACGTTTTGGTTTTAAAAGGGTTGTAGTGGTTCCAGCTAGGGTACTAGTCTAGACTCTATATTTAATATCGACCGAGGTGCGTAAGCTTAGAGGCGTGGTCTAAAATATATAGACATAAAGGATCTCTGGCCAAGTGATTGTGATGTAGGTTACAAGGCTTCTTTACGGAAGACTGGAATATGTAGCCTATCATTCAAACACTCAGATTACCCTACTGATATACTTGATTACAATGCCTGTCATGAGATGCATCTATTAAATTAAACACTAAATCTAAGTACTGTGTATGACTGTGCAAACCTAAGCACTGTGTATGACTGTAACAATGATTTTAATCTCCTTACAGAGATATTGCCCAGAAAACCCTTGTTCAATAAACGCACAACATTCAATGATATTTACACTATATCAAACTATATAGAAATCATAAATGAATTATGAAATAGAAACAGAGTTTATGATGGTGTTTCTACAAGCCACACAGGGATCGAATCCCTTACAAGACTCACTTCCAGATCTCAGTGATCACTGTTCAACATAACCATAAACGCAAACCATTCATAAGCGCACACCATATACATGCAATGGAAATCAAAAGCTATGGGAATTGAAAGCTATGTAACTGTTATGCAAACCATATGCTATGGAAATCGAAATCCAATATAAACACTGTGCAAACATATGATAACCGAAACGTAAATGAAACAAACGGACAATATACCGATTGAACGCAGGGCCCGTCCGCGTCCTAAGGGTACACTGGCTATAATCGATCAGCTACCAAATCAATGCAAGAGGTATACACGTCGTGGCTGTGAATAGGTCTTTTTATTAAACTTAAAGCTCTGTTCTGAAAACGATTCAACGATAAAAACTATTCAAACATTAACCTGACTGTATTTACATATGCGTATGCACAACCATGTCATTGCTACAATGAATGTACATTCGGCTGTTGCCGCTTTTATTACATAAGCCTTTTCAAAATGTTTCCATGCTAAATGTTTCCAAAAAGAACAAAAACTAAAATGAAAATGGAACGAGCTGCTGTTGCTGCTTTTGTCTGCCAGAGTGCCCTGCTTTGACTTGAGTTGACCGTGTACATAGGAGGTTCGATTCGGCTGGGAGATAGGTGTTTGTCCATGCTTGGACATTCTGCTTTTCGCCCATGCCTTTCGTTCTAGCTCATCTGCTGCACCACATGTCAAACGATAAGCTCATTATAGGATGTGGGTACTTCCTGTAATCATTTCATCAAAAACTTCTAATTCTTCAACATAAAACCCCTAAATGAATTTCTATGCAATTTAATAACTATAGAACTATTAATAATCAATTTTCAAGGATTTTGAGGGATATATGATGAAAATGAATGGATAAATGATATGTTTTTGGGAAGGAAAAAGGGGTCTTGGGATGATACCAACATCTCTCCCCGACTTAAGGACTTAGCATGTCCTCATGCTATCCCTGAGGTGCTTCCCTTGAACTCTGTCCCTGTATGGATCTCTGCTGCCTTGAGCAAGGTGTCTACATTCTTCTTCACCTGGTTATCTTTCTGTCCCTTGAGCTCCTGCTTTAACTTTTTATACTTTTCTTTAAGAGCCTTCTTCTGATTGTACCACTTAGTGGCCCAGTTAGAAATCTCAGTTTGCTCAGTCTCCAATTCACTGATTCTTTCCTTTAACTTTTCATTTGTCCTCTGTGTTTCTTTGCTTTGCGCCCTGAGCAGTTCATTTTCTCTTTTAATAACTTTTTCCAACATGTTAGCTTCCATGAGCTCTTCCTTCAATTCTTCAATTTGTTTTTCTAATTTCTTCTGTCTTTTGGTGGGAGGTGGTGAACATTTTTCCTGTTTGTTATTGCTTTCTACCTCCATGTCAACTTCTGGTGCTGGTAGTGAATGGTCACCACTCTCAACATCCATTTGTGCAGGTGCATGAGATTCAAACTGTTCTTCTTGCAACTGTGCTTTTGGTGTCCTCCTTGTTCTTCGTGAGTAAGTGGTAAAAATTTATAATGGGTTTTTAGGGATATGAATAGGTTGATGTATGGGAATGATGAAAATCGGTGGGATAAGGGTGATAGGAGATGGATGTAGGTGTCCTTGAAATCAATTATAACAGCTCACAGTCATCAAAGTTACATTAAAAACAAATCTAGGAAATTAAATGTTTAAGAACAGAAATACATTACTCTTTTGTTGATCATTATCATATTGACATGCTAAGTTGCTAATCCTTTTTGACTGTTCTTTTGCTTGTTGTAACAGGTCTTCTGAGGAAGATTGAATGCACAGGTCCTTTGAGAAATTTTTTGAAGATGTAACAGGTCCCTTTAAGAAGATTTGAATGTACAGGTCCCTTGAGAAAACTGAATGTAACAGGTCCCTTGAGGAAACTGAATATGTAACAGGTCCCTTTGAGAAAACTGAAGATGTAATAGGTCCCTTTGAAAATTTGAAAATGTTCATGCAGCTCCTTGTATTGTTACAGGTTCACTGAGCTTGCCATTTGCTGGAGTGTTGGTGCCCAAATCCTTGTAGAAGCTTGATGGAATTCTGTTGAAGTAGCCCTTGGTGTCAATTTCTTTAACAGGTCCCAACTGAATGTTTTAAACAGGTCCCATGACTGCTGGTGTTGGTAGCATAGATGTCTGAACAGAACAGGTCCCCCTGCAAAATATTTATAAACAGGTCCCTCTGAAAGCATAAATGACAAAACAACTTACTTATTGAAGTCTGGAATGCTGGTAACAAGCTGCTGTTGGAAATTTACAGTGAAGATATAGAATAAGAAATCTGAAGAATTTACAAGGGAGAGATAAAAGTAACAGAACAAAATGGTGAAGTCTCTCTCCCCGACTTAAAGTTTGACTTGTCCTCAAGTCATGATTCAGCTGAGAAATGAAACAATGAACAAAAGAAAGAGAATTCATACCCGCCAACGAATTGGTTTTCAGGTAGGAATTCGGGGTTAGATTGTGCCAGATACTGGTTTTCACAGCTAACCCATTATTTTTTTTTTTTTTCTTTTTCTTTTTGACTTTGAAATTGAAAGGAAATGAAACTAAGGCAGTGATACTGCAGCTGAGGGCTGCAGTATCTCAACCTCTTCTTGCTGAGATAGTGTATGGAGAAAATCTTGCTTGCTGATGGGCTTGTTGTACACCTTCAGGCGATGACCATTGACTGTGAAGGAATGACCCTCTCCATCAATAGTTTGGAGCTTAACTGAACCATTGTCACAAGCCTGAATAATTTCATAGGGGCCCATCCAGTGGGTGGTGAACTTGGCTTTATGATCCTTGAATTTTGAATCGAAAAGCAAAGCCCAGTCACCTTCCTTGAAGTGCTTCTTCTTAATGTGTGAATCATGCCATTGCTTCCTGTGTTTTTGCATGAGGATGGTGGTTTGTTCTGCTTGCTGTCTCATCTCATCCAGCTGGTTCAACTGCTGGATTCTCTCTTTTTGTGCTTGGTCCAAATCAATTTGTAAATCTGCAGCCAGTTTAAAAGTGTGAATTTGGAATTCAATAGGAAGCATGACATCCTTACTGTACACCAATTGGTATGGTGTAAATCCAGTGGTATCTTTCCAAGTAATCCGGTAAGCCCAGAGTGCCTCTTTGAGCTTTTATTCCCAGTTTTTCCGGTTCATTGCAACAGTTTTGGTAATGATCCCCTCCAAAGTCTTGTTTGTTGATTCCACCTGCCCATTGGCCTGTGGATGGTAGGGGGTACTTTTCCTATGCTTTATTTGGTACTTGTCTGTGATGTCCTTCATGAGCTTTGAGGTGAATTGAGTACCTTGATCAGTTACAATTTCCCTTGGTACTCCATACCTGACAAAGATCTCCTCAAAAAGGAAATTGACTACTGTGTGTTCGGTTGCTCTCACCAGTGCTTTTGCTTCTGCCCACTTTGTGACGTAATCAGTACATACTAAGATGTACTTCTTACCATTGGAGGCTGGGTTGATAGGTCCTATAAAGTCCAGAGCCCACTTATCAAATGGTTCTAAGTGAACTTGGGGCTGAAGGGGCATCTGATCGGTAGCTGTTGGTCTGCCCATTCTTTGGCAGCTGTCACAACTCTTTACATACTTCTTGGCATCCTTGAAAATGGATGGCCAGTAGTATCTAAGAGTAAGAACTTTGAAGGCTGTCCGCTTTGCTGCAAAATGCCCACCACACGGTTCATCATGGCAAGATTTTAAAATGTCAATTACCTCATCATTTCTTACACATCTCCTAATGATCATATCAAAACCGGTGTAAAAGAGATCGCCATTAAGCCATGAATATCTAGCACTTTGTTTGATCAGTCTTTTCCTTTCCTTTGCAGTGAAATGTGGAGGTGTCCTTCCTGTAGACAAGTAATTAGCTAAATCAATATACCAAGGAGTTACTATGGAAATTGCAAATAAGTGCTCATCCGGAAAAGAATCTTCAACTGGAACAACCTCAGCTGGATTTTGCAGTCTAGAGAGAAAATCTGCCACCTGGTTCTCTTTGCCTGGTCTATCTAACACTGTGATGTTAAATTCCTGTAACAATAGTAACCATCTGGTAACTCTGCCACTAGTTATTGGTTTATTCATGAGATGTCTAATGGCAGAATGATCAGTATGTACAAAGACTTCATAACCAGTTATGTAATGTCGGAATTTATTCACAGCATAAATGATGGCAAGTGTTTCCTTTTCTGTAACTGTATAGTTTAGCTCGGCAGGTGTTAGATTTTTACTAATGAAATAAATTGCATAAGTACAAGATTCTTCTTTTTGGCCTAAGGATGCACCTATTGCAGTGTCAGATGCATCGGTAAAAATATGAAATGGTAAACTCCAATTAGGCCCTCTCAAGACTGGTGCGGTAGATAGTTTCTTTTTGAGTTGTTCGAATGCATGTTGGCAGTTCTCAGTCCAATTGAAAAGTACATCTTTGGTTAGAAGTTTAAACAAAGGTAAGGCTATCTTGCTAAAATGTTCAATGAATCTGCGGTAATAGCTAGCATACCCAAGAAAACTTCTTACCTCTCTCTGATTCTGTGGAATAGGCAAATCGGCAATAATCTGGATCTTGGCTGGGTCAACCTGGATGCCTTGAAAAGAGATATAATGGCCCAACACTATCCCTTCATTTAACATCATGAAGCACTTTTCGTTGCTGAGGGACAAGTTAGCTTCAATACACCTTTTCAACACTCTCTCAAGATTTTCTAATGCATGTTCAAAAGAATTGCCATATACTGAAAAATCATCCATATACACTTCAACACAATCATGAATCAAATCAGCGAAAATAGCTAACACAGCTCGCTGAAATGTAGCTGGAGCGTTACAAAGTCCAAATGGCAAAACATTGTAGGCATAGGTGCCCCAAGGACAGGTGAATGTGGTTTTGTCCTGGTCTTCAGAGGCAATCCGGATCTGGTTATAGCCACTGAAACCGTCAAGAAAGGAAAATGATGATTTGCCAGCTAGGGTGTCTAACACTTGGTCAATAAATGGCAGTGGGAAGTAGTCTTTGAGCGTTGCTTTATTCAGCTGTCTGTAATCAACACAGATGCGCCACTTTCCATTTTTCTTGGGCACGATAACCAATGGGGATACCCACTGACTGTCAGAAATAGGATATATAAAGTTGACTCTCAAAAGTTTTTGCAACTCCTCTCTGACAATGTCTTGGAGCATGGGGTTCATTCTTCTTTGTGGTTGCCTCACCGGTTTAATGGTGCTATCTGTGTAGATGTGGTGAGTGCATGTGTCGGGGTGAATCCCATGCATGTCAGTGTAATCCCAAGCAAAGGCTTTTTGGTACTTCTTCAAGAGTCTAATCAATTTGTCTTGTTGAGATGGGTCTAGGTGGTTGCCTATGTTCAAAGTTTTCCCTGGACTGATCTCTATGACTTGACTCTGTGTATTGGTGATGGATTGAACTGGAAAGATGTCATGAAATGTAGATTGCAAGGAGTGGATGGTGCATGTTTCTTGAAAGCTTTGAGCCAAAAGTACATCTGCAACAATATATTGTTCATTTCTCAGATTTTCAGACATATCAGGTTGAGAAAGAAATAATTCTACCAAATCATTATTGTCTTCGTGGAAATCATAGATCTGGTCAATGCTAAAAACAGATTGTACTTCCTCTTTATCATTAAATTTATCATCAAGCCACAAGTTATGTGTTACTGCAGGTGATTGTGCCGATGGATAGAGGGTGAGTTGTTTTCTTTCGGTCCCTCTAGAGATAATCATGTTACCTGATCGGCATCCAATAAATGCATCAGCAGTCGCTAACCATGGTCTACCTAGAATGATAGGGTGTCCTCCTAGATTGGATTTGGGTTGAAGGACTAGGAAATCCACTGGATACTCCCAAGAGTCCAGTGAGACAATGATATCTTCCAAAATCCCTTCAGGAATGACTTTGGACCTATCAGCTAGTTCAAGAACAATCGTGGTATGTTGCAAATTCATGAGCTGGAGTGTTCTCATGGTTTCAAGGGTCATGACATTGATTGCGGCTCCAAGATCTATCAAAGTGTTTGGAATCCGTATGTTGTTAATGATGGTGGTCACTTTTGGAATGCCAGGATCAACATACTTCTCCATGGAGATGGTATTGGTCATAAGGCCTGCTAAATTTCCTAAAACATGAATGGTCTGAGGATCAATCCTTTTCCTAGCAGGCTTCTTGAGACACATGTCTTTGATGGCTTTGGTGTAGATAGGAATGTCCTTTATAGCTTGCAGCAGAGGGATTTTTATGTAGACATTTTTAAGTTCATCCAAGACATCAAATTGTGGTGGAGGCAGTAGTGGTTTTACTTGGACCAATTGGTCTGGAAAAGGTGGGTGCAGTGATTGCATCTGTTTATCTTTGGTATCACTGCTTGGTTTTGTTTGAGCTGTCATTTCATTTTCTTTTTCTAAGTTTTCTTCTTGCTGATCTGTTATTGGAGAATCCTTTTGGAGCACCCTACCAGACCTCAGATTAATGTTTTGCAAAGGCAGTGTGGAGTATGAGGTTCCTTCCTCTACATTATAGACTGGCCTCTCTGCTCTATTGTTCGGATTTGGGACAGTTTGAGCAGGTATTTGTGTGGGTCTGGGAGGTTGTGGGTTAGTTGGAAATTGCAGTTGTGGTACATTTATTTGTGGAGGAGCAGGCAATGTTTGTTGAGAAGGTTGGGGCTGATAAACAACTTGCTGAGGGTGATGCTGATATGTTTGAGAATGTGATGGATATGGCTGTTGGTACTGCTGATATGGCTGTGAGTAAGGTGGGTATGGTTGCGGATATGGATGGTAGGATTGGGAATACTGTTGAGACGGTCTCCATTGATTTTGTGATTGGTTTCCATGCTGCCATGGCATAGGTATATTCCATGAGTTTTGTGCATACATCTGATCATTCATAGGAAATTGCATATTTTGATTAGGAAACATACCTTGGGGTGCTTGCCTTGGCTGCCATGGTCGCTTTGCGCCCATGTAATACACGTTTTCCATCTCTGTGCTGGCTGCCATGTTACAGTTCTGCAAAATTTTAACTTTAGGACAGTTAAACATATCATGATGCTCAGTATAGAAAGCACATACTTGGATATTCTCTAGAGGGCAGTCTTTTAATGCATGTTTCTTGCGGCACTTGGGGCAGAAAATAGCCATGATATTATCTTCTTCCTCCTGTTTCTTTTTGGCCTATAAGGTATCAATTTGGTTCCCTAGAGTGCTCAACAAATCTGTTTTGAACTCTTCTAAAAGATTACCAATTTCAGCCCGGGTGACACTAGCAGAGGCAGTTTTTGTGACCCTGGTTGACAAGGTTCTCTTTCCCATTTTGGCTTTACTTCTTGAATATTTTTCACACAGTTCAGCTATTTCTTCAAAGGGTAAGGCAGAGATGTCACCTTTGCCCATTAAGTTGAGATCATCCATGTATTCTTCCCGGATACCTTTCAAGAATATTGTGCGGACTAGATTAGGAGGCATTGTTCGGTGTTTAGATTTTTGCAAGTTATAGACAAACCGTTCTAGATATTCTTCTAAGGTTTCATCCTCCTGCTGACTCATTCTAGAGATGTCATCTTTAGAGTCTTTGGATCTGCAATAAGGCTGATATTTCCTTAGAAATATTCTCCTCATGCCATCCCAATCAACTATGGCATGCTCACCTAGCCCCATAAACCATTTCAAGGCTGCTGCCTTTAATGTGGCCGGAAACAATCTCAATCTATGAGCATCATCTGTATAGCCATAAGTTCGACATACAATGTCAAACTCGAATAAGAATGAGTCCGGATCCTCTGAAGCCATACCATAGAAATTGGGTAGCACGGATGGGGGTATATTTTTCATTTTGATCTCCTCATCCTCCTGTGGTTCTTGTATGGGGAACTTAAAAGTTGATTCCTCCTCCTCTTGATGGGGAACTGATCCAGATCCCTCCTCAGCCATTCTAATTGGTCTCTTAGTGTCACTTGGTGGAAAAGAGAGAAAGGAAGATTGCTTGGTAATTGTACTACTTTTCCCTTGTGTAGAAGATCTAGGAAAGGGCTTCTGCTGTGATTTATGTGCAAATAGAGTTTCCCTCTCAGCAAGAGTAATTTGCTGTCCTGAATAAAATCTTTCTTCCAATGTTTGGATATCCTCCTCAGCTGGTGTTGTATTCCCTAGAGAGTCTGCTCCTGATGATGATGGGTTAGTTTTGAGATGGTGGGGGGTTCTTACAAATCTCCCTTGATTGTCTCTAAGTCTAGGCATAAATGAACATGATTTCTAACTGTGTTTTTGTTTGTTTTTGTGTATTGAAATTTTTTTCTTTTTGTTTGAATCCTTTAAGTACGCCTCCCCGGCAACGACGCCAAAATGTAGTGGTTCCAGCTAGGGTACTAGTCTAGACTCTATATTTAATATCGACCGAGGTGCGTAAGCTTAGAGGTGTGGTCTAAAATATATAGACATAAAGGATCTTTGGCCAAGTGATTGTGATTTAGGTTACAAGGCTTCTTTACGGAAGACTGGAATATGTAGCCTATCATTCAAACACTCAGATTACCCTACTGATATACTTGATTACAATGCCTGTCATGAGATGCATCTATCAAATTAAACACTAAATCTAAGTACTGTGTATGACTGTGCAAACCTAAGCACTGTGTATGACTGTAACAATGATTTTAATCTCCTTACAGCGATATTGCCCAGAAAACCCTTGTTCAATAAACACACAGCATTCAATGATATTTACACTATATCAAACTATATAGAAATCATAAATGAATTATGAAATAGAAACAGAGTTTATGATGGTGTTTCTACAAGCCACACAGGGATCGAATCCCTTACAAGACTCACTTCCAGATCTCAGTGATGACTGTTCAACATAACCATAAACGCAAACCATTCATAAGCGCACACCATATACATGCAATGGAAATCAAAAGCTATGGGAATCGAAAGCTATGTAACTGTTATGCAAACCATATGCTATGGAAATCGAAATCCAATATAAACACTGTGCAAACATATGATAACCGAAACGTAAATGAAACAAACGGACAGTATACCGATTGAACGCAGGGCCCGTCCGCGTCCTAAGGGTACACTGGCTATAATCGATCAGCTACCAAATCAATGCAAGAGGTATACACGTCGTGGCTGTGAATAGGTCTTTGTATTAAACTTAAAACTCTGTTCTGAAAACGATTCAACGATAAAAACTATTCAAACATTAACCTGACTGTATTTACATATGCGTATGCACAACCATGTCATTGCTACAATGAATGTACATTCGGCTGTTGCCGCTTTTATTACATAAGCCTTTTCAAAATGTTTCCATGCTAAATGTTTCCAAAAAGAACAAAAACTAAAATGAAAATGGAACGAGCTGCTGTTGCTGCTTTTGTCTGCCAGAGTGCCCTGCTTTGACTTGAGTTGACCGTGTACATAGGAGGTTCGATTCGGCTGGGAGATAGGTGTTTGTCCATGCTTGGACATTCTGCTTTTCGCCCATCCCTTTCGTTCTAGCTCATCTGCTGCGCCACATGTCAAACGATAAGCTCATTACAGGATGTGGGTACTTCCTGTAATCATTTCATCAAAAACTTCTAATTCTTCAACATAAAACCCCTAAATGAATTTCTATGCAATTTAATAACTATAGAACTATTAATAATCAATTTTCAAGGATTTTGAGGGATATATGATGAAAATGAATGGATAAATGATATGTTTTTGGGAAGGAAAAAGGGGTCTTGGGATGATACCAACAAGGGTGTGATAATTCGTGGTCCATTTGGTAACATTGTGAATTAAATTAGCAAGTATATATTATATATATTACAACTATATAACTAAATTAATTAATTTATATAATTCGATTAATTTAAATTAATTATTTATATAATTAAAATTATTTAACAAAAAAAGGGGGTCAGTTAAAAAAAACTTAGTTCCGAATTAATATCACCAAGGAATCGAATTATGCATGATGAAGTACCAAGAGACCAGTGACATTATCAAAAATGACGTGAGCAAGGTGAAGACAATTGGTTGAGATTAAGGTGAAGACAATTGTCAACGTTAAGCTTTTGATGGAAGGGGCAATGTTACAAATATAAATTATATAAATTAAATAAATATAAATGAATGTAAATGCTAAATAATCAAGTAATGATTATGTTAAGTAGTCATTAGTTAAGTGAAAATTTTAGACATTCCCAATCATCAAAGGACGCCTGCCTAGTATATAAGCGGGTTCTCATTGGAACATTCAACATCACTTGTACATTTTTATATATAATAAATTATTATTACAAAACTTTGACACGGAGTAGATTTTGTGATGTTTGACCATCTTTGACTTGGTGAACTTTGACTTGATTGAAGAAGGCTTTTGAAGGGCTGACTTAGTGCTTGGAGGTCTCACTTTGATCTGTTTCTATAATAAGAGGATTGTTTGGGTTTTCCCCAATTGTGGGGTTTTGTTGGAAATACTAAGAGGGTGGTGAATCAATATTTCTTATTAATTAGTATATTTTTAATTTCTCATATCATTAATTGTTATTAGCATTAGATAAATATAAATATCGTCAGCACCATTCAACAATGCACAATAATAAAGACAATAGACACAGATTTTTAGGTGGAAACCCCTTTGGGACAAAAACCACCGAACACTTCTTAATACTTGTCTTCAAAAGATTTAAATCAATTTTTTAGCTCCAACTGAAGGAAGCTCCAACCCCCTGATTTACAGCCTCCAACCTATAGGAGGCTCTTATGCATTGTTTAGTTGCCACCGAAAGGACGCTCCAACGCTCTAGATTCAGGCTATAACTTGACAGATGCTCCAACTCCCTCATAACTAACTGTTATTGGATGGACGCTCCTATGCCCTATGCAAGCTACAACCTACCCTTGCACCACCCTGCCACCTTGAAGTATTCTTAGGCTTTGACTTAAAGAATACTACACTCTCCTTCCTTGCACTGCCCTGCCACCTTGATCAACCGATGGACCATGTTTTGCAATTTTCATACTGGATCCACTTGTGCTTTGAATCAATACAAAGAAAATGCAGTACAAGAGAACTACTACACAAACTCTGTCAATCAAATTTGCCTTTGCACATAAGACTCTAGCTATAAATATCAACCACTTCTAATGCTTCATCAATTATGATTATTATTATTTACATTATTTTTGTTATTTTTATTTTTATATAAATTTTGTTCATAACAAACCCACCACTCTTCGTGCAACAATCAATAAGAATATGGACTTTGTTAAAATTGGCAAGTAGGGGCAAACTCCATGTGGGTCATCTTATTTATGACAGCTGATATTTTTTTTGGATTCCTCTCTCCAAGAGGTGTAGGATTGATCTAAAGATCATCCGATTCTGACATGTATTTATGGAGATATGAATTTATTTGTATTATTGACAATTTGTCAAGGTCGACGAGCAACCAAATAACCCCGTGCTCAACCTCAACGTTGCATTATAAATAGAGAAGACCTCAAGTCATTTGAGGCACACCCATCTCTCATGATCTCTCTCCACTCGTTTGGGTTTGGTGGAAAGAGAGGTCAAGAGGGAGATCTAGCCGCAGATTAGATGTGTCCTAGCTGCAGTTAAAGGAGCCCAAATCCGCAGCAACAAAAGGAGGCTTATCCGCAACAAAGAAGGCCTAATACGCAACTCAAAGAGAGAGCTAGCCGCAGTCAAAGATGCCCTAGCCATAGTGAAAAGAGAGCTCCAATACATAGCAAAGGGAACCCTTAATCCGCAATCAAGTGATGCCCTAAGACGCAGCTAAAGGAGACCCTAAGCCGCAACAAAAGGAACCCTAACCGCAACAAGAGAAGGAGCCTTAAGGCAAGAAAAAGGATCTCTGTTTTAGGGCTGCAAGTTAGGGCTACTTCAGCAAGGAAGGGAAGGACGTTAGGGTCATTCTCATGACTGCCTTGAAGGACAAATGAACCAGCATTAAGGCCACATTAAGAAGGCTACTTCTAGGTTGTTTGTAAGAGCATTTGTGGCAAGGTTCACCTCTGTCTTGGGCAGCGGATTGCACATGAAGGATTGCAAGGAGACAAAGCCCTAAACAGTGGGTTGTTGGGTGAGTATAGGGGTTGGTGTTAGCCCTATACCCTGCGTAGGACAACAACAAAGAGGAGGGAACAAGCCGCAATGTTAGAAGGTTGTTTGGGTGTATGCTTTAGGGTTGGTGCAGGTTGCGGCATACCATGATGCCCTAACCAGTGATGCAGCAAGTGAAGGATGGTCTTATGGAAGGAAAGCCACTGTACTCTAGGTGATTGGTGGAGCAGTTTTAGGGCTATCATCTGCTACATCGAAATCTTCAGTTGTTGGTGCCAAAACTATAATTTCATCGACTCATCCTCATGGTTAAGATCTATGATGTTTGATCTCCTATTTGGCAAGTTAGTATTGACTTCAAATCATTGTACTCTATCTCTATCTCTCTGTTGAACTATTGAAGATTATAAGAAGATTTGATCAAGGGTTTCCCCACATTGGGGTTTGTCCCTGGCTGGTGCCACATCTTGTGTCCTATTGTCTTGGCTTGTCTTCTAATGTTTATGTTTATGTTCTATTTGCATTTTACTATCATGCTAATGTGATTGCTAAACTGGACATTGATATTGGGCCTTTAAGAAAAATTGAAGTAAATTGCTCTTAAGCATAGAACATACCTAAAATTAACAGACTTGCATGATGCCACGTCTAAAAATAAATTCATTCCTAAACATTCTCTCCCTCAGAAAGTTAAAGAAATCAAGTCCTTTAAGAAGGAATGGACTAGGAAACCGAAGATGGATGACAAGACTTGGAAAGAGCTAAGAAAGAAGAAACTCTGTTTTAATTGTTAGGAGCCATGGGCACTGGGGCTCAAGTGTGCTGGTAAGGACAAGGTGGGAAAGGCTCACTATATTGAGGTGTATTCGGAGAGTGACAATGACAATGCGAATTAGGAGCCAGTATAGGGGTAGGTACAAGGATAGGTATAGGGATAGATGCACCAGACAGTTGGAGGCAAGTCCTCACATGCAGAGGGCAAAGCTCCTACTATTGCCTCTATGTCAGGATTCCCTAGATATCACACTTTTAGAGTTAGAGGGGTTTTAGCAGGGCACAAGGTGACAATATTGATTGATAGTGGGGCTTCCCACAATTTCATAGATGTGGACATGGTGGAATGGAGAGGGATTCCTACTGAGGAGTTCGATGGTTTTACAGTTGTCATACCTAGAAAACATCAGATGGACTGCAATAGATACATCCCCAAACTACAACTAACTATGGGGAACTATACAGTGACAGAGGACTTCTTTGTGGTGGATGTACCAAACACTAATGTAGTGTTGGGTTGTTAGTGGCTTTACTACATCAGGAAGTACACCACAGACCAACAGAACATGGAAATGGAATTCAAAGACCCAGTAGATGGTAGAAGGGTAGTTTTGAGGGCCATGCATCAGTACTCGCCAAAGCTAGTATCATCCAACCACATGGAGGCAATATTGAGGCGAGGCGATGTTGAGTGGGAAGTAGAGTGCCTTGTTATAGACAACAGGCAGCCAGAGCAGCCACGATAACACTCAAATGACATTCAGGTATTGCTTTGTAAACACCAAAAAGTTTTTGCTGACATTCCTCCAGGTAGACCACCAGACAGGGGTTTTGAGCATGTCATAGAATTGGAGGAGGGTGTGTAGGCAGTGATAACCAATCCTTATCGACATCCCAAGGTCTACAAAGATGAGATAGAGAAGGCCATAAAGGAGCTGTTGAGGTTGGGCCATATTCGACCTAGCTCCAGTTCGTTTGCTTCTTCGGTAGTGATGGCTAAGAAGAAGGACGACACCTTGCGGATGTGCATAGACTACCGGGCTCTCAATAAGAGGACAATCAAGAATTAGTATCCTATTCCCAGGATCAATGAGCTAATGGATGAATTGAAAGTGGCCAAACATTTTTTTAAGATTGATCGTTGTTCTAGTTATCATCATATTCAGGTTCGGGAGTAAGACATCCCGAAGACAACTTTCAGGTGCCACTATGAGTTTTTGGTTATGCCATTTGGGCCAACCAACACTGCCCCAATTTTCCAGTCTTGTATGAATCATGTCTTCAATAAGAAATTGTGGAAGTACTTGCTAGTCCTCTTCGATGACATATTGGTCTTCAACAAGATGTGGGAAGACGACTTGAGGCACTTGGACGAGGTGTTGGGAAATTTGGAGAGAGTTATATGTGAAGGAGTCCAAGTGTGAATTTGGCATGATGAAGATGCTCTACCTAGGGCATGTGATTGGACATGATGGGGTTTAGGTACACTAAGAGAAAATTCAGGCAATAATTGAGTGGCCCACCCCAAAGAATGTTACAGAATTGAAGAGATTCCTTGGTCTTTGCACTTATTACAGGAAGTTTGTTAAGGGGTTCTCACAACTAACAACTCCTCTTACAGACCTCACCAAGAAGGGAGCCTTCAACTGGTCAGAGAAAGCACAGGAAACATTTGAGAGGATGGAGGAGATGAGTATGTGCCCTGTGCTTGCACTACCAGATTTCACCCAGCCATTTGTGCTGGAATGCAATGCTTCAAGGACAAGAATAGGAGCAGTCCTTATGCAGAATCATCACCCCATAATGTTCGAGAGCTGCAAACTCAGAGATTATGAGCGACACTATTCGATCTATGATAAAGAGATGTTGGCCATCATGCATGCATTAGCCAAATTTAGGTAGTATCTGGTGGGTAACGAGTTCAAGGTCAAGACATACCATAACAACCTGGAACATAAAGAACTAGGTGAGAGGCAACAAAATGGATCAATAAATTACATGCCTACGACATCGAGAGAGAGTATGTCAAAGGAAAAAACAATATAGTGGGCATTGCACTATCGAGGATGCCACCCACCTTCTCACTGGTAGAGATGATAAATGATTGTAAGTCGTCATTGCTTGTGGAGTATTTAAAGAAAAAAATTGCGTATGAGATTCTCGAGGGTTTGATTCACGATGATAGGTACTGGGTTGTGAATGATATCATTTACTATAAAAACCGAATCTATTTGGTACCAAAGTCACAGCTCAAGGAGAGAATTATGTAGGCATCTCATAGCTCACCCTTAGCACGACATCCAGGGTATGTAAAGACCTGTAGGAAGATTAGGGAGAGGTTCACTTGGAAAGGCCTCAGGATTGATTTGTTGAGGTTCGCGAGGAAGTGCAATGCTTGCCAACAGAACAAGGCAGAGCATACTCATCTAGTAGGTCTATTCCAACCACTCCCTATCCCAAAGCAGAAGTGGGAGAGCGTTTCCATGGACTTTATCATTGGATTACCTCAAACACAAGGCAAAGATTGTATATATGTGGTAGTAGATCAACTCATGAAATTTGCTCATTTCTTCACCATATCGTCAAAATATTTAGCATCGCAGGTGGCCGAGCTGTTTTTCAAGGAGGTGTTCAGATTACATGGGTTACCAAAGACCATTATCAGTGATAGAGATAGTAGGTTCATGGGCAGTTTTTGGCAGGAGCTTTTCAAGCTTGTGGGGACTTAGCTAACATCGAGTACCAACTACCTTCCATAGATTGATGGCTAGACAAAGATAGTCAACAAATGGTTGGAAGGCTATCTCCAGAATTATGTAACCGACCAACAAAAGGCATGGGTAAAGTGGTTGCATTTGGGAGAACATTGCTACAATACCACTTTCCACATGTCCATCAACATGACTCCCTTCACCTTTGGCTAGGGACTGGATTTAGGAGAGCCAAGATATTTTAAAGGTCCTCGAGGACAATTTACACATGGTTGAGAATCAACAAAAAATATATGCACGCAAGCAAAAAGTGTTGCGCAAATTTGAAGTGGGAGATATGGTGTACTTTCGTCTTCATCCCCACAGGCAATCATCTCTCAAAATAAAAGGGGCAAAAAAGCTAAAACCTAGGTTCTATGGGACATTCAAAATTTTGAGACGAGTGGGATAAGTGGTCTATGAACTCGAGCTTCCTGAACGATGTAAGATTCATAACGTCTTTCATGTCTCGTGCCTCAAGAAGGTCCTAGGACAACATGTTGTCACCTCCATAGAACTCACACGATTGGACGAGGAAGGAGAATTGATCTTGGTTTTGAAAAGGATCTTAGAAACAAGGGAGAGGAAGTTGCGACTTAGAATAGTAAAGGAGAATTTGGTAAAGTGGAAGGATTTACCTATGTAAGATGACACTTCGGAAGGTGAGTAGGTGCTCAAACATCCTGAGTTGAAATTACTTGAAGACAAACAATCTTGGGCAGGGAGGATTGCAATGTCCCCGACCGCTTAGGAAACTTATGACAGAGTTCGCTAGCCTAATGTGGTTCCTGTAGGTTGAAGTGGGGAAAAATTAAATAAGGGGACTTAATTTGCCTAAGGAAACATTATAAAAATCTAAGGGGTGAAAATGGGACATTTCCTAGGCAAGTGAAAAGTCACTTTAACTTTAAAATGAAAATATTATAAAGTGACTTTATAAAAGTTAAAAGGGTAAAATGGTGGCAAAAGTGGCCATAAATTTATAAAAAAGGAAAAATGAGGAGACTCTCTCCTCATTCGTGCATTTGAGTTTTTTGAGAAAAGAGATCTTGGAGAGTTGTCTTGAGGAGAAACTTAGGGTTTGGAAACCCTAGCTGCCATAGCTGGTTTCAGTGTTGAAACTATACACTAACTAGTTCAAAGACTGAAATCACTCAGATTTCATTGTTGGGATTCAAGGGAGAAAAAAATTGACAAGAGATTTGAGCTAGAAGAGGTGTTATCTGTTGAATCTCTGATTTGTTTCCCTTTATTTATCTTTTCAGGTTGAAGACAAGCTTGTGAGCCAAAGATTCAAGCCCAGGTTAAAAGCTAAGTCACTGTTGAAAGGAGTGAACGATTTTCCCTTCATTCTGCTGTTTGAATCTACTGAGATAATAGTTGGGTTTGAAGAACAAAATAAGGGGACGGATGCTTGCCACTGGTAGCACGATTTTCATTTTAATTAAGGCCGAAATCTCATTCTGCTGCTAGTCCAAATATTGGGTATTCCAGAAATGTGACTTACAATTGAGAAGGAAGTTGATTTTCCTTGCTGAGTGCTAGGGATCCCACATCACAGTTCTGGGCGTGTTTCCCTACAAGAGATAAGTCTGATCTAGTGCAAAAACAAAGTTTTTAGTGGTTGAGGTTCGAGATTGTAGCAAAGGCTCCTTCTGTGTATTTATACAAGTTGAATAGTTGTATTCCTTGCTGGTACGAATTGAGGAAGAGGCCAAGATCACCGTTTACCAGCTGTATGTGTGACTCTAGTGGGAAATTTTCTGTGCTGAGATTTCCTATTCCTTCAAAGGTCACAAACTCCAACTTTCTGGGTTATTAAAAAGATGTTATAAAGTTCTGGACCTGTGCCTTGTCTCCTGGGCAGCGTGTTTCTCAAACAAGTGCTGGAATATTGCTCCAAGTGGACAGATCTTTATATATGTACCTATTACTCATGGCTGCCACGAAACACCAGGCTCTATCTTCCCAATTTGCTCACTCTGTATTCAGATTCTAATTGAGAAAAGACTCTTCTGTGCACATTATTGTTATATATAACTATTATGTTAATTTCTGGGTTGAACATCAGAAATATAAGTTTGTTTTATACATGTTGAAGCGGTGAAAGCATTGTCCAGAAAACAAAACCAATAAAAATTGCCTACAACAGTGAGAATACAAACTGTTTGACAAAAAGCATCACTGGAAAACTTCAAGAAAAGCTCAGAAATTTATTGAAATTTTAAGGGTTTTCCAAAAGGGAATTTGGCATTATTTGTCCCTAATTTAGCCTAAAAGCCCCTAGAAATGTGTAATCCATGATACAAGGTTGATAGGTCATCAAGCTGATCCACATCTATAGCAAAAATAATGAAATAACATGAGAGTAAGTCTCAATTAGGCCACATGTGTGAGTAAGATACCTTCCAAAGGGTCTTGTCATCTCCAAAAGTCATTGCTCGTCATCTGCAAAAGGTACCTTGTGTTCTGAACATAAATTGTGTAAAAATAAATAAAAATAGATAATAAATAATAATCATAATAATATAAAAATAATAATTAAATTCACTAATGATTAGTTAGTTAATAATGAAAAGGCATGTCTTAGAGACATGTTTGTTCGTGAAAGGGTACCTACCTAGTTATATATACATGACCCCCATTCTCATTTGTATCATTCTACATCAATTCTTTTATACAATATACAATTACTATCCTACGATGGATGTCTTTGTCTACGAAGTATTTTAAATATTTCCGCTGCGTATACGACTTTTGGTCGTTACATTGGTATCAGAGCTACGTCTGATCCGGCCTTTGGCCATCAACCTATTGTCAACCTTGTTGTCGTCGTGATTTAAGCGTTTCGCTACACCAGTCTTGGAGATTCTCCATTCCACTAGTTTCGTCATTCAGGGCTTTGGCCATTAAACAAAAAAAGGAAGAAAAAAATAAGATAGTCAAAGAAAAAAAAGAAAAAAAGAAAAAAAAAGAAGTACATATAAAGATTAAAAAAATAAAAATGAATAAATATAGTCCGATGTAAATTTTGAAGGAGAACATTCATAAAAAGGTTCTACATTATTGATAAAAAGTGCATGATAAAGTTAAGAGAGAATCTTTCCAAATATATTTAAAACTATACGTAAGAGAGAAAAGTATGTAATATTATCTTGATTCTTCATTAAGTAGTTTACAAGAACTTGGTTTTAGCAACCCATGGTAATTGCCCATGGTATTTTCAAGGTAAAAGAAAAACAAAAGGAATACAAAACTCTTTATGTGAATGATAAGTTTTACTTTTTACGTAGAGAACATTAATCGAGTCAAAAGCACATAAGTGGACATATATTTTATATTATACTCCAAAGAGGTGAATAGCCACGTTTCACTAGGGTTGTAACATTTCAAAGAGAAAAAAATTTATAAATAAAAGATCTATAAAGAGAAGTATTATATTATAAAGGAGTATTTAAAGAAAAGTTCAAGTCTTAAAATTATTGAAAATATATACAAGTACAAAGTGGGTATTATTATAAAAGGTTACATAAAGAGAAAATATCAGTTAAGAGTTTATGTTAAAGTGAATTTGAATTAAAGTTTAAAGAGTTATATGCAATTTAAAAAATAAATACATAGGAAAATAAAATATTTAAAAGAAGCCAATTGAAACAATATTTAAATATTCTTCTTAAAGTACAAAAAGAAAAAAAGTGTAAGTATAAATATATATAAAGAATACAAAGGGGTTTTGAAATATTAAGGATAATAGGAAATTCAATTAAAAGAGTTTTGAAGAATTATAGAAAAACAAATATTAAAAGACACTTTTAAAGGAGGCTTGAAGTACAAAGTCCAAAGGAACTTTAAATATATACCTAAAGTCATCTCGACAAAATAAAATGGGATCAATCATTTAAAAAAATGATGGAGCTCAATTCTAAAATGACGAAGGAAGAAAGGTTTTCCTATAATGGTCTTTCAGTTATAGATCACAGAGTAATTACATTAAAAGGAAGTATCCAAGGAAGAGAAGTAAATGTCGCCATCAACCCAAGCAACGACAAAAATTATATCAACATCAACTTGGCAAATCAGCGATAAATTCCGGAGTGAAGTGTTGGTGTAAAGAAAAATATTTTTGACCAAAAAGAGTATAAAATTAGTGATCTACAAGTGACAATAGGTCATTATGGGTACATATCTCAATTTTATGTTGTAAGGACGGATAAAAACACTGACACCATACTTGGTCAACCTTGGTTTAAGGATTTTGGTACATCCATGTTAAACATAGAGAAACAAGTTTTGACGTTTCCTTATAAAGGGAAGATGGTCATGTTTCGAGACATAACAAATAAATCAAAATCAATAAAATCTTCATTAGAATACGTTAAGGATATCTCAGACTTGATGTTTCAAAATAACGAAAAAACTATATCAAAGAAGCAAAAAGAGCTTGAAGAAGTCATCCGTAGCAAAGACAAGGAAATTTTGCGCCTCAGAGATCACTAAGAGAAACTACTCAAACAAGTCAAGAAAGCTAAAGTATCAAATTATGAACTTAAGGAGCATTTATTAGAACAAGAAGAATTTTTTTTATGTTTAAAGAGCCTTAACCAAACATTCGTAGAACAAATCAAGTGTTTAAAAGACGAGAAGCGTGAAGACCAAAATAAAGTTAACTCAGAGAATGAGGAAGGCTTATGTCTCAGAAATCATAGTCAAAATCTGCTCAAACAGATTAAAAAACTTAAGGATGAAAAAAAATCATTGACGAATAGGTTCAAAGAACTTGTCGCAAAGGAAGCATCAAAATCTCTAGATCTAAACTGAAGAAACAAACATCAAGACCACTAATCTTGTAGTTTAGGCAAATCCAAACCCTATTGAAGTAAAAACATATTTAGAGGTTGTTTTTCAAACAAAGGACACCATAAACAAAAAACTTATGTTCCGAAGAATACTGAAGTGAGCTCAATCCAGTCATACGATAACTATTCACCACATAACTCCAAGGGTCAGAAGATTTCCCAGAAGATTAATCTAGGATGGTCTGATCTGTTTTCAGTACGTCAATTCTGTCTATCGATCAAAACATCATATCATCTTGTATCAACAAAGATGAAAGCCTAGAAATAAGAAGATATATCGATCAATAGAAAAGAACTGATCCTTCGTCAGTAAGCTTTGAGGACAAAGCTTTTTGAAGGGGAAGGCAATATTATGAACATAAATTGTGTAAAAATAAATAAAAATAGACAATAAATAATAATCATAGTAATATAAAATAATAATTAAATTAACTAATGATTAGTTAGTTAATAATGAAAAGGCATGTCTTAGAGACATGCCTGTTCGTGAAAGGGAACCTACGTAGTTATATATATAGGACCCTCATTCTCATTTGTATCATCCTACATCAATTCTTTTATACAATATACAATTTACAATTACTATCCTACGATGGATGTCTTTGTCTACGAAGTATTTTAATATTTCCGCTGCGTATACGACTAGTGGTCGCTACACCTTGTCACCAAAATATCCCTCTCAAGCTCCAACGCCACCCTCCAAGAGGACCACATCATCATTATATGTCATATGGGTGACATCATCAAGCTAGGGCATGACATGCTCATAATAGAAGGTGCAATACCTCTTCCAAAGGGATGTTAAGTCATCATCATTATCAATCATCGTCTAGAGAGGAAGGTCTATCAAGAAAGTATAATACTACCCTAGGGAATCCTGTCATCTCCTTGGTACACCTTTTCTCCAATCGATGCCCAGGCCCAAACAACTAGTGTCCAAGGTCTTGAGGCTGGGGAAGGGTCTCATAAATTGTTTCAAGTTAACCTCAAGGTCAACACTTCTCAAAAAGTGGCCAATGTCCTCTATCAAGGTACACTATGTCATCATCATAGTGGTTGGACGTCATCTCTAAAGTGCTTGAAAAGCATCATGTCATCCCTCAATGGATCCTAGCTGCGCTTGATAGAATTATCTAGCACATAATCAAGGAATCAAGTGAGATCAACATCATGGGTATAAGAGCATGAAGGTGGATGATATTTAGAGGCAAAGTCATCAAAGTACTTCACACAAGTATCATCTTCAAACACATTTATACCTTATGATTGTATACATGCTACCATACTTAAGTATGGGAGGGTTATCACGTGACCCTATTAGGTGCTTCCAACCCTAGGGGGAGGCATAATTCTTAGGCCGAGCCGTTCAAATGATAGGAACAATTCCTAGGCTCAACATTTCAAATTATAAGCCAATTGAAGCACTTTGATTTTTTGTATTGTTCCAAGGCCACCAAAAAATGTTGTATGAAGGCTAAATTTGAACAAGTTGTAGAAGGAAAAATCTCATCCAAATAGTGAGTTCTAATGCTTGGTTTTATTTTAGGCTAGTGAAGGTACTTTGACTTGTACACAACCTTTATTATATATATGAGGCTGCAAGTACAATAAATACTATGAGGCTGCAAGACCTATAAAGACAAAAGACTAATCCTCTTCATCATAATCCTCATCAAAAATAGAAGCAGAAACATGCTCAACAGTGGATGGTGGTGCTAAAGAAGATGATGGGCCAATTCCACTTCTAGGCTGCACCTCAATATTCACGGTAGCAAGAGAGAGATCCAAATTAGGACTTTCTGCATCCACATTCCATTCTTTAGAAGGACCACTGTTGTATTCTGGACCCCTACTAGATGCAAGGCAAAGGTCGGAGTCCACATAAATAAGATCCTTTGTCTTTTGTGAGCCCAACCTATTGCGCTTCATAAAATGGATAAAACCATAGGTGCTTCAATTCCTTTTTGCTGATGAAGAGCTTGCCACTTGTGAAAGAACACGAATGGCAAGGTTTTGCAAATGTACACCATTTGCTCCATGACAAATCCACCACCTAACTGGATTCATGGCGCTTCTCTCCTCTAAAGCTGATATATCTGCATAATCATCTAATCCTGTAGCAAAACTGGCAAATTATTTCTTTGCTTCCCTGTGTAGATGAGATGGAAGTATTCTCATAAGGGCTTTTTTCACCCCATTAGCCACCTCTCTATCCTTATGGGGTGCCTTCCTCTTCCCATTGCTTTGAACAATAAGCTCCTCATCATAAAATTTGGGGTTCAAGGCATGTGCTAAAGTGTGCAATGGAGTGTTGAAATTGTTCCACCTTCAACAATGATTTTCTTGACTAAATCAACAAAATGATCATCAACAAACAAAAGTTGTGGAGACTCTTGTGAAATGATTTCCATCATTTTCTCAACCATGGAATCCATGTCATCATATACCTCTCCTAAGAAAGGTTGGTCAGTGTCAGCGTTTTGAAGAAGCTCAAATGCAGGGGTTGTGAACTTTAGCAAGAAATCTATCTTGCTTCACCAATCCCCATCAAGGCATAATCTACACACCATATATCCCTGCTCGGAATCTGCTTGTCTTCACTCAACCCAAAGTTGACTCACCACCATAGAAACTAATGCATGCTTAACCTCAACAAGGCGGCGCAACATCAGGAAATTTGAGGCATATCTTGTCTCATCAAATTTTAAAAACTCCAATTTGGAGTACTCTCGAAATATTGCCTGAAATTGGTGGTGGTTGGTGATGAATTTAATATTCTCCCTTGCTTCACCTGTGATTTCGTTTATCCATGGAACTTTGTTGTCGATCTCCTCTAAGATTAGATTCAGATTATGGACAATGCAGGGTGTCCAAAAGATGTGGTCATACCTCCCCTCAATAATTAAACCTACAACTTTGCAGACTGGTGCATTATTCGTGATAAATTGCACCACCCTGTTAGGCCCTATTTGTTCAATAACTTTTATAATAACATCAACAAGGATTTTTGCATCTTTTACCTCTCCTGAGCAGTCTTCTGCCTTTATAAACATTGTTCCTTTGGGGGAAGTGGCAATGGTATCTATCAATGGTCTGCGCCTTGTATCTGTCCATCCATCTGAGAGTATGGTAACCCCAGAGCTACTCCAGGAAGAACGAATTGGTGATAAGATATCCTCCACAAGCTCTACCTCATTTTTGAGAAGCTGAGTTCTGACTTTCTCATAGTTGGGCCCCTTGTACCCTTGAGGAGCTTTCTTAATTGCCCTTATCATATCTTGCCAGTAAGGAGAGCGAGCAACATTGAATGGGATACCCCATGCATAAATGCACCTAGCCACTCTAGAATTAGTTTCTTCTCTCGCTTGCACATTCACCAATTTAGCAATTTTGCTATTTTGAACTGAAGGGGATGCCCGTCTAGTATTTTTGGATCCTGGTTGTTCATGTTGTTGAGTGGCACTGACTCTCCTCTTCCTTGCTTCAACTACAATCCTTGGCTCAGTGTTAGATGGATGTTGAGGAGTAGCTTGACTAAGCTCATCATGCCTTCTCTTAATTCCATTCGCCACATGTTGCTCTCTTTGATATGCCCTCCTTGCCTATGGGTTTGCTGTTTTTGTGCAACCTACAATCCCCTATCCTCCATGCAAAATATGTGCCTTTACTCTTGGGTAGGAACCCTTGTACGAATTACTACAAAGATTACATCACCATTCCCATGAGTCACCACCTCCACATTTTTGAAGCTTCTGAACATGCCTCCAAAGAGGATAGTATTCAACCCTTGGGTTGGCCCCGAGGCTTGAACTTGCAGTTGCACTTTGGTTGGAAGCCATTGCTGCAAAAAAAATGAGAAAAACAAATCTGTAAAGAAAAAATGTTTTTCATATTTTTGGCAGCATAAACCCTCGAAAAATTGAAGAAATAGTAGGAAAAAACTAAGAAAATGAATGCTTCTTACCCAAATTAATTTTTTGTTGCTGAAGCTACCCCAAAATGCCAAAATAGACAAGAGAAATATGGGTGTAGCTGAGGCAAAAGCCAAGAATGCCGTGCTGGGAACTTTGCACTCTAAATCTGCTGTTAAAATCCCTTTCTCTTGCTGTTGAAATCTCCTTTGCTCACTGTTGAAAACACCCTAGCTGAAACCACTGCTCTCTTCCTCTTTTCTCCTTTGCTAAAATCGCCTGTCTCCAAGAGAAACGACCTTCTCAATTGTGTGATGAGAGAATGAGGCAAGAGTCTTTTTTATAACTTGAGAGAGGCATCTAGAAGTATCCAAAAGATATTTTAGTTGCCCAATAAAAAATTAGAATAAAAAAAAGAAAAGAAAAATAAAACGGCAAGTGTTAAGTGAAAACTCTGCCATATGGCTTGGAAACTCGTTTCCGGCTGTACTGGACACATTTCCCCAGCGTGGAATGAGCTAGTACGGACAGAAACGAGTTTCCAAGCCGTACGATACGAGTTTCCTTGTTTCCGGCCAGAAGCGGACCCTTGGGCAACGTTCCTGCAACTTAGAATGGAAGTTTTGTGAAAGAAATACATTTGTATGAAAATTCCTTAATCTTAGAGTTGTAGTGGACGTCGTGGGAAACACTTTTTATGAACTTAGGGGTCTACTTGGTTATGTTGCCGCACTGTAAGGGGCTCTTCTATATCATCAAAATCAACGAAGACTTGCGCTTCACTTCATCCACATGCACTTGAGGGGTTTGAATTTAAGTTATTGTGTTAATACAAGCTTGATTACCTCAATGCTTGTTGCTAGATCACACTCCCTTGGACAACTGCATCAATTTTTTCCATAATGAACGAAGCAATTGTATGGGTGAACAGAAAAAAATTATCAACCGAAAGATCGTTACCTCTTAGAGAGCCCATTGTCGAAGCTTGCATGGGGCATTGCTCTAATACCTTTTGTAAAGATCTCACGCCTGTCACTAATCATGCAAACCAGAAATATTGGTTCAAAATCAGCAAGATGCAATGGAAGAACTTTTATCCTCAACCCTACTAGAGAAAGGGAACTCTCCAAGCCACTTGAATGGTCAATCTCCAATTACAAGACAACAATATACTTGAGATATCCCCTAAGTACATACAATACCCTTTACATAGAGAAAGGTAGGTGAGCATGCATTTCCTTGTGATGACACGTGGAGGAAAACATGCATTCCCTTGTGATGAAACATTAAGAAGGAAAAACATGATTGTTAATAAGAGTGTTATGTAGAAGATTTGAAGGTCCTAATAAGAGAGGGAACGTAAATAGAAGAAAGTAGGTGGGGGATATTCCATCATTAGAAGAAAATAAATAAAATATCGAGGAAGGTACATATAGTGGCCATGATTTAAGTCTTACATGTAAAATTCGATTTTGTTTTAATTTTTCATTTGTAGTCGACTCTTTGGAAGTTTGTTGACTAACAAGTTGTTATTCATATTTCTTGTATGTGCTGTTTACGTTATATAAACATGTGTAAATAGCATGGACACAATTCATAGTTTGAATGAATCATCAGGGAATGTTTTGTTGGATGTTGTTGTAGTTGTTGTAATTGTGAAGGATTACAGTTATTCTTATTGATGAACTTTGTTGGTTTATCATGATTGTATGTAGGGTGTATCATTATTTGTTGTAGGCAGATGGTTCCATTGCAATTCTTGTTGATGAGACTCTTATCTGCAGGTTTCAATTTTGGCGGGGACATTGGCCCGATTGGATCGAGAGGCCCCTCACTATAAGAAGTACGTTATCATTGGCCCAGATTCTGGTTCTTTAAATTTTGTGATGACTCCCTTCTTATTCGTTGCTTTCAAGGTTTAACTTAGGTGCTCAAGATGTCCTGACTCCTTAAACTTCCAAGCTTTTGTGGATGCCCAAGGATTTTGTGCTTTTTATGTATCCATTTTTAGGAAATTGTGGGCTCTTTTGAAGTTCATACGTAGTATGGTGATATAATAGCTTGCAGATATTTGTCCATATTAAATCATGTAGTTTGGGGAATAGGAATTATTTGTTGAAAACTTTGATATTTTGCTTCACCTAAGGTAATTTAGAAATCAACTTTTAAGTTGTGTTTTTATCTTTGCTTCTATGATTATAATTGTCAATTGTATTGATTTTCTCGTGCAAACAAGATTAGTACAATTTTTCAAACTGATAACTACTTCCAATGATACAATTTGACTTTAGAGCATTCCAATCATTAGACAGTTATACTTGAAAAACTTCAACCATTAACTTTAATAGAGCAATAGAGATCACAGATAACAATAAAACAAGAGACACCAAAATTTCTTGGGACAAAACCCCACAAGGGGGAAAGCCCGTTAATCTTTCCTTACGAGATAGTTCAATTCATCAAAATGTACGTCAGAATATTTCAGTGAAAATGCCAATCTTTGACCTCAGTAAATGCCAAGACAAAGCAGTCAAATGAGAAAGAAAAGTCAATGCACTGGTAAAAGTCCAAGTCTGCAACAGAGGGCTGAATTTCGTCCCGAGTTAGCTGGTCAAATGGCTGCAATTCCTCAGAAAATTCTCGGTCAAAGTACATAATCTGACCTGTGGTCAACTCTAGGTCAATGGGCCGGAACAGGAGCAGATCTTTGGTGAACCACAGTCAACGAACCAGAGAAAACTTTGGCCTTCAACCTCAGTTAAAATTCAGTCAAACCTGAGAGAAACCAATCAAGTCAACACTGGTCAAACTTCGGTCAACGCAGAACTTCTTCTTTGTCTTCTCCTCACATCTTTGAACAGATCTTGTATTAATCGAATGGATGAGATGGATGAATGCCAAATGAGTTCAATGGAATGCCAATATATATGTGTGCTAGGAGGTGGGTTTTGATCATAGGGTCAAACTCCTTCAAGTGTTGAGGCCGACTTGGTCAACTTGAAAAGGCATAACTTACTTCTTCATTTTGCCACTGAAAATACTGACCGTAGCTACCAATTTTCAACAAATTGATCTTGGGACAGTCTTTTGGCTTATTTACCATGCATTTTCTTCTATTTGTAGGGCATTGTAATTTTATGTCCAATAATTTGTTTCAAAACTATTGTTTGTAGCTATGTTGTTCCTAGTGGCTGAACTGGAAAGGAAGTCCTTAATGTATCAATGTTTTTTTTTCCTTCCGCTCAATAAAACATCAAGTCCTTGTTGCAGTGGGGCCCGTGCTTTCTATTTGTAATGACACCTAAATAACTATGAAGTTATGATATTAGAATAATGATAATTTCAAATATCATAATGAAGGGACATAAGCAGAATATGAGGATAATATACAATCAGTCACTTTAGCAACTATAGCATTCTAGCACCCTTTGAGAGTGTTACCCCTTTCTCCTTTGGGTTAGTGAATCATGCAGGTTATCTTGAAGTTGTAATAGAACATGATATAACGAGTTTATCTTTCAATTCACTAGTTTCAGAAATGGCCTTATGATATTCTAACAGCATTCATTCTTTTTCATACATCAAAAAAATTTAAAATACATTATAATAAACAAATGAAATTAGTTAAAAAAATAGTTATTCTGTTTAAAAATAAATAAATGTCCCTACAATGGCTGGGGAAATCCAAGGAAATCAACCCACATAGGGAAATGTAACTTGGTCGATTCATCAGTCTGGGAGAAACCGTGATACTAAGGTCTTACAATATATCCATTGGTTGTATATGGGAACTTCAGCATAGTGTGCTTAACAAACTGGAACTGGAAAGACCCCGTGCTGAGATTTCTGATTCCTACTGGTGTCACCCATGGGATTGCGAATCCAGGCTTTGATATCATCTTATCAGGGGAATCTGCTTAGGTAGTTGTCAACAAAGCGATGTTTAGGTTCTCTATTTGGTATTATATAAAATTGATCAATGGTTGATGTGTACTTATTCTCATTCACACAAATATTGGGGTTACTCTTGGAGGAATGAATTCCAGAATCAGAGTCAAGCTCAGTACTTGGCAGGTTTATTTAGAAGCCATCTCCACCTTTTTTTGTGCAGTGATGATTTGCATGTTTGAAGGGTCTATTCTTGCAACCATGTACTGCCTTATTGGGCAGATTTTTCCTGCTAAAAGAATAATAAATTTCTAAAAGAATCCTTATTGGCTAAATTAGCCATGGGCCCCAAGAGTTGCAGGCCACCTATTTTACTTGTTCCTGACATCATCGGCTTGAGTTTGTGATATTGGTGGTTCTGATGTCTGATATTTATTTCATAAAGTTATTTTTATTTATTTCATAAAGTTACTTAACATTTCCTGTGCAATCGTCCTTGGAATATAGTTTCTCCACCAAATTTCAACCTCTGTGACTGCACTTTCTTGATTGTGAGATTGCATAAGTGAACACTCCTTTGATGTTTTTTGGCCCAAATTATTTTCCTTCTCGATAACCTCTCCATCTATTCATAACATAATTCATCAATAGATTCCTTAATTGTATCCTTCCAGTTGTCCAGTTGACATTTAGGGAATTCATTATGCCCAACTTTGGCACTATCTTTTGACAATGTATGCAATACACAATATTCCGTTTGTGCTTGTTAAGTTGTCTTGCATGTTTTTCCAACTTTTTCAAAGATGCATGTGTTTCAAATCTATGTCCATAGGAATCCAGGGTCAACTCCATGCACAACTCTAAAAGAATCATATTAGTGGTGCATGCTTCCAATTATTGCAAGCAATTCTGGAAATTGAAGTCCATCCTATCAAGTATACTTATTGCCATCTACATTTAACATATACTATATAGTAGTTCATCCATTTCATTAGCCCTTATTAGGAAGGGAAGATGTAAATAAAGTATACTAATATCCATAAATGACCAAAATGGGTCAATATGACTAAAGGTACATTAACAAGCATTGATTGCTATTGCTAAAAAGCAACCCTTCATTGAATAAATGACAACAGAAGTACAATATAGAAAAGAAAACCATGGCTATCTATGTGTAAAGCTAAAGGAACAATTGATAGAAGTTAGGGGAAGAAGTTTCAACATAGAACAAGGAATGCATTCAGATCATCATTGTGCCTAACGAAAGCCCTAAGGAGGATATAATCAAGACCTACTATCCTTATCTTGTATGACTCTTGAAGGTTAGAAGGAAGTTTGTTGTAGAGCTGCATCAAGTTTGTGAGATATGAGTACATGAGGATACTTAGAGGCTTCAACATGAAAGGAAGGAAGGAGGAAAGAGGATGATAGATTGAGCAAAAAACTTGACTAACAGTCAATGTTGATTGCTTTGTATGGGTCTCCCTTACAATGGAAATCTCTCCCACAAATAGTGGAAACCACTTTTTTTTTCTGCAATATTCACCGCCAAATAGGGCACTAGGGTTGTTAGTGTGCGGGGCAATCCTTTTTACCAAAGAAGCTCAAACAAATTCTAAAAATAGCCTCATGTGGTTGTACCCTCCTTGCTAGATGCATGTATGAATTTGCAAATCCAAATCAGTGCCTAAGGAGTGTTCGATTGCATTATTACTTCTCTTGTTTGTAAAGTCAAAATAAACCTCAAATTTATCACATGAATGATGATATGCCATGTGAAGATTGTGCCCAAAACAAGCATCAGAAATGTGCTCCAAGTTTATGATAAGAACTCTTTAATAACTACTTATTCCTTGCTAACCATATTTTTTTTAGATCAGGTGATCCGAAATGGATCAATATAATATTTGTTCTCTTTGTTTGTGCTTTATGGATTGAAAACCAAATTGGCTTTGAATTCCATTGAGCAATGTTAGAATTTAAAACTGCCTTTTTCAAGGCTTAGACAATGATTTTTTGGGGTGAAGACTTCAACCAAAGAGGCCTAAACGGCGTGGTGGTTTTTAACACACTATTCCTTTAATTGAGAGGTTTCTATTTGTGTGTTGTACACTTAAAATAGAGTTTGTATAAGAAAGCTATCCCTTTGGAAAGGTGATCATTGCTTTGACCATCAGAGTACCAAGTAGAAGCCACATCAACTTCTATTACTCACACATGTGGAGCTCGTTATGCATGATCTTTTAGGAAGATTCTAGAGGGTCTAAAACCCTAACCCTAATTGAAAATTTGGGAATGCAAAAACCCTATCCCTAATCTTGATGAATATTAAGAGGTGTTAATACTTTAGCTAGTAGGAGAGAAAGGGTTTTTGTTACTAATACTATTGTTGTAATTTTCAGCTACACTAACTATTGGTTCAAATGAGTGCAGTTCTAGTACATGTATTCAAAGGATTCTTGTTTCCTTCACCAAGTCGGTATATTGGTAGACCACCTTCCCTTGTTTGAGTACTCTTTGGATGTTGTTGGCCACCTCTTGCCTATTAAGCAAAAGAGGAATGTGATTATCAAGGAGGATATTTATAGATAGAATATCTAGAATACCTCGATCACCACCCTTTGAGGTTTGAGATCTAGGTAGGTCTTTTATGGATAATGATTCTTGGAGCTTAGAGAGGGCCTTATAGTGCAATCACCTTACATGCTTCCACATTGGATGCATTGGCTTTTGATTTCCCCAGGCTAGTTTGGAGTGGGTTCTGATTAACTTTGGGTGGGAGTTGAGCACCAAATACCATAGGAGGACAAATTATGTTAGTTCTGCCATTGATAGGGGACAAAGATAGAGGAGCACTTTATATTTAAGTGTCTTTGATACCATGACATACAAGGTTGGTTCTATTGCATGTTTAGGGAGTCTCATAACTACCTCTCCAAGTATTTTTGGTATACGAACCAATTGTGCCTAGCCTTATACTTGGGAGAGGTGCCTCGTTAATTTTTTCTTGAACTCAACAAGCTGGCTATTTAATTTTGAGCAAAGTATTTAACTATTGAATAAAATCACAATTGGGATTTTAACATAAACAATTTAGCAAAAGAAAATTGAAATCCAATCTCAATCACACATTACACACAATATATTATATACCCATTCAATAGTTCTTCATTAAAATAACATTAGAACCCACTTGGACTCCCTCCTTGGAAAAATGCCCTAAAGTGAGGAAAATACATACAAGTATAAATCTAGATATGATCCACTAGGGTGCTTTTTAAGGATGCAAATATTATGCCTATGTATGGTATTATAGGCAACTATTCTGGTCTGAAAATTATACATTGTAACAAACATAATTAAATATAAACAAATAGTTATGAGACATTGTGTCCCTTCATATGGTAACCCCACCTAGGTATTTATATCAAAGGGTCTTCATAATTCATATCATTCATTCATTAATAATACATTTTTTTAATATACAACGCATATCAATTCTTTTTATGCTATAATGGTATCAGAGTCGCGTTCTGCATCCTTCACCTGTTCCGTTAGTACAACTCCTGTAACACCTGTTCTGCATGGATTTCTTTTTGTTTGTCTTCCTGCGTCCATCTATAGCCGCCTTCACAACATGCCATCAACATTGCCATTTTTTTCTACCGGTTGTGTTTGTGTGCAAAATCTTCCTCTATCCAATTTTATCCAATTTTACTGTTTCAGCTCGCCTTTATATTTCCACTGCCATCGCATTCTAATCGCCACTGTGCCGTTCGCAATCATCTTTTCTGTTGCTTGCCAACTCTTGTCCCGACGCCACCTTCTGTATTCCAGTCCACTGTCACATCTAACCGGCATGCCGCTCCTCTGTCGACGTCACTGTGTCCCCCGCCCCCCACATCACCCGATATCCTGTTGGCGCCAGAGTTGGCAGGTCCATTAGAATTTAATACTAGTATTTTTTTTGTTAATTATATCATATACTTATTACTTAAATATATTTACATAGTTATCATACTTATAATTAGAGTTATCAATTTAATTTACTTATAGTTGTATTTAGTTATTATAGTTATAATAATAACATATTAAATTTAATTAAATACTAATATATTAATTATTAATATAATTATATATATATATATTTAATTAATTAAAAAAAGAAAGTGGATTTCACCAAGAATAAAACCAAACCCAAAATGCTGAACAATGAGCTATAGGCCGAGATAAATCGATATAGAGACGAAGTCAATAGCATGCCATATCGTCTCAACAACATAGAAAAGATGCAAACAAAATTGGGAGAAGGATGAAAAAACATTGCTTCAGAATATGAATCAACTAATAGAGAGAGGAAACAAAACTAATAATCAACTTGCAGATTCTGAAGATCGATGGTAATCTGCGCTAAGAATGAGGAATAACGACAAGGACGAAACCACTAGGACACTTAACTATGTTTCCATTTTCAAATGCCTTTGAGACCTTAAAGAAGTTGAAGGAATTTGATGTCTCACACTTTGAACTTTAAGTTGTTCAATTAATGATCAAGTTGTTCAATCTTGAGTTGAAAAATGATGATCCTCTTGCCTTAGCATCATAAATAAGATCCATTATGCATGACATAAAGGCCACCGATGTTGAAATAGATGTTCCTCTCACAACCTATGTCAAGGCACTATATCCCACCTATTCACATTATCTTGAGTCATTGCAAGCAAGTGGCAAACTTAAGGAGATTTCCTTTGACTCCCTTGAGAAGAAGTTTGCTGAAAGAGAGAAGGCTTTTGGGAAGAAGACAACTCCTCAGTCTTCTGAAGAAGCTGTGTGCCTTGCACAGAAAGAGAAGAATCATGCACAATATTCTTCTAGAGGAAGAGGTGGATAAAGAGGAAGAGGATGGAAGAATTCTAGAGGCAAGGGGCAAACATTTCCAAGGAGAAAGGTTTGATCTTCATTGCATACGATGCAATAGAGATGGGCATGATGCTTCCACTTGTAAGCTACCTTGGGACAAATTTGAGCAGGAAAGAAATGAAGAAAAGGGTAAAACACCTGGTAAAGGGAAAGGAAAAGCACCTGAGTCCGCTCATTATGTTGTGGTACATTGCAACATTGGAGTAACTGAAGACTTATTTAATGCTTCACTTGTTTCATGGAAAGATGCTTGTTTGCTTGATTCAGGAGCAACTTGTGACATAACTTTCAGAAGAGATTTGTTTGAAGAATTCATTGATAATGTTGATGGAGCAATATACATTGTAGACAAGTCAAAACTCAATCCATCAACAGGCTCAAACTGCTTGGTCTTCCAGACTTTCTTCTACATGATGTTCTACACCTCTTAGAGTTGAGGAGAAATTTGCCGTCTTTGGTCCACATCCGCCAATAAGGTCACTCCATTCACATATTTGATGGCAAGGTTGAGGTTAGAAAAACATCATATCACTCGCTTGTCATGACTAGGATAGAAGAAGAATTTTTTTTGAAGCGGCAAGGAACCTTTGCTCATGCACGAAACTTTTCATACAGTGTTCACTATGATGAAGGTACACTTCCATCAAGTCTTTATGGCATGCTAGATTTGGGCACTTGAACTATGACAACCTTCGTTTGCTGAAGAAAAATGGTGTTATTGGTTTGCCTACTATTCCTAGGAAACTTAAGCAATGTGATGCTTGTATCTTTGAAGAGCACAAGAAACAATCTTTTCATGATTCTCATTCCAGAGCACATAGAAAACTTGAACTCACTCATTCTGATTTATGTGGCTTAATGACTGTTCCTTCTGCAAATGGTAATAAATACATGATGACATGTATTGATGACTACACTAGAATGTGTTGGGTTATTTATTGAAGAACAAATCTGAAGCTTTTGAAACATTCAAGAACTTTCATGCATGGATTGAAAATGATGCAAAATCTCATATTGGCTCTATTCGTACTGATAATGGCAAAGAATATACTTAAGATGAATTTGAAAACTATCTTCATCAACATGCGATCAAATGGCACAAACAAACTCAAATATTCAACAAATTCATATTTATTATTATTAAACATATAGAAGATGATTACAATTTGTGGGAGGCCCCTGGCTTTATATTGTCTTGGGTGCCTCTTGGTGAATGTTGATCATGCCTTTTGCTTAATAACTACTAATTAACTACCTTTTATATAACATTGCATTGCTCCCAAAAAATGCTTTGTCCTCAAAGCATACATAACGATGGATGTTGTTGACGAAATGCTTCAGTCTCCTGAGAAGCTTCTTCTTTTGGTAAGTCCTTCCACTTGATAAAGTATTCCTTGATTACACGAGATCGAAGCTTCTTCTCTTTGGTGGATATTATACCTTTTGGTTCTAAAATGACCCTTCCTTCATCATCTAAGGATGGAAGCATTGTTTGTGTTGATTGATGGTCGCCTAGTGCCCTTTTAAAGCAGGATACATGTAAGACATTGTGAACACAACTTTTATCCGGAAGGCTTAACCTATATGCAACTTGCCTGATCTTTTTGTTGATTTGGATGGTCCATAGAACTTCGGTGCCAATTTATTTTTTCCTTTTTGTTTCAAGGACAACTGTTTGTATGGCTGGAGCTTAACAAATACCCATTCTCCAACTTCAAATTCTCTCTTGGTTTTGTTTTGGTCAGCTTGTTGATTCATACGGTTTCTTGCATTATTTAAATTTTCTTTTAGGGTTTGGACGATTTTTTGGGTTTATTCTTGTTGGTTTTTAACAACTTGTAGATTTGTCTAGATGGTAGCTAGATCCTTCCATTTCGGAGGTTTGTACCCATACAAAGCTTGGAATGGAGTCATTTTAGCTTAATATGATAAGTAGAATTATACCACCATTTAGCGAGGTGCAACCACTAAACCCACTTATTTTGTTTTTCTGTAGCGTAACAATGTAGGTAGGCTTCCAAACATTTATTGACAACCTCCGTTTGTCCATCTGTTTGAGGGCGGTTAGAGAAACTCATATTTAGGTAGGTTCCTATGTGGTTGAACAATTCCTTTTAGAATTTTCCCTTAAATTTGGCATCTCTATCGCTCACAATGACTTTTGGAAAAACCGTGTAATTTATAAATATTTTTGCAAAATACCTCAGCAATTTGTTTAGTTGAGTCTGATTTCTTTATTGCAATAAAGTGAGCATATTTGGTGAGTTTGTTGACTACTATGAAAATCTTATCCTTGCCCTCAGATACAGGTAATCCCTCAATAAAGTCCATTGATATTTCTTCCCATTTTTGATTCGGAATGTTTAAGGGGTGAAGTAATCCAGGTGTCATAATATTTTCACTTTTATTTCTTTGACATTTGTCACATTCTGCTACATATTTTTGAATATCGCGACTCATCCCCTTCCAAAAGAATGATTGATGTGCATTGTAGTAAGTTTTAAAGAATCCTACATGTCCGGGTGACAGTGAATCATGTGACTACTTGAGTATCTTGGATTTAAACTTGGAGTTTGAATTCAGATAGTTTCTTCCTTTGTATCATAGAATATCGTTCTTCCATTCAAATTTTGAGTTGTTTGGAAGGTAATTGATTATCGTAGCTATTTTTGGATCCTTGCCATACTCACTTTGAATCTTATTAGGCCATTTAGGAACAACAACTGAGACCGCAAGTAATGTTGGTTCTTCGTCCTTCCTAGATAGGGCATCTACTACTACATTGTTTTTTCCCTTTGTATGTAGTATCTCCATGTCAAAGGGACAAGTTTTTCAATCCATATTTGTTGTTCTTCAGAAAGTGTTTTTTGTTGAAGGAGGTGCTGGAGACTGTTATGGTCTGTTCGAATTGAGAACTTACTTCCCAAAAGATATTGTCTCCAGTAGGCCAGTGTGTGCATAATAGCGAGCATTTCCTTTTTGTACGTGGACTTAAGACATTCTCGTTTATTGAGCTTCATGCTTTCAAAAGATATTGGATGCCCTTCTTGCATTAATACTGCCCTATACCGAACTCGGAAGCATCACACTTGATGATAAATGGTTTAGAGAAATCCCTCAGTTCTTCAAAACACCTTCCTACTTCCTCATTCCATTGAAATGATTTCTTCTTTAAAAGGTTTGTTAGAGGTGCAGTTATATGTGCATAGTTTTTAATAAGTCTTCGGTAATATCCAGTCAGTCCTAAGAACCCTCTTAGCTTGGATATAGTAATAGCTTTGGTCCATTCCTTTATAGCCTAGATTTTATTAGGGTCCACTTTTACTACTTCCTGGGATATTATGTGTTCGAGATATTCTACTTCTTCCTTTCCAAAGGTGCATTTGGATTTGTTGGCGTAGAACTGATGCTCTTTCAATAGTGTAAGAACTTTATCCAGATGTTGTAGGTACTCCTACCAAGTTTTACTGTAAATTAAAATAGTATAAAAGAATACTAATACAAACTTCTTAAGATATGGACGAAATAACTCGTTCATAGTGGTTTGGAATGTTGCTGGTGCATTGGTTAACCCAAAGGGCATTACTTTAAATTCGTAGTGACCTTCATGTGTTTGGAACACAGTTTTTGGTATGTCTTCCAACCTGATTCTGATTTGGTAATAGCTTGACCTTAAGTCCAATTTTGAGAAGTATTTTGCGCCATGTAGTCCATCCAACATTTCGTCGATAAAGGGAATTTGTTTTTAATCGTTATTTTGTTTAATTCTCTATAATCAATGCATAGCTTGAATAATCCATCCTTCTTCCTTACCAATACCACTGGAGCAACATACAAACTCTTACTTTTCGAGATGATCCCACATTTTAAAAGGTCTTGGATTAATCTCTCAATTTCAGTGTTTTGGTGATGCAGATATCGATATGGTTTGATGTTGACGGGGTCTGATCCTGCTTTGACTTCTATTGTATGCTCGATTTCCCTGTTAGGAGGCATTTTCATGGGCAAGTCTTGGAATACTTTTTCATGCTTCTGAATTAGCTCTTGTACTTCTGGTGACTCTTCGCTAATCACTTTTGCAGATAACATTTCTAATTGGTGACATTGTACTACATAAGCTAGTGCTCCTTTTTGAATCATTTTCATCATCTGGGATGATGACATGATTTGATTTTCTGGTGCTTGGAATCCGTATAACTTGTACCTCTGCCCTTCCCATTTAAAGCTTATAAACCGCTCTTGATAGTTGGTAGAGTAAGTGCCTAGATGATCCAGGTGGATATTGGTGGCCACCTGCCAGGTCCACCTGGACCCCCACCATTGTCTTTCTCAGCATTTTCAGTTTCCTTAATTGTAGCACAGTTTACTATTTTTAGCAGTTTTTCGGGTCCTGAACTTCCGGAGCCGTTTTGAGGCCCTAAACGACGTTTTTTTTGGAATTCTGGGGCGACCGAGCCCTATGTTGCCTCCCAAAGTGGTAGTACTCGGATAGATCTTTCTAACGAGCTATCGTACGCGTCAAACGGAGATCGTATGCCAAAGTTACGACCCCGGGAAATTGATGTACCAATTTACCCAAACGGGGCCCACAATTTGGCGTTTCATCTTCTAGGGTTAGGTTTCGGTATGTGAAGGGTTTTCCATTGTTTCTCAACAATAAGTAGGCCTTCGAGCCTCATTGTAATACAGTTCAGAACAGTTCAGAGGCATGTAGCCATCACATCTCTTCTCAGAGATAAGCTACCATCGCCCTAGCTAGTTTATTGCCATTTCTGTTTGTAAGCATATGTCAGTATTTTCCATTAATGAAATGAAGTATTATTTCCGCTGCATCTTTGTGTATATGGTTATCTCTGTAATTTGTTGCGTTCCTGCTTAAATTGGGATCAGTGGTATCAGAGCGGTCTGCTTTTTCTCTGTTTTTCTTTGCATGTCCCCAACAAGGTCGGGATATAAGGAGTTAGGGCTTGAACTGGTTGAACCTTTGCAAGACCAGCCTCGCAAATCCCGACGGCCTCCCATGGCGGACGAGAAGAAAGACGAGGGGGCAGGAGATCCCATCAAAATCTTGCTCGAAGAAGCGCTCGAGCGACAACAGAACGCGATGATGGACAGCTTTGCGCAGATCCTTCAGCGGCTACCCAGAAGCGGCGCATCGGCTTCCAACAGCTCCTCTGGAAACGCCACACCCTTTAAGGTACAAGTTAATTTTGAAATCCCCATATTCGAGGGTCAGATAGACGCCGATGCCGTAGATAAATGGTTAAATCTGCTAGAGGGTTATTTTTCTGTTCATGAATTTTCGAGTCGGGAAAAGATTGTTTTTGCTCTTCTCAAAGCAGCCCCCCACGTCAAGGACTGGTGGGAAACCTACTGCGAGCAGAAGGATGAAAGTACTGGCTCACTATTTTCAGCCGCACCCACCTGGGATTCGTTCCGGGATGCCATCAAGGAGCAGTACTACCCTGTCGGAAGCTATGAGGATGAATACATAAAGTGGACCACGCTGCGGCAGGGAAGGGACCAAGATGTGCCGGAGTTCACCAATCTTTTCCATACCCTTCGCACAAAGTTGGGTATCAAGGATTCGGAGCAACATTTGATACTCAAATACCGTGGCTGCCTGCACAAGTACATCCAGGAAGAAATACAGTTCCTAAACATCCCCTCGCTCGGCGCAGCATACCGGTATGCCGTCAAAGTCGAGCAGAAGTTTAAACAAAAGAAGCGAGACTTTGGATCTGCGAATCCAAAGCAGGGGAAAGGTGCCCCTAAACCACAGAACAAAGGACAAAGCCAAGGCGGGACAGCCCAAGACAACCAGCTGAAGCTGCAAGCAAAGAGCAACGCCGCGAAAGGACACTGGAAAATGGTGCGAGTTCCATAAGAGCTCCACTCACAACACAAGTGAGTGTCGGGCCAAACAGTCACTGGTGGCTGAGCTAAAGGTTTCAGAATCAGATGCATGTTCCGACTCTGAGTCAGAACCCGATAAGGGGTATGAAAAAGGGAAGCAGATCATTGATGCGGATCCCAGCGCCACTGTTGCTACCGCAAAGATCCAGAAAAATGAACCCGAAGATCCAGAGGAGGAGGAGCGTCTCTTCCACTCCCAGATGTGGGTCAAGGGCTCCCCGATACAGTTCATTGTTGATAGCGGGAGTCAAAAGAACCTCATTTCGGCAGAGGTCGTGAAGCGGTTGGGCTTACCGACCACAGCACATCCACAACCATACACCATTGGGTGGCTTTACCAAGGGCGAGATCTTCGCGTGAGCCAGCAGTGTCGCCTTCCATACAACATCAAGCCCTTCACGGATGAGGTATTGTGTGACATTGCTCCCCTTGAAGTTTGTGATGTATTACTAGGACAACCATACTTGTGGAAGCGACATGCTGTGTATGAATCAAGGCCCCGTGCTGTTATTATTACATTGGGAAATAAGTTGTTCAGGATACCAGAGGTACCACCACCTGCCGCCATCTCTTTGATTACTGCAAAACAATGCAGTAAGATCATTTCCAAAACCAGGAAATTTGTTTTCCTGATGATACGCCCTCAAGGGAAGAAGAAGACAGTGGCCGCGGCCTCCAAACGAGGTCCCTCTGCACGGCAGCTACAAATGGACAAGATTGTGGAGGAGTACAAAGACATCTTCACCTCCCCGGCAGGGGTTCCTCTGCACTGTCAAGTCAAGCACTCCATTGATCTGACCCCAGGTGCGCCGCTACCCAATGGACCAATTTATCGGCGCTCCGTTCTGGAGAACAATGAAATCAAGAGGCAGATTCAGGAGCTCCTACAGAAAGGTCACATCCGTCCGAGTTCTTCGCCCTGTGGGAGCCCGATAGTGTTGGTACAGAAGAAGGATGGGACGTGGAGACTCTGTATTGACTATCGGGCGCTGAACAAGATCACTGTCCGTAATAGGTACCCGATCCCGCGGATTGATGACCTCCTAGACCAACTAAAGGGGGCGAAATATTTCAGCAAGATCGATCTGAAGTCAGGATATCACCAGGTACCAATTGAACCCTCAGATGTGTGGAAGACTGCCTTCAAATCCAAGGAGGGCCTCTTCGAATGGTTGGTCATGCCTTTCGGATTGACGAATGCTCCTGCAACCTTTATGAGGCTAATGGATGACATCTTGCGGCCATTCACCAACTCCTTTGTAGTAGTATACTTGGATGACATTCTGATCTTCAGCCAGAGTTGGGAAGAGCACCTCCACCACATCCGACAGGTTCTCCAAACACTGCGGCAACACAAGCTATGTGCCAATTTGGAGAAATGCACTTTTGGCATGACCGAGGTCCAGTATCTGGGATACATCATTGATGAACAGGGGGTGCATGTCGATCCAGCCAAGGTCCAAGTCATTCGGGATTGGCCCTCTCCAACCACTCTAACAGAGCTCCGCAGCTTTCTAGGTCTTGCCAACTTCTACCGCAGGTTTGTGTTGGGATTTTCTCATATTTCTTGGCCCTTGAGTCAAGTCACCAAGGGCGGGGCGAAAGCAAAATTCTTTTGGTCTGAATCTCAACAGAAGGCATTCAGGGAGTTGAAGGATCGCCTCTGCACGGCACCAGTGCTCGCGTTACCAGATTTACAACAACCATTTGAGGTCGAGACAGATGCCTCTGACTATGCTATTGGGGCAGTCCTTACTCAACATGGACATCCAGTGGCATATCACAGTGAAACACTTTCAGACACAGTCCGGAAGTACCCCACTTATGATAAAGAGATGTATTCCATTGTACAGGCCTGCCGACAATGGAAGCATTACATTTTGGGGAAGGAAACGGTCATCCACACAGACCACCGACCTCTGCAATTCATACAGACCCAAGGGAAATTGCAGAATGATCGCCATCAGAAGTGGTCTACATACCTGCAACAGTTTCACTTGAATATCAAGTATAAAAAGGGCAGCACCAATAATGTTGCAGATTGCCTCAGTCGACCACCGATCATGGCGCTAACCACCGTGCTCAACTCTTGCGGGCACGAGACTTCTGATTGGCCACTTCTCTACAAAAGCGACCCAGAATTCGGCCACACATACCAGACACTCTTGGAGGGTCGGCAGGTTGCAGATTTTCACCTCCAGGATGCCCTATTATGCCACCTCGGTCACCTTTGTGTTCCTTCAAGCGAGCGTGCCAAGATGATTTGGGAAGCACACTACAGTCGGGCTGCTGGGCATTTCGGGGTCGAGAAAACAGTGGCAGTACTGCAAAACTATTTCTATTGGCCGAATCTTCGACAGGATGTTGGGAAGTACATCCGATCATGTACTGCCTGTGCCATTGCCAAACCGACCATTAAGAAGCAAGGCCTCTATACCCCGTTGCCTACCCCTAGTCGACCTTGGGAATCCATCTCCATGGATTACATGTCAGGCCTTCCTTCCACTAAGCATGGAAATGACTGTGTTTTTGTGGTCGTCGACAGGTTCTCAAAGATGGCCATTATGATGGCCTGCAAGAAGAATATCACAGCAGAAGCCACTGCTAAACTCTTCTTTGAACGAGTGTGGGTGCACTTTGGGATCCCACAGTCTATCATCTCAGATCGGGACAGTCGGTTTCTCAGCACATTTTGGTCCAGTCTCTGGTCAATGCTGGACACCAAACTCACGAAGTCCACAGCCTTCCATCCTCAAACTGATGGCCAGACAGAGGTTGTCAACAGGATGATTGTGCACATTCTGCGCATGTATAACTCAAAGCATCCACGCACATGGGACGAGAGCCTCCCCTATGTTCAGCACAGCTACAACCGAGCTCTTCACAGCTCCACTGGCCATAGCCCTTTTCAGGTGGGTTTAGGATTCCAGCCACTATGCCCCATTGATGTGGCCATGCCACTTGCAGCTACTCACATGAATTCAGCTCATGTCCAGTCCGAAACAGATAAGGCCACCAGCTTCATTGAGCGCATCCAACATATTCGCCAGCAGGTCCATGACATTCTTGAGAAATCAAATGCCAAGTACAAGCAGCGACATGATCAACACCGGGTGCCACACAAGTTTCAGGTGGGCGACAAAGTCTGGTTGCATTTGCAAAAGGAACGCCTTACTGGAGCCTATCGGAAATTGAGACCACTTCGATATGGTCCTTACACCATTACTAAGGCTATGGGAGACAATGCATTTGAGCTCAGCATTCCCCCATTCCTTGGCCTGCACCCAGTGTTCAATGTGGACCGCCTTCGGCCATACTTTCCACCATTGCTAGACACATCCGACATTGCAGAACAGCTCAAACCCACAGAATTAAATCCAGATTGCATGGAACAAGCTGCAGCCTGCAACTGATCGGATCATGGACACACAGATCAAGAACACTCGCCAACAGCATATCCAACTGTATCGAGTTGTCAAAGCAGGCCAACTCCTTCAGCAGGGCAAGTGGCTCACCAGGGAACAAGTTCAGCAGAGGTTTCCTCATCTCATGGAGGAGCTCAACGCAATGGGGACCATTGCTTCCTAAGGGGGGAGGAATGATCCAGGTGGATATTGGTGGCCACCTGCCAGGTCCACCTGGACCCCCACCATTGTCTTTCTCAGCATTTTCAGTTTCCTTAATTGTAGCACAGTTTACTATTTTTAGCAGTTTTTCGGGTCCTGAACTTCCGGAGCCGTTTTGAGGCCCTAAACGACGTTTTTTTGGAATTCTGGGGCGACCGAGCCCTATGTTGCCTCCCAAAGTGGTAGTACTCGGATAGATCTTTCTAACGAGCTATCGTACGCGTCAAACGGAGATCGTATGCCAAAGTTACGACCCGGGAAATTGATGTACCAATTTACCCAAACGGGGCCCACAATTTGGCGTTTCATCTTCTAGGGTTAGGTTTCGGTATGTGAAGGGTTTTCCATTGTTTCTCAACAATAAATAGGCCTTCGAGCCTCATTGTAATACAGTTCAGAGGCATGTAGCCATCACATCTCTTCTCAGAGATAAGCTACCATCGCCCTAGCTAGTTTATTGCCATTTCTGTTTGTAAGCATATGTCAGTATTTTCCATTAATGAAATGAAGTATTATTTCCGCTGCATCTTTGTGTATATGGTTATCTCTGTAATTTGTTGCGTTCCTGCTTAAATCTGGATCACTAGAGTTAGTAGCCATTGGATACCTAAGACCACATCTACTCCTCCTAATGGTACAGTGTAGAACAAAGATTCTAAATTAAAGTCTTGAATCTGCAATTTGACCTTATGGCATTTCCCTACCTTTTCAATCTTCTTACCGTTGGCTACCATCACCTTCATGTTGGGCATGGGAAATGTGAAAATGTTGAGTCTCTTTGCCATGGTTGAGTCTAAAAAATTGTGGGTGCTACCGGAGTCGATGAGAACCACTACGTTGTTCTTCTTTATATGTCCTTTTAATTTTAAAGTCTGGGGTTGTGATATACCTGTCATAGCTGATAATGACACTTGCAGAATGCTTTCGTCATCTAATTCTGGAGAGAATTCTGGGGCATATTCTATTCCTTCTATGTTTGATTCATCACTATTTGAATCATTAGTTGCTTCACAATTATATAGGTTCTTTGTCTCTTTTCCTTTAGAACACCTATGTTTAGGGTCCCACTTTTCGCCACAACGTTTGCACTTGCCTTCTTTCATCCTTTGCATTTCCACATTAGATTTTTTGCCTTCACGAAGATGTGGTGGAACATATCTTGTATTATCCGTATTCACAGATTGGGGCATTCTTTGTCTCGAATATACGTTTTCCGGTTTTGAAAACAATATCTGTTCAAATTTCTTTTCAGCAACTTTTGCTTTTTGTCCTGCTACTTGTATTGATGTAATGTCATGAAGCTCAAGTTCTACTCGTAGATGAGTTTTAAGTCCGGAGATGTATGATTGGATTAGACGAGATTCTGATAACTCAGGTACTCGTGTTGCTAAGGTCTCCTATTCTCGAGTGTATTCATCCATATCTCCTTTTTGTTGCAATCTGATGAGTGTTGAAAGGAACTCTTCTTCCTTGACACCTTGGAATCTCTTAAAGAACGCCTCCTTAAATTTTCTCTGATGGATAGTGAGTGTCGTCTTCTTCCACCACACATACTAGTTATATGATTCGCCTTCCATTTGCATGGAAGCACACCTAATCTTTTCGTCATCATTATCAAAATCATAAATCTCGAAATATTCTTATGCTTTATTGAGCCATGCAAAACTGCATTTTTCGTTACTGTCGAACTTGGGTAGCTCGATTTTTGGCCTTCATTGATACGTCACTAATGGTGAAGTGAAAAGAGGGTATTGATTGGTGAATGAATTCCAGAGCTGCCTATTTTGAAAATTCGCATTACTATTTTCTTGATGGTGCATGGATGATTTTTTTGGAGACAAAGTTTTTTCATGAGAATCTGGTGAATTTGTTGGATCTGATGAATTATGTTCGGGTGTAATCTTCATCCTGTCACAAATAACGATCAACATGGTCATTCTCTGATTATGATTCATTTTGGGTTTGATCTGGTTCTGCCTGAGCTGTTGTTCTATCCGATTTTTCGTATCTTGAAGCTTCTTGATGTCGTCGGAATGTTCGGTAACCTTACTCTCGAGATCGACTAATTTTTGGTTAAAATCATTGGAATGGCTAGTAACCCTATTCTCAAGGTCAATCAGTTTTTGCTGAAATCGGTCATTTCATCGATGACATTGAACAAGTTTGTCGGGGTGTATATTTGTCTACCATCTTAAACTTTCTTCCTTACTTTGAGCTATTTTTCTAATTAATAATAATAATATTTTTTAATTAATATATATATATATATATATATATATATATATATATTATAAATTAAATAATAATTAATTATTTAATATTTATAATGTAATTATTATAAATCATTGACCAATCTCCCCAAACGCTTACCCGACCACTGATGACCCTTGGTTGTTGGTCACGTCTGTTGACTGTGGCAGACGTCGATGACTCCTGTGGCTACAACAACTAGAAATATATTGATGTGGGGGAACTGGTGACGACGACGGAGGATAGGAACGATGTAGAGAGTGCAGGTTTGTGGATGCGGGGACAACAAAAGGAAGGCGTATGCAACACGGTGTGGTGGACGCAGATAGTGGGGTGGTTGAACATATAGAGTGCAGTGCCATGGAGGGTGGACGCAGATGGAGTGGCATGGATGAACTGAGGGGTTTTAGATGTGGCTGGACTGAGTGGATTGAGTCAGCGGGGAATCCAATGGCTAGACAGCGGATGATACTTTTGTGTAGCATCTTGCTGGAGACCAAACAGGCTCTGATACCAGATGGCACAAACAAACTCAGATATTCAGCAAATTCATATTTATTATTATTAAACATATAGAAGATGATTACAATTTGTGGGAGGCCCCTGGCTTTATACTGCCTTGGGTGCCTCTTGGTGCAAAGATCATGCCCTTTGCCTAATAACTACTAATTAACTATTTTTTATATAACATCAAACATCAAACAACCGTGTCTTCTAATTCCCAACAAAATGGAGTAGCTGAAAGAATGAACAAGACAATTTTGAATATGGTACATTCGATGATGTTTTTGAAGAATGTTAAGCTGATGTTTTGGGTTGATGCAGTTCTATTTGGTGAGGCATCTCAGGGTTTTTGGTTCCACTTGTTATGCCTTGGTACCTAAGGAACAAAGATACAAACTCAGTACAGGGAGTCGCAACTGTATCTTCTTGGGGTATTCAAATACCTCTAAAGGATACCATCTTTATGATAAAGTTAATAAGAAGTTTATATAATATTTAGAGATGTGATCTTTCTTGAATCTTCCAAGACTGACAATGTTGTTGAGTGGCAGCTTGATCACTTGGATAGATTCAGACATGCAAAGTCTTTTCGAGAGTTTGATAATGAGAATCCACATCTTAAAGGGGGGATCCCTATACTGGATCAATATGTGGAATCCTCTTCTGAAGCACTCTCTCCTCCGCATGAAGCTCCAACCACTGATGACACTTTGAGTGATGTGATTGACAAAATTAAGAGACTAAATCTTGATTCAGCGCCATCTCAGGCAACTGAGCAGCCTGGGCCTTCTCAGAAAGGTCCTCCAAAATGGCTGACAAAGACACTTGAAAGTGTTCGTCCTAATGAGATTGGAAAGACAGGAACAAGAAGCTCAACCAGAGAAAATGGAGGTGATGTAGACGATCTTGATTCACCTGTTGATATGTATGTTTCTTATGATTGTGAATTGAATTTGTCTACAAAATTCAAACCAACTTCCTTCAAAGAAGTCGCTTCTCATGATGAATGGAAAGCAATGCAGAAAGAATGCTTTGATAAAGAATGGCACCTGGAAGCTTGTTGATCCTCCATTGGGAACCAAATCAATAGGATGCAAGTGGGTATTTAAGAACAAATATAAAGCAGATGACTTACTTGACAAGCATAAAGCCAGGCTTGTGGCAAAAGGTTTTGCATAGAAGGAAGGGGTCGATTATGAGGAAACCCTTGTCCCCATAGCAAAATGGGCTACCATCCGGACGCTCTTTGCCTTGGCAACTCAGAACAGTTGGAAAGTCCATCAAATTGATGTAAAAAATGCTTTATTGAATGGAGATCTGAAAGAGAATGTTTTTATGTCCCAAGCAGAAGGATTTGTTGTTAAGGGTCAGGAACACAAAGTATGCAAGCTTGTAAAATCCTTTTATGGCATCAAGCAAGCACCGTGAGCTTGGTACGAGAAGTTAACTGAGCATCTTTTGAAACTCAATTTCAAACATTATGATCTTGATGATGTAACTTTGTTTGTCAAGAAAGTTGGCAAAACAATTGTATACCTTGTGGTGTATGTAGACGATCTTTTGATGTCAGGGAACATTGAAAACTACATTTCATCCATAAAGAAAGAACTGAGGAAAGGTTTTGAAATGATAGATTTGGGCTATGTTCGCTACTATCTTGGTATTGAAGTAACTCTGAAGTTTATATTCCTCTCTTAGAAGAAGTACATTGGAGATCTGTTGAACAGGTTTGGAATGGCTGAGTGCAATCCTTTGACTACTCCAATGGAACAAAACTTAAAGCTCACATCCACTGAAGGAAAAGAATTTGAGGATTCAACAAAGTATAGACAACTTGTAGGAAGTCTCAACTACCTGACTACTACTAGACCAGAGATTTTATTTGCTGTTGAAATCGTCTCCTGGTTTATGCAAAAGCCTGGTGAGGGTCATTGGTTTATTACAAAAAGAGTTCTAAAGTACTTGAAGGGAGTTCAAGACTTTGGACTCAAGCATACACAGGTGGGTGACTTCAGCTTGAATGGATACTCTAATTTAGATTTCGATGGAGATAAAGACACTGGGGTATCTACTTCAAGTTATGTTATGAGTCTTGGATCAGGAGCTATCTCTTGGAGGTCACGCAAACAGTCAGTTCTAGCAGATTCCACAACTGAGGTAGAATATGTGGCAACAACTGAAGCAACAAAGGAAATTGTGTGGCTCAGGAAAATTTTGGAAGATTTGTAGGAGAAACAAGTGCATTCAACTCCTCTTTTGATTGACAATACTTTTGCAATAAAGTTGGCCAAGAACCCAAAGTTCCATGATCAAACCAAGCACATTAATACAAAATATCATCTGATTTGACATCATGTTGAGGCCAAGACAATCCACCTACGATATTGTTCCACAAATGATCAAATTGTAGACATCTTCACCAAAGCGCTTGGAAGGGAAAATTTTGAAAGAATCATAATGATGCTTGGTCTCACCAACATCCCTTCAGAGTAAGGGGGACGAATGTTGACGACTAATCTGAAAGGATTGGGATTATTGTAAATAGTTTCAGTTATGCTTTAGAGAAAACCAAGAGACATTGGAATTGGAATCCCAAGAGTCTCTCCACTCATGTATACATTCGTGATTTGGCTAATGCAATAAACAAGTTATTTGTGGAGTTACCTTCTTGGCTTGACAAAGAATACTTTAATGGTAGTAGATGAAGGAAAAAGATTGGTAAAACCATAATATCCAAAAAAACCTATGGCAAAATTACCCTAGCAGATTACGAACCCTTGTTTATTTTTACCATATTGGTGATAGTCAAGGTGGCTTAGAGTGTATGGTACTTCATGCCATCTTGATCTCCTATTTATAAATCAAGGAGACTCATATGAATAATCATATCATATTGTGCATTTGGATATCTTGTAATTAGAGGTTGCTCCCTTGAAGAGGCTTCTTATTCACTAGTTCACCTTTCCCATGTGTGGCATTACTAAAATTGGTGATTTTTTTGTTCATAATATTTCGTATTAGAGTCGATGATCCTTGGAATGAGTATTGATCTCGATCCACTACTAAGTGAATTGTTATGGGAATAAGTACCCTAGGGCTTTGGGTTGGAACCCCAACAGAGCAAGAGCAAACTACAGTAAGAAACACTCATACAACTCAGGCAACATGCTTATATAAACAAACTATGCGATAGTGACCATACCCGGATGTCCTTCGTTTGGGTAGTTCCAGCAGGGTTCAAACCCTCTGCAACTCCTGATGATCTTCGAATCTGCAAATCAACCAATTCGAACATACATAGCAGCATATAGATAAAGCATTTTAAAGAAATCAACTTTATATCATATAAGCAAATGATTAGTTATACATCAAAATAACATTCATACATGAATTACAACAGTATATGATGCATAAACAAAGTTAATCTTAGGAACAAGACATCGTTTCTTTTTATTGTAGAAAGCTATAACTAACACGGAGAGAATTCACCTGAGTCTTCTTCTTCCAGCTCCAAGCGGAACTGTCCTCTAGATCCGTCCAGTCCCAGTCTTCAACAACCTCCTTCCATAACCAATACCATGATATCTCAAGAAAGTGGGAGAATATCAACACTCAAGGAAACAAGGGTTTCCTGAAACTTGGGGAAGTGCTTGAAGCACAGGGATACTTCAGACTCAGTCAAGGATAATCTTAGTATAATAATTCTATCTCTTCTCCTCTTTAGGCCTCCCATAGAAGTCTATTTATACTTCTCCCAATTAGTTTTTTAGTTGGGAAACAGTTGGGCCATGGGCACTAGGAGGTAAACAACAGGTAAAACCCGTGAACTCCACCCATAATTAAGGAAATTTAATTTTTTTTAAGTGTTTTAACACATATACGCGGGTTGGGTATGAACCAACCCGCGTGTACATGCTTTTATCCTAGGGCAAAGCAGCGTACAGGGAATAAAACACTGTTTTTAAAATATTTGGACCAATTCTGGAAGGAGGGGTTGCCCTCTGCCATAAACCAAGCATCACAAATACCAAGGGTGGTAAATGGAGCTATAACATGAATGTAGCCCTGAACATGATATAGGAGTGAGATTGGTCTAAAACAATGTTGAGTCAGTATGGGTAGGCATCGAAGTCAACAAGGATGATGGGCATGGAGATTTTTTTCTTGCATTTGATGAAGTGTTGGAGGAGGAGGGCCTACATCCTCTAAGTGGTGGCCTAATTAAACTCTAACAAGCAAGACCCCCAAACCTTCAAATTATAGAGAACTTTGGTCCAGATAATGGAATCCGTAAGAGAGATCTTGGAGGGGATGTCCTAGAAGTTATGTTGGACATATTGGATCTTGAGTAGGGCTAAGGAACCATAGCCCTTGTTGACAACAGGGTTGAAGAGAGTGCCTCGAATTGAAACGAGGCCCTTAACATTGTTACCCCAAGTATGTACATGATCTCAATGTCTTAATTTGCTCTACAGTGAAGCAGAAATGATAATTTGAGATCTCCTTTGAGTCATTGAAGATCATAACCTTGGTTTTTACCCAAGGTGATTGTTAGCTATTGAGTGCCATGAAAAAGGATCGATGCATCTAATTGTCTCTGTAAACCCTTAGGGGAAGAGGGTAAAAGGATGACATCAATTGCAAAAAGAAGAATATATATCAAAACTTGGTGGGGAAGGGGCATGCATTGTCACCTTTCATGTCGTCATGATGGAAAGACTCCATCTCATTGATGTAAATCGCAAACAAGGTGGCAGATGATGGGCATATCATTGTTTGAGAGAAATAGTGTTATTGATAAAACTTTAAATTTCAATTGTTGTGTAGAGACAACCTAGGACATACTTTTACTAGGGCATGATGGTTTCTAGGAGGGTTTTAGAAATGCCATTGTAAGCCTATGGAATAGGAGCTCTTGTAGGGTCGAGTCAAATGCTTTTTGGAAGTCTACAAAGCCACTATAGAAGAGTGGTGTCTCATATTGTTAATCTATTTGGCCTTGCTATACCCTTTTGGTCCCTTGCCGTATTTTGGTCACTTGTGGACATTACTATGATTATCTTATTTTGACTACTCCTTGATGCTATTGGATCTTGTGACCTTCTAGTCCTTACAAAGACACATGCAAGTCCCATGTGGACATCTCCACCAATTTAGGGGTACCACTAGATATGGTCATGAAAGCAGGAGACACGATTTGATAATGTTTGAGGTTCGAGGGGGTGTGGGTTGCTTGTTTTGTATGAAACTCCCTTAAGGGTCAAGTTAATATAATATCATCGGATGAGTGCACTAGATACCTGTGGGGCCGGGTCCATCAGAATAGTTCCTTGCTTCGAGACAACTACATTGCGGTTTGCTACTTTCCCATTGCCTTGTCACACTTTGTGATTCTTAGGGTGTCTAAGGGAGACCCTTTTCTTGATCTTTATGAAAACATATCCCATTATTCCACTCTTTTGGAGATCATCCTTCTAGGCGACTTCAGTGCTTGCATTAGAAGCCTTTAGGTTTCCCTCCATGATTAAGTTGAGCATGCACTCTGCCTCTAGGAGATAGGGTCGAAGTCCTTGGTTTTCCATAGGTGCTCACATGACAGGGACGAACACCGTATAGCTTATGGCAGGTATCTTTTGCAACTAGGGTATTCCCATGGTTGATTGATTTTGAGCGGGCTCTCTTGCTTGCTAGGTTTAGGTGACTTCACTTGCTTCCCCCGCAATGAGGGATCAATGTGGTGGATTATGTTCTAACCAGCAAATATTTCCTCCCATACATCCAATACTTCTCCATATCTCGCCTTTGCTTGACTAACCTTGACCTCCTTGCCTTCTCCATCTCCACATGCCCCCTCGCTTCCCTCCTTGCCCCCACCCCCCTCTCAAACAACCTTCCTTTTTGATTGAGACTATGATGTATCGTACACCACTCACCTTAAGGAGTTACTTTCCCCCCATTTCCCACTTTAGATCGATGGATGCACCCACAACCAAGGGGTCCTTAAAGAGGCCGCCCTCGATTCCTACCCCCATTCCACTTGTCAGCATGTCCATTAACCTACCTTGAGATCTTGCGCCATAAATTGTTGATTTGATGATGAATGCAAATCCTTTCAGTAGCGGCTCCTTTTCTCATGCACGATCCCCCATCTTGCCCCGTCCTCCACACTGCCTACTGTCAACTTCTTTACCGTAAAAAACAATCATTTCTATCGCAATGAAGACGTGAACTTTGTGAATCGCTTTGTCACTCTCCTTAAGCATTCTAGCATGCCCTCTTTACTATATACCATGATAACCCATTTGACATTGACCCTCAGACTATGTTCTCCAATATCACCCCCTCTATGACATCTCTGGACAACCCCCAACACATGCCCCCCCATCATGTCACCTTTTCTTTGAGTGGGATATCAAGAGACTAGTCAAAGCTACATGCACCAACAAAGTAGTGGATGAGGAATGTTTTCAAGCGAAATTCCTGAAGCATGGCATTCAGTCTCTTGAGTCCTTTATTGTCGATCTATTCAACCATGTAGTTTGTTCCAACTTCCCCCTTACTTGGCTAAGACATGTTATCCATTTGATCCATAAATCAAGGAGTAGTGGTGAGCTAAACAACTACAGGATATCATGGTGGGCCATACTTTCTCTAAGCTTTATGTCATGGTCTTATATCAGTGGCTTTCTGACGAACTAGAGAGACGACATCTCAAAGATAGAGGATAAGTAGGCTTTTGCCCGAGTTACTAGAGAATTTACAACATCTTCACATTCGAGCCATTGTTGAGGAGACTCGTTAGTGCTCTTTGAAAGTCTATTGCTGCGTTGTTGACTTTCGGAAAGCATTTGATACTGTGCTTAGGGAGGAATTATTCCAAAGGCTTTGGGACGTTGGCATATTTGAGACCCTTTTGGTTGCCATCACGAGACTTTCCGAGTTGGTTTTGGGTTTCCTCAGGATGGCACATGGCCTTTCTAACATTAGAGTACCATTGGGGTAAAACAGGGGAGCCCCCTTTCGCTGACCCTCTTCGAGATTTACATTGATGAGTTGGAATCTTTCATCCACGAGGACATCTAGAATGGGGGTTGGTTGTTTTCTATGTTAAGTATTGATCTCCTTGCTCCTTTTTGCAGATGACTTGGTCTTGTTGGCATCTACTCCGAGGGCTTGTAGAGAGAGATCGATGCCTTGACTAGCTTTTGCGACCTTTGACAGTTGATAGTCAACCTAGGTTAAACCAAGGTTATGATCTTTAATGCTTTGAAAAAAACTCTTTGTTATGAATATAATTTATATAAAAAATAATGTAAATATAGTAATGATTAATTAGTGATCATTAATTAGTAATTAGTACATAAAAGGCATGTCTAATGGGACAAGACCATCCATGAAGAGGCACCTGCTTAGATATATAAGCGGGCCTCATTTGTAATTCTCATGAATACCTCATATTAATTATTTTATATAATATTCAATATATATGTTTCTTATCCTTATTGGATGTCTTCGTGTTCCAAGTGTTTTGAAGATTACTCTATAGTACAAACTTTGTTCGTTAAATATAGTAATGATTAATTAGTATTGAAGAGGCATGCCTAATGGGAAATGACCATCCATGAAGAGGCACATGCCTAGATATATAAGCGGGCCTCATTTGTAATTCTCATGAATACCTCATCAATTATTTTATATAATATTCAATATATATGTTTCTTATCCTCAATGGATGTCTTCGTGTTCCAAGTGTTTTGAATATTACTTTATAGTACGAACTTTGTTCGTTACATTTGTATCAGAGCTGTTTGATCTTCTGGATGCCGAATCGCTGCACAGTGCCAGTCTGATCCAACCTTTGGCCATCAACCTATTGTCAACCTTTTTGTCATCACAATTGAAGTGTTTTGCTATAGAAGTTTGGAGTGTCTCCATCTTTCCGTTAGGCCCTTGGCCATTAAAAAAAATAGTATATGTATATATATATATATATATATATAGATATATAATATTTTATTTATTTATTTTTATATATATGAAAAAAAGGGATAGAACATTAGATCTATTAAAAAAAGAATATATAACAATTGTTATTAAAAAAGCAAAGTTAAAAATATATATATATATATATATATCTATATTAAAAAAATAGTAAAAAAAGGTTTATAAAAAGAAATTTCAAAAATAAAAATAAAAATACAATATATCTATTTCTATCTATCTATATATATATATATATATATATATATATAAATGGACTTCTCTTTTACCTCCGAGTTGCTGTCTGGCATGCAATGCACGATGCCAGGACGCCACCCAAAGGCCATATGGCTACTCGCAATCTGCCATTCACAATGACAAGCTCGACGGTTGCACAAACTGCTACCACTGACAATGCCGATGTTGCCCTTGCGGATCTACAACCACAACCAGCCATTGCTACCCCTTTGCCGCTCTTGCCCGAACACCATCCACACTCCATCGACCAACTCCGCCATTGACACCTAACCCTGTTTGTCAACCAACAACATAGTTCGACCAATACACAACCGCAATAAGCCCTGCTATTCCCTACTCCACTCTAGTCAGCCACACACTCAACAACCTTTGGTGCCATCTGTGATTAATAAAATAAGAAAAGGTTACAGCCATCATATCTGTGGGCATAAAAAACAAACAACCATATCCAAGAATTGTAATTGTTTGATCATGTTCTATGATTAATCAAAATCTGTTATTATAAGTTAAGCAAGGTGCAGAACTATAGTGGGAATCAGATGATATTTTTTCCAACGAAAAAAAGTAATGAAAATGATTTAAAATAAGGTTTTATATTAAGAAATAACTCAACTAAATATTGGGAAAAAAAGAGAAAAGAAAGAGATAATATTATAGAAAGAAGGTGAAAGGTTTTTAATAAAAGTGTTTTTAAACATTACTTTTATTAAAGTAAAATTTTAAAAAAATCCAAGTTAAAAAAATTATTAAATAATTGTAAGTTAAAAAGTGGTACAATTTAAAAAAAGAAAAAGAAAAAGAAAAGAAGAAGCCCAAATTCAATTTCAAAGGTTCCATTCAAGTTATAAAGGGGACTTAATCATATTTGAAGAAGTGGGTCACTCAAAGAGTATATAAACTCCTCAAGCAAAGTATCGTTTCCATCAAGGAATGCAGAATGGAGTCTAACTCAGAAATAAGGGAAGGAAGGTTTTTAAGAACCTCAACAGTGCTGCTCTAGTGCTATTTAGAATTAAGGGGACTCTTGCAGGAAAAGATGTTACTATTTCTATCTCTCCCGCTGAAGGGAAAAATTATATAAACCCTAACCTTGCTAACCAATTGGTGATTCCCGAGTCAAATTTAATCGAAAGATTAGACCACTGGGATGCAAAACAATGACATAACAGATTTACAATTAATCATTGGGGATTATACTTTTATATCATAATTTTCTGTTCGATCCTTGTGGGAGAATCAAGGTAACATTATTCTAGGTTCACCCTGGATGGAAACATTAGGATCCTTTATCCTAAATACGAGAAAAAACTTTTTGACATTTTCCTACAAAAATAAGAAAATAACACTACAGGGTGTTATGTTGAAACAAAATTCAGTGATGCCAAAAGACATACAAGATATCTCAAAAGTAATTCTTCAACAAAACCAAAAGGAAAGGAAAAATATGCAAAAAGAAGTTGAAAAGATTATCGTAGACAAAAACGAAGAAATTACTCGCCTCAAGGACCTCAGTGAGAAACTATCGACACAAATTAAGAAACTTAAAAATGACAAGAAATCATTGAAAAACAAATTAGAAGAACTCATCATGAAAGACATATTGAAGTCGTCAAACATAACCTTCCAAGTTGAAGAAAAAGAATGGATACTGATCTAATCAATACCACAAATCAAGATGAAGACAAGCCTGTGGAAATAGAAACATATTCAGATGTTTCAGTTCAAACAACAAAGATTTCAAGTGAAGATTCATCGATTAAACAAGTGACATCCATACTGAAAGGAAATTAGATACTTAAAGTAAATCCAGAAATTGACACAATCAAGTTAAAGGGAAATAAAGTCACAAGAAATCCTTATCTACACCCAAATCACAAGAGCAAACATCTCAATCAGTTTGCGTAATTTTATCACTCGAAATAGAAACAACAAACTTATGTTCCGAAGCATAGTGATGTCAGCACAATCCAATATGACGATAACAATTTATCCCAACTATAAAGTAATTGCAAAGTTCCACAAAAGATTGTTTTAGGATGGTCTGATCCTTTTTTAGTTCGACAATATTATTTATCGCTCCAAGGAACCTATCATATTGTATCAAGAAATATGACAACTCAAAGAAATCTGAAAGATGCAAATGGAAACAGATGACATGCCTTGTCAACAATAAGCTTTGAGGACAAAGCTTTTTGAAGAGGAAGACACTGTTATGAATATAATTTATATAAAAAAATAATGTAAGTATAAGAATGATTAATTAGTGATCATTAATTAGTAATTAGTACTGAAGAGGCATGTCTAACTGGACATGACCATCCATGAAGAGGCACCTGCCTTGATCTATAAGCGGGTCTCATTTGTAACATTCTCATAAATGCCTCATATCAATTCTTTTATATAATATTCAATATATATGTTTCTTATCCTCAATGGATGTCTTCGTATTCCAAGTGTTCTGAAATTACTGTATAGTACAAACTTTGTTCGTTACACTCTTACATACATACATTTCTATTTCTGAGGGGAGGAGATTGAGATCACCACATCATACATATACCTAGGAGTACAGTTCATAGGACCTCGTTTTGGCATGCAATAGGCCCTTTAGCCTTGACTTGACAAAGTGTGTGGTTCCCTTGCCCTTATTGAGAGACAATGCTTCCAGAGTCAGTTTCAGGACATCTCGTCCAAGCTCTACATAATGGACGCGATTATTAGACCCACGATCCTCTATGGCTTCGAGATTTAGGGATTGAGCTTGGTACAAATAGATTGGGCCTAGATGGAGAGAGTCCAAACCTTGCTTCTCAGGCACATCATCTGATCCAAACATACAATCCTGCAACCCATTATTTATGCAGAGTTAAGCACCCACTCGTTCTTCCTCGATGTCATCAATCGCTTGGTGTCTTTCCTCCATAGAGTCAGATTTTTCAGAGGCCGATACCCCTACTTTGTACTTTGTTACTTGGAGGCCCTCGCATTAGCTCACCCCTTGGGGCATACACGGGGTTGGTTCTTAGATGTTTCTTGACTTCTCCAGAGACTAACCATTCCCCCAGAGTGTGTTCACTCCTTCAGATTCTCGCTTGCTGCATCGAGCCTTCTCATGTCGCCCATATAGGTACTGAATCAGTCCATGAAAGAGGATATCTATAGATTGTTCATTTAGGTCACTTGGAATCCCCCCCCCCCCTTGACAGGATTGGGCCCGATGATGTCCTTTTACCTTGAGGATTTCCTGGAGTTATAGGCTAGCATCATTGTTCATTCCCGATACATGCACAAACATTGGATATATTCATTCAGGATTCCTTTGGGCCAACGTGAAGTTGGTTCTCATCGACTTCAAGCAGAGACTAACCACCATATACCAAGATTTGATAGTATTTTCCAGGTGTGATACCTTGAGGAGCTAGAGATAGAGAAACACCTTAGGTGCCCCATATACTATGAGAATAAATGGCGCTACCACTGCCTCTATAGAGATTTAGGAGTATCACTCTCTACATTTTTCCGGTATTCTAACCAGAGATGCTTAGCCCTCTTCATTAGGGAAATATTTAGACACAGATCTCAGATCCTACATATCTTGCCTCACTTAGGGATAATTTAGATGATCACATCGTACTTCTAGGTTGATCCTGCTCATTGGAGTAACAAGCGATGAGCAAAGTTCCAGAGTATTTCAATAGTAGAACAATGAGACTTCAGGTCTCCCCTTAGCTGCGCCCCCTCAGTCCTTTTGGTAGGCTAACAAGTAACCTCAAGACCATTGTGAGGTGCCAAACAACCCATCAATTCACTCACACCCAAAGCATCAGAACGATTAGTTTTAGGCGGTTCCTGAGCAGAGTGCCCCTCCTCTACGGACTCCTCCCTAGCCCTAGTGGAACAACCAAAGACTTATCCCTATTTTCTTTCCTTTCATTCTTGGATGCTAGGAGTATCCCTTGCTCCTACATCTGCCTGAGGAATCTGATAGCGCCAATGCCATTGTCACCCCCCTCACCTTCGGCTATGAGACTCAAACATTCTTGACATCGTTGACCTCTAGCCCTGGGCTTATTCACTTAGTATTCTGCATCAGCGGGGGCTTTTGATCCGGTTATATACATGTTTTTGAGGCTATCCTATTGTTGTATCCTTCTTTGCTTCATGTTATCCTAGTTTTAGTTTTGGCATTTTCTAGGAGTTGCATTTGCACTCCCACATTTTATTTGTACTGAATGTATCCTTCAGTCCCATTGACCTACTTTTGTGGTCATTCATTGTACATTAATAAAATTATCTCATCTTATCTGATCTGTCTGCAGTTGGCTGATTTGTTTAGCTTTTCTACTTTGTGATTCTTGTTAATAATCTGCAGTGCTGGATTTTTTCCACTTTCCTATCATGTTTCTTATTCAACAACGGGTTCTCTCGTTCATTTGTTTCACTTTGCGGGTCGGGTTGTCCCTACAATGGGTTAACTTGTTCCTTTTTCTGGTTTTGTGGATTGTAGTTCTGCAACCTGCATATTTGTTCCACTTTTGAACTTTCTAATTGATGTTGACCTGTCTGCAATGTGTATTTGTGGAATAACCACTCAGTGGAACTTCTGTTTTGTAGTTCATTTTTGCAGGTGCCCTGCAGCAGAACTTTTGTTCTGAATTTGTGCTCTGTAGGAAGTCGTGGATGGATCAACTCCCCATTTCTTTTTCTATTTGAATCAATGATTAGTTAACTATTATGACTATTTATGTCACATTTATAAGGACGGGCAGTTTAGAGCTTCTTTTTGGAAAAGTGGTTATAAATCAGATTGGAAATTCACCTCTCATAAAAGTGCTAACAAAGTGGTTTGTTTGATTGTCAATGTTTCAATTCTATTTGCTGGATGTAATATTTGAAAGTCTCTTGAAATTAACATCATTCGATATTCAATAGGTTTTTGCATTGTCATTATTGGACAGAATAGATCTACTATTGTGCACTGCAAGTCTTTAGTTTGGGCCAACCCTTTTTATGTATATCGTGGTTGCTGTGGCTTATTATTTACTGTAACATGTCTGCAGGGATGGATACAATGACTTCAATACCTTCTACATGCAGGTATGTTGTCTGTGTGCTTGTTGTATGTTACTTTAGTTTTACTAGTGTGCTTCAGGAGTTAGGTCAGTTCTTTATTTCTTTTGTTGAAGGAGAATGCAATTTAAACTTAAGTTATAATAGATTAGTGAATTACATCTGTCAGGTTGTGGCCTAGTGGTCAAGATGGGGTGTACTCTTTCCAGCGATTCTGGTCAAACCTTGGCATAAGTAGTGCCAGAGTATAAGTTGTCTAAATTTGATGGGATTGATATGATGATTAGATCAATGAAATAAATAAAAATTAAGTTAATTAAATGAGCTCTTGTTTTAAGGAGGCAATAATAATCATATCCAAGTGTTGTCTGATTTCCTTCACTGGTTAAGAGATATAAAGCAGACTCATCATAATAAAGTTATGCTAGAGTTTTTCAAACATCAAGGAATTGCTGTTGGCAATAAACTACAAAGTAAAGCATGCATACGTTTCTCTTTTGAGTTGAGGATGCAGATATTTAAAATCTCACTTCTAAATGGTAACAAGTCTCTGATGTTTAGATGTCATTCTTAGCAAGTACCTTGATTTTTGAACCAATGAGGTGTAAAACGGTTCATTTGTGTGGGGTTTAGTCTCCATGCAGGTCACTGGTTCAACTCTAATGGGGAGGGGTTGAGGGTGGGAGCAATTTGTGGGGGATAGAAACTGTCCCGTGGAGCATCCAGACTTGACCGAGCCTTGCATAATCCTGGTGACATCATCCTGCAGGTGGGCAGATTGTTCTTCCATCCAACATTGGGGGTGGTCCTAGCATAGGCTCAGCCTAGTTGGGAAAAAAAGTATTTTCATTTTTGATTTTCTAGAATGCATCTCTCTTGAGATGTTCATATGTATGTGTGAGTGTGTATGCGAGAGAGAGAGAGAGAGAGAGAGAGAGAGAGATTCAAACATGACCACCTCAAGCCCTAATTTTGCAATAAAGTGTTTAACAAACCAGCACTAGGGCAGTGTAACACTCAATAAGGGGAGCACAACCATAGAGGGAAAGAACCTGTAAAGTAGAGAGGGCTAGAGAGAGAAAAAAACCCAAACACGAGAAAATTCAACATTTGATGATGCCCTTAGGCAAATCAATTTATTAAGAATGAATGGATCATTTGAGATGATAAATACAAATGAGAGTGGGTGTATAAATACCCAACTTAAAAGTAGGGTTTGGGGCTGAAATATATACTACAAAAATACAAAACCATGGCCAAAAATGGAGATTAAACTGTTTTCAACATCCTTTTTTAAGTTGCACATGGGCCATGGAGAGAAGACATTACATAACATATCCCTACAATGGCAATTCTCCCACACTATTATGATTCTGCATGGTTAAGGTGGCCTATAGCAGAGGTTTGTGAAGATGTTGTTAGGCTGGTTTGTTTAAGGTAGATAAATTGGCATAAGCTGTCCTTCAGAATGGAGTTGTGGAATGTAGTGCATCTATATTTTAATGTGCTTTGTTTTTTAATGAACCACATGCTTGTGAGCAAGCCGAATGGTGCTTTGATTGCCACAAAATAAAATGGTGTTGTCATTTTGAGGAAACCCAAATATTCAAGAATCATTTGTATCCATGCAATATGCTTTTCAGCAAGAGTGATGCTATAATATTTGGCTTCTATGGAGGAGAGGTTCAGAGCTTGTTGCTTCTTGCAACACTAAAATAATGGGTTTTGAATTGAGAGTAAAATGTAACGAATAAAGTTCGTATAATCAGAGGAATGCTTTGATACCAATGTAACAAACAAAGTTCGTATACTCAAAAGTTAAATACTCCAGAAGACTTGGAATATGAACATCTCCATTGAAGATACAAGAATATATATATTAAAATGTATGAATGAGAATGATGTGACAAATGCGAGCGAGAGCCTGCTTATATACCCTAGGCAGGTGTCCCTTTATGAATAGTCATGTCCTTAGGGACATACCCTTCATTAATAATTAATCATTATTTATGATGTGTTATTATTATTTATATTTACATTATTTATATCTATATTTTATTTGTAACGTTGCCTTCCTCTTCAAAAAAAATTGTCCTCAAAGTTTTTGGATAAAAAGGCTTTTTATTTTTTTGTTATCTGTTTCTAATGTCTTTTCGTCTCAGAACATGCATCTTTGTTGATACAAGTCGATATGATCCTTGGAGTGATAAATAAAATTGTCGAATTGAGAAAGGACCTGACCACATACTAAATCAATCTTTTGTGGAACTTTGCAATTACTCGATCACTGAGATAAATTGTTATCTTCAGACTGGATTGTGCTGAAATCATTATCCTTTGGAACATAAGTCTATTGTTTATGTTTTGAGTCATATAGATACACGAACTTATTGAGTTGTTTGCTCTTATGATTCAGATGTTGTTAAGGAATTTTTTTGGTTTGATTTCCTCTTATCAAGCGTGTGGAAACTTTCTAATTTACTTCAGGTATTGGGGTTGTTGAGTTGGTTACGTAATCTTCACTTGGAGTTTCCATTGTTTGGATTGCAACATTTGGATATGTTTTTCCATCAACTGGTTTGTTATTTTCTTGAGTTGTGATATTGATTGGATCAGTGTTTGTATCTTTCCCTCCAACTTGGATTGAGGACTTTGATACATCTTTCATGATGAGTTGTTCTAATTTATTTTTCAATGATTGCTTATCGTTTTTAAGTTTCTTAATTTGGGTGAGCAATTTCTCGCTATGGTCCTCATGTTAAAATTGGCAACTAGGGCCAAACTCCACATGGGTCATCTTAGTTATGATAGCTGATATTTTTCTTGGATTCCTCTCTTCGAGAGGTGTAGGATTGATCCAAAGATCATTCGATTCCGACATGTACAAATGAAGATATGAATTTATTTATATTATGGACAAATTGTCAAGGTCGGCCAGCGAGCAAAACAGGCACTCAAACCCCCAATTCATCCTCAACGTTGCATATAAAAAGAAGACCTCAAGTCATTTTACCATCATCTTATCTCACATCTCTCTCTTCTCTTGTGATTGGGTATGCATTTCTCGGCAATCTTCTCTCTCACACGTGCGAAGGAAAGGAGGACAAATTTGTGTTGACTGCATTGACCAGCGTTGACCGAGTTGCAAGGAGGTTGTTTGACTGCATTGACTTGATGTGTTGACCAGTTTTGACTTCGGTTTGGGTGAGGTATCTTTGTTTTAGCAGATCTGGGCACAAAAACCAAGGCAATCTGACCTCTCCTTTGACCAACGTTAACTGTATTAGGGTTGGCCGCAGGGTTGACTAGTTTTGAATGGACTTTTTCGAACTATTTTGGACTGATTAGACTTGCTGTTGGAGGCCGAAGTTGACTGGGTTTGACCATGCTGAATTGAGGAAGGAATTTGCCCTGTTGACTAGCGTTGATTTATCTGGTTAAGGCTTTTTACTGCTATTACAAAATATCAGATTTGTAAATTGTACTATCTCTCTTTGCTGAACTATTGAAGAATATAAGAAGAATTGATCAAGGGTTTCCCCACATTGGGATTTGTCCTTGGCAGGTGCCACATCTTGTGTCCTCTTGTCTTGGCTTGTATTCTACTGAATATGTTTATGTTTTATCTGCATTTTACTATCATGTTGATGTGATTGCTAATCTGAATATTGATATTGGGCTAATAAAGAAATTGAAGTAAAATTTCTCTAAAGCATGGAACATACCATTCTTGTCTAAAATTAACATGGAATTAGAGCTGAGGTGAAGACAAAGCCCAAGCAAGAGTGAAAGAGTAATCACCAAAGACAGTTGGACAAGGAAAAAAGGCTCAATAGGTTCCTCATCCCACTTTCCAGCTGAAGGCGAGCTCCATGATAAATCTAACTATCATGGATAGGAGACGTCTCTTGGTTTGACCTTGGAAGAACAAGAAGTGATGGATTATGTGCAAGGTAAAATCCATGAGCCTCCTTCAAATGCACCAGCTGTTGCGAAGACCAGGTACAATAGGGATGAAGTCAAAGCAAAGAAGATTATTAGGGATTCCATTGACAAGCGTTTGGTGGCCTATCTCTGAATTGAAGACCTCCAAGGAAATCTATGACAGATTGATCAACATGTTCAAGGTTAGTAATGCTAATCAAATTCTATTTCTCAAGAATAAGTTGAAGGATATTAAGAAGGGCAAGGATGAGGATATTCAATCCTACTTCTTAAGGATCACTGAGATCAAGAATGATCTACTTTCGATTAGAGAAGTCATTCATGATAGGTAGCGTACTATCACTACCCTTGGAGGACTCCCACCCGAGTGGTATGTATTTAGAACCACTATACTCAACAATGATCGAATTCCAGGGTGTGAAGAATTGATGTCGAGATACGTTCAAGAAGAAACAAGAATGGTGAAGCAAGAAATGCCTTCTAATAGAAGTAACCCCATTGCATTCTCCGCTTATGCCAAAAGGAGAAATAATGCAGGGTCTAAAGGCCATTTCCATGGAAAGCCTGGATCTAGGGGAGGAAGGAAGGGAAGATGCTTTGTTTGCAATAAGTTTGGCCACTATGCAAGGGAGTGTCCAAATAAAAGGGACACATCACATGATGATGATCACAATCATTCCAGGGGAAACTTCAACAACAACGAACAAAGGAATGGCAGGTCCAATGGCAAGGGAAAAAAGAATCCGAGAGATCAAGGAAATGGTTGACCCTCCAAGAAAGCAAGGAATCCCTGGTATGAAGAATCAAATGTTGTTAACAATAAGCAAAAGGAGTACTATCTTATACCAGCCCTCTCCACTGCCTCTCCTTTGGACACTTTGGGGAATTGGCTAATTGATAGTGGTGCCTCAAGGCACTTCACCGGATACAAGGAAGTTCTCTCTAATCTGATAGAAAATGAGACAAACTTGGAGATCATCCTTGGAGACGATGCCACCTATTCTGTGAAGGGAGTAGGGAATGTTACCCTTCAATTGAATCAAGGTAACACTATTCATTTGCAAGAAGTACTATATGTACATGATTTCAAGAAGAACCCGGTGTCCATTTCAGCCATGGAGGACAAAGGATTCAAGGTGGCATTCATCGATGGAAAGGTATGTGTTTGGAAAAGAAATTTTAAAGATGCTTTTACTCTTGGGTTCACGGTTGATAATTTGTATCAAGTTGGAGGAAGTCCATTGGGAGCCATGTCTTGCGACACATCTCTACAATCTGAACTATGGCTCCGAGGGTTTGCCCATCTTCATTATAAGGCCCTACCCGATGTGAGACAAATGGTGACAGGTATGCCTGAGTTCAAAGTAGAGCATGAAGGTGTATGTCCGGGATGTGTCGAAGGAAAACTTACAAGGGGACCATTCCCCTCAAGTAATAGCAAGACCACATATATATTGTAATTGATCCACTCCGAAATATCTGGTATAATGCTCGTAAACTCTTTGGGAGGATACTTATATTATCTCATCTTTATGGATGATTATTCTCGCAAAATTTGGATCTACTTCCTGAAGAAGAAGGATGAAGTGTTCACCTTGTTCCGACACGTCAAAGCCTTTATTGAAAACCTATTCGAGAAAAAAATCAAGATATTGAGGACTGGTAATGGGACCGAGTACGAATCCAATGAATTCCAAGATTATTGTAGAGAAGCTGGCATTAAGAGGGAGACCACAACACCATAGACTCCTTAGTAGAATGGTGTGGCTGAAAGGAAGAATCGTACTATAGTAGAAGCTGATCGTGCCATGCTTCATGATCAAGGGCTTTCAAAATTCCTATGGGATGAAGTTGCAAATACTGCTGTGTGTGTTCAAAACCGATGCCCTCATCAAGCAATGGACTCCAAGTCTCCCAAAGAAATGTTCAATGGTAGGAAACCTGATGTCTCTCATTTTAGAATTTTTGAAAACCCTGTATATTTTCATGTGCCGAAAGAGAAAGGAAGCAGATTGGGTGTATTTGGAAATAAAGAAATCTTTGTGGGGTATACTGAAAATTCTAAGGGATATAGAATTTATGTGGCTGGTCAAAGGGAATTTGAAATAAGTCATGATGTCACCTTAGACGAAGATATGGCCCTCAAGAAGATCAACAACCTTCCTATCCCAAGGAAGGACAAAGACGCTGACACTGGAAAACAGGTTGCACAAGAAGATGAAACGGTGCCGGATGTTGATGAACCTATGGATCCTATTTATCCTCCTCCTTCCAAGAGGAAACCTTGATGGCTTAGGGAGACTCTAGAAGATGCTGAGAGACATATTGCACCAAGGGGGGATTTTCGTGAAAGCAAGAAGCCGAAGAGGTATCAAGGATACTTGACCACCATGAGCACTATCATTCAAAAAGAGCCTTCATCATTCGAAGAATCCATGAAGCAACAAGTATGGAAGGATGCTATGAATGAAGAATACAAGTCAATTATGAAAAATGATGTCTGGGATATGATCCCTAGACCCCAAGACAAGTTAGTTGTCACCTGAAGCATAAAAACTATTACTGAAGTATGAAAACTGATAGCTTATAGACTTGAATGTAAAAATACAGAAGAGGTATTTAATAATAATAATTTATTATATATATAAATGTCTAAGTGATAATGGAAGTTACAATAAGGCCCTGCTTTTATACCTAAGCATGTGACCTTTCATGATTAGACATGTCTTTCCACTTAACTAATGACTATTTAACATAATCAGTGTTTAATTATTTAATATTTATATTAATTTTATTTATCTCACTTGTTATGAATTATATTCATAACATAGCTCTTCCCTTCGAAAGCTTTGTCATCAAAGCTTTATTGTTGTCGATTTTCTTCACTTAGTGTCTATCGTCTCGATATATACAATCTGGTCATCGTTTCGTCATGTAGCTCATCAGTAATATTCCCTAGATTTATTTATTTATTTATTTATTTTTTTAATTATTTATTTTATTTATTTATAATAATGTTGTTTTTTTTTTAATATATATATATATATATATATATAATTTTTTTTTAATTTTAATTTTATTATTATTTTTTTTAATTTAATTTTTTTTTTAAATAACTCTCTCTCTCTCTCTCTCTCTATATATATATTTATATACTATATAATTATAAGTGATATATATAATATAAGTATAATTATATAATTTTTTAAACTATTAATTATATAATTAATATATATAAATTTTAATATATATACAATATATATATTTTATTTTATTTATTTATTTATTTTTTATTTTCCGAAGAAAAAGCGAACTTTTTATTGAAGAAATAAAAAGTTACATTGCATATGCTTGAGCATTTCTGTTGCTGCTATATGACTGCTTTTGCAATAAAACACGTCCTACCTTCAGGAAGGACCATCTGTTCTCAAGAAGAGGCAGCTGAAAACAATATAAACCAGCTGCTTTAAACTATACAATATATATATTTTTAATTACATATGTGTAATTATATAATTTTTTTTTTATAACTTATGGTCATAATGTAATGAATCAAATGACCAAAAGAGACGAGGGAATGAAACATTGCAGCGTTGAATAATTAGGGACCCGCGGATGGACGAAGGAGATTTTTTATTCATGAAGTTATAACTGGCATTGCCATTGACGACATGATTTTCATTAGAGTTCGGTACACTACAACCTTGATGTGGCATTTGCTGCTGCTGTAAATTCCAAACCTGGTTAACCTCGAAGGACAGATTATCAAAACCTTGCGGAGGTAAGTGCCCAAAACAACACCTGTTGCAAATATTTCCTTCAACTTCCAATTGTCAGGCAGTGGAGATGGTTTAACATGGTCCTTGGATATTGTCATGATTGTGCCATCATTAAGAATAGCAACGATCAAAACCATAAAAACAGAGCAATCAAATTCCCATATTAGGGTGATCAGCAAGAAGCCAAGCACAATACGGATTGTGATAGATACAGCGCATATGGTGTAATTTTTCATTCTTTGGAATATGCAATGACTGGTAATGACAACACGGATAATGACACTAAGCCCTGGTTCTGTAAGTACAATGTCTGAGGCGCTTCTTGCGACATCCGTGGCATCAACAACTACAATTCTGATGTTTGCCTTCTTCAAAGACGGGGCATCGTTAACTCCATCCCCAGTCATTCCATATACGTATTTCATCTCTTGAAGCCGCATCATGATCTCGTATTTGTGCTCTGGAAATACTTCGGCAAATCCATCAGCTTTCATAATTAGCTCATCGACAGGAATTGTTTCAAGATTGGGATCCTTGTGATGTCCAAGAAAAGAAGAAGATGAGTACATATTCACACCCATTCCTAGTCTTCGCCCTGTCTCTTTCGCAATGGTTCGTTGGTCACCTGTGATCATCTTGACATTGACACCAAGGTCAAGAGTCCCACAAATAGTTTCTACACTATCATGGCGAGGTGGGTCAAATAAAGATAATAAACCAACAAATTGCCACGAACCTCCTGAACTTTCCTTTCCCTTCTCAAGGACTTGCTGTCTAGCCACAGTGAGGGATCGAAGTCCACATTCTGCAAACTTATCAATAACTGAGTGTACCTTATTTCTCAAATCTATGGTGCAGTTGCAGAGTTCAAGGATATTTGAATCTCTAGCTTGTCTCTCTTCTTCAACGATATATAGTTTTTGTTTCCTACTAGTTTTGCCCGCATCTTCAATACTTTTCTTTCTTTTCGTAGTGTTTTCTTCTAAATTTTCAACGCTTTGTTTCTCTTCTTCTTGATCTGTTTTATCTTCTAAATCTCCAGCGCTTTGTTTGACCTCCGCCACAACTGCATCATCTTTGACCTTACCTCCTAAAATTTGGGCTTGAGAATCTTCTGCAACATTCTCATCTTCAATATTATAATCATCTTGATCTATATCAACTTCATTGGAATCATTATCTTTATTTAGATCATTATCATTCACATCAAGATCAGATTTATTTGAATCCTCATCTTGATTTGTATAAGTTTCATCGGAATCATTGCCTAGATCATTTTCCTTTCAAGCTTCTTTAACTTCTACAAATGATTTTTCTAAACGCTGAAACGCTTCTTGAATTTACTAAACTATTCAATGCATTTAGGATGTGAACGTAATGGCACATTGTGTGGCGAACAACGTTCAAAGACTCGTATCATTATATTGTGCACCATGGCTCTGATACCACTGAAGCATAAAAACTATTATAGAAGTATGAAAACTGATAACTTATAGACTTGAATATAAAAATACACAAGAGGTATTTAATAATAATAATTTATTATATATATAAATTTATAAGTGATAATGAAAGTTACAATGAGGCCCTGCTTTTATACCTAAGCAGGTGACCTTTCATGATTAGACATGTCTTTTAGACATGCCTTTCCGCTTAACTAATGACTATTTAACATAATCAGTATTTAATTATTTAATATTTATATTAATTTTATTTATCTCACTTGTTATGAATTATATTCATAACATCACCTCTAAGTGGCTCTACAAAATCCAACATGGAGCTGATGGAAGTGCAGAAAAGTTCAAGGCTCACTTTGTTGCTCGAGGCTTCTCTCAAAAGGAAGGTGTAAATTATGATGATATATTTGCACCTGTTGCCCGATACACCACTCTCCGCTCGATCATAGCCTTGCTGCCTCGTAAGGATGGAACCTACATTAGATGGATGTCATGACCGCTTTCTTGCATGGTTCGATCAAAGAGGAAGTGTATGTGGAACAACCCGAGGGGTTTGAGGTTCATGACCGAGAATCTCATGTACGCAGGTTGAAGAAAGCTCTCTATGGTTTGAAGCAAGCACCTCAGGCTTGGTATGAGAGGATCGATAGCTATTTGATAAAGCTGAGATTCACTAGAAGTGAAGCCGATCCTCACATTTATTTTAAGGTTGGAAATGATAAACCTCTCATTCTGGTACTTTATGTGGACGACCTCTTTCTGATAGGTGCAAACCCTCTCATGTAGAAATGTAAGAGGGAGTTGGCTTCTGAATTTGAGATGAAGTACCTAGGATCGATGCACTACTTCCTAGGGTTGGAGGTCCGGCACAAGCCAGGTGAAAATTTCCTATTTCAAGGAAAATATGTTGTGAAGATATTGGAAAGGTTTGGGATGGTAGAGTGCAAGCTTGTGACTACCCCGATGGAACTTAACTTTAAGAAGTTATGTGGTAGTGCTGTCGGACCTGAATTGGGAAATGCTTCTGAGTATCTTCAACTCATAGGAGCACTGATGTTCTAGGCGAACTCCCATTCGGACGTATGTTTTGCAGTTAACACATTGAGCCAATATATGGTTAAGCCTCATCATATATATTGGATTGGTGCCAAGAATCTTTTGAGATATCTCCGGGGCACAATCACTCTTGGACTTGAATACACTGCCGGAGATGTGAGGCTACCTGGTTATTCTGATGCTAATTGGGTTGGCAGTGTGGTGGATCGCAAGAGCACTTCTGGATGTTGTTTTTTTTTTGGCTTTTGCTTCGATATCCTGGATGAGTAGGAAGCAGAAATCGGTTGCCTTGAGCACCGCCAAGGCCGAATATATAGCTGCTAGTGTGGCCTCCTGTGAAGCTGTCTGGTTGAGGAAGCTTTTCAGTGAGCTGTTTGGACATGTGTTGGATACCACTGTGATCCTCTGTGACAACCAAAGTGGGGTCCGATTATCAAAGAATCCTTTGTTTCATGATCACTCCAAGCATATAGATATTAGGTACCACTTTATGGGGATATGGTACAACGAGGAGCAATAAGGCTCCATCACATTAAGATTGATGAGCAGGTCGCTGATATTCTGACGAAGCCCCTGGGGAAGGTCAAATTTTTGGCCTTCGGAGAACGACTTGGAGAGACCCTCTTATGAGGGTCCTGTATGATATGAACATTGAGCTCTGGGAGCTCCAGGGGGCTTGGGGTACTTCTTGGAGCGATGAGCAACCATAGGGTGAGTGGTTCAGCGTTCCCCTAGTGGTTTGCTGTGTACAGGGAGAGTGGTTCATCCTTCCCCTATGATACCCCTGGCAACATGTAGTCAGGATGAGTGGTTCATCCTTCTCTTGCTGAGACATCCTACCCATGCAGTTCTGGACTCATGTGAAGTACCTCTCATTTGGCCAATGAGTAGGGAAATGAGGATAGGGACCATAGTACTACTGATGGACGCATCGTGTACTATCGTACTACCTATGCTAGGATGTTCGATATTTATCTGGGATCAATTGAAACTGAGTTCGGGTCAGTAAGAGTGGTATGAGACACTCTCTTTTGATTGGAATTGACTTCGACTCAATAATAGTGGTATGAGACACCCTCTTTTGATTAGAAATGACTTCGGGTTAGTAAGAGTGGTATGAGACACTATTTTATTTGGGACTGACTTTAAGGCAATAGAGAATGGTATGATACATTCTTGATCACTTCTTCTTCTTCATAGTTCAACAAAGCAGAGCAGTGCATTGATGGCAGAGATAGTACAAATTGGCAGATGGATTAGCAGATGGAGATCTCCCTAGTTGAGAGGGAGTGTTAAAATTGGCAACTAGGGTCAAACTCCACATGGGTCATCTTATTTATGATAGCTGATATTTTTCTTGGATTCTCTCTTCGAGAGGTGTATGATTGATCCAAATATCATCCGATTTCGACATGTACAAATGAAGATATGAATTTATTTATATTATGGACAAATTGTCAAGGTCAGCCAACAAGCAAAACAGGCACTCAAACCCCCAATTCATCCTCAACGTTGCATATAAAAAGAAGACCTCAAGTCATTTTACCATCATCTCATCTCACATCTCTCTCTCTCCTCTTGTGATTGGGTATGCATTTTTGGGCAATCTTCTCTCTCACACGTGTAAAAGAAAGGAGGACAAATTTCTGTTGATAACTTGATTGCTTTGACCAACGTTGATCGAGTTGCAGGGAGGTTGTTTCTCTGCATTGACTTGATGCGTTGACTTGTTTTGACGTTGGTGTGGGTGAGGGATCTTTGTCGTAGTAGGCCACAGATCTGGGCACAAAAACTGAGGCAATCTGACCTCTCCTTTGACTAGCGTTGACTGTACTAGGGTTGGCCATAGGGTTGATTTTCGTTGATCAGTTTTGACTTGACTTTTTCAGACTGTTTTGGATTGATTAGACTTGCTGTTGGAGGCCAAAGTGTATTGGGTTTGATCGAGCTGAATTGAGGAAGGAATTTGTCTTGTTGACCAGCGTTGACTTTTCTGGGTAAGGCTTTTTACTGCTGTTACAAAATATCAGATTTGTAAATTGTACTCTCTCTCTGCTGAACTATTGAATAATATAAGAAGAATTGATCAAGTGTTTCCCCACATTGGGGTTTGTCCCTGGCTGGTGCCACATCTTGTGTCCTCTTGTCTTGGCTTGTCTTCTACTGTATATGTTTATGTTCTATCTGCATTTACTATCGTGTTGATGTGATTGCTAATCAGAATAGTGATACTGGGCTAATAAAGAAATTGAAGTAAAATTGCTCTAAAGCATAGAACATACCATTATTGTCTAAAATTAACACCTTAAGACGAGTACTTTCTTCGTTTTTGTCATTCCTTTTGCATATTTTGTATCGCTTTTTTACTTTTTTGAAGAATTACTTTTGAGATTTCCTGTATGTCTTTTGGTGTCACTGAATCTGGCTTCAAAGTAACGTCCTGTAGTGTTATTTTTTTCTTTTTGTGGGGAAATGTCAAAAACTTCTTATTTGTATTTGGGCTAAAGGACCCTAGAGTTTCCATCTAGGGTGAGCCCAAAACAATGTCACTATTGTCAAAAAATAAGGTTTTCACAGTGAATTGCGAGATAAAAGTATAATTCCCAATACTTAGTTGTAGATTGTTTATGTCGTATTGTTTGTCACTTGTGTCAACAAAATTTGTTTCAATTATATTCGATTCACGAATTACTAATTGGTTAGCACATTTAGGACTAACATTATTACTAATAGCGATTATAATATCTCTTCCTGCAACTAATCTTTTGATTTTAAATAGTTTACTAACACTTTTAGTAAAGGTTTTAGGAAATCTTTCATTACTAGTCTCCGTTTCTCTTTTTTGGGATGAGCCTTGGGGTTTTAAAAATAACCCCTTTTTTAATAAACATATTAATATCAATTAAAAATATTCTTCCTTTATACTTTCAAAAATATCCCTTATGACATCTTTTTATTTATTTTTTAATACCTAACTTGAAATAAAATTTCAATTTCTTTTTCGTCACTCTTTTATTTTTGTTTTACCTCTTATCATAAAAAGTTGACAATTCTTTAATAATCCTTTTCACTTTTACCCTTAATTTCACGCACTTTATAATTGCATAACTTAATCACTTATTTTGCAATTAGTCTAATGGTCACTTTACCTTCAAGCTAAATCAAATTATACGAAACCATTTTTTTTATGTACTAAATGGTTACACAGGAATCTGTCGGTACAAATAGGTAGGACGATTGATTTTTTTATTTTTATTGTTATTTTTATTTTTATTTTTATCTTTATTTATTTGTTAATCTGATTGTATGGGTCGAAAAGTAATTCCCTTGTGATACGATGATGGATTTTAAGTTACGGTTGCTGGAATTAATTGGTGGAATGTGGTAGTGGGGGTAGACTTGTGGTGGCAATGATTGGAAAAATAAAAAAATTGGAGCTACCCTAACGACTGATTATCCATGGTTTGACATAAAACAATTGCTCATTTTTTTTTGAAGAACTATGGTGCGACAGTACTAGATGGCAGCAACGATAGTGGACTCTGTACGACATGTGGGGATCGCGAGTACCAGGTTGCGATGACAATAGTATCTTGACTGCGATGCAAGGATGTTGCCGACTGCAATCCAACGACATTGTCTTGATGGCGGAGAAGATGTTGTTGGCTTCTTTTTGTGGAATGACGACAATAGTGTGTTGGTTGCGGCTCCGTGTGGAAGAGGCAGACAATCATGGATGGTGGAGGTTGTGCTGCTTTGCATGCGGTGGTGAGAGGGCTGGCGCACTGTTGGGCCTCGTGGAGATGATGAAGTTTGGTGGTCGAGTGTTGGGCTCTGCAGGTTATGGTGTCAAGATGGCTGGGTAGCCACATGTAAGTTGTTTTGTTTTTGTTTTTATTTTTTTAATATATTCTATTTATTTTATTTTTTTCAAATATATGTATTTGAATTTTTATTTATTTATTTAATTTTTATTATTGTTATTATTTTTCTGGTAGAAGTTGGTTTTTTTTCCTCTCTCTCTTTCTTTTGCTTTTCCTTATTTTGAATAAGTGCTGAACGTTTTAGTATAAATAGATGTGGCCTTCAAGTCATTTCAACACACACTTGGGATCTCTACTCTACTTGTCTTTGGGTTTTAGTAGGAGGAGAGATCCTAACGGATAACGCTGCCTTAATCTAGAGGGAGTGCCCTAGGCTCTATACTGCCCTAATGAAGAAGCCCTAGACAAAGGAGGAAAGGGAGATCTAGCACAATGAAGGAAACCTAACAGCAGACCCTAACGTTGTCCCATGGAGAAACCCTAACGCTGCCCTATGAAGAAGTAATAATACACAACCATGGAGGGTCTAAGGAGAGACCTTAATACGCTGTAAAAAAGGAAGCCTATATGCTATCTGAAGGGTGGTATGGATATACCCTAGCCATAGCAAGCCTAGAAGAGAACAATGTGGAGTTAGGAGGCTATTTTAGGAGGCTGAGGAGCTGTTGAAGAGGGTCGTAGTCCATATCTTGAGGTTGAGAGGCAGGGGGGATTTTTTGGGGTAGTTAGGTTTAGGAATATCCCTTAGAAGGGCTGCTGCAGCTAAGGGATGGCTTGTTGTAGCAAGCCGTAGTAGATAAGAGGAGGCCGAAGGGTGGAATAAGGTTGGAACAGTGGAGCATTGCAACCAACGCTTTCCTCCCCTCTTAGAAAGGCAACCACAGTTGTGGAGGGCTATTTTGGCCACATTTTGAAGGCTGTTAGGATTGTTGTTAGAATGCCCTAACCAGTCATGCAATGCAGCAAACAGAGAAGCTCCAAAACAATGATGATGATATATTGCATCAACATGTTGATGAATGTTGCAATATGATGGGTATAGTGACGAAGTGTATCATAGCATAATGAGGGGCAATACAATGGTGAGGTGCAGCGTTTTGATATGGCAAGTTCATGGCGCTGATAGTATAGCACATTGGTACAACAACATGCAAGGGACATCAAACTAACATTGGGACAGCTGTATGGTACTTAGTAGTGAGTACACCAAGCATCCAATGGTACAATAGCATGCAAGGGACAACAAACTAACATTGGGACAACTGTATGGTACTTAGCAACAAGTACACCAAGCATGCAATGGTACAACAAGCATGCAAGGGACAACAAGCAAGCAATGGGACATCAAACATGGACAACTTGGTTCAACCATGACACATGGGACAATAGTACAACATTAGGTGCAACAATCATGAGGTCCAACATTGTGATGATGGGTGCAGCATGGTGCAGCACGGTGAGGTGCAACATGATGACGAGATGCAGCACGATGATAGGTGAAGGAGTCACCTTGGAGAATCAGTTGAAGCAACATGTCTTCAACTGATCTCATGTATCATCTTCTTAGGGATGATCTATGCTCTCATCTAGATAAGTCAAAGTGTTGACTTCAATTGTAAATGTACTATCTCTCTTTCTTTCTCTCTCTCTGTTGAACTATTGAAGAACATATAAGAAGAATTGATCAAGGGTTTCCCAACATTGGGGTTTGTCCATGGCTAGCACCACATCTTGTGTCCTCTTGTCTTGGCTTGTCTTCTGCGATTTATATATATGTTCTATTTGCAGTTTACTTTAATGCTGATGTGATTGCTAATCTGGAAAAGATATTGAGCTAACTATGAAAATTGAAATAAATTGTTCTAGCATAGAACATACCTAAAATTAACATGGAATCAGAGCTGAGGTGAAGACAAAGCCCAAGCAAGAGTGATAGAGCAATCACCGAAGTCAATTGGGAAAGGACAAAAGGATCAATGGATTCCTCGTCCCTCTTCTAATTTTCCAAGGGTGAAGTCGAAGCAGAGAATATTATCAGAATGGCACAACGAAAGTTTCTGATGGCCTACCTGAAGATCACTTCTATGGGAAGTCCGGATCTAAGGGTGGAAGGAAAGGCAGATGCCTTGGTTGAAATAAGTTCGGCCATTATGCGAAGGAGTGTCCGACTGGCAGGGACACATCACTTGATGATGATAACAATCATTCCAGGGACATCTTCAATGATCAGAGGAATGACAGGTAATGCAGGTCATCAAGGACACGACCCACTCTTTAGAGAAAGCAAGGAACCCCATGTATGAAGAATCAAATGTTGTTTCTGATAAGATAAAGAAGTGTTATCTTGTATTGGCCCTCTCCTTCAGATTATTTGGGAATCTAGCTTATTGATTGTAGTGCTTCAAGGCACTCCATTAGATAGAAGGGTGCTCTCTCGGGATTATAATTGGAGCTGAAGCCACCTATCCTGGAAAGGGTGTTACCCCTCAATTGAATGAGGGTAACTCGATTCATTTACAGAATCTCTTTTATGTACCTGATCGCAAGAAGAACCTGGTGTCCATTTCAGCAATGGAAGTCAAAGGTTTCAGGGTGGCATTCATTGATGGAAATGTACATGTTTGAAAATAGAATTTTCAAAGATGCTTCTACTCGTGGGTTCAAGGTTGGCAATTTGTATCAAATTGCAGGAAGTCCATTGGGGACCATGTCAGTTGACACATAGCACCGGAGGTCTGTGAGTCAGATGATGACAGGGATGACTGAATTCAAAAGGAGCATGAAGATACGTCTGAGATGTATCGAAGGAAAATCTCACAAGGGGACCATTCCCCTCATGTAGCAGGTCCACAGGTTTGGAACAACCTGAGGAGGTTTGAGATTCATGATTGGGAATCTCATGTGTAGGTGGAAGAAAGCCCTGTATGGCTTGAAGCAAATCACCCCGGGTTTGATAAGAGAGGATTGATAGTTGTCAGATGAAGCTGAGATTCACTAAGAGTGAAGCCGATCCAAACCATTGTTTGAAGGTTGTGGATGAAAGACCTCTCATATCGACACCTTCTGAGAATGACCTATTTCAGACAAGTGCAAACCCTCTCACTTCCAGAAGTAAAAGGGAGTTGGATTCCAGATATGGAATGATAAACCGCAAGCAATGACTACCTCGAGGATCTTAACTTTCAAAAGTTATATGGTGGTGATGTTGGACCTGATTTGGGAAATGCCTCTGAGTTTCGTAAACTTATTTGCATTGATGTTCTTGGTGAACTTCCCTCTGGATATATGTTTTGCAGTTAGCATGGTGAGCTCATATTTGGTTGAGCCTCACTGGATTGGTGCCAAGAATCTTCGAGATATCTTCGGGGCACAATCTCTCATGGATTGAGATACACTCCCAGAAATATGCACCTGCATGATTATTCGAATGCTGACTGGGCAGGCAATGTGGAGGATCACTAGAGCATTTCTCAGTGTTGGTTCTTTTTGGGTTCTGCTTCGATATCATGGATGAACAGGAAGCAAAAGTCGGTTGTTATAAGCACCGCCGAGACCGAATACATAGCCACGAGTATGACCTCGTATGAAGCTGCCTGGTTGTGGAAGCTCTTCAGTGAGCTTTTTGTACACATGATTAATACCACAGTGATCCTCTGTGACAACTGGGGGGGATTCGATTGTTGAGGAATTCCGTATTCGATGATTGCTCCAGCAGATAGACATCAGATACTACCTTATTTAGGATATGGTAAGTACAGGTCGCATGCATTGAGCTTTGGGAGATCTGGGGGGCTTGGGATACTTATTGGAGCAACACACGACCATAGGGCAACTCACTCTCCCCTAATGGTGCATTGTGTACAGGGTGAATGGCTCATCCTTCCCCTGTGATACCCCATGACGACTTTGGGACAGGATGATTAGTTCTCCTGTCGAGGCATCCTACCCATGTAGTCTGGGACTCATGGGAGGTACCTCTCATCTGATCAATGAGTAGGGAAATACAGTTAGGGACCATTAGTAGTATTATCGATGGGCGCATTGTTGTATCTACCGTACTCCCTATGCTAGGATGACCTCCATTGATCTGGGATCAATGAATCTGACTTCGGGTCAGTAAGAGTGGTATGACACACTCTCCTCATATGAAATTGACTTCGGGTCAGTGGAGAATGGTATGAGACATTCTCTATCAATTCTTCTTCTTCATGGTGCAGCGGAGCAGAGCAGTGCAGAGCTCAACAAAGCAAAGCAGAGCAGAGATTACTAGAGCAGAGTAGAGCAGTGCAAGGCACTAATGGCAGAGATAGTATAGTTGGACATGTGGATCAACGAATGGAGTTCTCCCTAGTTGAGAGGGAGTGTTAAAATTGGAAACTAGGGCCAAACTCCTTGTGGGTCATCTTATTAATGGCAACTGATATTTTTCTTGGATCCCTTTCATCGAGAGGTGTAGGATTGATCTAAAGATCATCCGATTCCGATAAGTATTCATGGAGATATGAATTTATTAGTGTTATGGGACAATTTGTCAAGGTCGGTGAGCAACCAAATAATTTAATAAACCCCACTTGTGCTCAACGTTTTAGTATAAATAGAGGTGGCCTTCAAGTCATTTCAACAAACACTTGGGATCTCTTCCTCTCTACTTGTCTTTGGGTTTTAGTAGGAGGAGAGATCCTAAGGGATAACACTGCCCTAATGTAGAGGGAGTGCCCTAGGCTCTACGCTGCCCTAATGAAGAAGCCCTAGACGAAGGAGGAAAGGGAGATCTAGCACGGTGAAGGGGGCCTAACAACAGACCTTAACGCTGCCCTATGGAGAAGTAATAATACGCAGCTATGGAGGGTCTAAGGAGAGACCTTAATACGCTGTCAAAAAGGAAGCCTAAACACTATCCTAAGGGTGGTATGGATATACCCTAGCCATATCAAACCTAGAAGAGAACAACGTGGAGTTAGGACGCTATTTCAGGAGGCCAAGGAGCTGTTGAAGAGGGCCGCAATCCATATCTTGAGGTTGAGAGGCAGGGGGGATGTTTTGGGGTAGTTAGGTGAAGGAATATCCCTTAGAAGGGCTGCCGCAGCTAAGGGACAACTTGTTGTAGCAAGCCACAGTAGATAAGAGGAGGTCGAAGGGTGGAATAGGGGTTGGAACAGTGGAGCATTGCAGCCAAGGCTTTCCTCCCCTCTTAGAAAGGCAGCCGCAATTGTGGAGGGCTATTCTGGCCACATTTTGAAGGCTGTTAGGACTGTTGTTAGAATGCCCTAACCAGTCATGTAATGCAGCAAACAGAGAAGCTCCAAAACAATGATGATGATATATTGCATCAACATGTTGATGAATGTTGCAACATGATGGGTATAGTGACGAAGTGTATCATAGCATAATGAAGGGCAACACAATGGTGAGGTGCAGCTGTATGATATAGCAAGTTCATGGTGCTGATAGTATAGCACATTGGTACAACAGCATGCAAGGGACAACAAACTAACATTGGGATAGCTGTATGGTACTTAGCAGCAATTACACCAAGCATGCACTGGTACAATGACATGCAAGGGACAACAAACTAACATTGGGACAACTGTATGGTACATAGCAGCAAGTACACCAAGCATGCAATGGTACACCAATCATGAAAGGGACAACAAGAAGGCAATGGGACAACAAACATGGACAACTTGGTTCAACCATGACACATGAGACAACAATACAACATTAGGTGCAACAATCATGAGGTCCAGCATTGTGATGATGGGTGCAACATGGAACAACACGATGAGGTGCAACATGATGACGCGATGCAACACGATGACGCGATGCAACACGATGATAGGTGAAGGAGTCACCTTGGAGAATCAGTTATTAGAAGTCCTAGAAAATAATGAAGCATAACTATATTAGTCATCTTAGAGGAGCGTTGGAGTTGTAGCTTTAACTCCTTAAACATGGACGGTGAATTGCTAGTGATGATGAGATCAACATAAAGGACAATAATGAGTGTCTAATTTTCGTGATTGCAAATATAGAGATCAGACTCATCATTGTAGCAGAAGAAACTAGGAATGAAAAAGAAGATGAAGATTTTCTCATACTAATTTTGTGTTTCTTGGTTAAGTTGATGCTAAGTCTTCTTGAGATTGCAAACTAATGGTGTAGGCCTAGCTTGAGCAAATCTTGGTGGCCATCACATATAGTATTATTTGAATGGAGTTCATCTTAGCAACCCTTGCAAAGGTCTTGTGTAGTTGAGTCCCTCTTGCGAAGATATCTTATCCAAAAGCCAAGCTTGATTTTTTTCATTTGTTTAACTGTAACAACACCAAAATTAGTTTTCTAGACCAATTTACAACTAACAATAATCTTATCCTTTGGTGAGGGGACTAATTCGCAATATTGGTCAGGGCATCATACATAGTGGACATGGTTGCCTCCCACTCAAAGCATTCATTGGCTTAATTGTAAGTAGTGTGGTGTCCCTCAATATTTTTCTTCGTGAGAAAGGCTTATGGTGGAGGAGGCTTCCATTGATGCGTTGATTCACCTTGTGGTGCAAGAGAATGGATAATATTTGGAGGTGTGGATATGGCTAACTTGGGCATGGGCCTTGACCTTGGTAAATGAATATGAACTAGATAAAATCAATTGAGAGGTTTTTTCCAATAACATATGGCTACTCAACCACTAGAAGAGGAGTGTTAGAATGGGCATGTTACTGCTTGGATTAACAACCTCGCCAAAGTTTGGTCAAGTTGCTAAGAAGTGAGAACACAGACGATGCACCCACTGTCACATGACTGCATTCTTCTCTCACATTAGGCCAACTCCTACAATGCCATGGGGGGTATCCCATGTTGAGAAATATAGGGCATTATTATTAGGTGATTTCTCTTCCATTAGTAACTGTTTGTGAATGCCTTTTCTTGTTTAGATTAGGATATTATTCTTGTTAGATTAATAGTGTTCTTCTTCATCAAACAATAACTAATGCATGAACATAAATACACAAGAGACACAACATGTAGGCTATGAGCCAGGGTCAAAACCTCTCACTCTTTGAGAGGAAAACCCACACAAATTCTTCTTTTAGAAATTCCAATTGAGGAATACCAAGACCAAGACACTTGACCTATTAGCCACTCCAAGACCAAGACACTAGTTCTTTGTTGTTCTTCTTGACTCCTCTTCTTCTTCTACCTTCTTCGCTCTGAGATCACCTCTTCAACGAACTGTAGATATACTAGTTATGGCACCGAAACTTGTCAATGTATTGTCACCAAAATGTGACCTCTGCAGTAGCACCAAAACATAGTGATACATCACTGAATAATAGCTCCAAAGCTTCGTTGTTCCTTCATCACTTCTTGCTGTCCCTTGACCCATCCGAATTGTTCTCCCTTTTCATATCACTGTCCATCTGAGACTCAGAGAGGCATCCAAACATTCTTCTGTAGTTCCTTCTTGTTGTAACTCTGTTGTCCTTTCATCATAACAGACCCTCAATATCCCTTGAAACATCTCTCTAGGCTTCATCTGAATTACCTTCTGTTCTGAGATCCGAATCCGAGCTTGATAACCATCTGAAAATTCAGAGTAATCCGAGCTCTGAGATCTGGATCTGAGCTTGATAACCATTTGGAAGTTCAGAGTAATCCGAACTCTTTTTTTGTGTTATGCGAAGAGTCTACCCGCCTATATATAGTAGTCTCCCATATATATAACCGACATATATACAACGAAGGGATGTGTCTCTAATTTGAAGCCGACATGAAATTCCTTTCTGTTTTGAGGTCGACATCAAGAGAAGGACTAGTGCTTGTCATTGGAGGGCTTTTAGACATTTTCATAGACTCATATACATTGACTCATGCTCAAGAAGAGCTCTTCATACATGACATTGACTCTTTGACTTAATGATAAATCCTAAGGCTCTCAATGGGAGTCACTAACAAATAAAATCTCTTTCTCATGAAACCCATGAAGCAAGGCATTACAAAAATAATTTTATTCCTTTCTTTTCATCATTTACAAAGATCATGATTACATGTCATTATGAATACCCAACCTAGTTACTTTTAGCAACACTCCCTCTTAACTAGGGAGGTATTCGTAATGGTACTTGGTCATTCTCATGTTGGAATTTCTAAGTCTATCTGCTAAAAATTCTTCTTGTACTATCTGATTTATTTCTTCCTACTTGTTTAGTTACTTAACAAGTTATTTACCATGTAAATACTGAAAATAAATACAAGTATAGTATCAACACATACAAATCAACAACTGAAAGAAAACAAGCACAAGTGACACTGTTGTTTTTGGACTAATGTCCTTGGAAAAACCCAATGCGGGAAAATCGGTGCAACTATAAGAGGGTTTTATTCTTAAGCAATTCCAGAATACAATCTGGGTGCCAGAAATGGCTCACCCAACAGAGAATGCCCTTTGTAGTAGTACCTCTCAGTCGAAGGCATATATTCTAGCTAAATCACTGGAGGAACGATCCCACAGCAACACTGCAGCACTTTTGTTGCTCTCTGTCACCCTGATAGGCTCTGCCCCACGAAATCTCCTAGTGTTAGCCTCTAGGATTTGCGTCAGCCTATTTGGCGCAGTGTCAGCCTCTCAGGGTTTTGTGTCAGCCTCCGAAGCCTCTATGTCTCCCACGCTGGCCCTCCTCAGGCTCTGCGCAACTCTTGACTGTTTCTCCATGGCCTCTGGCTGCCTCTGCGTGGCCTCTAGCTGGATTTGCGCCAACCCTCTCCTGGCTTCTGCGCTGATGCTCTCGGTACTATCTCTGCCTCTTTGCTACTATATTCATTGCCCCTCAGCTGCAACTCTGATCACTCCTTCGATTTCCTCAGCAAGCCCCGCCCCAGAAAATTGAATTCTTGATCAACTTGGTGTGTTCTCCAAGTGACCCTCAAGCCTCCTCTTATACTTTTCTCGTTGACAATTCAACGACCGAGATTAAGGCCTTAATCAACAGCTAAGATTAACTCTGGATTGATCCAGGACTTTTGGACCCTTCTAACACTATTATATATATATATATATATATATATATATATTTTGTAAGCTTGGTAGGACTCTCCTATTTTCATGTCCATTACACACCCCGCTAGGGGGGAAGGGTAGCCCAAGATTTGAACCCAACACCTTCAGATCAGTGAGACTTCATTTCCACGACCACTGCCACTTGAGCTACCCCATGCGGACTAACACAGTTTTGTATTAATTCAAATTAATATTTTATTTTCCCTAAGTTTATACCTATTAGGGACTCCATTAAAAATATTAATTATTTTAATATCTCCGAAACTGTTTAGAATCTGCCCAAACCATTTCTAGGTATTGGAGATCTCATGTGCTTTAGCCTCTCCACCAATTTTCGTGGCTAGAGCACATCCGATGCTACCCCAAATCAACACTCCCTCTTAGCGAGGACTGTGCTCTAGTAATACTCCTCATTGAGCATCACCCTGATCATCCGACATCAGTCCCTGTGCTGATGCTAGGCCTGCTGCCCAACATCCTCTTCATTGCTGCATCATGTACTACTACCCATGTCCCTGCCACTGCCTTTGCTGCATCTGTACGTCAGCTCCCTTTGCATCTGTGCTGCTGCCCATGGCCCCGCCATTGCCACTGTTGCATCTGCACTGCAACCCCTCTCATCATGCTGCATCGTGCTGCCCATAGCATTGCCACTGCTAATTGCTGCACTGCAGCTCAGTTACTGAGAAGTAAGTAACTAATCTCCCAACTCTGACATCTCCATTAGGCTAGAAACACTCACAATGCTGAAGCTCCCTCTGTCATTGAAAAGTGCTCCCTCTCTGACCTTTGCGCTGCTGCAACAACTCTGTGCATGTCGCACTACTGCCTCACGCTGTTCTGGGACTCCTGCACTGTTGCTCCCTCTGTCACTCCATCCGCATCTGTCTCTACCGAAACCCACCAGTCCTGCTATTCCTCTTCGGGACTCCTGTAGCAAGGTATAATCCAAGAGGTTGGGTACCTCGAGGATCCTGCCCCTCATCGCCTGTAGTCCGTTTGACTACAACTCGATGTCTCCCCACTTCTGCTCAAGTGGCGTGTGAGCACTCATGGCACAATCATCATCTGTCTCCAATTCCTTCTCCACCCTTGTTGGCGCAACCTTGGTCTCGGAAGCCTCTCCCTTGCTCTTCTTCCTCGGACACTGGCTCACATAGTGACTCAGTTCCCCACAGTTGAAGCATTTGACCTTGGAGAGGTCCTTCTTCTTCCGTTTCTCCTGCTTTCCCTCAGATGCTAGGGCAACATCCTCCTCTTCCTCCTTCTTGATTCTGATCCCCTTGCCACTGCTTCTCACCTTGCTTAGCCTTCTGATCTCTTCTTGGCGAAGAGCGCCCCCATTTCTTCCCAATCTGGAAGGGTCGCCCTGCCTAATATGCTTTGGACAAACACCTCCCAGTCTTCTGAGACTGCGTTCAGGGCTGTTCTCACCATCAATTCTTGATCCGGCGTGGCCCCTATGGAAGTCAGCTGATCCTGGATCTCCTTCAATCGACCAAGGAAGGTGTCGATCTGTTCTCCCTTCTGCATCTGGTTTGACCGCAACTGATTTTCTAGTAGCATCTTCGTCTACATGGAAGTATGCTGATACAATTTCTTTAGGGCCTCCCACATCTCATTTGCCGTATTCTTTTCGGCAATGTGTGGTACTACAAGGTCCTTGACCCTATCAAGGATGATGCTCTTGGCCCTCGCCATTGCATCCTTGTACTTATCGTTATCAGCTGGGTCAACTAGGACCGCTGTTGTCCTTAAGGCGAATTGCTTGAGACGGTTCTTGTCTAGAACAGATAAGATTCTGGCCTCCAGACTATGAAGTTTGAGGCTCCGTCCAGTCTGTCCTGGTCCTGTACTGCTGCCCATGGCCCTGCCACTGACACTGTTGCATCCGTACGATAGCTCCCTCTGCATTTGTGTTGCTGCCGATCCATCCTTCCAACACTGCATTTGCACTGCATCCCCCTCTCATCATGCTGCATCGTGCTACTGCATACTGCTTCTTTATTGCAACTCAGTTACTGAGAAGTAAGTAACTAATCCACCCAACTTCTGACATCCCTGTCAGGCTAGAAACACTCCCGATGATGAAGGTCCCTCTGCAGCTAACAAGTGCTCCCTCTACTGACCTCTGCGCTGCTACAACAACTACCTGCATCTCGCACCGCTGCAAACCTCTCTATGCCGTCCTGCTTTGTTGCAACACTCCCGTGCCTCTCGCACTGTTGTAGCCTGCTAGCCTCGCGCTGCCCAGGGACTCCTGCACTGTAGCACTCTCTACCGCTTCATCTGCACCCGTCTCTACCTACATTCGCCAGTGCTACTACTCTTTCTTCGGGGTTCATGTAGCAAGGTATAATCCAAGAGGTTGGGTACTTCAAGGATCCTGCCCCTCATCGTCTGTAGTCTTCTTGACTACAACTCGATGTCTCTCCACCTCTTCTCTAGAGGTACATGAGCACTCATGGCACGATCGTCATCCTCCTCGACTTCTTTCTCCTCCTTCGCTGGCGCTGCCTTAGAGTCAGACGCCTCTCCCTTGTTCTTCTTGCTTCAACACTGGCTCGCATAATGACCCAATTCCCCACAGTGGAAGCACTTGACCTTGGAGAGGTCCTTCTTCTTCCTCTTCTCGTGCTTTCCAGCAGATGCCAGAGCTGCATCCTCTTCCTCTTCCTTCTTGATCTGGACTCCTTTGCTGCTACTTCCCGTCTTGGTCAGCCGTCTAATCTCTTCTTGACGAAGCGCTGCCCACAATTCTTCCCAATCTGGAAGATTCACCCTGCCTAGTATGCTTTGGACAAATGTCTCCCACTCCTTGGAGACTACATTTAGTGCGGTTCTTACCATCAACTCCTGATCTGGCATGAACCCTATGGAAGTCAGTTGGTCTCGGATCTGCCTCAACCGACCGAGGAAGAGATCTATCTACTCTCCCTTCTGCATCTGTTATGACCGTAGTTGATTCTCAAGTAGCATCTTCCTGTGCACGTAAGTATGCTGGTACAACGTCTTCAAGGTATCCCACATTTCCTTTGCCGTCTCCTTCTTGGCAATATGTTGGACCACATGATCCTTGACCCCATCAAGGGTGATGCATTTTTCCTTGGCCATTGTCTCCTTGTACCTTTCATTAGCTACCGGGTCAACTGGGATAGCCATTACTATCAAGGCGAAGCCCTTGATGCGATGTCTGTCGAGAATGGATAGGATCCTGGCCTTCCAGACCACAAAGTTGGATGCTCCTTCCGAGTCTCTCTACTTCTTGCCTTGAAGTTCTCAGTTCGACTCCTGTTGAGTCTCTCTACTTTTCATGTGGAAGTTCTCAGTTCGACTCCTCCGAGTCTCTCTACTTCCGATTTGGAAGTTCTCTTTTGGACTCCCTCAGTCCTGATTTCCTTCCCGGAAATCCTTCTGCCAACCGTCAAGTTGCCCCTCTCCGATCGTCTGTGCAACTGCAACAATGATCCGGATTCCTTGGCTAGAAATCCGCCTCGGCAGCAACTCCCTCTACTTTGGTTTTGCCCTATTAGGTACTGTTTTGACCATAGTACCCGACCAACATTGCTCCCACAAACTGCCCACATCTTCCTTCACCCTAACAACTGAAGGATTGAGCCTCTTGGCTCTGTGCAATCTCGGCGTTGGCAAAACATCTCCCTCAGCCAACTGCATCAGCCCTCTTGGCCTCTGTGTGGCTCTGCGTGAGTTTGTTTCTGCCCTCCTCAGCCTCTGCGGTGGCCTCTCTCATGCTTGGACTGATGACGCAGTCCCTCTGCGTCAGCCCTTCCTCTGTCGCTTTTTGCAAGGATCAACTCTGTCACTCGGGACAACTGAATCTATTGTAAATGCTATCCGTAGCTGATGCCTTTAGCTTTCCTATGATCTGCAACCACCCTATGATACCATGTTGAATTTTCTAAGTCTATTCGTTAGAAAATTAATCTTATTTCTGCTGGTTTATTTTTTCTACTTGTAAATTTTGAACAAGTTATTTAAAACATTTAAATACCGAAATAAACCCAATACAGTCACAACATCTACAGATCATCAACTGAAAGAAAACAAACACACATGTGACACCGTTATTTTTGGACAAATGTCCCCAAAAAAACCCAATGCGGGAAAACCGATGCAACTATTTTGAGGGTTTATTATTATGCAATATTTTCTTGAGTACAACTGGGCGCCTAATCGGCTCACCCGATTGAGAAAAAATACATGGCAGCAATACCTCTCTATTTGGAAACAGGTATTCAAAACTTGTCCCATGAAAACCTCTCCAGCGTCTTTGAAGCTCTATGTTGGCCCTTCTGGCCTCTGTGTCAGCTCCCTGCTACCTTGCATCAGCCTCAACCTCTCTGCGTCAGCCTTTTGAGGCACTGTGCAGCCTCTGGGACCCTCTGCGTCACTCCTGCAGCCTCTGCGTGGATGACATAGTCCCTCTGGCCTCTGCGCTGTCTCTGCTGGGATTTGCATGGCCTAAACTGGTTGCTGCCTCTGCGTGGCCTAAACTGGCCGCTACCTCTGCGTGGATGACACAGTGCCTCTGGCCTCTGCGCTGTCTCTGCGTGGATGACATAATCCCTCTGGCCTCTGCGCTGTCTCTGCTGGGCTTTGCGTGGCCTAAACTGGTTGTTGCATCTCGCTGTCTACTTCTGCGCTGGTCTCTTGGCACTGTCTTTGCCTCTCTTCCCAGTACTCACTGCCCCTCGTTACTGATCACTGATTCGACTTTGCTTAGCAACCCCGCTCTAGCAAATCGAATGAATGATCACTCTGGTGTATTCTCCAACTGACCCTGAATCCTCCCCTTATACTTTTTTCGTTGGTCCTTCAAGGATCAAGATTATATCTCTAATCAATGACTAAGATTAGATTTGGCTTGATCCATGGCTTTTGGAACCTTCTAACCCAGTTTTATATTAATACCCATTAATATTTTATTCTTCCTAAGTTTAGACTTAGGAAATTCTAAAAATATTAATTGTTTTAATATCTCCCAAACCGGGTACATTCTGTCCAAACCATTTCTAGGTCTTGGAGATCTCATGTGCTTTAGCCTCTTCAACAACTTTCATGGTTAGAGCACATCCGATGCTACCCCAATTCTACATGGAGTTTGGCCCTAGTTGCCATTTTTAACACCCTTTTTATCTCTCTTAATGAAGTGAAAGCCCTAACCCTATGATCAATGGTTGAGACTAGATCTTAGCTCTCCTTCATATAGGCATGGGATTTTAACTGTGCAGCATATTAGATATAATTTTTTGGATTAATTGCATTGAATAAGTCATCAAACTATGACCATATCCATGAGTTTTAGTCTCAAATAACCAAATTCCTCATGATTTTCAATAGTCCACATAGCACTCTTTGCATTGGGTGATGCTTGTAGGAGTGAAGAAGTGGGATTGATATGTTATGCAACATTTGCTTTTGAAGATTCCAGCAAAGGAACTTGTTGCATGCATCCTTTGAGCTTAAATCTCCTACTAGAAGAAGCCGATATGGTTTATAAGAGAACCAAGTGTTGCGTAGAGCACCAGAGGGGCCAGCGTAGCTGATGCAGAGGCTCACAGTGCTGACACAGGGCCTCCTAGGGCTGACGCAAGGCCAGCGTGAGACAGAGAGGGGCTAACACAGTCTAGTTTGGGTAGACGTTGGGGTTGCAGAGGAGTTTTGTGCTGAGGAGCTGTTGGAAGGTTTTTCCGGGGTTTTAGCTAGAAGATTTCTCTCAAACTGTGAGGTATAGCTGGTAAGGAAATTTTTTGTTGGGTAGGCCAGTTTCGGCACCCAAATTGTACTCTGATATTGCTTAATAAGAAAACCCTCAGATAGCTGCACCGGTTTTCCCGCATTGGGTTTTTCCGGGGACATTGGTCCAAAAATAATGGTGTCATGTGGTGTGTTTGTTCTTGTTTCTTTTAGTTGCTGATCTGTAATATGTTGAGCATGCACTGGTGTTTATTTTCAGTGTTTGCTTTGTAAATAACTTGTTAAAGAAAAATAACAAGTAGGTAGGAATAAATCAGAAAAAGTGCATGAAGGGCTTCTAAACTAAGTAAACTTAGAAACTTCAACAAAGGTTACATCTGTAGATTCTAGAGCATTCTTGTGGCATATAGTCTTATCTAAGAGTCTCATAAGAGTGTACGAAAGAACCTGTAGAAGCTGTTTGGAAACAACCTCTATTATCCAAAAGATGGTAACATATTATTATTATCATATCCTTACGAAAATGGAGCTGTCAGGATCAAAATTTGTCCCAAAACATATCAGTCCCCTAAGGACCTGTTGGTTGCATATGGAGTAAGACCCTGTATATCTATATAAGTAGCTGTCTTTTGATCCTTAAACAGTAAGAAAAGATCATTACATATTTCCTTCCAGAAAGAAAGTACGTGGATAAAACTTTTTGCAAATAGAAATGGAACCCCCCAGGGAGTTCTATAAAGAGAAAGTGTCCCTCTTGTATCAGGTATACCCAAGGGTCAAAAATAAATTCTGTTTTGAGGCCTTGTTTAACTTCAGTGACAGAGCATGTGCTTCTATTTCAATCTAGTACTTTTTTTGAGAGCTGATCTGCTACTTCTTTCTTGTGCGATGTGATCATAGGAGATATGTGAGAAATCCGAGATTTTGTGAATTATTTTTCCATGAGAGACAACAATGTGAAAGTTCTTACCTCTGCTTTCTTTTGCATCCATTTTATGTCCACTTGAGAATTGCCATCGATATGAAGGATAGTGATGTAAAGGTTAAAATGTTCAGCGTGATTGTTCGTAGCAGAACCAATGTTTGCAGAGAAGGAGAGAGAATGAGAATATGAAAGGTGCAGGATTCGCCCCGCTTTTCCTAAGGAGGGAGTGCCCTATGCAACACCATTAAAGAAAATCCCATGGAGAGTCTGTATGGCAATAAGGTCAGGAGGGGAGAGACCACTTGATGAAGATGAGGAAGATTACAATGCAAAAATAGCCAAACTCTGAGAAGAGACTTTGAGGGCATTGGGGGGTCTGTTTTCGAAGATAGCAATGTTTTGTTCAAGCCAAGTGCCCCAGTTGACACATAATGGCAGACCTTTGACATTATCTAACAAATGACTTGAGAGCCAAGGTTTCAAGCACAATGAGATATTTTTTGCAGCCCAATCCAATGCTTGGGGACATGAGCATTTGATTTCCATTCAAATTTTCTTTGTAAAGGGACAATTTAGAAAGAGGTGAGAGATAGTTTTTGAATCAGATAGTTTAGGAAGTCATGGGAACTTTCCAATTTTTCTGGCACCTAACCAGTGATGCTTGGTTCTTTACATGCAGCAGGTCCTTAGATTCTGGTTCCAGATTCCCTGGCCACCCCTAGATCTGCCTTTCTTCCTGATGATCACTTCCTTCCTCCAGATGCTCTCATCTATCAGAGTAACAAGGGAGAGATCATGAATAGTATGGCCCCTGTCTCTATATCAGTGTGAGCTTGGGGGACTGTCCCTACTTGTGAGCAGCCCACATGACATAGCCTATCCAGATCACACACTAGCAGCCAGAAGAGGCCACCTGGGCCTCAGCTTTGGGTGACATTGTCCAGACAGCAGCATGGTGCGCTGTCCATTTCATCTTGCAGTGCCTCTTCCAGACAACATTATATCTAGAGCTTCCTCTGTTCAGCATTATATGTTAGGGGAGTGAGTGCTAGCAGATTCTGAATTACATTCACTCTTTGTATTTTAGTTTCTGGGTCCATTTTTCCCAAATCTGTTTTCAGCCATCAGAGGTCTGTCTGCGTTTTAGCTTTAGATGTTAGATGATCCAAAAATACAATCTTATCATAGGTTATAAAATTAGAATAATTATTATTCTAGAATGTTTAATTATTTAGAATTAGTATATTGTTGTAACTAGATATGACTCTCCAAATGTGTCGTATCTTAGGCTCTATTTTAGGAGATTTGTTAGCTAGTTGGTTTGAATAGCATTTATTGTAAATAGACACTTGTTATTTAATAAGTGATCCATAATTAGAGGTAGTTAGGACATGGAGCTTATAAATAGCTCATTGCAAGAGTGTTTGGATGTTTGGGTGTAAACTCTTGCAAAATCAAATTATGTAATTTTTTTTTTGTCTGATTAATAAAATTACGTGTCTGAGGACACTTCTGCCATTATTGTGGTATCGGAGCTTTAGTGATGCTGCAGTGGATGTGAGGAGGAGATTCCAGCTCTACAAGTTTGCGGAAAACTCCATTGAATTGTTCAGCGAATGATTGGTATGAAATTTGTCAGTTTTTGTTCAAAAGAGAAGAAATTTTATTATTTTAGTGATTTTAGAATTTTTTTTTAAATCTGAAAATCAATGGTAAGAATTACTGCTGCCACCATTTAAATCCGATTGCTGTGAGGAATTCCAGTCTGAAGAAGACTTGGACCTGGAGACATTAAATTATCTGTTGATGGCATAATCCAAAGCAGGGAAAGTGTTGCAGAGCGCAGGATCTTCATCAAAACTGAACCGAAATCCAAGGTCGATGAATCCCCTAAGCTCCTCCACATAATCATCTGTTACTCCTCTTGTTCTTGCAGGCTGAGACCAGTGCAACCTATTCCCCAAATCTGAGATACTCCTCCCTTGTTTCTTCGTCTTTTCATCAAACAGCAACTGCCCATATTCAAAACGTTGACAATAATTACCTGAGTCCGGCATTTCGCAATTCTTGATATCTGCGGAGTTGCATGCGCTCTTCTTCTCGGCTAAGGGCGTCGCCTTTGATTTGGCCTTTTCTGGACAACAAGCTACAACAAACGCCATTCGAAAAAGTGGCTGAATGGTTGTTTGTGAGCTGCCCATTTCTGTCAACTTGAATTCGATTTCTTTTCCCTTGCTGTTGTGGGTTAAAATTTTTTCAATTGCCTCTGCTGTTTTAACAAGAACTGTGGATTTCTCAACGACAATTTTGTCTGATTTAGAAACATCGGTTATCATTCTAGCCACGCTTTCCCAGTAGGACAGATCTGCAGCTTTTCCATGGCCGAGGCCTTTTGTCTTCGTGGGGGTGTTTACTGAAATGAACACAATGTCGGCTTCAGCAACATGCTTCTCTACATCGGAACTGAAAAAGAGGTTTTTTTCCCTTGCAGGCTTTGACAACTTCATCAAGGCCAAGTTCATAAATCGGAAGCTGATCGCTGTTCCACGCATCAATTCGAGAATTAGAAGTGTGAAAGTGTGAAAGTTCAAGGCCGCAGAGGTGAGGCAGTTTGATGTTCGTGCTTCAACCCTCCGCCTCCGTGCTTTCGCCTTTTAAGTGTGCTACATTTTCGATCATGCAATATGCGGCGTTTGGCTGAGGCGGCCTTTTATTTCCCTGGATCTTTAACTTGCTGTGATGCTTTTTCACCTTCTCCTGAAGCTCTATTTGCGCGTTTGAACGATAATTTGTTTGGTGTATCGACTTAAAATAGCCGATTTTGTTGGGTATGGCATTAAAAAGAAAGTTTACAGTTGAATTGAAGAGTGAAGAAGCAGAGAGATAAGGAATTTTTTTTAATATTGTATTTTGGAGAGATATGGTGTTTTTTAATTTATTGTGTGTGGAGTAATAAGGTGATTTGTAAATTTTTGGAGTAATAAGGGAATTTTAATTGTAATTTTTTTTTTTGAAGGGATAAGTGTAACTCAAAGTAATTCTACTTTGAGGGAGGGTAACTTTTTTTTTTAACTAAGTTTTGCAAGAGCATCATTGTAAAAGTCAAATTTTGAAAGTTACCTTGTAATTTTTGAGAAATTGACTAGAGCCAAGTGCAAAGCTCAGTCATTTTTCTCCAGCTTCAACGACTATACGAGGGTCAAGGCCAAGCCTCAATAGATCGTGTTTTTTGCGTGGTGTGTTGTGTTGCCCATCTTGACATTTTTGTTCTGATTCTTGGTGCAAAGCTTCAATGCTACAATGTCTAAGTTGATTAATTTGTTTTCTGATTCTGACAAACTTGAAGGCACAAAATCTTATAAAACATGGCATCGTCTCATCGAAAGCACTCTCATTTACAATGAATTATGGCAGGGTATATGTGATGGAGATATTAAGTCGAATAAATCTACAGATGTAGCTGCACTAGCAAAATGGGAAGTTAAGAATGCCAAAGCCTTAGCTCTTATTAAATCTTTTGTCAATGATGAAATGTATGTCCAGACTCCATATAGAAAATGCTACAGATGCATGGTCTGCTTTGAAAGCTTTTAAAGACCTCTTTGATACTCGGCCTGAATCAAAGAAAGTCGATCTACAATTAAAATTGTTACAACAAAAATTGACTGAAGGAGGTGATGTTCTTGAATATATCTCAAGACTTGAGATATTAGGCAGAAAATCATTAATGTTGGTTTTCCAGCAATAGATGATAGTTTTATGGTAACAATTGTAATTGCTGGACTTCCTTCTTCCTACACGCATTTTTTCGAGACTCTGCAATTAACTGGGAAATTAGAGAAACTAAAGTTTGATGAGCTCTGTGAAATGTCGACTCAACATGATAGGTGATGTTCTTGAATATATCTCAAGACTTAAGAATATTAGGTAGGAAATCATTAATGCTGGTTTTCCAGCAATAGATGATAGTTTTATGGTAACAATTGTAATTGTTGGACTTCCTTCTTCCTACACTCATTTTTTGGAGACTCTGCAATTAACTGGGAAATTAGAGAAACTAAAGTTTGATGAGCTCTGTGAAATGTTGACTCAACATGATAAAACCTTTGGGAAGAAGAAGAAAGTTGGAGAAGATGTTTTTCTCACAGAGGCCAGCACTAGTAAATCATCAGTAGACAGTTCTCGAGGCAAAGGCAGAGGCAGAGGCAATCAGAATCAAGCATCACAAAGTCGAGGTCGAAGCCAAAGCAGAGGAAACAACTTTAATAGAGGCAACAGTTCAGGAAGAAGTAATTTTCAAGGTAGAGGAAACAACCAAGGAAGAGACAATTTTCAAGGACAAGGAAATAATAATCAAGGTAGAGGACAATCTCAACATAGAAGTCAAAGCAGAGGGAGAGGAAAATCTTCAGGAAGAGGAAGAGATTTAAGTCAAATTGTGTGTCGAAGATGTAACAAAGTTGGCCATTACGCTGAAGATTGTCGAACATCTCTTAATAAAATTCCCAAGTTTCAGCAGCACTTAGCTCAATTTGCAAATGATCAAGATGATGATAACTCAGAATATGTTTTTACTTCCTCGCCAGCATCACAACTTTCATCCCATCTTAGAAGTGATTATGAAGATGCCTGGATCTTGGATTCAGGGGCAACTTAGCACATGACTTGTCGACGTGATTTTTTCTTGAAATTTCAAGATTGCCAACGTAATTCCATTTTTCTCCCTGGCATTGGAGAAAAAATGATTTCCAATGTATGGTATGTACCAACTTTTAAGAAAAGTTTGCTCTCTTTACTCACGATTCGACATGTTGGACATCAAGTGATTATGGAAGATGGTTTAGTCAAGATAAATTTAGTCAAACAGAACTTGAAAACTGTCATGACAGGTTATGAAGATGGAAAACTGTTACGGATGAAAGGGACAATTATTCCAAGGCATTCTAATTTTGCAGGGGCAGTAACTACAGGTATTTCACCTGTAAGACTATGGCATGTAAGATATGGACATTTAAATTTTGAGAGTCTTTCTCAATTGCAGAAACAAGGAATGGTTAAAGGACTTCCCACTTTCAAAAGGGAAAATGCAAAATGTGAAGCTTGCATTTATGGCAAACAAAGTCGAGAAAGTTTTCCAACAAGTTCATGGCGTGCAAACAGGCGGCTACAACTAGTTCACAGTGATGTTTGTGGACCACTACAAACTTCATTTGGTGGTTGCAAATATTTCTTACTATTCATTGATGATTTCAGCAGAATGACCTGGATTTACTTCTTGAAGAACAAGTCAAAAGCATTTGATGAGTTTAAAATTTTTCGCCAACTTGTTGAAAATGAAGTCAAAGAAAAGATAGGTACTCTCAGGACGGATAATGGGGGAGAATTCACTTCAAATGAATTCAAAACTTATTGCAGTGAGAATGGCATAAGACGACATCTTACTAATTTTTACACTCCACAGCAAAATGGAGTAGTTGAAAGAATGAATCACACCTTGTTAGGAATGGCGAGATCCATGTTAACTTTCAAGAGGTTAAGTCCAACATATTGAGCAGAAGCAATACATACAATTGTCTACTTAAGAAATAGATCTCCAATTGCTTCTTTAGATGGCATCACACCTTATGAAGCTTGGTTTGGTTTCAAACCTCGAGTTAAACATCTTAGACTTTTTGGGTTAGTATGTTATGCCTTAGTTCCGAAAGAAAAACGAACTAAGCTTGACTCAAGAAGTTTAAAATGCACAATGATTGGCTATTCTGATGAGAAGAAAGGGTATCGTCTTTTGACCAATGGAAAATTCATTGTGAGCAGGGATGTCATTTTTGATGAAACTGAGAGTAAGAGTGCTGAAGAAATTGAAAATCTTCTTCACAAGTTAGAAACTAAGGGAAGTAAAATAAATGGAAAAATGCAAAGTCAACCAACTTCACCAAATTGATATAAACTTGATTTTCCTTCCTCTGAAGATGAGTCATCCAGTCCATCTACATCAACAACATCATTTGGGTCTTCTAGCAGTTCATCTACATCTCCAAGCAGCAGTTCTTCTTTTGACAGTGATTCTCCACACTCTTCACCTGAACGAAGAACATCAGTTTATATTAATCCTCTTTACAATGATGGAGATTTTACAGAAGCGCAAACAAGTGAGCACCAACTACCGAAATGGGCAGTTCAACTTTTGAAAGATGTAAAGCCTGATGAGCAGAATAAAACAGGCACCAGAAGGGCACATAGAAGTGAAGGCAATTTTGCCTTGATAGCAAATGATTTTACTGAACCTTCCACATACAAAGAAGCAGTAAAACATAAAGAATGGCAACAGGCTATGGTTGAAGAATATCAAGCAGTAATTGATAACAACACTTGGAAACTTGTTGATTGTCCATCAAATGTTAAACCCATAGGATGCAAATGGGTTTATAGAATTAAGTATAATCAAAAGGGAGAACTTGAAAAGTATAAAGCACGACTTGTCGCAAAAGGTTTTGCGCAACAGGAAGGCATTGATTATGAGGAAACTTTTGCTCCTACAGCGAAGTGGAACACCATCCGATTAACACTTGCATTGGCCGCTCAGGAAGGGTGGAAAGTTCATCAAATGGATGTGAAAAGTGCTTTTCTCAACGGGGATTTACAGGAGGAAGTGTATATGACCCAACCGCCAGGTTTTGAAATTGAAGGACAAGAACATAAAGTTTGCAAATTGATCAAGGCTTTATATGGATTAAAACAAGCTCCCCGGGCTTGGTATGCAAAGATGGATGAATACCTTAAGAAAGTTGGTTTCAACGTAGTGAATCTGATGATACTTTGTATGTACAACAACATGGAAAATATATGGTAATTCTTGTTATGTATGTAGATGATTTGATCATTACTAGCAACCATGATGATCATATTGCATAGGTGAAAAAGGAGTTACATGCAGGTTTTAAGATGACAGATTTGGGATTACTTCACTACTATCTTGGAGTTGAAGTCTTTCAACGTCCACATCATATTTTTATTTTTCAGAGTAAGTATGCAACAGAGGTTCTTCAAAGATTTGGCATGTAGGATTGCGAGCCCGTTCTCACCCCCATGGAGCAAAACATGAAACTGTCAAAATTTGAAGGGGGGAAAAGGTGGATAGTACAACTTATAGACAGTTGATTGGCAACTTGATTTATTTGACAAATACTCGTCCTGATCTATCTTATGCAGTCAGTATTCTTTCACGCTTTATGCAGGAACCACGAGACAACCACTGGAATGCAGCAAAAATAGTTCTTCAATATATCCAAGGAACAAAAGATTTTGGTCTTCTTTACACAAAGACTAAAATTTTTGTACTTGGTGGATATTCCGATGTTGACTTTGCTGGAAATATTGATGATCGAGCATCAACATCAGGTTATTTAATGAACATGGGGTCAGCAACAATATCTTGGAGTTGTAAGAAACAAGCTACAATGGCCACTTCTTCAGCAGAAGCAGAGTACATTTCAGCATGGGAAGCAGCATGTGAAATTGTTTGGTTGCGCCGAATTTTGCAGGACTTGGGCATTTCTCAGGCAGAAGCTACATCATTATTCATTGACAACCAATCAGCCATCAAACTTGCCAAGAGCCCAATTTTTCATTCAAAGACAAAGCATGTGGACACCAAGTATCATCATATCAGATCTCTCATTGCCAAAGATGTCCTCAAGCCAGTTTATTGTCCTTCCGAAGATTAGATCTCCGACATTTTCACGAAACCGCTTGGCAGAATAAAATTTGCTAAGTTCAGGGATGAACTTGGTATCTGTTGTAATGTATCTTTGGATCATAGGGGGGAATGTTAGATGATCCAAAAATACAATCTTATCATAGGTTATAAAATTAGAATAATTATTATTCTAGAATGTTTAATTATTTAGAATTAGTATATTGTTGTAACTAGATATGACACTCCAAATGTATCGTATCTTAGGCTCTATTTTAGGAGATTTGTTAGCTAGTTGATTTGAATAGCATTTATTGTAAATGGACACTTGTTATTTAATAAGTTATCCATAATCAGAGGTAGTTAGGACATGGAGCTTATAAATAGCTCATTGCAAGAGTGTTTGGATGTTTGAGTGTAAACTCTTGCAAAATCAAATTATGTAATTATTTTTTTCTGATTAATAAAATTACGTGTCTGAGGACACTTCTGCCATTATTAGAGTAGCACCTTACATTATTTTACTGACATTCTGGATCATGCCTTATTAAGGAACTGCCTTTGCACTCACATCATGTATTGAGATGTGTACTTAGCAGTCCCATTGACCTTCGTTTCTGATAACAGTCTTAGAGCATTCTGGGTTGAAGCACTCAAAATAAAGAGACTAGTAAGAAGATTCTCATTTCTTCGTTTGAGTCATCACCTGACATCTGTTCTGCTTCTAGAGCCTAGAAAGGTTATCCGGTAGAGGTCATTTGCCATTGTGTAGTGTATATCTGTGAGTTAATTTCATTGGAGGTGCTTTTATTCCATGTTGATAAAGCTGCTTGCTTAGACATTTTTCCATTCTACTTATGGATGACTCTGAATGAAAAGCCGGAAGATCTATTTGCCATCTTCAATATTGTCATTTTTGCTGTCCAGTTCTTTATGCTCTTTGTGCTCTGTTTGTAACTAAAAGTTGGACGCCTACTTCTTGTACTTTATTTAGATTTCCTGTCAGCTTAGTGGTTTTTACTTCTTACTATGGATAATTTGAACATGTGATCTCACCTTCCTAGCCTTAGTGGTTTTTTTTTAATAATTAATTTAATTTTCAAATTTATATAAATTTATATCGCAGTCTTTTTAATTTATCCACTTTGGCTCATCATAATAATCTGTTAGTTTTAGTCATAACGTAATCATGTTTGAAGTATAAAATTCTATACCATTCCCTTGATGGGATTTACAGTAGAAATGGATCTAGCTGAAATTAATGGTGCTAGTTTGATAGTGGTTCCTAGACTTTTCTCCTTTTTTTTTCCTTTTTGACCGAATTTAATACCTTTGATTGAATTTGATAACTTTCTTTCCTTTGCCATCTTTCCTTTACATCGAAAGTATATACTATATATTGATGTTTGAACTCTTTACAGGCAGCTTCAGGGACAAAAGGAGGGTCAAGTGGCTCGCCAGTAATTAATTATCATGGACAGGCGGTTGCATTAAATGCTGGCAGCAAATCTTCTAGTTCGTCTGCATTTTTTCTTCCACTGGAACGAGTATGATACCTGATATTTTGGATATTGTTCTCTTGATGGAAGGCCTTGTCTCCTTCTTTTGATTTGTAATAGTAGTTTGTAAAGGCTTAGATTTTCTCCACCTGATTCTCTTTCATGACCATGTCTTATTTTTTTTGGTTTGCTATCAAACTATCCAAGTAGTTTTGTTAGTAATTTTAGCCGCATTTCATATTTTTGATTCCTTTCATTTTAGAAATATATTGTATCCATTATGTCCTTGTGGAAATATTGGTGGGCTAAAAAGGAATTGCAAAATAAAGATCATGGAAGAAATTGAGTGTAAAAAAATGGAGATTATACATAATCAGTGGAGGAAATTGTATGCCTATTTTCATTATAGAAGTTTCCCATACCATAGTAGATAGAGTGGTTTATTTGAGCAACACTAGTTATAATGTCTCCAAATGACACAATTAACATGTTAACAAATAAAGTTAACTTCCTATTGCGTCTCTCAGAAGTAAATAATCCTAGGAGTGCACTCATCATGCCTTGGATCTCTACTGAAACACGAGAAATTGAAATTTGGATTAATATCTGCAAATGAGAAAAATAGGTCAAAAGGATTGGTACAAGAGCAGCATGAAATGAAATGATATATACATAGGTGTATAAGTAGGTTATCCAAAGAAAAGTCCTTGAAATTCCAGGAAACTTTGTCAAAAATTAGTTATCAGTGGTTGTTTAATGGATGATTGTAACCCGAATACCATGATTTTTATATTTTATACATTGAAGATGCCTCTTTTCATATGTCATGATCCTTGATCATGTTAATCTCAAATTAGTAATATCGATAAATTAATGCAATTCATATCAGTTCATAAGAATATATACAATATTTAAATACTGTATTCCTGACGTTGGAGACATAATATGAACAACCATAGAAGTTTAATATCTGAATTAATATAAATTTGTTCATGCCTAGGAAAATAGTCTAAAGTTATAATTCTTTGTTGTACTCCCTCATTCAAACATATCTAATGCTAGTGCTTCTTCATCGCAACCAAGTTGCAATCTGATTATTGGTTATTTATCAGCAAGGGTCATGCACCTGAGATATTAGAGAAATTGAATATATAATCAAATTTAAAATGACAAAATATATTCCTTTTATAAAATATAGATTAACAACGAGATCAAATAATCACATTGCCACATAGATACAAACATTTTGATATATAAGATCTATTAGATGTCAAGTGATACATACATTAATTGTTGACAACTGTCTAGTGAAATTCTTAAAATATAATAAATGTGTTCATGATATATGTACAATGATCAATCTGTTCTCAATACCTTCTTCCTGTATTAGTGGCAAGGTAATGGACCATTAACTAATAGAGGAAAGCCCCTGTTACCCACCAAAAAGTGGGTAACCCATAGGAGAAAACTTTTCTTCTCCTTAGACAGCCATCCAACCAGCAACCCTATATGATGTGTAGGAATTTACAGGCTAAGTTCCTTAGACAGAACACCAAAGGACACTGTTCACAAACAGATCACAGATCAATACATCAGTATTGTTGACGTGGTTAAAACCCTCTAAGAGGGAAACAGTCCACGGCCTGAGCCAACGCGGCCACTTCAGGCAATTTATTAAAAAAAGAATGAAAATTTACATAAGCTTCTCTCATGAACGGTTACCCTACAAATAACTCTCCATGCTCTTTAAATAGAGATCATGGACCAATCGGGTGTTAAGCCATGGATCAAGTGTTGGTAATACTGAGGAGAGAATGAACCATCGGATCACTACATATCGTGACCGTTGGATTGTAAGTTACAAAATTACATAGTAAAGAAACACACTTTACCTAACTCTACACTAGGCCAAGTTATACTTAACTATTTCCTATGTGTCGAAATATCCTAACATCCCCCCTTAAGAACAACTTGGGATAGGATTGAAGGATGTACAAATATGACACAATAGGAGAAGGAAGGAAGCACTAGAGCCTATCCCCCCTTAGTTACAACTTCCTGAACTCCAACCATAAATCGAAGTTTAGTAAACTTCGCCTCTGTGAGAACCTTTGTAAAGATGTCTGCAACTTGATCATCTGTTGAACAATATTGCACTTCAAGAACATGGTAGTGAATGAGCTTTCTGGTGAAGTGCATGTGTAGTTCAATGTGTTTGTTGCGTTGATGTTGGACTGGATCTTTGCATAGTTGAATGGCACTTTGATTATCACACCAAAGTGTAGTCAGATGTTGCTGTTGAAAGCCAAACTTTGACAGGATCTAACGAAGCCACAAGGCTTCCTTACTAGCTTCTATGGCACCACGATACTCTGCTTCTGCTGAAGAAAGAGAAATGGCACTTTGTTTCTTGCAAGCCCATGTAATAGGTCCTGAACCAAGAGTGAACACATAACCTGCAGTAGACTTCCGATCATTAGGGTCACTGGCCCAATTAGAATTAGTGAAACCAACCAATAGAGGAGATGCTTCTGCACTGTAATGAATCCCAAACTGAACTGTGCCTCGAACATAACGAAGTAATCTTTTAGCTGCTTTCCAATGACTTTCATGTGGGTTTTGCATAAACCGAGCAATAAGGCCAACAACAAAGGAAAAGTCAGGATGAGTATGGGTTATATACAAAAGTTTTCCTACAAGCTGATGATATAAGGTAGCATCAACTTCAGAGGAAGTACAAGTGACTGAAAGTTTGGCTCCAGACCGAAAGGGAGAAGGGGCTGGTTTACAGTCTTCCAAGTGAAAATGGCGTAGAAGATCACATGCATACTTGGACTGGGAAAGGGAAATACCTTCCTTGGATTGCAAGACTTGAAGACCAAGAAAATAATGCAAGTGTCCTAAGTCTATCATTTCAAACTTCTTTTTAAGGTTGGACTTCACATGGTTTATAAGGTTGGGATCACTACCAGTAAGGATAAGATCATCAACATAAAGAACAAGAATGATAAGAGACTTGCCCACTTTCTTGGTGTAGACAGTATTGTTAGAATGACACCTAGAAAAGCCAGTTTCTAAAAGAAAGCTATCCATTTTGGCATACCAAGCCCGAGGAGCTTGCTTGAGACTATAAAGGGATTTCTTAAGCCGACATACACGGCTGGAGTTTGTTTGTATAAAGCCAATAGGTTGTTCCATATAGATTTCTTCATGCAAGTCCCCATGCAAGAAGGCAGATTTAACATCCATCTGATGGACTTCCCATTTGAAAGAGGCAGCATGGGAAAGAACAAGGCTGATAGAGTTCATTTTGGCAACAGGGGAGAAGGTTTCAGTATAGTCGATGCCTTCAACTTGTGAAAAACCCTTAGCAACAAGAGGAGCTTTATGTTTATCAACCTTTCCATCTGGTCCATACTTGGTTTTGTAAACCTATTTGCATCTAACAAGTTTTCGTCCCTTTGGTAGAGGAACAAGATCCCACGTATCGTTTGCCAATAATGAACGATATTTTTCATTCATAGCCGCGTCCCAATCTGGATGGCCTGAAGCTTTCGCAAAGGTGTCAAGATCATAATTCGCTGAAGCTTGAGCCAGTAAAGAAGAGGCTCTATCGAACTGACAACGTGTACGTCGCTGATTTGTAGGATCACCGGCAAGAGCGCCTACTGCATCCTGAGTAGCACAGACCCATTTTAGAAGTTGAGGCGTTGAATGAAGATCCTGAGAAGGTGGGGGAGGATTGTCATCCTCGCATTCATCATCTGAAGAAGAAATATTTTCGAAAGTAGAAGAGATAGAGAGAGGTGGCACATCCGCCGAACTAGGGCTGTAAGCCGATATATTTTTAGCGAACTTTACATCTCTTCCAATGATAACATTTTTGGACTGAAGTGAAATAAGTCTATATCCTTTGACATCTTCAGAATATCCAACAAAATTACGTTTTTCACTTTTAGGTTTTAAAGCTTTATGTTTCTCATCTGGAATATGGGCCCATGCTTCACTTCCAAAAACACGAAAGTGACTTACATCTGGTTTAATTGAGCTCCATGCTTCTTCTGGAGTAATATTCGTTAAAGCCTTAGTAGGAGTTTGATTTATTATGTAATTTGCACAGTTAATTGCTTCTGCCCAAAAATTAAGACTAAGTCCTCATACAATTAGCCATTTCCTTTAAGGTGCGATTCTTCCTTTTAGCTACACCATTTTGTTGTGGAGTATATGGAACAATATGTTGCATTTGAATTCCATTCTCAGTGCAAAAGTTGATGAATTTGTTGTTAACATATTCTCCACCATTATCAGATCTTAGCTTAAGAATTTGATATCCAGATTGTTTTTCAACAAAGGCCTTAAAGGCCAAGAACATGTTAAATACTTCACTCTTGAGTTTTAAGAAGTATACCCAAGTGCGTTTGGAGAAATCATCAGTGAAAGTTAAGAAATACTTGTAGCCAGAGAATGAAACAAATTGAAGTGGACCACATAAATCACTATGCACAAGCTGTAAAGGTGTTGAGGCGTGCCAAGAGGCACGTTTTTCAAAACTATCCCGATGATGTTTTCTGAGTACACATCTGGAACAAATACCATCTTTGCAAGATATCATTGGAAGACCTGTCACCATATTTTCTTTACATAGATTCTGAAGGGAGTGATAGTTAAGTGACCAAATCGCTCATGCCAAAGTTTGCTCACTTCATCATTATGAGCAACAAATATCGAGGGAATATTTGATGACTCAAAGTTGTTAAACTTATACAAACTTGTAGAATCATCAGCAATGCCAGTGGCTAAAATCTGTGTAGGATCTCTTAGGTCCTTAATTACAACATCGTGAGGTGAAAATTCGACGATTTTACCTTCACCTGAATGAGTTATCTGATATACAGATAGAAGGTTGCAGGATAAGGTTGGAACACATAATACATCATTAAATTGACCATTGTCTATATGAACAGTTCCAGTCCCTACAACACTAAGAGATCTATCATCACCAACATATATATTTTTGGTGTTACAATCATTTAAACAAGAAAACATGACTTTGTTTTTGGCCATGTGATAAGAAGCTCCAGAGTCAATGAGCCACTCATGAGAATTAGAAGAAGAAGATACATTTAGTGCATATCTAGATCGAGATGTTTGAGAACCACATGCAGAAAGTGCTATTCCTGAAGATGAAGTTGAAGTTGAAGAGTGCTCCAAATGGATGTTATGCTTCTTCATTGTTGCTTCCAAGGCTTCCATCTTCTTAAAGCATTTGGATTCTAGGTGGCCATCTCGATTACAAAAGTGGCAATGTCGATCAATCTTCTTCCCTTTGTTTTTATTTGTGTTATCATTTTGTTGAAATGATTTGTCATTTTGAGGCTGAAATTGCTTAGGACCCTTGTTTGGTTTAGGACCATTCCTTTTAGGATACGACTTCCTAGGATTCTTTGAATTTGGTTGCTACTAGGCAGCTAAGGCTTTCTTAGAAGAGTTTCCAAGATTAAGAAGACCAAGGTGTAAGAGTTTTTCTTGTTCTCTTATTAAAGAATCACAAAAGGAATCAAAGGAAGGGGACTTGTAGTCTTGTCCTTGAGAAATGAAGGCTTCTCTTGTAGAATGGAAGGTGGAAACAAACACAGACTAAGCTGATCCTAACTTAGTAAGAATGGAATAGATAAGGTTACCATCTTCTTTCTTAACCTTAACACCTTCCAATAGAAGTCTAAGGGTCTTGAACTTGGACAAAAAATATTCAATGGAAAAAAAATTATTGGGGTCCGATGTAAGCAACTCATTTTCGAGTTGATGGGCTCTAAGTTCATTTTTAATTCCAAAAACTTTAGTGATTTGTTTCATTGCTTCATTAGGAGTATCAAGTTCTGCGATATGGAATCTAAGGTCTGGAGAAATAGACATCCCTACTTCCTTCCTATCAACCCACGTGCTTGATCTTGCCTATTTTCCTATTTGGCTGCCTTATCTTTATCTTTCGGTTTGGTTTCTTGGCCTGAGGCTATTCTGTAAAGACCTTTACTTCTAAGTAAATTCACAATGTAGGACCACCATTGGAAGTAGTTGGTGCTGTTAAGAATAACTTGGCATGGACTTTCCATTTTAATAGAAATTGTAGCTGTATATGCTGAAAATAAGTGTTCCAATGGAAAGATCTCGAAAAAATAGGTCGATTAAAAAAAACGGCTCTGAAAAGGGCTTCCGTATGAAGAAGTTATGGCTTTTTGAAGAAAAGTTGTTGAAGACGCAGGCGAAGTGCGAGAATGTGCGGAAATGAATGATAATGTTATATTTAAAAAAAAATCCACTCCCTTTCCAAACTTAATCTAATTAGCTCAACAAAGAGAAAGACTTGAACTCAAAACCTCTACTCTCATAAATTAGCTTTGGACCAAGTGAGCTAGATTAAAAGGTTAGTAATTTTTGGAAAAGAGGAAGGGGGGGATTTTTTTTTTAGTCACTGAAGCTTGGGGTGCGTGCTTACTTGAGAAAGCTCTTTTTTTCCTACAAAACAAAAAGCGCAAAACTCAATATGGACATACAAAAAAAAACAAAACTTACGGCTTGAAGTTAGCTTTAGCCGGAAACTAAATATTTTCCTCAATGTTTCTGATTTTCTGAGATCACACTGAGGCGCGGCAGAAAAGAGCATACGCATGAGAAAAATCCTTCCTTTCTGGTTCTGATTTGCCTAGATTGCACAGAGTCGCGGGGCAAAGAGCATACACATAAATGAAAGGTATAGATCTGGTAATAGAAAAGCAAAGAGCTAAATAAACCGAAATAAACAGAGAGAAAATAACTAACAACTGCGAATAAACACTGTATACCTCCAAATCTTGAAAATAACATAGCTAGGGCTACTGGAAACCTTTTTGCATGAAACGAAAGGGGTTCCTCACTGGAACAGATGCTTCTAAACAATAGAGCAGTCCTCTCTGCCCGAAAGTAGTTAGAAACAATAGATCTAGGAAACAGCGATCGGATGCAGTTCTACCGGCTTCAGATTTGGATCACCAACGGATGCGGCCCTCAAATAGCTCTGATACCATGTAGGAATTTACAGGGTAAGTTCCTCAGACAGAACACCGAAGGACACCGCTCAAACAGATCACAGATCAATACACTAGTATTGTTGACGTGGTTAAAACCCTCTAAGAGGGCAATAGTCCACGGCCTGAGCCAACGCGGCCACTTCAAGCAATTTATTAATAAAAGAAAGAAAATTTACATAAGCTTCTCTCATGAACGGTTACCCTACAAATTACCCTCCATGCTCTTTAAATAGAGATCATGGACCAATCAAGTGTTAAGCCATAGATCAAGTGTTGGTAATACCGAGGAGAGAATGAACCGTCGGATCACTACATATTGTGACCGTCAGATTGTAAGTTACAAAAGTACATAGTAAAGAAACACACTTTACCTAACACTACATTAGACCAAGTTATACTTAACTATTTCCTATGTGTCGGAATATCCTAACATGATTAGCACATGACATGATGACCAGATCCTTCACTTGTTGCTTTGGTCCAAGGCTGCTTAGAAGTGGAAGCGGAAGCAGGAGCGAGGAGCGACAATTTTTAGAAGCTTCCGTGTTGGGAGAAAATTGTATATAATGTATATTTTTATATATTTTGAAGCATATATGTCAACAAAAACATGTAAAATGATGACTTTGTTATAAAAAGCATAAAAACATGGATTAAACCATATATCATCAATCATCTAGTAGACATGGGATCATCAACATGAGCCACATAAACATCATTCTTCTAGATTTGTCTTTAGTTTGTAGCCAACAACCTCGACCCCCACCACTGTAGCTGATATTGTGCCAGTTGATCTCTGCTCCCTGAGCCAATCATATGTTTCCTCGCCCATCTGTCAAGAGCTTATCTTTGAAGGTGGGCCATCCAATACTAAAGGTATGTCTTTCATTGTGCAATCAGGTGCTTATACTTGTTTTCCTTGGACACACTTGGGTATCGATTATTGGGTAACTTGGAAGAAGGAGGGGTTTCGATTGTAGTCTTGTTCCCTCACCTTAAATGGAGGGGTTAGTCCTCAACCCTAATCCCGTGGGATCTCTCCTACTGTCTTATAGCTTTAGGATGGGCACTACTTGGGAAACCTCGATTTTGGTAGTGTGGTCCCATTTTCTTGTTCCACATTTTTCACTCCCCTTCGTACATTACATGCACTATTTCATCATCTTCCGTCTCTAGGGTCCACAAGGCTCTGGTATTCCCCATCCCCTTGTCCACATGTTTTTGGTCGGGCCTGGAACGATGCCTTGGAGGTTGATGCAGCTAAAAAATAAATATAAAAGCATATCATGGCCACACACAAAGGGAAATAATACCACAAAATGCAAAAGATGGTCAAGACAATAAAATTTAACATGTGGGAAAAAGCCAAACATGAGCTCTACCCCTTATCATTATGGCCATCACCCCGGTTCTTAGGGCCCCTATGAGTGTTCCCTGCATCATTAAGGAACCCATGAATGTCCCAACCCCTGGTGGGCGATGAACTGCCCCACCTTCAGCAGGTAATCACTGCTATATCATACACAACATGTTCTCATCCCTTGGAACCCTGAGCAGTAAAATAAAAGAAAAATCTATAAAACGCAAAAGGAAAATGAAAGAAGGGTGGAAAAAGAAAGGCTAGGGTAACTCATGTACCAAAATTGCTCCCTCCTACATTTACACATCCAAATATGTGGACATCCCTCTTCATTACCACCCTTGAGCCCATGGCATTTGGCCTTGAGACCTGTGTGTCCCAATCCACCTAATCGTTATCCACATGACACCTACCACTTGAAGGATGTACTTTTGACATGTCGACTCCTTTAAGGGCTAGGAACACCTAATAGGGTTGTTTATTAATGACTTCTACCTAGAAATAAACCTCATGGGGAAGCTGAAGTAATTCATAAAGAGCTCTGTATCATACATTTGACCATGTATAACAACTCCAATTACATGCTTAAAGCCCCAAATCTGCAAGGGAAACTCACTATGAAGTCTCATTTGTGCCCTTGACTGACTAGCTTGATTCACTTAGATGCACTAATGAATTATTGTACTTGAAGGTGAGGAGACACATTGGACCTTATAGAAGATTGGTAGGTGGTTACATCATGGGTTGGGAAACTTATTTGGGGCCCAAGCCCACGAGTGGATCATCTTGACGCTTGTAGGGGAAGCGTTGAGAGCCATGGGTTTCCATCATGTGACAAAGCGTTATCTCATGCCATGGGTAGCCTTAGCACCTTCAATGACTTGTTCATTGCCCCACATTATATGCGAGATGATGTACTTGGACCAACAATGCCCCCAATTGGCTTAGCAATATATATAGTGTTTGGCAACTGATCCAAGGCCTAGAGGAGGTATATCTTACCCTTGAGACATGGGAGGGCAAGCACCATCTTCTGTGCCCTCATTTGGAGTAGTCTACAGGCTTATTTTTCATCAGGAGACCCATGAGGCCACTTTTTATGCCCAAGAGCTGTGAAATTTTCAATGTATTGCAACAACTGGAAATTATTCTTCTAACTGATTATTATTAAGTGCAATTTATTTGCTACGACAAACAATGAATACAATCACAACTACAATTATCACCAAAATAAAATATGTTGCCGAAAATAACTAGAATTGAGAAAATAGACGCGCACACACACACACACAATATAAAATGACACCATTATTTTTGGACAAATGTCCTTGGAAAAACCCAATGTGGGAAAACTGATGCAACAAATGAGGATTTTATTATTATTATTATGCAACAGTGAAATTTTTGAGTACAATCTAGATGCCAAACTGGTAATCCTCTACAAGATAATGTGGCCAAAATTTAGTGAGACAATTTTTGTCTCACCCGACACTGATCCAGGCACAAATAGGCTATTCGAACTGCCCCTGTGTCAGCCTCTGTGGAGGCCAAACTCGCATTGCTTGGAAGCTGCTCTGATGCCGTCGTTCTACCCAACTCAGCCTCTGAGAATGACTTTCTTGGCCTTCTATAATTTCTCTTGGCCTCTAGCTGTGAAAATTTCTAACATGAAATTCTACTGCAACAACTGCTTTATTTCTCTTACTTATTTTCCACAATAAGTTATTTACAAAACCCTTCGGTAAACATCAAAGTAAATTCTACTGGAGTTGTCACATAATAGCATGGAGAAAAGAACAGTGAAATACAAGCACAAGAATCAATCACATCAAGGCAGTTGTTGTTGGACAATAGTCCCTGGAAAAACCCAATGCGGGAAAACCAGTGCAGCAGATGAGGGTTTATTTATTATTCTTCAGCGACAGTCTCTTAACAAGGAATGATTTTGCAAAACATAAAGAAACCTTTGTGAAAACACCGGAGATAATTTTCCTCCAATCACTGGAGAAAGAGACCCTCCAGCCTCCACTGCGTCACCTCTGCGTACTCTTTTGCGTGAGGATTGCATCCTCTGCTGCGTTGCCTCTCTGATGCACTGTGTCCCCTCCTCAGTCTCTGACTGATGCTGCTACCCTCCTCTTTAATGAATGAATGAATTGAAATTGATTTACAGTAAGCAATGAAGCTCAATAAATAATACAAATGTATTTACCAGTGTTGTGAAAAGCGCTATTAAATCGCGCTTTTTACCCCGCGCTGATTTAATCGCGCTTTTTACACGAAAAAATCGGGTATTTTTTGCCGTTTTTTTCCGAAAAAAGCGCGATTTTTTTTCGAAAAAAGCTCAGGGTTGCCGGGACAGCACGATTTTATAATTTTTTTTTTGGTTTTTCATTTGGTCATTTGGGTTTTTTCATGCAATTTTTTTTGAAAGAAACAAATAATTTTTGAGTGGGACAGCTTAATGATCAAGTTTAGGCCCTAGTATAGATATGCTATTCATGGTAATGTTAAATTCTTAAAGTAAAAGTGACATTCTCCTTAATCTTCATTTTCATCCTTTTACTTAAATTTTTAACATTATCATGAAATGACTCAGGATGTTTGAGAGTGGTTCCAACCTCATTGGATTTCATATGGAGAAAGTAGAATTTTAGATTTCATTTAAAATCCAACAGACTTATCAGTTTTTCAGGATTTCAGGATTGGGAGATTGTAATGTTTCCAGGTGACACCACCTGCTCGGGCTACCCCTGCCACTAGTAGAGGACGTGGTCTACCTCCTATAGATCCTACTTCTAGTTCTTCAGCTTCTAGAGCACATCAAACTCCACTGCCATCTCCACCAGCACAGGGGCAGAGGAAATCAATAGGATTAGACCTCATTTTATTGTATATGACATTATGACATGATGAGATACATTATCATATTTTTTGTTGATATTTTGAGGCTGAGTTACAATGATCAATTGCAATTAATTTACAATGAGTTTAAATGAATTGAAATTGATTTACAATGAGCAATGAAGCTCAATAAATAATACAAATGTATTTACAAAAACAACAAGTTTCTACTAAGAAACGGAAACAACAAGTTTCTAATAAGAAACTGCTAATAAGATCACAGACGATCTTATCCGAATAAAATACATAAATGAGCATTAAACACTAAAATAGCATTATTCTAATACTCTTTCTTCACCCTGCAACTCTCCCTCTGAAATTGAACTCTTACTTCTGGAGAATCGACTTCCCTCGGGTTACTGGGTGTAATAAGTTCAACTATTATGCGAAGGAGTGTTTGAGGCAGGGACACATCACTTGATGATGATAACAATCATTCCAGGGACATCTTCAATGATTAGAGGAATGATAGGTAATGCAGGGCATCAAGGATACGACCGACTCTTAAAAGAAAGCAAGGAACCCCAGGTATGAAGAATCAAATGTTGTTTTTGATAAGATAAAGAAGCGTTATCTTGTATTGGCCCTCTCCTTAAGATTCTGTGGGAATCTGGCTTATTGATTGTAGTGCTTCAAGGCACTTCATCGGATAGAAGGGTGCTCTGTCTAATTTGGTAGAGATGGAAACAATCGTGGGATTATACTTGGAGCTAATGCCAACTATCCCGGAAAGGGTGTAGGGAATGTTACCCCTCAATTGAATGAGGGTAACTCGATTCATTTACATAATCTCTTTTATGTGCCTGATCGCAAGAAGAACCTGGTGTCCATTTCGGCAATGGAAGTCAAAGGTTTCAAGGTGGCATTCATCGATGGAAAGGTACGTGTTTGAAAATGGAATTTTCATAGATGCTTTTGAGTTTAGGGTTGGCAGTTTGTATCAAGTTGCAGGATGGTCCATTAGGGACCATGTCAGTTGTCACATCTCATCTATAGCACCAGAGGTCTACTTATTATGGGGCCCTACCCGATGTGAGTCAGATGGTGACAGGAATGCTTGAATTCAAAAGGAGCATGAAGGTACATGTCTGAAATGTATCGAAGGAAAATCTTACAAGGTGACCATTCCCCTCATTTAGCAGGTCCACAGGTTTGGAACAACTCGAGGGGTTTGAGATTCATGATCGGGAATCTCATGTATGCAGGTGGAAGAAAGCCCTCTATGGCTTGAAGCAAAACACCCCGGGCATAGTATGAGAGGATTGATAGCTGTCTGATGAAGCTGAGATTCACTAGGAGTGAGCTGATCCAAACCTTTCCTTGAAGGTTGTGGATGATAGACCTTGTGATGCAGGAAAGTGTTCCCTATGCGGACAGAGGCAACCCCTCTAGCCCTAGAGTGGGTCTAGTCACAACAAGGACAAAACAACAATTAATTCCCTTAAATAGTCATAGTTGGAGGCCTACCTCAAACCAGTGGTTGATGAAGTTCCGTTGCGCTGTTCCAGTTTCCGTTTCCTTCTCCTTAATGAGCAATCAATCTGAAACACCACAAGAAAACAACAGAGCATGTAATTGAGAACAACAATGATCTATTTACTCATAAAGTCAAGAATTCATGAGCTATCAAGTAAATTACATACAAGACATAGGAAATCATCATTGATTGTATTAATAATAAATCAAGAGCAAAGCTTACAACCAAGTCTTGACGTCGCAAGCCTTCTCGGAGGGTCCAACCAGTATGTTTTTTCAAGCATTCACTCTCAAGGATGGGTCTCCCAAACAACAATACATCTCTCTCTCTCATTCACAAGCTTTAAAACAAGGTTAAGGGCACTCCACACCTTCTTGCAAACTATATAGTAATCCCACACTTGTCACACTCACATCAAAACTATCTACCAAATTCAAAAGCAGCAGCAACATTATACAACCAAAAGAACTAAAAATTAGCAACTAAAGAACCAGCTGATCATAACAATGGTGAGTGATTTTATAGGAGAATGAGTCTCCATGAAATGAGGGTCCTCAAGGAAGGCAGCACAAAAGACAGAGCTACCATCCCAGAGGGGGAAGGGTGACCCAAACTGACCCAACAACTAGGTCTAGAGACAGCCAGAAGGCTGATTGTTGGAACAAATTCGCCAAATCTGGATCATTGCGGGTCATGAACTGGGGACTAGTGACAACGTCGCAACGATACAGTGCATGACAGAGAACCATCGCGGATTTTAAGGGTTTATTAGCGACGATGCAGAAACTTAGTAAAAAAGGGTCAATCTTCAGCATCAGAGAGCATTTGCTTAATATTCTTACATCAATGGGAAGATATGAACATGTTTATTTGACACATGACACAACAAAGGGACTGAGATGAGGACAATGACAAATTACTGTGTAACAGATGCCCCCTAAAGCATGAAGCCCGAGAGAGTGGGAGGGGTGAAATGCTTTACGAAACTGTCTGAACTGGAATACCACTTGGAAGAACCTGCAAGCGCAAGTACAACTTATATCTCTGATAGTAAAATACATGCAGTCTAGGCATGGGTGCAGCCATCCAAACAACATATGAAACTTGGTCTGTGTTATGAATGCAGCCACCCAGCTGATAAAACCATGATAATGATAAAGGTATGGTCGCAGCCATCCATGAAGACTCAGGTGTGGTCGTAGCCATCCATCACAGAGTCACGTATGTAATCACGAACCAATCCACGCAGCCCGAACATATGTAATCTTAGTTTGGGGTCTTGAAACCCAAGCAATCATAGTACAAATTCTAGCATGCGAATAGATGTGCTGAGGTCGAGCATGACAAAAAGTCGCTTGATTACCGGTCAATGATGAAAATCGTTAACAAGCGCGAGAGAAACCACCAATAATGCTAATGGCTCTCAAGGTACTGTCCAGTACAATCCACTAAGTGTGAAAAATGAGTTGAAGTCGAACACTCGTGGAATCACCTAATCGAAGACCAATGATGAAGGTCTGTCGTCAGGCGCGAAGAACTTGCCATTGAGGCATGCAAGTTCCAAGGTACCGAAAGGGAATCTCTAAATCAATGCCCTGGATAATGAGCTGGGTCGACAGGAGATGATCCATCACAGGAGGGCCATATTGTTTCCCCCATCAATGACACGAGATAAGGAACAAGTGGTAGATGGTGAAATAGAGTATTAGAGGAGGTAAGGGTGTGAACTGCAGAAGGATTATACTCTTGAACATATCCGCGACACGACTCCGGAATGTGGTAGCATTTTGGTACCAAGGGATCAGAGGCTTGATGGAAGCAACATGGATCGGATGGAGTGAGGCAAAGTGGCAACCCAAAACCCTGGAAGGCCAAATGACAATGTGTGGATATCCCAACCCGACAAGAAGCAAAAGTGTCGATGTTCAAGAGTGAATAGCTGCCGCAGGTAACCAATGATGACTTCCAAATTTTCCCCCACCATTGCTGGCGAGTACCCCAATTATTTTTTGAAACAAGCTTGAAGGGGATAGCATGTGCTTGTAATATGAGTTCAGCCTTTGGACGAATCCAACCTAGTGATAGTTTAACGAACCCTAGGGAGGAGAAGCTCGAGTCTCGTCATGGTGACGAATCCAATGTCGTCAGGGTTTAACGAGTCCGACATAGGAAAAACTCGGAGTCTTTTTCATGTTTAGAGAGTTTGAAAAAGACGTGGAAAAGAAAACTCTAGGAGGTTCATTTTTCGTAAATTTGTGTCCCTCGAGCCCCAAAAAATATAAAATAATACTCGAGAGAACCGCTTGACCATTACGATCAAGGAGTACTTTTTGTAATTAGTGGCCTCGATTCGAAAAAATAGAAAAGCGATCGAAGACACATTGTTTTGTAACCAATATCTAACTCGAAACGACAAAAGTCTGGCGATCTTTTCATGTTTATACGGTCAGAAAAGAGCTGAAAGTGGACCGCCTTTTGTTCCATTTAACGAGTTAAAAGGGAAAACTTGGCAATCTTTTCGTCTTTAAACGGTCGGAAAAGAGCTGAAAGCATACCTCCATTTTTATTCTCTTTAACGAGTCAAAAAGGGAAAAAATACTCAGTAATCTTTTCATCTTTTACGAGTGAAAAGAGCTTAAAGGTGACTCATCCTAGAGGAATGAGTGGTATAAAGGATAGCAACTGGTTCCGACAATGGTGGAACTGCTCAAAACATGTAATGGTCAAGAGGCTGGCTAATAAAACCACTCATCGCTGCGGTTCCTCAGTAAAGGAAAAACAACCAAGTGAAAGCGTATGATTGGCCAAAGAGATGGTGGTGATGGAATGAAACAACCAAGGCTCATCTAGCAGAATTTAGCGGATAAACGACAATCACAAGATGTAAATCAGGTATGCGTTCATTTTTACACAAGCTTGAACCATGGAGAACTTTGCTTGGATTCGGTTTCATGTTTACACAAGCTTGAAACGAAAAACTATGCTTGTTATGAGTTCGCATGCCCCTAGGCATAATGACGCAAATCGAGGTACATGCCCCCCAATCTTCATTGCATTCAACGAGGTGGATGGAATGAAGGTTCTCTGTCGAGATCTTGGAAAGACTCGACTTGGATTTTACGAGATCTTAATCAAAGACTCGATTCGGAAAGGGAGTTGTTTCATTTTTTAATGAGGTTGACACAGTAAAAGAACTATCCTCATAACCCTTGTTTCATTTTTTAACGAGGTTAACACAAGAACAAACTATCCTCGGACCCTTGTTTCATTTTTTAACGAGGTTGACATAGGGACAAACTATCCTCGGGACTCCTTGTTTCATTTTTTAACGAGCTTGAAACAAGACAAGGAACTACGCTCGTGACACCCGGTTTCATTTTTTAACGAGGTTGACACAGGAAAAGAACTATCCTCGGCATTCCTTGATTCATTTTTTAACGAGGTTGACACAGGAACAAACTATCCTGTTCATGGGTCATACGCAAACATGACTCCCAAGAGATCTTCATTGGATGGAAGAATCATGCTCTTGGAGGAACACATGTCACTAGACACCAACGACAGATCAGGTTCCAATGCCCCTAGTACATGATGTATGAGACCATCTACATAACCATCAGCAGAGGCGGAGACGGAATGGGTAGCCACATAATTGACCTGTGGCAAAGAAGGTACTGATTGCGAGTAAGAACTAGTGGGGGATGATGGTGGTACAAAATGCACCGGGTGACTAAAGAACGATAATTGATCTATGGTCACCATTCTTCTGTCGTGTGGAAAACAAGCCACACGGAAAAGTGAAGAGACGAGGGCCCCCATGGCATAAATATAGTCACGACCAAGGAGAAGACTGAAATCTAAAGCATCTTGGACAACCATTATGTCTATATAGATAGTTTTGCCCCCCAAAATAACAAGAAGCTTCAGGAGGATCCCTAAAGTTTGACTGGTTCCTCCGTCAAACGCCAACAGATTCTGCGTGACCGGCACAAGCTGTGGGGAACCCAAAGCTTGCCAAGTAGTGAAAGGCATGAGGCTACACGACGCACCCTCATCCAAGACAATGCCAAGTACTGCCTTATTATAGGCATGTACCGTAATCTGGAAAGGCACGTAGGATGGAAGGTGGAATGCAGTCAAATGACTCCAGTCGAAGGAAACGACTGAACTACTTGGTGGGGGTATCATATGATTGCCCCCATGCTCAACAGGAACCGAAGAAGGACTCTCAGAATCTGTGGGGATAGGAGGGTCGTTCTTGGACTCTGGAGAATCTGATGAGACGAGAAGAACATGAGCATGACGCTCTTTCGAAACAGAGTGATCAACAAGCGGTGAACCCAAGTCGACACTCTCTCTGACCAATGGTTGGTCTGGAACAAGCTTAGCACAACAAGGCTCGGAAAGAGGAGGATGGACAAGAGAAGAATCTAAGTTAATCTCTTTGTCAACTGGGAGAGGATTTGAAGAAAGCCTTTGATAACCAACGAGAAGTTGGGGTGAAGAAGCTGTAAGACTTTCCAAAATAGCAGAAGCTTTATCCGTGAGTGGACAAAGGTGAAGGGGATGGTTGCCTTCACACAGTCTACAGGGGAATCGAATCTTCCCTTTCTTTTGAGCGCTGCCAGTTGATAGGGTAGCATCATCATGAGCTTCAGAGGACGACGAGGGACGAGCCAGATCGTGAGACCATACTTCTAAGATCCTAGGAATGCCAGGACAATCACGAAGAAGATGGTCACCCTTGCACAATTTACAAGGAAACTTAACCTTCCACAGAGGAGCAGAAGGTGGTCTGACCTAAGATGTACTCTGAGCAATAACTGCATAGGTGGCCTCGTGTTTATCATACTTCTTCTTCTTCTTCTTCTTCTTCTTAGTCTCCTAGTTACTAGATGTGAAACTTTCACTAGGCGAAGGAGGAGATGAAGGTGAAGAAACAGGGGAAGAAGGCGTAGGCTCAACCTTGGAATCAACGTGTCGTGATTCAAACAAAGGAGACGATGGAATAGGAGTCATGACGCTCGGGACCACCGAGGTTGAAAACAACCAAACGGGCAAACCGATGGTTAACCCAGGCAAGGACAGTGTTGCCATATATGGAGCACCGGTATTTCCAAAAGGAGGAAACGGACCAGGATTTCCATCTGGGGGAAGACCTTGACCGGTAGACTCGGGGACTGTTGCCATTGGGAACGAGCCTAAGAAACACTCTTATCACAACTAAGAACTTGAACTGTTACCAGGAATATTTCGTGGGCAGTAAATTTTATGACACAGGAACAAAACTTGACCTTTTCATGTTTCAAGAGTTGAGAAAAGGACAAAAAGGTGACTCTATCTCTTTCGAGGTTTAATGAGCCTAAAAAGACAAGTGCTCAGATGGATCTTTTCTTTGAAGGAGTCTGAAAATGAACGAAAATGACTACTCTGGAGAACTAGGCAAAAGGTTTACCAAACTACCCGTAAAACTGCATATACACTTTGGCGATCATATGAAAACCAAGGACTTTCTGTATGACGATCAATCTTCCCGAATCTGTGTTCGGTGCGTTATGGTTTGCAAGCCGGCAGACACGACTTCCTAGGGATATAGGATGATAACCTAGTGGGGTCTCCCAACATATACTTGACGATGCTGGAAGCACAATTCCGTACTAGACCGCTATTGAGTCACAAAAGGAGGAATCACCCAAACTTAAGTGAAAAAAATAGTGACTAGGTTTAATGACGCTGGAGCACGTCTCTAGCCTAGACCTCTAAATAGTGTGCGTTATGTTCCAATGTGGTGTTAAGTTCATTCAGTTCATTTTAGAGTTGATCTTGAATTATGTTTCAGTTTCCAGGCCTTACCGTATGTATACAAAAACCTAGGATGCAACTAGAATGAGTAAAGCATCTTTTACTTCAATGAACACATACCTACGGGAGGGTAGAAATCATTCCCAAACCAAGAAAACCAAGATCGGCTAAGAGACACAATGCATAAACACATCAATCCTACAGTGCATCGATACTACTAATGATAGATTTTAAATTTGCTTTCCAATTTCTCAAACATGAAAACTCGAAATGCAAATATACTTTCACTTTCGTATACTAAATGAATGCAGTCTCTTAATTTTTTTTGTTTTGAATTTGAAAGAAACAAACAAGCAAGTGTGAGAACCGGTCGATTCAAAAATTTGTGATCTATGTTCGGTAGTGAAAAGAAATCGAATCAATACCAAAGATTGGTTCAATAATCGTCAGTAAAATCAACCAGAAAGAAACAAGCAATGAAGCAGGCTCAAACAAATCGACAAGAAGGTTGCAAATGAACCTTGGGCAAACAAGCAACCAAGCCAAGTAATTCAAGAATTTAAAAGAACAAACTAGGTCACAAAGCCAAAAGTGCAAGATCCATTGAATAAAACCAAAGAGAGAGTACGTTAACCACAGGTAATAAAAAACTAGCTAATGGGCAAGAGAAAGATAATAGGGGATCAACAGGACTGGTGAATTCAGGAGGTAGAATTGAAAAAACAACCCTACAGGAATCGTCGCAGGCATAACACCAACAACTAGGGACGATCAACCACTAGTTGTAGCAACAGAGCGACGTCGTCGCGAGAGTACACATCTCTTCCGCAACGGGCCGATTTCAGGAGTTGTTGCGACTGTACGACGGGATTCAGCAACGCACAAAACTTTACAACAGAGACAAAGCGACGTCGGCGCGACTGTTAAACTATTTTCAGTGACGATCTTAAAAACAATGACAGATAAACCAAAAACTCCCAAACAAAAACCAGCCTATTCCACAGATAATAAAGGGATTTCCCAGATTGACCCAAGTAACCCAAAAAACTGATAGTTTATCCCCAAAATTCAAGAGACACTAAATCAAAACCAAAACAAGAGCAAACAAGAGAAGAAAAATGCAAAGGACTCCCCAGTGGAGTCGCCAACTTGTGATGCAGGAAAGTGTTCCCTCTGCGGACAGAGGCAACCGCTCTAGCCTTAGAATGGGTCTAGTCACAACAAGGACAAAACAACAATTAATTCTCTTAAATAGTCATAGTTGGGGGCCTACCTCAAACTGGTGGTTGATGAAGTTTCGTTGCGCTGTTCTAGCTTCCGTTTCCTTCTCCTTAATGAGTAATCAATCTGAAACACCACAAGAAAACAACAGAGCACGTAACTGAGAACAACAATGATCTATTTACTCATAAAGTCAAGAAGTCATGAGCTATCAAGTAAATTACATACAAGACATAGGAAATCATCATTGATTGTATTGATAATAAATCAATAGAAAAGCTTACAACCAAGTCTTGACATCACAAGCCTTCTTAGAGGTTCCAGCCAGTATGTTTCTTCAAGCATTCACTCTCAAGGATGGGTCTCCCAAACAACAATACATCTCTCTCTCATTCACAAACTTTAAAACAAGGTTAAGGGCACTCCACACCTTCTTGCAAACTATATAGCAATCCCACACTTGTCACACTCACACCAAAACTATCTATCAAACACAAAAGCAATAGTAGCATTGTACAACCAAAAGAACTAAAAACTAGCAACTAATGAACCAGCGGATCATAACAATGGTGAGTGATTTTATAGGAGAAGGAGTCTCCATGAAATGAGGGAGAGGGAGTTTATCCTCAAGGAAGGCAGCACAAAACACAGAACTACCATCCCAGAGGGGGAAGGGCGACCCAAACTGACCCAAAAACCAGGTCTAGAGACATCCAGAAGGCCGACTGCTGGAACAAATTCGCCAAATCTGGATCGTTGCGGGTCATGAATTGGGGACCAGCAACGACGTCGCAATGATACAGTGCATGACAGAGAACCGTTGCAGATTTTAAGGGTTTACTAGCAACGATGCAGGAACTTAGTAAAAAAGGGTCAATCTTTAGCATCAGAGAGCATTTGCTTAATCTTCTTACATCAATGGGAAGATATGAACATGTTTATTTGACGCACGACACAGCAAAGGGACTGAGATGAGGACAGTGACAAATTACTCTGTAACAGACCTCTCATACCGACACCTTCTGAGGACGACCTCTTTTTGATAGGTGCAGATCCTCTCATTTGCAGAGGTAAGAGGGAGTTGGATTCTGGATTTGGAATGGGAAACTGCAAGCCCATGACTACCTCAATGGACCTTAACTTTCAGAAGTTATGTGGTAGTAATGCTGGACTAGATTTGGGAAATGCCTCTGAGTTTCACAAACTCATTCACATTGATGTTCTTGGTGAGCTTTCGGTCGGACATATGTTTTGTAGTTAGCATGATGAGCTCATATATGGTTGAGCCTCACTAGATTGGTGCCAAGAATCTTCTGGGATATCTTCAGGGCACAATCTCTCATGGATTGAGATACACTGCCAGAAATATGAAGCTGCATGATTGTTCGAATGCTGACTAGGCAGGCAGTGTGGAGGATATCAAGAGCACTTATGAGTGTTGATTCTCTTTGGGTTCTGCTCAATATCCTAGATGAGCAGGAAGCAGAAGACGGTTGCTTTGAGCATCGCTGAGACTAAATACATAGCTATGAGTATGACCTCGTGTGAAGCTGCTTGGTTGTGGGAGCTCTTCAGTGAGCTGTTTGTACATATGATGGATACCGCCATGATCTTCTGATCTTCTGTGTCAACCAGGGGGGATTTGATTGTTGAGGAATCACATATTCTGTGATTGCGCCAACATATAGACATCAAATACTACCTTATCTAGGATATGGTACATCGATGAGTGAGAAGGCTCTATCGCATTGAGACTGATGTACAGGTCGCAGACATTTTGTAGAAGCCCCAGGGAAATGTCAAATTTGTGACTTTCCCGAACAACTTGGAGTCGTTGAGAGACCCTCTTTTGAGGGTCTTGAATGATGCATGCATTGAGCTTTGGGAGCTCCGGGGGGGCTTGGGGTACTGCTTGGAGCAACATGCAACCATAGGGCGACTCACCCTCCCCTAATGGTGTGCTGTGTACAGGGTGGTTCAGCGTTCCCTTATGACACCCCGTGGCGACTTTAGGGACAGGATGAGTGGTTCTGCTGTCGAGGCATCCTACCCATGTAGTCTAGGACTGATGGGAAGTACCTCTCATCTGGCCAATGAGCAGGGAAATGGGGTTAGGGACCATAGAGTACTATCGATGGACGCATCGTTGTATCTACCGTACTCCCTATGCTAGGATGACCTCTATTGATCTGGGATCAATGAAACTGATATGGGATCAATGAAACTAATCTGGGATCAGTATGAGTGGTTTGAGACACTCTTGTGATATTGATATGGGATTAATGAAACTAACTTCGGGTCAAGAAGAGTGGTATGACACACTCTCTTCATATGGAACTGACTTCGGGTTAGTTGAGAATGGTATGAGACATTCTCGATCGATTCTTCTTCTTCATGGTTCAGTAGAGCGGAACAAAGCAGAGCTCAGCAAAACAGAGTAGAGCAGAGTAGTGCAGGACACTGATGGCAGAGATAGTACAGTCGGTAAAATGGATCAGCGGATGGAGTTCTCCCTAGTTGAGAGGGAGTGTTAAAATTGGCAACTAGTGCCAAACTCCATGTGGTTCATCTTATTTATGGCAACTGATATTTTTCTTAGATCCCTCTCATCGAGAGGTGTAGGATTGATCTAAAGATTATTTGATTTCGATAAGTATTCATGGAGTTATGAATTTATTTGTGTTATAAGACAATTCGTCAAGGTCGGCCACCAACCAAATAAACCCCACATGTGCTCAACGTTTTAGTATAAGAGGAGATGACTTGAGAGCCATTCTACACACACTTCTATCTTGATTTCTCTTTTCTTGTCTTGGGTTTTAGCGGAAGAGAATTCTATGAGTGGAAGCCCTAGATGTTGGAGGAAAAGAGGCTGCCCTAGCCGCAGCAAAGAAGACAGGCCAACGTAGCTATGGAAGGGTTCGATATGTTGCCTAAAGGAGTCAAGCTGCAGTCCATGGACAGAGAAATATCACGTTGGAGGAGGCCCTACTCAGTCTGCCCTAACTGCAGGTCTGCCCAGCCCTAACCTAGCTGTCTAAAGCCTAGCTGCAAAAGAAGACCGAGGAGATCTGGATAGCGTGATGTCGAGGAGATTAAGGAGGCCGAGCGAGGCCTTAGCAAGTCCTAGCCATAGTCCTAGCTAGAGCAAGGAGAGGCCAAGACAACGAAAAGAGCAGGGACCGTTTTAAGGGCTAAAAGAAGGCAAGTAGCCAGGCCAAGGAGAATAGGAGCAATATGCTGCTGTGGGTATCATTCTGTGAAGACAGCAATGACAAGATTGCTGTTGTACTTGCGTTGGGGGTGTTAAGGGCTAACACACATCCTAAGGAGGCAATTTTGCTCGGGAAGAATCTTGCCAAGATAGGCCGTAGTCCTTAAGGGGCTGTTTATGGACTGATAGCTGGGTGTGTAAGCGCTGCTAGAAGCCCTAACCAGTCACCATATAAGCAGCAGTGAAGGCAACATTGGAACAACAGTGTTATGGACAGTAGTGCTAGTAAATGGGACAACAGCAAGGTATGCTAAGACATATGGGATAACAGCAAGGTATGGCAAGGCAAAGTGGGACAGTAGCTGTGACATGGCAGCAAAGGCACATGGGACAACAACAAGCATGGTCAGCGTGGCAAGCATGGTGCAGCATGGCAAGCATGGACAACATGACAAGCATGGTAAGCATGGACAGCAGTGGCAAGCATGGTGCTGCTAGCACATGAGACATGCTGTATGACAACATGGTTCAACAATGACACATGGGACAACAATGCAGCATAAGGTGGAATGGTATGATGTGTACAACATGGTCATGAGGTCTAGCATTGTGATGGTGGGTGCAGCATGATGGCGAGATGCAGTACAATGATAGGTGAAGGAGTCACCTTGGAGAATCAGTTGAAGCAGCGTGTCTTCAACTGATCTCATGTATCATCTTCTTAGAGATGATCTGTGCTCTTATCTAGATAAGTCAAAGTGTTGACTTCTGTTGTAAATGTACTATCTCTCTCTCTCTCTCTCTCTCTGCTGAACTATTGAAGAACATATAAGAAGAATTGATCAAGGGTTTCCCCACATTGGGGTTTGTCCTTGGCTAGCGCCACATCTTGTGTCCTCTTGTCTTTGCTTGTCTTCTGCGATTTATGTGTATGTTCTATCTGCAGTTTACTTTAATGCTGATGTGATTGCTAATCTGGAAAAGATATGGAGTTAACTGTGAAAATTGAAATAAATTGCTCTAAGCATAGAACTTACCTAAAATTAACAGGGGCCATGCATGGCTTATTAAGTGAAACACACTTCGAGGCATTTTTGGGTTCAACCTCAAGAGTCATTGGATATTGCTGTGAAGATGCTTATTCCAAGAACCTGCTAGCAGCAATGTGCATGAGGTAATGTTGAAAAGACCATTGGGTGTATTTGGGTAGTCCATTGTCCGTTGGGTGAATGGCATATACTTTGTTTAAGACTCGCAAAAGTTCATGTAAAAAACATCCCTCAACCAGCTCTTTTAAGCTATAGAGGTGGTATGGCTGTCACTGTTTTAGGAGAGATCAAAGGGATAACTCTTGAAAATGACTTGAATTAACTATGAGCCATTCCATTGTTGAGTAGAGGGGAATTTGTCCAACATTCAGTGTGTCTCTGTTCAAGTTAATGAGCAATTGATGCTGGATGAAGGTGAAGACAGACAGAGCCACACCTCATTTGTATCAGCTCTGATATTAGGGACAATCAGACCTTTTGTTGAGGAACCTAATTTTAGATGGTGGAGAAACAAATGAGAAGTGGTGCATGCAAGCTATAGAAAGAGAGATGAAAGGGGTACTTGGGTCAAATGAATAAGTAGTACACTTAAAGACTAACTCCAGAACGAATTTCCTATTGAAAGTGAAATATAATGGACAGCAAGCATCTTCAATAGGCTGATGCCTGATCTGTCTCCAGATAGACAACTTGAGGGATCACCAACCTGAAGATCTTGATGGCCAGTGAATGACCAACTACTAGTAGGAGAACTGATGACTAAACCAACTTGATGATTAATATGTAGACTGACCAGTTGACATACGTCAGCTATAGCAGGTGGTATTTAATGGGAGACTGAATTTACACCAAGTGTGAAATGGCAGTTTATCTCTGAGATAGGGTTCAAACTTCAGAAGCAGAGATGGAGTAAATGTTGCAAGAATATAGAATCTTGAGGAACTTATTTTTCCTGATCTGCAAATCTTGTTGTTTCTTTGAGAGGCCACAAATCATGACTAAGGGATGGAAAACTCTCTAATTGTACTCAATGATACTATATAATGAAATGTTTGGCAGTTTTCTTTCTTTTATATATATGCTATCTGTTAGACTCTGTGTGTGATTCTATAGTGCATATTTATTTTGTAATACCCAGGCACACAATAATAAGCTGTTTTTATCCCATGAGGTTTGTTAATGGTTGTATTGACCTCATTTATATGTAAATTTGAATTTACATCAGAAGAATATGAGGTTGAAATTAATGGTGCCCAGTCCTAATTTTGCATGACATGGGCATTTGGTTTGATTCATTGCAGGTGGTAAGGGCATTGAAATTTTTACAGAGCTGCAAGGACGAGTGCAATAGTGGATGGCAAGCAGTACACATTCCTCGAGGCACTTTACAGGTTTCAGATAATTATCCTTTGTTGCTATCTATCTGTGGTATGATAATGTTTTGTGTATCTGATTGTGAGAGTAGGATATGATATATATTAATATCTTATTTTAGGAGTTACTGTTTTTAAAGTAAACTTTTATATTTCTTATAACGCTCTTAGCACTAACCTCTTTTGCAGATTGAATGTAATGTAGGTTATTGCAAATATGCCATTTCTGTTGTTTTTATCTTAAATACATTTGGCATGATGAAACAAATCATTGGAGACCAAGTTTTCCATTATATTTTGTCTGTTCTATTTTAAGAGAACATCTTAGGCAGTGTTGCGGGGGAGCGCCACCCTCCCCCCCGCTCGATCCCGCTCCCAATCTGCACTCCGGGCAGGAGCGACTCAGGAGCGGACTCCCTAATTGTTTTTTCGCTAACTGCCTTTTCGGGAGCATTTTGCCTTTTTTGCAATTATTTTTTTGTAGTAATGTTCAAAATGCAATTTTTTTTTTAAAGAAACAAATAATTTTTGAGCAGGGCAGCTTAATGATCAGGGCAGCTTAAGGAGAATGTCACTTTTACTTTAAGATTTTAACATTACCATGAAATGATTCAAGGTGTTTGAGAGTGATTTCGGCCTCATTGGATTTCATATGGAGAAAGTAGAATTTTAGATTTCATTCAAAATCTAGCAGACTTATCAGTTTTTCAAGATTTCAGGATTGGGGGATTGCAATGTTTCCATTGATTTTTGTCATGTATTAGGGTATGGAACTTGTATTTAATCAAGAGCACCAGTCCCTCTATGTACCTTGATGTTAGTGACATTGGTTGTTGAACTCCTCTATCATGACCCTCCTAAAAATGTACGCATCACTCAAACAAAATCTTGACTTGACATGCTATGCTTTTTCTATATTATGTTAATGCTTAGAGGGTGATATTAATGACAAAGATCCCTATACAGATAAAGAGGTAATGACAAAGATACCTCTGGATATTAATGCTTAGAGGGTGATATTAATGACAAAGATCCTGATTTTCCAACAAGACTAAAAAATTAGACATTTCTCGTGGTGGTAAGAGGCCCAAGCATAAGAAATAGATAACAGATTTACTTCTCTTTTCTAGTTTCTAGTAGCTTTTATAACTATTGACTCTTTCATATTTATTATGATATTTTTTTAAACAATATATGACAATTTAAGTTTGAAGTTGGCAATTATAACTCATTAGTAATGAGTTATGAATATGATGCTTCATGAAAGTTGAAAGTTGTTTCATTTCATTTCATTTTATAACATTTCATTTCATGTTAGATATTATTTTTTGTAATGGTTACACTTAGCTTACAAGTACAACTTTGGTGATCAATGATGATAAATGTGATATATTGAATTTTGAAACCTTGAAACTTTAAGATTGATGAATCATGAGACTCAATATGTTGTATGTTACTATGTTACTAACTTGTGGACGTGGTTGATGAAGATTATAACTTCTAGATGATTGTTGTTATATGGTTCAATCTATGTTTTTTTTTATGTTTTTTTATATCTAATTCATTATTCTACATGTTTTTGTTGACATATATGTATCAAAATATAAAAAATATAATATATATATATATATATATATATATAACGCTTCGGGATTCGCTCCCAAACCGGGAGCTTCTGAAAATGTCACTCCCGCTCCCGTTTTTGCTCCCGCTCCTCGCTTTCACTCCCACTCCCAAGTAACACTGATCATAGGTATGATTTTCTTGGAAAGCTAAAATTCAATGTTGCAAATATCATTTCAGGGAATATAACGCTGAATTTCTAGAAATAAACTTACCTGAAATATTGGAGAAATTATTGGAAATTATCCAAAATATCAGCAATAATAGGTTTGTACATGAAATAGTTAGAAAATATCTGACAAATCGGTGACCTGAAAAATTCAGGAGAAGTTGGAGATATTGGCAACATCACAAAAAATTGATCCATTTATCACTAACCATCACTTTTCTCAAAGATGTCCTGTCCTCCACCTTCGTTTGCAAATAATGAAATTGGAGGCACATCTTGTTTCAATAAGAAAAATAAACTCTGGTTTCAAAAATTTATGATACAAGTTGAAAGTCGGGTGATAAATGAGTATAAACTTGGCTATCTGTGAGACGAACAAATATCTCACACACACACACACACACATATATAAAGTGTTGAGCAAAATGTTATGATGGTTGATTGTACAATAATGGGCCCTGTATAAATACTATTCAGGAGTGCCTTTTCATCGGAGTCATGACTGTTAGTTGGAGTAAATAAACTCAGTATTAGACAACAACATATATTTATTTTATTAATTAATGAATGATGGTTGTTTACAATGAGGCCCCTGGATTATATATTGCCATGGGTACCTTTTTGGGAAAGGGCATGATATATGATTGTGCCCTTTCTTCTAATTACATTGACTAATTTTCACAAGAATAATTTTGACATAACATTGCCTCCATCTTGAAAAGATGCTTTTTCCTCAAAGCATACGTAACGACAAGTGTTTTTGGCGAAGTGCTTCTATCTCCCAAGAGGCTTCTTCTGCAGGTTGATTCTTCCATTTGATAAGGTATTCTTTAACTGCTCGTGAACGTAACTTCTTCTACCTGGTGGTGATGATCCCCTCTATTTCTAGAATGAGCTTGCCTTCATCATCTAACATTGGCAGGGTAGTTTGTGTTGATTGGTGCTTGCCCAATGCCTTTTTAAGACAAGATACATGAAAAACATTGTGAACTCGACTATTATCAGGAAGGCTTAAGCTATATGCCACTTGGCTGATCTTTTTGTTGATTTGGTACGGTCCATAGAATTTCGGTGCCAGCTTGTTTTTACCCTTCTGCTTTAGGGATACTTGTTTGTAAGGTTGAAGCTTAACAAATACCCACTCTCCAACTTCAAATTCTCTTTCCGATCTATGCTGGTCGGCTTGTTGTTTCATGCGATTCCTTGCAATACTTAGATTTTCTTTCAATGCTTGAAGGATTTTCTGGGTCTCTTCCAACTGGTCTTTAACTGCCGGAACTCTAGTTTCGGTGAAGGCCAAGTCCTTCCATTTAGGAGGTTCATAGCCATACAAAGCTTGAAATGGGGTCATTTTTGCAGAAGTGTGATATGTTGAATTGTACCACCACTCAGTGAGGTGTAACCACTGAGCCCACTTATTTTGTTTATCTGTTGCATAACAATGAAGGTAAGCTTCTAAGCATTTATTGACAGTCTCGGTTTGTCCATCTGTTTGAGGATGATATGCTGAACTCATGTTGAGGTATGTCCCAACATGTTTGAAGAGTTCCTTCAAGAAATTCCCTTTAAATTTAGCATCTCTATCACTAATAATCAATGTTGCGAAAATCATGATCGGGATTAAATTAACGAGGGAAAAAAATTGTAAAAATCAAGAAAAAATTGTAAAATATTCATTTTTTTTCAATTTTTTTAATATCTAAAGCATCTACAACATAAAATAAATACATTGACACATATATATGATAAAATAATGTATATATAAGATATTTAATATCATTTCTAGTGCTACATCACACATAACAGTGAATCATGTCCTGAATGGTAAGTCCTGACTCCTGAGTCCCAACTCAGCCTCTAAATATCAACAAAAAATATAATAATGTATCTCATATCATGAGTCATAATGTCATATACAATGAAATGAACCAAATAACTAATACTACTGATTTACTCTGTCTCTCTTGCGAGAAAATGCAATAGTTTTCCCTTTCCCTCTAGATGTAGATGCTTGTGGAGTTGGCAGTGGACTCTGCTGTGCTCTAGAAACTGAAGAACTAGGAGCTACAAGAGGTAGACCACGTCCTCTACTAGTGGCAGGGGTAGCCTGGGTAGGTGGTGTCACCCCCTCCTCCTCCTCCTCCTCCTCCTCTATGCCTTCCACTAGCTTCTGCTCTAACCAATCATCGACAGACTCCATGAGAGCCCTCTCGGCCTCAACTCTCCATGTAGCAGTGGTGTCAATCCCATCCAATGAGATGGCCTCCATGTCAGGTAGCCTCTCAAGTTGCCTCACCCACAATCGAAGATTGTAGTAGACGTAGACCATGTCATTAAGTTGCTTGGACTCCAACCTGTACAAAGATCATAAAATAAAAATTATAAAAAAATATTATTTAATGAATTCAAAAAATTAATTGGAAATTTGGAATATTTTAAGTTTTAAGTTTAACCTATTGCGCGTCTTGTTGTGCATTTTTTCAAATACACTCTAGTTGTGTTTGCATCCTGAGGAGTTACATGTTTGGCTGAGGATTCGAATGGCATGCTTTTGCAGATGGGGTACTTCGACACCATAGCAAGTCCACCATGCATCTACAACAAAATTACAAATAAGATAAACATAAGAAAAGAATGAAATTTGAAAGTTGAAACAAAGTATGAAGTTATGAACTTGAAGGGACAATGAAATTTGAAACAAACTAAAAAATACTTGGCATTTTAGTCTTCCTATTAACCACAACCATCTCAAAGCTAAATGTGCCGCCTGCCATCCTGTATATCTCCATTTCTTTGGATATTTTTGCACGTTCTGCTGGAGATCGCACCATCCTCTGAACATAGGTTAAGAATCCATCCATGATCTCAGCATCAAATAAGAACCCACACGGGTAAGAAAATGCAGGGTTTAGGTAGATCCCTGCAGCATGAATGGGACGATGGAGTGTGTTGTTCCATCGTTCATCAATCACTTCCCACAGGAGGAGTTGTTTCTGAAACCCCTCATCTCCCTTATTATCATAGTAGGCCTGAATGGATTTTTTGGCCCTGTCCATGGTCTCATACAAATAAGCCATTGTGGGTTTCTCACCATCAACTAATTGAAGAACCTTCACCAAAGGTTCAGTAACGCTGCACACCTCCTGCACTCCCGCCCAGAAGTTTTCCTGGTATGAAACTAATCTGCATATGGCCTCTCCCATCTAGTTTGAGGCTAAATGTCAAAGCACACCACTCATCTGAAAGAAACATTTTCTTCACATCCCACATAGAATTCAAGAAGGATTGAAGAGATATGAAACTGGTGGCAAACCGTGTAATGGTGGAGCGCACCAACTCCTTGTTGTTAGTGAATTTTCTCATCAAGCTAAGCACAAATGCAAGATTATATATAAATTTTGTGATGCTTTTTGATGAGTCAACAATATATTTGACAAAGGAAATTTTTCGTATGTCCTCCGACATCAAATCAATACAATGTGCAGCACAAGGTGTCCAAAATAAAGTAGGATGCCTCTCCATCAACATCTTGTCAGCAACAACATAATTTGCAGCATTGTCCGTTATGATTTGGACAACATGTTTTGCACCCACCTCCAAAATAAACACATCTAGCAAATCACATAATAATTTTGCACCTTTGATATGTGAAGATGCATCAAGAGATTTCATAAACATTGTCCCCTTGGAACAATTAACCTAGAAGTTTATAAGGCTTCTCCCCTTTTGGTCGGTCCAACCATCTGACATCACAGTGCATCCTGTTTGTGCCCATGATGCTCTAAACTCCTCCAATATTTTGGTCCAATCAACCTTTTCATTTTCAACAATGCGGCCTCTAAAGTCATCATAAGAAGGGATTTTGTACCTTGGGCCAACAATTGCAATAGCATCAACAACAGGCTGGAAAAATGGATTATTCCTTGCAACGCTGAAATGAATATCACTTCAAAGGAGAAACTTGCCCAACAACTTGTTAGCTTGTTTTTTCTCCTTTTTTATAGCATTGAAGTGATAGATGGTTGTGAACCAGCCGTGGTTCTAGGAACAAAAAAAGATGAGGTAGCTATAGGGTTTGTTGTAGACATTTATGCTGAAGTAGAACCAGTGCCACTTTCATATTCACCTCATAAAACTCTTCCTGCTAGTTGCTTCTTCAGATCTGCTTTAGTCAATTTGTCTTGCTCTAATTCTTCCAATGACCTGATGGCTCTTCGGATGATTTCTGCATTTGTATTGCTGCAAGCTCTTACATCATTTCCAGGGATTTGTGCAAGGTGATACTTCAATATATAAACCTCCCCTGACTTATGATGCCCACACAACTTGCAAGACAAGTTTGATCTATCAAACCCTCCCTCAGGTTCACCAAATTCCCACAGAGGATCCAATTTCCTTGGCATGTTTGTAACTTGGTTGAACTCTTGAGTTTCAATATAAGATGAAGTTTGAAGTTGAACCTATGGCACAATAAGAATTGCAAGTTAAAAAAAAAATTACGTACATGACACAACACATTGAATTTTTGACCAAAAAAAATAAACTTCAACTCAATCCAAAAATAATAGAAAAAATGCACATGCAAACCCAATAAAAAGTGATGCAAAAAAATAGAGCACAAGAAAAAATTAAGCTAATAAATCTAACAATCAAGTTTTTGCATTTTTGACCAAAATGAACCCTCCTCTTTTTGCAACAAAAATAAAAAAAAATACCATCAAATCCACTCAAAAATCATTGATAACCAATGGGTTATAAAAACCCAAGCAAAAACAAGAAAAAAACCAAAGCAAAATGGCTAAATTTGGTGCCCATACCTGGAAACTACGGTTTGCCGAAGAAATTTGGTCCAAACAAGAAGTTCTCTTGCTTGGGATGTTAAAATCAATCGTTTTTCTCCTCCTATGCCCTAGTAGACGCCTTCCTCTCCTTCTTAGCTCTCAAACAAGTCCGCTGTCTGCTAAAAATGAGAAATAAAACTCATCAAATCGCTTATAAAATGCGCTGTCTCGGTGCCCCACGATTTCTTCTGATTGAATCATGATTTTTACCAAAAAATTGCGAAGTTTTTCAGTGATTTTTTCGTTTTTTTTTTAGTTTTATAAAAATCTGGCGATAACACGGGCTGATTCAAAAAGTAGCGATTTTTTGAAAAAATCGGGATAAAAAGTCGCAGTTTTCGCAACATTGCTAATAATGAATTTAGGAAAGCCATATAATTTGTAGACATTTTTACAAAATATCTCAAAAATCTCTCTTGTTGAATCTGATTTCTTCATCCCTATAAAGTGTGCATATTTTGTAAGTCTATCAACTACTACGAGAATTTTGTCCTTCTAGTCTGACATGGGTAATCCTTCAACAAAATCCATTGATATTTCTTCCCATTTTTTATTAGGAATATTCAAGGGATGGAGTAGGCCAGGGGTCTTAACGCTTTCACTTTTATTCCTTTAGCAGTGATCACATTTCGCTACATATTTTTGAATGCCATTACTCATTCTTTTCCAGAGAAAGGACTGACATGCGTTATAGTAGGTTTTAAAGAACCCTACATGTCCTGCTGAAAACGAGTCATGGGATTCCTTGAGGACCTTGGACTTAAATTTAGAGTTAGGGCTTAGGTAAATTCTCCCTTTATACCACAAAATATCATTTTTCCATTCGAATTTTGGATTTTGAGTAGGATTATTAATTATAGCACATGTTTCTGGGTCTTTTGCATATTCACTTCGGATTTCATTAAGCCATTCTGGGATTATAGTTGAGACTGCAAACAAGGATGTTTCTTCATCTTTTCTAGAGAGAGCATCTGCCACTACATTGTCCTTTTCCCTTTTATGTAATATTTCCAAGTCAAAAGAAACAATATTTTCAATCCACTTTTGTTGTTCTTCAGAGAGTGTTTTCTGTTGGAGGAGGGATTGGAGGCTGTTATGGTCTGTTTGTATGGAGAACTGACTTCCCAGAAGATATTGCCTCCACTTGGATAGTGCGTGTATAATAGCGAGCATTTCTTTGTTGTATGTAGAGTTAAGACGTTCTCGCTTATTGAGCTTCCTGCTTTCGATGACCATCTCGCATCAATACTACTCCTATCCCAAAACCTAAAGCATCACATTCAATTGTAAATGGTTTTGAAAAGTCTGGAGTTGCTAATACAAGTGCATTAGACATAATTTCTTTTAAGTCTCTGAAACACTTCTCTGCTTCATCATCCCGACGAATGAATTATTCTTTAGAAGGTTTGTTAGAGGTGCAGTTACATGGGCATAGTTTTTAATAAACTTTCGATAGTATCCAGTTAACCCTAAGAAACCCCTTAACTTGGATATGTTAATTGGTTTGGGCCACTCTCTTGTAGCCCTGATTTTATTAGGATCTACATAAATTCACTGCTTCCTTCGATATTATATGTTCGAGGTACTCTACTTCCTCTTTCCTAAAAGTGCACTTGGATTTCTTGGGATAAAATTGATGCTCTTCTAATACAGTGAGAACTTGCTCTAAATGTTGTAGATGCTCCTTCCATGTTTTACTACAATTTAGAATATCATCGAAGAACACTAACACAAACTTCTTTAGATATGGATCGAATATCTCATTCATGGTGGCATTACCTTAAACTCATAGTGACCTTCATGTGCATGAAACACTGCTTTTGCTATGTCTTCCAACCGTATGCATATTTGGTAGTACCCTGATCTCAAATCTAATTTTGAAAAGTATTTAGGTCCATGTAGTTCATCCAACATTTCATCGATAAAAGGAATTGGAAATTTTTTCTTAATCATTACCTTGTTAAGCCCTTGGTAATCTACGCATAGTCTAAACGATCCATATTTTTCTGAACTAAGACAACCAAAGCAACATATGGACTTCTACTTTTTGTGATAATACCACATTTAAAAAGATCTTGGACTAATCTCTCGATTTCGGTTTTTCTGATGATGTAGATATCGATATAGTTTGATGTTGATGGGATTTGATCCTGCTTTGACTTCGATTGTGTGCTCCCTTTCTCTTTTAGGAGGCATTTTCATTGGAAGGTCTTGGAACACTTTTTCGTGCTTTTAAATTAGTCCTTGAACTTCAGGTGACTCTTCGTTAACTAGATTTGAAGTTAGCATCTCTAATTGATGACACTACACTAAATAAGCTGGTGCTCCCTTCCGGATCATTTTCATCATCTGGGATGATGATACAATTTGATTCTCAGGGGGCTGGAACCCATATAACTTGTAGTTTTGCCCTTCCCATTTAAATTTCATAAATTTCTTTTGATGGTTGGCAAAGTAAGTGCCTAGGGTTTGTAGGCATTAGATACCTAGGATCACATCCACTCCTCCTAATGGTACAATGTAGAATGAAGATTTTAGATTATAGTCTTGAATCTGTAATTTGACTTTATGGCATTTCCCTACTTTTTCAATTTTCTTACCATCAACTACCATAACTTTCATGTTGGGCATAGGAAATGCAGGAATGTTGAGCCTTTTCGCCATAGTTGAGTCCAAAAAGTTGTGGGTGCTACCAATATCGATTAGAACCATTACGTTGCTCTTTTTGATATGTCCATTACATTGCTCTTTTTGATATGTCCTTTTAACTTTAATGTCTGGGGCTGAGATATACCTGTCATGGTTGATAATAACAGTTGCAGAGTATTCTCGTTATCTGGTCTTGGAACACTTTTTCGTGCTTTTGAATTAGTTCTTGAACTTCAAGTGACTCTTCGTTAACTAGATTTGAAGTTAGCATCTCTAATTGATGACACTACACTAAATAAGCTGGTGCTCCCTTCCGGATCATTTTCATCATCTGGGATGATGATACAATTTGATTCTCAGGGGGCTAGAACCCATATAACTTGTAGTTTTGCCCTTCCCATTTAAATTTTGTAAATTGCTTTTGATGGTTGGCAGAGTAAGTGCCTAGGGTTTGTAGCCATTAGATACCTAAGACCACATCCACTCCTCCTAATGGTACAATGTAGAACAAAGATTCTAGATTATAGTCTTGAATCTGTAATTTGACTTTATGGCATTTCCCTACTTTTTCAATTTTCTTACCATCAACTACCATAACTTTCATGTTGGGCATAGGAAACGCAAAAATGTTGAGCCTTTTCGCCATAGTTGAGTCCAAAAAGTTGTGGGTGCTACCAATATCGATTAGAACCATTACGTTTCTCTTTTTGATATGTCCTTTTAACTTTAATGTCTGGGGCTGAGATATACCTGTCATGGTTGATAATGACACTTGCAGAATATTCTCGTTATCTGGTTCTGGAGAAAATTGTGGAGAATCTTCAATTTCTTCTACGTCTGATTCTTCACTGTCTGAATCATTGGTTGCTTCACATGTATACAAGTTCTTGGTTTCTTTTCCCTTAGCACATCTATGTTTAGGGTCCCATTTTTTGCCACAACGTTTGCACTTACCTTCTTTCATTCTTTGATTTTCCAAATTAGTTCTTTTTCCGTCACAAAAATGTGGTGGAACATATTTTGTATTATCCTTATTCGTAGTTTGGGAAAATCTTCGTCTCGAATATACTCTTTCAACTTCTAGCCACTGCATCTTTTCGTGCTTCTTTTCAAGAACTTTTGCTTTATGTCTTTTTTTTTTCTATAGAAGTGATGTCATGAAGCTCAAGCTCAGCTTGGAGATGGGGCTTAAGTCATGTTATGTATGATTGAGTGAGACGAGTTTCTGATAATCCAGGTGCTTGTGTAGCTAAAGTTTCCCATTGTCGAGTGTATTCATCCACATCTCCTTTTTGTTGCAGTCTGGCGAGTGCTGAGAAGAACTCTTCTTCATTAACACCTTGGTACTTCTTAAAGAATGCATTTTTTGGATTTCTTCCAACTGATAGCAAGTGTTGTCTTCTTCCACCACATATACCAATTATATGCTTCGCCTTCCATTTGCATGGATGCATGGTTGGTCTTTTCATCACCATTGTCAATACCATTAATCTCGAAATTTTCTTCCGCTTTATTGAACCATGCGACACTGCATTTCTTGTTACCGTCAAATTTGGAGAGCTCTAGTTTTGCTCTTAGTTGATATGTAGCCACCGTTGGAGTGAAGAAAGGGTATTGATTCGAGAACTGCATATTTGAGTATTGTATCCCAAGCTGCATGTTTTGAAAATTCATGTTACTATTTTGTTGATTGGGTATGGAAGATGCTTTTGGAGACTCAGGGGTCTCATGTGAGTCTGATGAGTTTGATGTATCCGAAGAATTTGGATGTTGAGTAGCTTCATTATTCTGGGGTATTTGATCAGGTGTAATCTTCAACTTGTCACAAATACAGGTCAACATTGCCATTGCTTGATCATGAGCTATTGATGCTGCATTATGATTTCGATCCACCTTATTTGAAAGGATTGCATGATCCTTTTTAAATTCGTTATGATTCTACTCAAGCTGATTCTCTATTCTCTTCATTGAATTCTGGAGTTCCTCGATTTTTTCAACATGTCCATTGACCTTAGTCTCAAGATCTATCAATTTTTTGTTAAAATCAACCATCGACATTGATGAAGACATTGATTGGGTATGTGGTGGTGTATATTTATCCAACTAAACTATTTTTGACCTTAATATATATATATATATATATATATATATATATATATATTTTTATTTTTTATTTTTTATTTTTTTATTAATTAAATATTAAGTAAAATATATAATTAAAAATTATACAATTAATCAATATATATAATTGTGAGAACGAAACACCGAGTGTGAAGGGTCATGCGTAGAAAAAGTGATGTTTGGCATTACGGTGGATAGAACACAGAGTCTATGAAACACAATGTCGGTTTGGTGTCGTAACCCATAACAGACAGCGCGTGGATTGGTCAGACATGAATTTGTCGGCGAAGTCAACAAGAAAAAGGCGGTTGTGGTCAATTGGGCACGAACTGAAATGAGAAGGGGTAGACGGCGCAAGGTGGTGACGGGTACGGGGGGCAGGGAGTCCAGGACAGAGTGTTGAAGAGGATAGGGGGAAAATAGGGTATGTCGACGGTAACAAATGTCGAGAAAGCAACAGATATGTGGAGCACTTGTAGACGACATACAACGATGGAAGGCAACGCCACAGAGGAAGACACTGTTGACGGCGAGGAAAAACATTGGACTACGGGTAACAGTGAGCACAACGAACTGTGAGGGAATTGCAACAATGGTTGTATTATGACAAATGAGACAAATACAGTGAACGGGTAAACTAGTGATTGCGTCAGTGGAATGATGCAGCGAGCAACAACATAGTGTGGAGGATGCAAAACTCAGTTTGATACGAGATGGAGTAAATAAACTCAATATTAGACAAAAACACACACACACACACACACACACACACATATATATATTATTAATGAATGAATGATGGTTGTTTATAATGAGGCGCTTGGCTTATATATTTCCATGGGTACCTTTTCAGGAAAAGGCATGATCTATGACTTTTGTCTAATTACATTAAATATTTTTTACATAACATTAGTTGGGACATGTGTTTTCTTATGCCCATTAATAATAAATTATGAATTATTATTTATTATATATATTTATGTTCATAACTTTGTCTTCCCCGTTAGAAGTGCTTTGAAAAAGAAATGCTTTGTTTTCAAAGCATATTGATAAAAAGGTTTGATATCTTTCTCTGTCTTGTAATGTCTTTGCCATCTTTGATGATACAAGGCGATTTGAACTTGAGTGGTGAGCAAAATTGTTCAACTAAAAAATGATGTTTTGTGGAACCTTGCACTTACTCGATACCGGAGATGAATTTTTATCATCTAAGTCATCGGTTTCATCGTATTTGAAATATGGAATTTGAATTTTGGCGAATTTCAAAAAACGATTTAAAATTTGTTGAACTTTAAGGGAAGCTTGGTACCATCTTAAAAAGTGGCACCACAGGTTTTTAGCAAAGCGTATTTAACAAATAGTAAAAGAGATTCAAGTATCAATTTAGGAGTGATTGTGATGATATTTCTAGAAATTCACTTCCTCAACCGTAAAAGCAAAATTTCCATTAGCCGTGACCCTTTTGCTGTCAACACGGTGTCCTATAGGCTATTACTCATGATTAAAGACATGTGATTACTAGCAGTTTGCTCAACCATCGATGCGACTTCCTGCAAATCATTCTCAAATTGGATGTGACGTGAACATACCTTCCGTGGATGCTTGTCTTGATCATGTGTAACTATTAATCTTTAAGATATGATGAATTTTCAATAATAAATTGTTATTTATTATTACTACGAGGTTTGGATATGTATGATTATAGGTCTCTACATGAAGCGTATGCTTAGTATTAATATAGTAAGACAGGATGTTTATTATTAACATAACTTTTTACTAAATAATAAGCTTTAAAAAATAAGATAAATTTCGATCATCTATGTGACAACCTCTAAGTTTTGACTTTGATTAAATTGACATCTTTGTGAGCTATGAGATTAGCGAGGTTTGCATTTGTTCCCTACTCCACAAGTTGGACCTTTTCACTTGAAGACTTGGATGCTTCCTTCTAGTTAAGTTCTATTCTATTTTCTAACAACTACTTGTCACTCTTAAGCTTCTTAATTTGTTCAAGTAGATTATGATTATGATTTTTTAAACGTGAAATTTCTTCACTCTCTCGATTGTTGACTTTATTCTCACTATCTTTATTCTCATCTTTTAAACTTTTGATTTGTTCTAATCAATGTTGATAACATTGTCGATTTTTGGCGATTGGCCCCCAAAAATTACAATTTTTTTTAAGCAATGTTTTTTATATTTTTTGATTTTTTCCCGATTTTGTCAGTTTTTTGCTAGTTTTCAAAAAAACGAATATATTTTGTATTTTTTAATGTTTGCCAATTTTTGTTGATTTTTTTGCTAATTTTCGCTGATGTTTGTGCCCCTTAATTATTTAGGGACTTCTTCTCGCTATTGTCTTCTTGCATTGCTCCAATGAAGATAAACATAGGGTAGGAGGGCTGCCACCTATCACTGTTAGAAGTCCTTCTCCACCAATGAACTTGGGCTGATCACAAGGTCCACTTGGTTGCTTGCTTTTGTCCTTCAAAGTATGAAATCCTTGACCTCCAAACCTTCACCCTTCCTCACAGTGATCAATGCCCTTCTTGGCAACAGGACTAGGGCTACTTTGGAAACCGCCTTGTTGCCCTCCAACAACCTTGAGGTAGCCAACCAATCTTTCCCACACTACCATTGCTCATCCACTAGCATGAAACAAACTTAAGTACATCAATACAACATACCTTTCAACTCTTGTTGGGTTGGTAAACACTGCTATAGAGACTGCTCATTGGTTAGGTCTACTAACATTTCTTGTTTAGCCCTCTCATATGCCCAACTAGTCTTCTAACAACTGCGACCTCCCTTCTTTCTCAAATCTGGGAAGTCTGCTTCACCATACAGTGGTCATGACCTTGTTTATCTTGCCCTACAAGGGCTCGATCTCCCTGCAACTAAACAAAAATCCCGCGACCTTATAACAGAGATGTCTACCACCCTAAAATGACCCAAGACAACCTAGATTTGTCCTTGACCCATGCGACAACCCTCTGCTCCTACTTGGCCCTATAAAATACACAAACAAATCCAAACAAATCCTTCTTTCACGTTCGACCTAGTCTCTTTGAGTTGCCGTTGCCTCAGATTGATGTATTAATATGAATGATGCACTTCGGATTTTCCTAATAGTGTCCACGCATTCATCTATTTATATGCATCTCTTGGGGCCACAACTAACTTGTCAAGAGGGCTAAATTAACCCTAGCTGACCTGAACTTTTGTTGAGCAAACCCCCAACACACAAATAAATTCATAACTCCCTTTGTAGACCTCTGATTTTGATGATTTTCATGGCCCCTAGTTCCTTTTAAGGTCCTCTATCTTCTCCATAAGTCAAACCATGAAAACCCCTCTTGGTTTTGGTCCCACACCTTTTGGTACAAAACCCCAACCTTGGATTCTAAGCCCACAAACCTAGGCATATTTGGTCTTGGTTTCGGAAAAAATTGGAGAGGGAGCCCTTGGAGTCTCTGTAAAGACAGTGGAAACAACTACTGATCTCATAGTAAATAGGGCACTCAAAGATGAGGTGCCAATTAGTGTCAGGCTCTAGAAGACAACACACTTGGCAAATTTTGTCTGACCCAGAATATGATGGTTAGTTTTAGCTTTAAGATATTGTGAGCCGACACGAAGCTGCGTTATGGGTATCCTGAGAGAGTGCATCCAATGTCAGTGCAAGTAGGGGGTCGGATGATGAGATCATCTTGCATCTTTAAGAAATGCTCCAAACAAAAGGACATCTTCGGACCAAGGCCCATAGGCGGTGAAATCCATGTGACCCTTGCATATATATTTGACTGATTCAACACCATTTTAGTCGAACGAAGATGACTCGACGCATCAAGAGAGAATCTGAATGGGGGAAGGCGTTATGGGAAAATGGCCATATATTGTAGGTTCCAGGATGCCTCTGAGAACCACCCACATGCACAACTTATAGTCTGGTCTGAAACGAGGGCCTCTCAGTAGCAAAGTGCTAGGTAGGGGTAATGCTCTTTCTCTGCCGCTGTCCTGGATAGATCTAATTCTGTGGAGGAAAGAGACTAGGCAAAAGATGAGCTTGAGGTGGAATGGATGGGTGCTGAACTCTACCTGGATAATAAGCTGTGGAATTATACATTTGCATCTTATGATGCGTTTGAGAGGCAAGGTCTAGACTCTCGCCATGTGAGCCCAATTTGTCTGTTCCAATCTTGGCCCCTAGACCTCAGAGCCATAAAGAACCATAGGTCAAATAATCGCATCCATGAGGTGGAGTTTGGATGGGATGTCCTGGAACTGAGTCTAGATGCACTGTGTCTCGATAAGGGCAAGGGAGCTAAACCCTTTATTGAGTTGGTTCTAGAGGGCTTGTCTCAAGCCAAAACGAGGCCTTGTGAACTATACTCCTAGGTAAATGTAAGATGTGGTGATCTCAATCTCTTCTCCCTGAAAATAAAAATGCGAGTATGTAAGGGATATCTTCGATGCGTTGAAGATTTGTTGACGGTGCTGGACCCGCCAACATTCTGGGGATCTCCTCATTATGAAGTCCCAACTAGACCTCAGATTGTTTGGTGTACGAGTCCCAACGATGGCCCGATTGCCATTATCTTAGAGATTTGCCTTAGCTCTTGCTGTTTAGCACATGAGAATGTTATGGTTGTAACTTCAAGAAAGTGAGGTGAGTATGCCTTGTGAGTGCATAATGTAACTTTGTGTCTGGGTTCTCTTACTATAAGGGAGAGGGTAAAAGTGAGTGTCTAGATGAGAGGTAGTATTACCACCCAGGGAGAGACACACACGAAAAATAACAAGGGTTTGTCCAGCATCTAGCGGAATAGTCCACAGCGGATGCAACAGTCGTTAAAACCAAAGTGTAAGGGAAAACACGTACACCGTCCAATGAAGTAGTCCACACAGGGGTGGCGGTCGTTATAACCAAGAAAACACAAGGATGGCTTGTCTAATGTCTGATGGAGTAGTCCACATGGACGAGATGGCAGTGATAAACAATACAACACATCTTCAACAATGTAAGTACTAAAATAACCGAAGTAGTTCAACTATCTTAGTACAGGTTAAGCAAACATACATTACAAACGTTTAAAGAATAGTCTTACAAATGGATACAAAACATGCGTGAAAACGTGCTGGCTTGAGACAGGCTTCTGAATTAAGCAAAAGTTCCAAGACACATCTGTACACCATACATCACTAGCCCCAATAGTGGGACATTGGAACCACTCCTCGCTCCTCAAAGAACAGACTATAGACTCTCAAGGCTATGTGGGAAGAGCCAAGGTGAAAAGTCCTTTGCTCATACAATGAGGGGGTATATATAGCTATGGGGGATAACTAACCCTTGTGACTCTTCGACTTCCCTCGTGACTGTTTGACTTCCTGTGACTTTTCAACTAACGTGACTCTTCAACTTCATATGCACGTCTCTTGGACTTTCGCATTACATTACATTTGATTACAAAAAGTATGGCGCATAGTAGTGATGTGGCTGAGACACAACTCGACATGACACTACTGACATGTATTGGTTCACTGTAGTGTCCATGTCGAGCTGCTATGTTGTTGAGTGATGGGTGTGTTCTTGGTGTATCATGTCTTCACCTCTGCATGGAAAAGTGTGCGGGGTCTTCGATGGTTTTGGTCTTTGCTTGATGGTGCACGTGTATGTGTCCCTTTCACTTGCTGCTCGATGTGCTTCGTACGTTCGTTCAACTATGAGCGAATCTTCTAGCATGCGCTCCTTCTTCATTCTGTTCGTCGTTGCACCATGTTTCATCAATGTACTTGGTCTTGCAATCACTCATGATGAGACGCTATCAAATCCAAAAACCTCCTAGTCTAGCATGATGCATTGTTTTCCGTTTTAGGTGCAGGTGACCAGGAGGGAGGACAAGGCAATGAAACTGCGTAGAGCACAACTCAGGTTGGGATGAGAGGCTCCAGAACACTGTCCGGAAAAACTGCGCTGATGTCACTGGGAGGCATATTTGTGCAATCCGAGACAACAATCACCACTGCAAGGTAGAAACCAGCTAGGAAGAATTGCGCAGTTCCTAGGAGGAAGACAAGGCAGGGTGACGGGAGGAACTCCTGGGCAATTCAGTGCAGTTTTTAGGAGAGGACTGGGTAGGTCATTTGGGGGTCTAGTTGGGAATTTGTGCAGTTTCTACGAGGAAGACAAAGCGGGTAGCGGGAGGCACTGGCAGACATTTCTGCGCAGTTCTTGAGAGCAAGGCTGGATCGGACTGCAGGGAGCCGCTGGTCACAACGTCGCAATTTTGATGGACAATGTCGGACAAGCAGCATGGGCTTTCCTGACACAACTGCGCAGTTTCCAGGATGAGTGTTGAGCGGGGCAACACAAAGTGTTCCAGTCAAAACTGCGCAATTTCAGGGATGAGTGCAGAGCGGGGTAGCACAAAGAATGCCAGTCAAAACTGCGCAATTTTCAGGGACAGAGCAGAGCAAGCCAGTAGGGGGGCTTGCTAGTCAGATTTGCGCAATTTCTTGGAACAGTGCAGTGTCAGGCAGCAGAGGCCTGACTCACATGACTATGCAGTTTTTGCAGGCAGTGTAGGGCAGGCAACTAGGCATGTCTGCGTAGTTTTTGGAGAGTAGTGCAGCTCGGGGTCACAATGCAGTTCAGGTTTCTGGTAGACCAGAGGGAGGCTTGATGAGTGATCTTACGGGAAGCGCAGATTGGATCAGACTTTGAGACAACCTCTGTGCAGTTCTGGGAGACATTCAGCTTGCTCACTTCCAGGATTGCGCAATGCAGGTTGTCCCAGAGGACAACCTCAAGCTCTGCGCAGTTTTGGGCAGCAGATCAGGGTCATTGAGAGCTGAGCTAAGTTATCGGAAACGGCTACCCTAAACCCCAAAATGGCGTTTTCCCGTTTCAGATCCGGATCCGGGAACGAAATGCCAGAAAAACGTCGGAAAAACGTTTTTGTGCCGTTTTTTTTAGATATGAGAAGTTTTTTCCAGACGACGTTTTTGTAGAAAAAACTTGCCGTTTTAAAACATTGAAAACATTTTATGAAAATATGAAATGTATTTGTAAAAAGTTTAAATATATTGATAAATCATGATTCGTTTTCCCTGAAAAAAACGTTTTTGAGGTATGCTCGCCGGGAACAGCTAACTAATTTTTTTTTACTACGCAAACCTAACTTACAAACTACGCTGCACGCATTACTAAACCTACACATTACTAAATCTACACTTTACTTGCTGTTGCCATAACCCGGTTACCGTGAAGAATATCGTGGAACTTGGAAGCCACCGTCGAGACAGGTCACAGATTCTAGAACTGTTCAGTTTGGCCGCGGAGAGTTGAGAGCCGAGTTGAAACTTGAGAGCTGTCTGGTCGAAGAATCGAAAGTTGAGTTGAGAGCCGCAAGGTATGTAGTATTGACTCTCGATATAGGGATGTAGTGTTTGCTAAGTGCTTGTGCATGAAAATTTAGGATTGGTTGATTAACATTTGATGCTCAAGGAGTTTATAAAACACGTTCACTATGACAATGATTTGAACTTCAACCACCCATTCACATTTTCTCAACTCATTGTTTTCTTTTTCTATTTAAAGTATATGGTTTCTGAGCTGAATATGTTGGTGAGTAATGATGCCTTTGGGTTCTGATAACACACGTCTGAGTGACTATATCTTTTATGGTTTTCTCTTCTGACTCTCTGAGTGGACTCCACCCTCTTTCTCATACGTTGAACTTGATCCATTCTTCATTTGCTTCTGTTACTGATTTAAAATTTAAATTCTGTATTAGCTGAATGTTTAGCTGATTTTGCTTCTTTTGGGGTTTCATAATCAACTTTGCAGCTTTGCACCTCAAATTTCAAGCTCTTTATATTGGCTCCATTTTCTCTCTATGCCCATTAGACTCTTGTCTCTTCTACGCTGATATCCGGGCCTCTAACTTCTTGGAAGTAAGGTTTTTCCCATCTTCCATGTCTCCTTTTCAATAATATAATAAATCTGAGCTCAGACTCCTCAGGAAGTGTGCATACTAATAAATCTGTTAGATACATTTCAAATTTCAATTCTAGGTCTGTATAATTATTAATAATTAATTTTCGTTCAAATGTCAATAAATACTAAATATGAAGTATGCACTTTGTTAGTTTTATCAAATCAAGGCTACTGCCCTCTTTCTTCTCAGTGGTACAAAATTTTGAAGTACTTCTCCAAAATATGAGCAATCAGAATTATTCCCCTTAGCCTGCTCTGAAATTGGGTATTTTCAACAATTTTCAGAAATTTTCCCCAATTTTTACATAGATCCGAACTCGATATTTCTATAAAGTCCTCAACAACCTCTTTAGTTCAACCCTATACTCTATCAGAAGACACATTAATAATTCATATAATGACAGAATTTTATTTTTAAAATTTTACTCATTGCATGAGATCTTCATTGATGCTATTTTGTCTCCATCTAAATTGTAACTTGTTTTAAGTTTTAACTTTTGAACTTTTGAAATAAATATATGATATAATGATATTTGTCAATTTTCTTTTTCAGTTTCATTTACAGCATCATCATCATCATTCATGGCAAGTTCAAGTTCAACCATTCATGAGGCAGAGGAAGTGGCACAGGAAATTGAATCAACCCTTGGGCTTAAAGTTGATCCAAAGTCACCACTTTGGAAATATGTATTTACTGTTGGGAAGATCCAAGGAGGTGGATCATTGGCATGGGTTTGCAGTGAGTGTAAAAAGGAGTATAAGGGATCATACACACGAGTTAAAGCACATTTGCTTGCGTTAAAAGGCAATGGGGTTCGAATATGCAGTGGCCCACCTAAAGAGAATGGGGTAGATGGAAATGGTTTAAGCAAGTTAAAAATTGCAAAATATCAGAGAGAACAAGATGAGGTAGATGCTAAAGCAAATGAGGCAAATTTTGTTTCCCATTTAAAACACCCAACAAGGTTGGGAGCATCTTCATCAAAGCCTCCACTTCATTCTTATGGAATTGTTGGTTCAAAGCAGTCAAATTTGGGACCGCTTGAGAAGAGTTTTAATAATGATGCTCGAGAGATAGCAGATGTAGCTGTAGCCCAATGCATTTATGCAAATGGCCTTCCCTTTAACCTTGTGCGATCTCCTTATTGGGCAAAGATGGTAAAAACAGTGAATGAAGCCCCAAGAGGGTACAAGAGCCCTGGATACGAGAAGATTGTTGAGTGCTCAAAAGTTAGATTTGGAGGCTAAATTAGCTGCCATTCGTGATTCATGGCTCATTTCAGGGGTGTCCATCATTTATGATGGATGGAAAGATCAAAGAAATAGGCCTTCGATCAATGTGATTGCGCAGAGCCCACATGGGGCAATGTTTTTGAAGGCAGTGGATTGTGAGGGGCAAATTAAAGATTCTCAATTCATTGCTAACATCTTGATTGAAGCAATTGAATTAGTGGGGCCTGAAAATGTTGTCTAGGTAATAACTGACAATGCAACAATGTGTAGAGCAGCAGGCCTAATAATTGAAGGCAAATATCAACACATCTTTTGGACCCCTTGTGCTGTACATTCATTGAACCTCATGTTGAGCAAGATGGGGAAGCAAATTGAGTGGATTCGACTTATTTTTGAAGAGGCAAAAGAAATTCAAGCCTTTTTCACACGCCACCACATGTCCCAAAGCATCTATAGGGAATTTGCTAAGTTGGAGCTCCTTAATGTACCTATACTTCAAAATTTGAAGTTTATTAAATATTTCATAAATTTTAATTTCTGACTCTAAATTCAAATATCTAAATTGGATTCTCAAATGTCATGATTCGTGAATCATAATAGGTTATTCAATCAAATTATGATTTTTAATTTGTTGAAATTTGAAACATTGACAATTTGACACCTGCAGGTTGCCGAGACTCTATTTGCTTCTCACATCATAGTCTTAACAATGCTCATGCCGGTGAAAGATGCATTACAATCAATGGTATGCTGTTCTCTTTGGAATCAATGGAGGCAATCCCAATCTGATAGAGCACAAGCAATGAAACGGTTGGTTGTTGATGATGAATGGTGGGATAGGGTGGAGTACCTCTTGGCATTTACTAAGCCAATTGTGGATTTGCTCCGTATGTTTGACAGAGATATGCCTAATCTGGGAGAGGTGTATGAGGGCATTGATTCCATGATAGAAAAGATAAGGTTGGTTATAAATGCCAAGGAGAATGACCTGGATGAATTCTTTTACAGAGAAGTAAAAGATATATTGACCAAAAGGTGGAACAATATGACCACCCCATTGCACCTTTTAGCTTATGTAGTGAATCCAAAATATTATGCTGCAGAGTTGCTACGTGATCCAGAAAGAAGCGCACCAAACAAAGACCCAGAAGTCGCAGAAGGATTTAAAAATGCTTTTAGAAAGCTTTTTGTAGATCCTGAAATTGGGCTTCGGATTCGTGCACTGTTTTCTCATTTTGTGGGATCAGAGGGTTGGGGTTGTGATATTTAGTGTGTACGGGACAAGACCAGATTAAGTCCAATTGAGTGGTGGAACTTCTATGGTGGGGCACTTCCACATATCGAAAAATTGGCTGTCAAGATCTTGTCACAGGTTGCTAGTTCCTCTTCAACAGAAAGGAACTAGAGTACATACGACTTCATCCATTCAGTGAGGCGAAACAGATTGGGCTCTAAGAAGGCTGAGGAACTAGTGTATGTTCAGTCAAACCTTCGCCTTCTGTCACACAAGAGAGATGAATACAAATTTGGGCTCGCCAAATTATGGGACATGGAACCAGAGTTGCCTAACTTGGATATGACATTGAATGCCATGTCTCATATGAATTTGTTTGATTCGGAGTCACGAATAGGTGGATCTTCAAGTGGACATGGCAGCAATGTTCCCAGTGCCACTTCTAGAGAGGATGTGGAAGTGGAACATTATAGTGGCATGAATGAAGACATATTTGATGATATGTAAATGTAATTTATGATGGTGTTTTAACTTTTAACTTTTAAACTTTTGAACAACCATATGAATTATGAGTAATGATAGTAGATTGCCAGTCATAGTTCATTTTGTACTTTGTACTATGTAGTAATTAGTATGCATTATTAATTTTGGTAATGATGGTGTCCGTGTAACTTGTCATGTTGATAACTTGATGTTTGAAATTTGAAACAAAAACTTGATGATATGTTGAAACTTGAAACTTGAATCATGAATGTTATAATAATCGTTAATGATGATGACAATGTTGAATGTTTATGGCATATGTTGAATTGATGATGATGAATCATGATAGATCATAGATGATAATCTAGATTCTGAAATATGAAATTTTTATTTTTAATATATATATATATATATATATATATATATATATATATTATGTGTTGTTTCCTGCTGTATCGTATCTAGATTTTTTGAAAATTTGCCGTATCCATTTCAAACCCCGTACCCGTATCCGTTTCAGTGTAACTTAGGAGCTGAGACTGCACAGTGTAGCTGAGTCGAGGTCTGATTGAAGGAGGGTTGTCTGGTCGAAAGATTTTCAGGAAAAATGGCTAAGTGTGAGAGCAAGTGAACTTGTGCATACATGACATTGTGATCACACACTTAGCATGACTCGACGACAAGACACCTCAAACCAACAAGACAAACATGTGCTCAGTGAGACTGTCTTAAAGGTTAAGAGCGACAAGTGCGACACTTGAGATAGATCTTCGAACAACTGTGACGAAACTTGCGTGACAGTGCTTGCAACTTTGTGTGTGAGTACGACTGATGTTCACAGAGCGAAAACAACTCATGCACACAAAGGCAAACATTCAAAATAGTGAGAACAAGATCACAATCATGATGTAGCAATCAACATGCCAAAAGACGATTGGTGGTCGATCAAGCAAAAAGGGTGTAAAGACTCGACAAGAGCTCATGGAATGAGCCCGAGTGTTTGCAACCATCAGGGGAAAAAACCAAGGAAGGCTCCAAAATTTGGATGCAGGCCAAAATTTTGGAGGGTGTTGCAGCGGATACAACACTTGGCGACACACTGGTTGAAGATCAACTTCTTTGTTTCGGTTCATTTTCAGCACAGGGCCTTGGTATTTCAGGGTGTATTGATTCATTGGGCAGGTTACTTTGGCTTCCCCACTTCGCCCATTTACAGACATGGTTCACCTTGTACCAACTTAGTTAAACATAGCGAATTTTTCAGCTAGATCACAGTGTTTCAAAATTGGGAAGGGTAGTTTGGCTCGTGAGCTTAAGATTTTCCGAGTATAAGTTTCCATCTCTGGTGTTGCTCTGCTACCAGTAGGCCTAGACAGTACCCCAACGGAGTCATGCAGGAACACAAGCATTGCTCCACTGCCAGCGAGCCTGGTCAATACCCCGTTGGAGTTGCGTGCTTCACCTCTCTGCGCTGGAAGCCTCTCTCTTCTTTCGCCTTTGTAATTTTTTGAAATATGACTGTGCACAGGAACTTATTTATTTTTGGGCGGAAGATGGATCCCAACTTATTGAGAGCAGAAGAGGTTGTTCCTTTAGAGAAGCATGTAAGACCTCTGATTTAGGTTTGCTTGCTTAGATTTTCCCCTTCTCCGTTTCTACTGGATGGATGAGCTTGAACACCTGAGCAGAAGACTGAGTACAAGCATGGGGTTTCCCATTTTGGATACAGGTTCATGGTTCGACCAAAGCTTCCCTTACAGACGGATCGTATTTTCCGTCAAAACTTCATCGGCCAAAAGTTAGAAACAAGTACAGAGAAGACGGACACAGGACTGGCCAAGCGTTGTAGTGTCATAAGACTCTTTGACATAAGCGTTGTAGTGGGAGGATGGCTTCTCTTTCGTATAGAAGGAAGTATGGAAGTGTGTTCAGAGAGGGCTTGGGTATAACTCATTCGACCCAAAGTGCATTCACCAGAACAGAATGTCAGTTTCACTGTTAAGAGTAAATGGTCTTTTTTATGATGCGAATGAGGTTTTTGTTTGTAGATTCGATAAGACCATTTCCCTGCGGGTAGTAGTTAGCTAAATGTTTAAGCGCAATACCATATTGCAACGCAAAATCATAAAGTTTCAACAAAGAGAAGTAACTTGCATTGTCAAAAACAAGTGATACAAGAACGCTAAACCTCAAAATGATGTTTTGCTGAGGGAAGTTGATGACTTCACGGTCATTCACTTGTTTGAGCGGAACTGCTTCTGTCCACCGTGTGAAGTAATCTGCAGTGGTCAGGATGTAGCGATGCTGCTTTGATGAATGTGGGAAAATCTTCCCAATGATGTCTAAGCCCCACTGTTGGAATGGTTCATCCACTGCAACAAGCTACAATGGGGCTACTGACCTTCGAGTTTTGCCGGCGCATTGCTGACAGACTGGGCACTTGTAGGCATAAGCGTGTGCATCTTTAAACAATGTGGACCACTAGAAACCAACTCTCATGAATTTATGCGCTGTTGTATTACCCGCAAAGGGACATTTGGCTGGTCTGTCATGCAGATCGTGTAACACTCTCTCTGAGTCTTGTGCCTCCAGGCACCTGAGCAAAATTCCATTGTGCTTTCTGTAAAGCACTCCGTGCACCAACTAGCCCTCTTCTGCCGCATGGAAAAGTGAGGGGCCATGGTGTCGTGCTCAAGGTATTAGCGCACTTCTTCGATACCAAGAGTTGCCATGCGAAGTGGGTGGTGCTCACTCTACATTATACATATCGATTTCTTGCTCCCAACCGACAAGCTCTTCTTCTTCCTCTTGTGCATGTACCACTTTTGTTGCAAGTTTGCAGAGACCGTGACCCTTGACAGTGTGAACTGGCTTGATATCAAGATCATACTCTTGTAGTCCTATCATCCAGTTCACACGTCTTTCACCCAACTCTTGTTGAACAAGAAACACTCTGACTGTTGGGTGCGACACAAAGACTATGCAATGGTTTTTCAGCAAGTAGGGCCTGAAGTGTTTCACCGCCTTGTATATTGCATATGCTTGTTTATCCACGACGGGATAGTTGAGCTCGGGTCCCTGAATACTCGCGCTTATGAAGGAGATGGGACGTTCGTTGTTCAGCTCATCCATCTGAGTGAGCACTGCAGCGAGTGAATTGTCCGAAGCAAATGTGTAAAGCAAGAAATCTTTGTTGAAAATTGGGCTGTATAATGCAGGTGCATTTGTTATCGCCTGGTTGATACGGGCGAACACGTCCTTTTCCTGCTTTCCCCAGCTGTAGACTGCGTACTACTTGACCATGTCTTGAGGAGGTTTAACAATCTGCGCATAATTTGAGATGAAATTCCAGAGGAAGTTGATCTTCTTCCCCAAGAAGGACTGGATAGCTTTCTTGTTCACTGGGTGAGGAATTTGCATGATAGTATGAACTCGGTCCGGATCAACCTTGATCCCACTCTTAGCAATGATGTGCCCAAGGAGGTTCCCCTCAGACACTGCAAAGATTCTCTTCTTGGGATTCAAGGATATCCCGTACTTTCGACATCGCTTAAAGATCTTCTTGAGATGGCACAGGTGGTCTAATTGTTTTCTGGAAAAAACTGTTACATCATAAAGGTAGACCACCATGTTTTGTTCGATGAACCCATGGAAGGCGATGTCTATAACACGCTGAAAATTTGCGCCTTCGTTTACCAGCCCAAATGGCATTCTTCGATAAGTGAACGTACCCCACTTGGTACAGAATGTGGTTTTAAGTCTGTCAGGTTCTGCTACCAGAACCTGGCTATGTCCGGAAAAATCGTTAGGCAGAGGACACATTTATGCTCCATACACTGTCTGCAAAATGTGCTCCATAGATGGCACATGGTAATTGTGAAGGGAACCCTGTGTACTTTTAGTTCGGGTGTTGAAATCGCCCAAAATAATCACGTCCCCCTGAGAAGAGTAATGACATATGTCCTTGTAGAGATCGAGGAATGGATCTCCCTCAAACTCCCTATGAGTCGTAAAGGGTGATGAGACAGGGGGGAGTAATAGACTACAAAGTAATTGCCGCAAAGCCAATGGTGATCTTGTTGTAGCTGGACCCACAAAAATCTAACGTGCTTGTTCAGAGAGACCATGGAAACTCAACTACAAAGGGAATCTCGTACAAGGCCTGCCACTCCCTCAGGACCTCTTACACTGTTAGAACATGTCTCTTGTTTGTATGCAGAAATCCAATGGTATCCGAGATTGGAGGCGCATAGAACATTGGTCTTAGAATAAATTTAATTATTAGTAATATGAAATTAGATAAAGATAATGCACATTAGCGATAGCAAGAAAAGGAACACTAACAAAACCATTGTTACAATTATCGTTATCGGCAATTTGTTGCTGGGGTCTAAAAATTGAATTATCGAGAATATTGGGGAAAATATTGGAAATTATTGGGAAACGTAAAAAACTCATCTTTTGTTTTCAAATTTGTATTCTTTTAAGCAACATCAACATCAAATAGACACATTGTCACATAAATATGAAAATAAATCTACAATATAAAATATATAGGATGTGAAATGGTACACCAATCATTGATAGTAGACACTAAAATGTGATATTGTCCTTAATCATAAGTTCTGACAAGATAATACAAAATCACATTGCAACAAAAGTAAATGTATCTCATGTGATGATCATCCAGAGGCATGCAAATACTATAATGATAATCCGATAATCATAATGCCAAGATGTGGCCAAGGATTAGTTTTCCCTTGCCATTGGGGAGATTGTGGCTCCCATGCAATTTCTTAGTTCCTCCCTCTAATTTCTCTTTCTAGTAGTACCAAGAATTGAGTTCTTTGCAATAAGGACAATGTGTAGGGTAGCTATAGGAAAAATATCCACTTCATGCCTTGGGGATTTTGGCAAGGTGGTATTTCAACTTCAAGTGGGTGATTCCGCACCAAAATTCTATTCCACATAGCTTGCAACTCAGCTTTGTTCTATTATCACCTTCACATGGTTCCCCATACTCCTACATTTGGTCCAATTGCTTTGCCATTTTGTAGAGCTTTGATTAAATTTTTAAAATTTGGACCTACGACACAACAAATTTGGAAATTCAAAATCCAAATCCACAAAAAACTCGAAGGATGCTGCAATTAAATATCGTAGCCATATAAATATTAAATATCTCATTGAAAAAGAGTAAGAAGAGGTGGACTTCAAATTTATACTAATCTTGGAAAACAGAGAAAAAAAAAGGCATTTTTTTTCACATACCTACAAATATGGATATGGTACACTGGAGTGGATCTGCAATCCAAAAATGCTCAGCTGAAGGCAAAGAAAACTATGGATTTTCCCTTGTTTTCTTAGTGAAAAATGGTCACCAGGCTCACACTACCCTCATAGCTCAATCATGCCAAAAGAAAAAATGGAAATGACCCTCAAAACCTTGAAGCTGAACTTTATATCGCTGTTTCCAGCAGCAGCACAATAATTTACCTTTGGCTCAATTAGCACGATAATTTCAACTGGCCAACTATCTTGATAATTTACAGTGATAATATTGGCAATTGGGGCTTTGGCAATAATATCACGATAATTCCGATATTATTGTGATATGTGCAGCTAGGATATGACTGGGTTTAGTGGAAAGAGGAAAGAAGCAGAAGGAAAGGATTATTCAAGAAAACAATTTCTAAGATATTTATGGAAATTTAGATGTGTATGTAAGAAGAACAATTTTTGTTCTTACAAATAAACAGATACATCAGCAAATATATATCTAAATAGTTGAATTATAGTTGGATGGTCACAATGATTGGAGTCCCCATGTAGAAGTACAATATAAAGGGCTATCTCTATGAAGAGTTATCTCCTGATCTTTTAGAAACCTGCACATATTTAATATGGTTATTGGTATTAGTTATTATTCAATTTGTGTATGAGCCTATACATATATTTATTATTTATATTCATTACACTTGATAAGTTATAATGGCTTCTGAGGGGGAGCTTATGGGATGTTTTATCATCATCCTTTATTACAGAAGCTACTATATGAGTAATCTTGCTGTAATATTAAATAACAAAACAAGCTAAAAAATAGTTTGGGTGACAAAGTTCTGTTGGGTTCAGTCTTTTCTGCATTGCCAGTACCATGATTTCGATTAATGTTTGTTACATTGTTTTGTCTTTAATAGGTCGACATGTAAAAATCATAGAGCTTCCGTTATTTGTCATCCTCTTTGCTTAAAAATAATGAACTTATGTGAGAGTGTGATAGTTCTTGTAGCAATTTTCTTTTCACCACGGTAAACATATTTCTTGAATATGGGGCTTTTTGATTCATTGACATTTTGTGTCCCATTTATCAGAAAAGCAATTAACCGTATTTATTTGTAGTGCTAGAATTTGATTTTTGCTGATATTTTGTCTTGTTGTTTCGTTTAGATGACCCTTCTTCACAAAGGATTTGATGAAACACGTCGGTTAGGGCTTCAGCGTGAGACTGAGCAAGTAAGTTCAATTTGATTTGTTGTAATGGGTAGGTTTTGATGTTTTTGTCAATCTGTTTCAAATTTGAAACCAAAGACAGAACACTAACCTGATTATTTTTCAGTATATTTGCATGAGACCTAAGTTCCCTAAGATGTTGTGCAAAGGGTTAATGACGTTCAAATTGAATATGGAGAAGGCATGCGTAATACTTTTCAAAGCAGCATTGTGATTTTTATTTTTTTTGAAATGGGGTTCCATGTTTGTGGCTTAACAGCTTGTGAGACAGGCCTCTTCTACTGATGAGACAGGAATGCTTGTCGTGGATTCTGTGGTAAGTAATTCATTTTGGTGCTCTGCAATGATTGTTAAACATCATAAAAATTGGTTAGTGCATCATGTTCTAAACTAGTCGCTTTAGAATTATGGCAGTCTTTACAATATGCTGGTTGTAAATCAGGTTCCTGGAGGTCCAGCCAACAAGCATTTAGAGCCAGGGGATATACTTGTACGTGTGAATGGCGAGGTATTGCTTTCCAGCCATCTCTTAGTGAGCACTTGTGGTAGTGATTCTTTGACTACCAAAATGCATAGCAATACCTAAAGCTGGTTGTAAATAAAAAGTTTGGAAAATATTGATTCCCTTATTGGTCTTTGGGCTTCTTTTTACAGTTCTTTAGAGATGATTTCAGTTTCCCTTCAATAATTTTGACTGTGCAGTACACAGAGAGCCTTCTTTGACTACTATCCCACAAATTGTCTCCAAAAACTAGGTAGAAATCTTGAAATGAATATTTTCATGAACTGGCTGCATTCCTGCTTGTTGAAAGTTAAAACATCCGTTGCAGTCATTCCTCATGGAGAACTCTGAAGAAGATTCTCTCCTAAAATAAAAATCTTATTGGCTTGGCATTTTCTTTCTTCTCCCATATGTCTCTATTGGCTTTAGATGGCCCACTTTTATGTCTTATTTGAGCTAAGTTGTAGGTCAGTAAAATTATTGGTATTTTCTTTCCTTTTTTATTTCAATAACCAATAACTAGAAAAGGCCTTTATTCCTCAAAAGTCAGACTGCATGGTTAGTTGAGAATCTCATTGCCAAACGTCAATGAATTTGATTGATTTATTAATATTCATGAAATTTCAAACCTTAATGTTCGAGTTTGGCAAATCTTGTGGTATAGCCAGCATGTATACTTATTTGGGGTTTTTGTTCATAAGTCTTCACTTTAGTTGGCAACATGCACTTCAGTGCTGAGTGAACAATGGATATGGATCCTCGGCCCTTCTTGAGAAGCAGTTTTTCTGGAACCAGTTTAGTGATGTATCTTCCAAGTTGTCATCCATGGACACTTTTTTCTAGCCCATTGTTTCATATGGAAATAAGCTTTGGGGAGTTGGTTTAATAGAATTTTATTGGTCATCAACAAAGAGAGGACAGATCATTCTCCTTCACTGCATCATTGGATGCAAGTAGATAATGCCTCAATGCATCATCCTCGTAGATTTTATCATTTTAGTGCTCAACGATTTGTTCCTGAGATAGTGTTTGGGCTCATCTCGTTCGGGCACCGCATTTGGGGTTCCTCTGGTACAACAAAAGGATGGGATTGGTATCCACACTTGCCTATTGTTCATCATAGTCCATTGCATCAACTAGTTCTTCAACTTGTTGTCTATGCTGATATGCTAGGGTCTTGGATCTCATAGCATATGTTGGTATAACAGTGGATTGGATGCCTCTGTTTAGATATTCCTTTATGCACTTGACCAATTCTTGCTAGAAAGGAATGAACACAATCATTCAAGAGGATACCTATATGAAGTTTGTATAGGTCACTTGGATAAATTCTCGAGGTGGGTTATGTTTGAAGACGACCTTCTATGTTGAGATCATGGTTTTGAGGGATGGACTCATTGTTTGACCCCATTACACACTTTGTCATTAGATGCATGCTCTTTGAATCACATTGGGTCTATTAAGAGTTGGCTCTTATAGACTATGGTTTGAAATTGACCATCAGATTGATTGATCAAATAATATCTGCTAGGTGTGCCATCTTCGAGAGGTTGAGACAAAGAGCACTTCATCTTTCATTGCCCAATTTACCACGAGACTTGAGGATGGTTTCTCTCTCTTTTCAGAGAGCTTTAGTGTAACAAACATAATAATAAGTAATAATTGATTAAAATGTGAAAAGGTGTCCTATCAAAAACGCACATCTCTTCATATGGAAGGGCACTTTGCCTAATATTTATAATGGACCCCCTCATTGTAACAATCATCTTATATATATATATATATATATATATATATATATATATATATATATATGATAGGGGTGTTGCCTCTTGTACTAAACAATAAATAGCTAGTCATCATTCAAAAATAGAACTGAAACATGCAACAAATTTTTAGGTAATTGCCAAAATTAACCAAGTAGGCTCCTAGGGTTTCCTTGTGGAAATGATGTTGCTACATGTCACATTAGAACCTTGAGAATAACATTGAGATTGGAATCAAGAGCATCATGCCCTCACTTGCTAGGGTAGAGATACTAAAAATAGCAACCTTACCCCTAAAAGGTATGAAATACAAAAACTGAAGGAACGAATAGTAAATCATTGCCAAATATAATGTCCTTGAAATAGGCACTGGAAAAAAATAACATCATCTCCCATTCCAAGGAAATCAAGCTCATCAGATTTGATTTTCTAGGAAGAATCCAACTACATGATCCCAAATATGTAATCACCCTTGACTTGTGGACCTATGAAATTGGGCTCCTAGAAAATAAGAAAATTGCTAAAGATAACAGTTTCCTCCCAACTTGATGGAAATGCCTTTGAAATGCCTGTGCTTTTGAAATGAACTCAAATCTCTGAAAAACTTGTCTTTCACCTCTTTGAAGGTTGTCTCTGACTACCGACTTGACGAAAGCTAGTGGGCTTTTAACTCTACAATTGCACAAGAAAATTTGGGGTTTAACAATGATGACTCAAGTGGATGGGATCGACTAGTGGGATGTTGAGAATCTCATAATTTTTGTAATTTGTAGTTGTAAGTGACCAATATCAATGAAATCCATATTGTAGTTTGTTGTGCTTGTCCTTTAGGAAATGAAGTCAACTGTATGTTGCCTCGTCTGATTGAATAAAAAGAGGACTTACCTATATGTGCTTATCTAGAGTTGCGACTTGCAAACCACCTATCATGTATGATCTTTGCTGCCCTTCATGTTACTAGGGGTGCATATATTTTTTGACAACAAATTTCATCATCGTTGTAAGCCTAAGGTACAAGTCAATGGCCTTGTAACAACCATGCGATACCCTGTATTAGGTGTTCTAGACTTGTTTGATTGGACAGTGGCTAGTCCCTTTGGGTTCATCTCTAGCTCCTTGCGTCCCTGATAGGATTGTAGGGCCTTGGATGGGCTTACTTGAGTACTCATGGTTTTAGAGAAACCTTCTTTTTGTAGGGGTGATCAACTAGTGTATGGGCTAGTCCAACCTACATCAAGGTGCACCTATGTCTTACCTGATGGTTATGTGTCTATGGGGTCTAGATGTGGCCTTGGTTTTGGTGCAATATTCCTTAGATAATTCTCATACATGGTAGTATAACATAGACAACTTTCCGTGTTTCCTCAGATAGTTCACGTTTCCCAATGCAAGTGGTCTTTGAAGTCAAAATGTCAATTTGGACTCATATTGTTTAGTTTGATGAGAGGGTGATATGCCACATTGAAATTTTCGAAATAGTAAAGGCATTATAAAGTTACAACTAGTCAAAATTGGTCAACACGTACTACAAGTTTCTAGGTGGCAGAATAGGGGAAATGTTGAACAATTTTGAACATGCATTACACTAAAATTGATCTACAGGAAAAGAGGAGCAAAACTGGTCTAGAATTTTCCAAGTTCGGCAGGGTGTTAGAGATCTAGAGGGGACGTGATGATGTGATAGATACAATGATGATGTAGCAACAAAAGGCATGATATGAAAAATTGAAGCATAACCTAGGTTAAATCAAGGTAGGTTACAAGATACCCAGGTGGAAAAATCATCAAATTCTGTTAGGTGTTGGAGATCAAGAAAAAAGGTAGTGAAGTCAAGTTTACTTTTCGTTAATGGTCTGTTGAAATGTGTAACTAGGTTCGATCTTCATAAATATGAAATTTACCCCTGATTTTTGTATATTGTATAAAGAAAGGAAAACATTATTATTATTTTTGTAGCATGGGTTTCATGCTGAAGGTCAATTATTTAGGTCAAGCACCCACTTAGTGCTTCTAGGGTTTGTGATAGAGTCAAGAAATCAATGGAGTCATTGTCATATATGTAAGACCCCATTGGGCATATTGTATCATGTCAAAAGAATTCAAAAGACTCCCTCCAAGACCAAGTTGGCCTACATGGAACAAGTCGACCTCCTAACATATTTCCCTCACACGTGAAGCTAGGGTTTCTGTCATAAGGGCCGAAATTGCAGGTATGAAATTTTTGGTTAAAGGAGAAAGTTGCAACAGTTAGAAGGAAAGTTTGACTTGGGAATCAAGTACATCAAGGAGAGGTTTGACTTGGTCTTGGAGGAGTTTTTGTCAAGGGTCATAGGTCTTGGAATTCGTCAGTTGAAGATTCTATAAGAAGAGAAGAATTCTTGTGGGTTTTCCTCTCAAGAGGAGAGGTTTTGGCTCTGCATTTTGTGTTTGAAGGAGCAATGGACCCTATAGTGATACATTGTGACAACACCAACTGTATAAGGTTGTCTGAAGACCTAGTGTTTCATGGAAAGACACAACACATAAATAACAAGTGTCAATACATTCAAAAGCTGGTGCAATATGGAGTGTTGTAGCTATGGTATATCTTCACTGATGAACAGATAGCTGATATCTCGACAAAGTCTCTTCGTAACGAGAAGCTTGTTTACTTGAGAGACAAACGTGGTTTGGTGGATATATCCTCCCTAGTTGAGAGGGAGAGATGGGCACATCATTCTTGTCTTCACTTCATGAAGAAAGAATGGAGGATTGGTTAAGCATCTGACATCCGACTCCCTTTGAGGATGAGGTAGGGTATCCAAGATAAGGGTGGTCTTAGAGGAAATTCCTTGAGGATGTTGCATTCCAAGATAGAAATTGTCCTGGAAGGACATACCATGTGAACACTTGGGTGGGGTATGTGCCTTGAGAGACAATGATGATGGTGGCTATCAGTCATTGGTCTCACCATCATTGTACTCCGATCTTGTGGAGAGATAGAGCTGTTAGTCATGGCCTTGCTATGTGACAATGCTGGATGATTCGATGCAAATAGATGGCTTACCAATCCGGCTCTGCTTATGAGATCTCTTTAGATTGAGAATTCTATGTACCATTTATGAATACCTGCCTAGTTAAGAGGGAATGTTGAAAAATGTGTAACTGGGTTCGGTCTTCATAAATATGAAATGTACTTTTGATTCTTGTATATTGTAAAATGGATGAAAAATATTATTGTTATTTTTGAAGCATGGGTTTCATGCTCAAAGTCTTTTATTTTAGAGGTCAAGCACCCATTGAGTGCTTTTAGGATTTGTCCTAGGGCCAAGAAGTCAAAAGAGTCATTGTCATATAAGGAAGACCCCATCAGGCACATTGTAACTTGTAAAAATAATTATTTTGTATTTTAAAGTGCCAAGATACCTTTCAAGACCAAGTAGGCCTATTCTAGGGCATTTCGTCCACCTTGGAGACCTATATATAGTAGGGAACTCAACGACCTTAGGACATCATTGATTTTTTCATCATTCAAGTGAAGGAGAAGAAGAAGAAGGCTAGTAAAGAAGGAAGAAGGACAAAGACAAGTGTTTGGGTTATTTCTCTCTCTCTTTTCACACGTGCGAAAGAAAGAAGGCTAGGATTTTGCTGATGCAAGATCGAATTTGAAGAAAGTGCAAAAAGAAGGTCAAAGGAAGGCTCATTAAGTCATCCTCAAGCTCTAGAAGGAGAAACTCAAGCGAAGGTCAGGAGAAGCCTTGGAAGCCCTAAATCAGCTCACACCTGCAAAGGCAGCAGTTGCTGGAGGGGCTGAAAATTGCTGACCTGCAGTAGAGGCCGGAATTCTGTAGCTAGGGGTCGAAGTTGTGTTGCTGGAAGAGATTTAACTGGGTTTGACTTGGACAAAGGAAGCGCATCATCAAGAAGGTTGGACTTGGTCATGGAAGGGTATTGGTGTTGGTCTAGAGGTCTTGGAATTTGTCAATTGAAGAATCTATAAGAAGAGAAGAGATTTTTGGGTTTTCCTTTCAACTTGAGAGGTTTTGACCCTGGCTTGCAGCTTATATCTTGTGTTTGCAGCTTATATCTTGTGTTCCTGTGCACTGCTGATCTTCTTGTTTTGGTAGCTGTTTGATGATAAGAATAACATAATAATAAGAGAAGAGAATGAGTAAGAAAAAATAAGAAAAAAAAGTAAAAAACGATATCACAAGCAGTCATCAAGTATAAGAGAAATCATCCTAACTAGTGCCCTATAGATTTCTCAACAGGAGTTACCTCATTTCCTGCAATTTTTCCTACTTTCGTCATTGGTAGTGTACATGTTAGCTTGACGAAAATGAAGAAGTGAACTGAAGAGGAAACTTGTTAAATATTCAGATGTTCATGATTCAGTGAAAGAATATGGCTATAAGTGGAACAAATGATTGACTATTGGGAGTTGGGACTTGTTCTCTATTTTCTTGCACATACTGCACATACAGATGATATGGTAAAACATTAAAACTAACATATTGCTTGTTGTGACTTAGAAGGCCAAGTCTTTGAGCATCAAATCTTCAGTAGCTGCTGGAGGAGTTCATGTTAAGAGTTGCCGCTTGTGTATACTTTCAGCTTTTAGTTACTGGCATCACATGTGTGTCCAGAATTAGGTTGTTTGTGCTATATCGGTTGTAGTGTAAAATATCAGATACTGTTGTGCTGAATTTATTTTTAGTTTTTGAACATCCATTGCCCACAACATTAGCTCATATGGGCATGATAAATGTCCTCCCATTTGGAAATAATTTGTGTGAATGGTTCTCATGCTGATTGTATAGTGTTTTATGAAGCAGAGTATCATGCTTATGAAATTTATATTCATAATATTTTTTGATTTTATCTTTTTGATCCCCGATTGATTGTTTCATGTACATGGTTGCAGGTTGTAACTCAATTCTTGATTTTGGAGACATTGCTTGATGATAGTGTTGGAAATGAAATTGATTTGGAGCTTGAGAGAGGTGGTGTTCCTTTAAAGGTCACCTTGCAGGTATTTTCATCCAAGATTGTACTTGACACTTGTTCAATCAGAAAATGAATTTTCTATTTTTTTATTATTAGCTAAACGAGTGCATGTTCAATTTTGTATAGATATCTTTAAGTCGTCTATTGGTATTGCCACAGGTTCAGAACTTACACTCTATAACTCCAGATTATTTCTTGGAAGTAAGTGGTGGTGTGATTCATCCTCTATCATATCAACAGGTTGGTGTTCCTTAACATATTTCCCTTTTATACGAGGATGAAATTGAAAATAAAGATTATTATGGCCTGCAGATTGTTCTTGCTACAACATCTGTGGGCTTGTATGTATACCAAGCACGAGTCTTTATATTTGGATAATCATTGTAGGAATTTGAATTACTTTCCAAGCACCCTTACTGTATTCTTCCTGTTCTGAGAGAGGAAAGGTGCATTCTACAGACCAGTTTTGAAGAGATTGTAATGTCCGTCCCATGAGCATACAAGCGTGGACCGATCTTAACTTGGTATTTCTTGAGTCTTAAGCACCAAGAGATTTGCATCTCAACTGTTTTTGGATCACTATTAGAAATCTCTAATATCAGATCTAATTTATTTATAGCTCGACAGTTCTTTTATATCCATTAATTATTTACTCAATAAAATTTGAAAACTGCTAGAAAATAAAATCACTGGTATTTTAACTTTCAGAAACTGAAATTGTTAAAATTGGCAACTAGGGCAAAAGTCCATGTGGATCACCTTATTTATGGCCGCTGATATTTTTCTTGGATTCCTCTCACCGAGAGGTGTAGGATTGATCTAACAATCATCTGATTCCGACATGTATTCATGGAGATATGAATTTATTTGTATTCTTGAAAATTTTTCAAGGTCGGCCAGCAAGAAAAACAGTGTTTTACACCCCCAGCTTATCCTCAACGTGGCATATAAAAGGAGGAGACCTTGTGGCATAAACTCACTCATTTCATCTCTCATTCTTCTCTCTGCTAGTTTGATTGGGTATGCGTAGGAGGAGCAGGTCTCTCACATGTGGGAAGGAGGAGGACACAGATCTGGTTAGGGCAGCATTGACTTGGGTTGACTGAGGTGCAGGTGGGCAGATTGGACAGCGTTGACCAGCGTGGAGGCTTCTTGAAATGCGGATTGGGTTGGGCAGCCTCTCCTAGGCAGGCCGCATTTCTGGGCTACTTCCTTGACCTGTTTTGACCACGCTTTGAGCAGCATTGACTGTCAAAGGTTGACCGCAGATCTGTCCCAGTGTTGACTGCAGTTTGGCTGGTGATGTCTGACTGTTTTGGGCTTCCTATTCTTGCCGTTGGAGGCCGAGTTGACTGATGTTGACTAGAGGTCAAGTCTGACCTGTTTGACCAGCCTTGGCTTTGCTGGTTAGGGTTTTGCTGCTGCTGTCATAAAATTACAGATTTGTATAATTGTACTATCTCTTTCTTTCTGCTGAATTATTGAAGAATATAAGAAGAATTGATCAAGGGTTTCCCTGCATTGGGGTTTGTCCCTGGCTAGTGCCACATCTTGTGTCCTCTTGTCTTGGCTTGTCTTCTACTGTTCATATTTATGTTCTATCTGAATTTTACTCTCATGCTGATGTGATTGCTCTTCTGGAAATTGATATTGGGCTAATAAGAAAATTTGAAGTAAATTGCTCGTAAGCATAGAACATACCATAAATTAACATGGGATCGGAGCTGAGGTGAAGACAAAGCCCAAGCAAGAGTGAAAGAGCAATCACCGAAGACAGTTGGAAAAGACAAAGGGCTTCATGGGTTCCTCATCCCACTTCCTGGCCGAAGACAAGCTCCATGCAAAGTTTGACTATCACGGATGGAAGATGTGTCTTGATCTGACATTGGAAGAACAAGAAGTGTTGGACTATGTGAAGGGTAAAATCCCGGAGCCTCCATCAAATGCACTGGCTGCTACAAAGAACAAGTACACTAAGGGTGAAGTCAAAGAGAAGAAGATTATCCGAGATTCAATTGACAAGCGTCTGGTGGCCTACATTTCCGAGTTGAACACCTCCAAGGAGATCTACGACAGATTGGTAAGCTTGTTTAAGGTTAGTGATGCAAATCAAGTTTTGTTCCTCAAAAATAAGTTGAAGGATATTAAGAAGGGCAAGGACGAGGATATTCAATCCTACTTCTTAAGGATCACTGAGATCAAGAATGATCTTCTATCAATTGGAGAAGTCATTCCTGATAGGGAACTAACTATCACTACCCTTGGAGGGATCCCATTCGAATGGTATATATTTAGAACCACTCTTCTCAATAATGATCGAATTCCGGGGTTTGAAGAATTGATGTCGAGATGCATTCAAGAAGAGACAAGGATGGTGGAGCAAGAAATGCCTTCAAACAAAGGCAACCCCACTGCTTTCTCCTCTCATGCCAAAAGGAGAAATAATTCTAGGTCTAAAGGTCATTTCAAAAGAAAGCTCAGAGCGAAGGGTGGAAGGAAGGGAAGATGCTTTGTTTGCAATAAATTTGGCCACTATGCAAGGGAGTGTCCAAATAGAAAGGAAACATCACATGATGATGATCAAAATCACTCCAAGGGCAACTTCAACAACAACAATCAAAGGAATGGCAGGTTCAATGGCAAAGGAAAGAGGAATGCGGGAAATCAAGGAAATGGTCAACCCTCCAAGAAAGCAAGGAACTCCAGGTATGAATCAAATGTTGTTAATAATAAGCAAGATGAGTATTATTTGGTATCGTCCCTCTCCACTACCTCTCCTCCGGACTTGTTGGGAAATTGGCTTATTGATAGTGGTGCCTCAAGGCACTTAACTAGTTACAAGTAAGCTCACTCTAATCTGATAGAGAATGAGACAAAATTGGAAATTGTTCTTGGAGACAATTCCACCTATCACGTAAAGGGTGTAGGGAATGTTACCCTTCAATTAAATTAGGGTAACACAATCTATTTACAAGAAGTTTTATATGTACCTGATCTCAAGAAGAACCTGGTGTCATTTCGACAATGGAAGACAAAGGCTACAAGGTGGCATTCATCGATGGAAAGTACGTGTTTTGAAAAAGAATTTTAAAGATGCTTTTACTCTTGGTTTCGAGTTGACTCTTTATATCAAGTTGGAGGAAGTCCACTAGGGGTCATGTCTTGTGACACATCTCTACAATTTGAACTATGGCACCGGAGGTTTTGCACCTAAATTATAAGGCTCTACCCGATGTGAGACAGATGGTGACGGGGATGCCTGAGTTCAAAGTAGAGCATGAAGGTGTATGTCCGGGATGTGCCGAAGGAAAGCTTAAAAGGGGACCATTATCCTCAAGTAATAGCAAGACCTCCGATATTTTGCAGTTGGTTTACTCTGACATATCTAGTATGATGCCCATAAACACTTTGGGAGGATATCTATATTATCTCACTTTTACAGATGATTATTCTCGCAAGACTTGGATCTACTTCTTGAAAAAGAAGGATGAAGTGTTCACCTCGTTCTGTCACTTCAGCCTTGATCGAAAATCAAACTGAGAAGAGAATCAAGATAGTAAGGACTGATAATGGGATCGAGTATGAATCCAATGAGTTCCATGACTTTTGCAAAGAAGGCATTAAGAGGGAGACCTTAACACCATACACTCCTGAGCAAATGAAGTGGAAACTTCTCAGTAAACAGAAATATATGTATAAATATTGTATTAAAAAGATAAATAGATAGATGATGAATGATTACAACGTGGTTCCTGGCTTATATATCGCCATGGACACCCTTTGGGAAAGGGCATGATCTTATGATCGTGCCTTTTCGTCTAACTAAACCTAAAATTAAATAATAACCTAAAATTAACTAGTTTTTTACATAACATTGCCTTCCTCTCGAAAGAATGCTTTGTCCTCAAAGCACATGTAACGACGAACATTGTTGACAAAATGCTTCATTCTCTAAAGAAGCGTTTTCTTCAGGTAAGTTATTCCACTTGATCAGATACTCCAAGATGATCAAAGTCACACAGTTTAAAAGATCTTGGATTAATCTCTCAATTTCCGCTTTTTGGAGATGTGGATATCGGTATGGCTTGATGTTGATGGGGTCTGACCCTACCTTGACTTCTATTCTATGCTCAATTTCCCTATTAGGCGACATTTTCATAGGTAGGTCTTGAAATACTTTTTCATGCTTCCGAATCAAATCTTGTATCTCTGGTGACTCTTCTCTGGTCATATTTGCAGATAACATCTCTAACTGGTGACATTGTACTACATAAACAGGTGCTCCATTTCGACTCAGCTTCATCATCTGGGATGATGATGTAACTTGATTTTCTGGTGCTTGGAATCCGTGTAGCTTGTACTTCTGACCTCCCCATTTGAATTTTATAAATTGTACTTGATGGTTGGCGGCATAAGTACCTAAAGTTCGTAGCCATTGGATACCTAAAACTACATCTACTCCTCCTAACGGTACCGTGAAGAATGGAGACTTTAGATTAAAGTCTTGAATCTGCAAATTGACCTTATGGCATTTTCCTACCTTTTCAATCTTCTTACCATTAGCTACCATCACTTTCATGTTTGGTAAGGGAAATGAAAAGATATTGAGTCTCTTTGCCAGGGTTGCATCTAAAAGATTGTGTGTGCTTCCAGAGTCGGCGAGAACCACTACGTTGTTCTTCTTTATGTGTCCTTTTAACTTTAAAGTCTGAGGTTGTGATATCCCTGTCATAGCTGATAATGACACTTGTGGAATACTTCCATCATCTAATCTTGATGAGAATTCTGGGGCGTCTTCTGTGTCTTCTATGTCATAATCTTCACTGTTTGACTCATTGGTTGCTTCACAATTATATAGGTTCTTTGGTTCTTTTCCTTTAGCACATCTATGTTTGGGGTCCCACTTCTCACCACAACGTTTACATTTACCCTCTTTTATCCTTTGCATTTCCACATGAGATTTTTCATCTTCACGACGATGTGGTGGAACATATCTTGTATTATTTGAGTCCACATACTGGGGTATCCTTCGTCTTGCATAAGCTTTTTCCGCTTTTGACCAAAATATTGGTTCGGATTTCCTTTCCGCTGTTTTTGCTTTTTGTCTTGCTACTTCTATAGATGTAATGTCATGCATCTCAAGTTCTGCTTGTAAATGGGTTTTGAGTCCCGAGATGTATGACTGAATTAGACGAGATTCTGATAACCCAAGTACTCGTGTTACTAAGGTCTCCCATTCTTGAGTGTATTCATCCACACTTCCTTTTTGTCGTAATTTGATGAGTTTTGAAAGGAATTCTTCTTCCTTTACACCTTGGAATCTTTTGAAGAATGCATCTTTAAATTTTCTCCAGCTAATGACGTGTGTTGTCTTTTTCCACCACATATACCAGTTATATGCTTCTCCTTCCATTTTCATGGATGCATGCCTGAGCTTTTCGTCATCGTCATTGATGTCATATATCTCAAAGTATTCTTCTGCTTTATTTATATCCATGCAACATTGTTTTTTTCGTTTCCATCGAATTTAGGCATCTCGACTTTTGCCCTTCGCTGGTATGTTGCTACTGGTTGAGCGAGATTGGTAAAGTTATTCCAGAGTTGCTTGTTTGTAAAGGCTGTGTTACTTGCTTCTTGGTGGGGTGTCGCTGATTTTTTTGGGGATTCAACTTTGTCATGAGAGTTTGTGGACTTTGTTGAATCTGACGAGATGTGTTCTTGATTCTCTTCACCTTCTTTTAGTAGTTGTTCGGGTGTACAATTCGACCTTTTACACATAGTTTTCAGCATTGTTAAGACCTCTTTGATGCCTGCTTCTGTCTGAACATGGTAATTTTCCATATTTATTTGTATTCGATTTGTCGTATCGTGAAGCTTTTTGATTTCATCAGCTTGCTCCCCAAGCTTGATCTGGAATTCATCTAATCTTTTATTGACCTCATCGTGGTTGCTATTTATCTTATGCTCTGCATCCATTGTCATTGTCGACATTGAGCGGGTTTGCGGGGGCGTGTATTTATTTGCCAGCTAAAATATTTTTCCTCCCTCTTTTTTTTTTTAGCTAAAATAAATTTTATACACATAAATTTTAATTAATTAAAATAAATTTAATTAATTAAATTATTTGTATTGTTTATAATATATAATATAACTATATATATATATTATAAATATATATAACCACGGTTTGACCGATATCGTTTCCAACTATATACTATATGTATATATAAATTATATCTTTTCCAACTATATACTATATGTATATATAAATTATATATAATAATTATATAATATATAGTTAATTAATATAATTTACACACACACACACACACACACACACACACACACACACACACATATATATATCAGAAATGGAACGGCACAACCGTTCGACCGATCCTTGAGCAGATAACACCGTCGAGGAGGTTTAAGGAATGAGTCCGACCATGGAATGCAATCGCACAGTGTTTAGGGAAAATCGAAACAGGTGTGGGCAGTGTTGATATAGGAAAATTAACTAGTCAGTCGATTGTAGCTCGCTTAGTTAAAATATGATCCTGAGATATCCAAAATATTAATTCTGATACCAATTGTTATTTCGACGTACTGATATCTAAGGATGAATGGAAGCGGACATAACAGCGGAAGCGGTGCGGAGGAAGTCGGTGGGGACAGGGATGGACGACACGACGAGAAGCGGTAGATGTGGCCTGATAACAAGTTAAAATTTTTTATTTATTTTTGAATAACAACCTTCAGTTGGTACAAGTTATGAATTATTGGACGGAGTAAGTCTGGAGGTGTAGAGAACAGCGCAGCGAGAAAATAGAGGTGGTAAAGTAGCGACGTGTGGTCAGGGTCAGCGGACGGTGGGCGTAGTGACAGCAGACGGTGGGCAGAAAAGAATGCAGATGCGTGTGCAACAGATATTGTACGGAATGGACAGCGACAACGTGCGGAGAGTGTTGGAGTGGACGGGTATGGGTGGAGAATGGTATGTCCGATGAGAAATTGGCATGAGTAGTAGCGCAGAACAACGAGCACAGCGAAAGTGGGGGATAACGAACCCGCTCTGATACCCGATGAATTGGAAACTTCTCAGTAAACAGAAATATATGTATAAATATTGTATTAAAAAGATAAATAGATAGATGATGAATGATTACAACGTGGTTCCTGGCTTATATATCGCCATGGACACCCTTTGGGAATAAGATCATGCCCTTTCGTCTAACTAAACCTAAAATTAAATAATAACCTAAAATTAACTAGTTTTTTTACATAACAACAAAATGGTGTGGCTGAAAGGAAGAATTGTACGATTGTGGAAGCTATTTGTGCCATGCTCCATGATCAATGGCTTCAAAAGTTTGTATGGGCTGAAGCTGTGAATACCGCGTATATGTTCAAAACCGATGCCCTCATCAAGCATTGGACTCAAAGATTCCCGAAGAAATGTTCACTGCTAAGAAACCTGATGTCACTCATCTTAGAATTTTTGGAAGTGCCGTATACTTTCATGTGCCGAAAGAGAAGAGAAGTAAATTGGGTGCATCTGGAAAGAAAGGAATCTTTGTGGGCTATAGCGAAAATACTAAGGGCTACAGAATTTATGTGGTTGGTCAAAGGGAAGTCGAAATAAGCCATGATGTCACCTTTGACGAAGATATGGCTCTTAGCAAGGTTGACAATCTTTCTATTCCAAGGAAGGATAAAGAAGCTGACACCAGGAAATCGGATGAAAAAGAAGATGAAACAATGCCGGATGTTGAAGAACCTATGGATCCTATTGATCCTCCTCCTCAAGAGCTGTCCTCTTCCAGGAAGAGATCCTCATGGCTTATGGAGACTCTTGAAGATGCCGAAAGGCATATTGCACCCAGACGCACTTTCCATGAAAGCAAGAAGCCGATCAGAGATCAAGGATACTTGATCATTATGAGCACCGTCATTCAAAACCAACCTAAATCGTTCGAAGACGCCGTGGAGCATCAAGTATGGAAGGATGCTATGAATGAAGAATACGAGTCCATCATGAAGAATGATGTCTGGGATGTGGTCCCCAGACCCTAGGACAAATCAGTTGTCACCTCGAAATGGCTTTACAAAATGAAGCATGGAGCTGATGGGAGTACTGAAAAGTGCAAGGCTCGCTTTGTTGCTCTAGGCTTCTCTCAAAAGGAAGGTGTGGATTATGATGAGATATTGCACCTATTGCCCAATACACCACCATCCACTCGATCATAGCCCTTGCTACTTTGCAAGGATGGAACTTACATTAAATGGATGTCAAGACTACGTTCTTGCATGGTTTGATTAAAGAGGAAGTTTATGTGGAACAACTGGAGGGGTTTGAGATTCATGATCGGGAATCTCATGTATGCAGGTTGAAGAAAGCTCTCTATGGGCTGAAGCAAGCACTCCGAGCTTGGTATGAGAGGATCGATAACTATTTGATGAAGTTGGGATTCACTAAGACTGAAGCCGATCTGAACATTTACTTTAAGTTTGAAGATGATAAGCCTCTCATACTAGTGCTATATGTTGATGACCTCTTTTTGACTGGTGCAAACCCTCTCATTCACAAATGTAATAGGGAGTTGGCTTCCGAATTTGAGATAAGGACCTAGGATTGATGCACTACCTCCTAGGATTGGAGGTCTGTCAAAAGCCAGGAGAAATTTTCCTATCTAAAGGAAAATACATGGTGAAGATATTGGAAAGATTCGGGTTGGTGCATTGCAAGCACGTGACTACCTCGATGGAGCTTAACTTCAAGAAGTTATGCGATAGTGCTTCCGGACCTATATTGAGAAATACTTCTTAGTATCGTCAACTCATAGGAGCACTGATGTTCTTGGTGAACTCCCGTCTGGATATATGTTTTGCAGTCAACACGTTAAGCCAATATATGGTTGAGCCTCATCACTCACGTTGGATTAGTGCCGAGAATCTTCTGAGATATCTTCGGGGCACAATCACTCATGGATTGAGATACACTGCCGGAGATGTGAGGCTGCATGGCTATTTCGATGTTGATTGGGTAGGTAGTGTGGTGGATTGCAAGAGCACTTCCAGGTGTTGTTTCTCTTTGGGTTCTGCTTCGATATCCTGGATGAGTAGGAAGCAAAAGTCGAGTGGGGTTAAGCACCACTGAGGTTGAATGCATCGCTGCGAGTATGGCTTCCTGTGAAGTTCTCTGGTTGCGGAAGCTCTATAGTGAGTTGTTTGGACATACGCTGGATATAATTGTGATCCTCTGCGACAACTAGAGTGGGATTCATTTATCAGAGAATCCCGTATTTCATGATCGCTCCAATTACATCAATATTAGGTACCACTTGATCTGGGATATGGTACAACGAGGAGTAACAAGGCTCCATCATATTGGGACTGATAAGCAGGTCGCCGACAAAATTCTTGACTTTCTGAGAATGACTAGGAGTCGTGGAGAGAGTCGAGACCCTCTTATGAGGGTCTTGTATGATATGTACCTTGAGCTCTGGGAGCTCCGAGGGGCTTGGTGTACTTCTTGGAGTGATGAGAAACCATAGGGTGAGTAGTTCAACCTTCCCCTAGTGGTTTGCTGTGTATAGGGTGAGTGGTTCAACCTTCCCTTGTGATTCCCTGTGGCGACATGTAGGCAGGATGAGTGACATGAAGAGCAGTGGTGACACCTTCTAAGAAGACAAGGCTGTCCTTGATGAAGTGATTTGGAGAAGACATTGTTGAAGATAGACATGGCTTGTAGCAGAAGATATTGGGAGCCATAAAGGATCATTAAACTTATCTTGACGAATTGCAGCTGAGGGTTGGAGCCCTAGAGGTAGGAGCCTCATAGAGACAAGGTTGGTGTCTTGGAAGATAGGGTTGGAGCCCTCTAGATAGGAGTTCTCAAGGGACCAGGTTGGAGCCTGTACTAAAGATAGGGTCGGAGCCCTAGAGGATAGGAGTCCTCAAGAGACCAGGTTGGAGGCTGTACCAGAGATAGGGTTGGAGCGCTAGAGGTTGATGCCCCAAACTGACAAGGTTGGAGCCTTGGGAAGTCCAAGTCGGTGCTTGGCAAAACACAGGTTGGAGCCTGGAAGATTGAAGATTGGCGTCTTCATCTAGGGTTGGAGATCTACACATTATTGTATTGGATTTATTGTAAAGAGGATTGGAGTCCTCATCATTGATTAATAAAATTATTATTCTATCATTGTTCATTTTGTGTTCTAATGATAAGTGACCTAATTGGTAAAATTAACAATTGAAAAGAAATACTGATTCACCCTCCACTTAGTATTTCCAACAATTTTTCATTTAATTTTTGTTTCTTTGTTCTATTTAAATAATGGTCTGTTTCCCTATATTATAAATTTATAACATAATGAACCCTTGAGGAATGAATATAAGCTCAGGCAGTGATCCAGAACATACATATATTTATTTTTGTCTACAATCTATACTCCCAAAATTCTGAGCTCCATTATATAAAAATAGGTAAGTTCGTAAAAAATAATCAAACCAAATTTTTAATATTTCGTGGTTTTTGTGGACATAATTTGTTTCTGTATCCTGCTTTTGGAATTCAGCTTCAGTTCTTCTTGTTAATGTGTTTAAGCTATAAAATGGTTTGTGGTTTTGATAAGCAGTGCCCAGATTTCTCAGTCTTAAATTTTTTCATCTCCACATTCCTTCTTGTGCTTTATTCTGCAGTATTGTGCGTATGTAACTCTTGTTTCATATAATCATTCTTTTGGGCTTCTGATATTGTCCAAATTATGATGTCTATCAGATTTGGTGTGTTGACACTGTGTGTGAACCACATTTAGTAATTAACAGTGACAGCTGGTATGCATTTAGAATAAATTTTACATGCCTATATGAGGGATCTAACTTAGATCCACCTTTACAAGCTTTAACTATTTCTTTTCTTGCTGCAGACAGAACTATACTTTTAGGAAGTATCTGTGTTCTGTTTTAGATGATCTGTCCTTATTATGTCATCACAATTTTCCTAGTTTTCTTTATTAAGTGTTTCTACTTTTTGTTATGTTATCATAATATTTCCCTTCATTCTTCTCTCTGTTACAGGCCAGGAATTTCCGCTTTCACTGTGGTCTAGTCTATGTTGCTGAACCAGGGTAAGGTTGTGTAATGAATTTCTTCTGTTGATCATAATTTATATTGTTATGTTATGAAGCTCATAGTTGGTGATATTGATGCATAGTTTGTAGAGATGTATGTTTGCCTAGTTGTTTTGAGAGTTTTGCATAAGATGTGTCTAATTTGTCATGTTGTAATAAAGATAATCGATAAATCATAATATGTGATGTTATATAATATGTAATTCAAAAGAAGACTGAAAATTCTATCATTGTAGCCACTGATTTACTTTTGCTATTTCTTTCATCATAAGTTATTCATGAAATTACTTCAACAAATATTAAAATAAATATTGCTGCAGATATCACATAGTAATGCAGAAACAAAAATATGCACACATTGACACAGTTATTTAGGACTAATGTCCCCGGAAAAACCCAATGTGGGAAAACTGTTGCAGCAAGGGAGGATTTTATTATTCAGCAATTTTCTTGTACAACAGGGTGCCAAACTGGCTTACCCACAAAGAGAAAAACTTCCAGTACTTTCCTAAACCTAGCATAGGCCCTACCGACCTTTGCTACAGCCTTAAACCCTATGCGTCAGCCTACTGAGGCTCTACATAGCCTCTCTGGGCTTCTACGTCACTCTTGCAGCCTTTGTGTGGATCATGCAGGCCCTTCTGGCTCTGTGCAGTTTCTGCTGCCTCTTCATGGCTTCCTTTGGTTCTGTGTCTGCCACTTCTATGTTGATCTTGTGTCTCTCTGTTTCATACTTGCTGTCTCCTGATTGCTCTCCAGACCACTGGTTCAATTTCTCAGCAAACCCCGCTCCAGAAATTGAACCGAGTGGTCTCCCTCAGTGTGTTCTCCAAGTGCCCCTCAACCCTCCTATTATACTTTTTTCTGTTGACATCTCAACGGATGAGATTAAGTCCCTAATCAACGACTAAGATTAGATCTGGCTTGATCCATGTCTTTTGCACCATTTTAACACAGATTCATATTAATACACATTAATATTTTACTATTCCTATGTTTAGACTTAGGGACTCCATTAAAAATATTAATTATTTTAATATCTCCTGATTTGTTTAGAATTTGCCCAAACCCTTTCTGGGTATTGGAGATCTCATGTGCCCCAACCTCTCCACCAAATTTCATGGCTAGAGCACATCCGATGCTACCACAAATCAACACCCCCTCTTAGCGAGGACTGTGCTCTAACAATACTCCTCACTGAGTATTACTTTGATCATCCGGCATCGGTACCACAGACTTCCATTTCCTACTACACTAGGAGGTTATTCCTGATCCAATGTTGAAACAGTACCCAAAGGTACTTTTCCGATCCACTAAACTTCCTGCCCATTCTGCATCAGTAATCCACTCAACCTGATATCTTTCCCCTTGTTGTACAAGAGCCCGTAATCACCTGTTCCCTATAAATACCTGAGAACGTGCTTAGCTGCTGCCTAATGAGCCCTCTTTGGTTCAACCATGAATTGACTGAGGGTGTTGACAGTGTAGCAAATATCTGGCTTGGTATTGAGTAGATACATCAAGGAGCCTATGAGCTGTCGGTATAGGGTGGGATCAACATCCTTGTCTTCTGATGCATCAATCTTCTTTCAGTTGGTGATCATTGGCATAGCCATAGGTCTACAGTCTCCCATCCCGAACCTTTTCAGAATTTCTGTAGCATACCTTCCTTGCCCAAGGAAGATTTCTCCTTTCTGCTGCCAAACTTCCAACCCTAGAAAATAGTGCATTCGTCCTAGATCCTTCATATCGAATTCTGTGGCTAGATTCTTCTTGCAATCTTCAATGAGTCTGGATGATCTTGTCAGGAAGAGATCATCCACATATAATACTAAGATAAGTGGCTTGCTCTCTATGACCAAATAGTAGAGATTCAGATCTGCGTCACTCTTGACAAACCCCATCTTCTGCAAGTAGCCATCTATTCGACCATACCATGCTCTTGGTGCCTACTTCAGCCCATACAAGGCTTTCTTTAGTCTGCATACATGAGACTTCTTCTCATGAGTTTCAAAGCCCTCTGGTTGTTCAATGTGTACCTCTTCTTCTATTACGCCGTTCAGAAATGCCGTCTTGACATCCGTCTGATGGATCTCCCATCCCATCTGGGCTGCTAGAGATATCACGGTCCTAATAGATGTATACCTGGCTACCGAGGCGAAGGTTTCTTCATAGTCAATCCCTTCCTTTTGAGCATACCCCTTAGCCACAAACCTAGCCTTATACTTTTCAATACTGCTGTCCGCAACATATTTGATCTTGTAGGTCCATCTTGAACCTACCGCAGATCTGTCTTGAGGTCTTGACACCACCTCCCAGACATTGTTTACCATTATGGAGTTATACTCCTCCACCGTCGCATCTAGCCAGAACTGACGCTGAGCTGCCTCCTTGAAGTTAGCAGGCTCTGCATCTTGAGCTACTAATGCTTGATACTTGTCTGGCTATTTTTGCTCCCTTTTACTGTTCCTTGGCTCTCTAATGAAGTTTTCTGCATCACGCAGAATCTGATGAAGTTCCCTGCTGGTTCTTCCTCTGCCAACAGGTGCTTTTGTTTGCTCCTCTTCGTCATCTTGAGAATCTTCCTAATCTGAGGAAGGATTCTTCACTCTCGTTGGTTGAAGAGGCATGACTAACGGATCCTCTTTCGACGTCTCCTTGGAAGGCATTCCGCAAGATCTTCTGAAAGCTCTGTCCTCCATGAACTTTACATCTCATAGTACTTTACCTTCCTGCTCGCTGGAAGATAGATCCTGTATGCCTTAGCATTCTCGCTATATCCTTGCAGATACCCCTTTTTTGTAGTCTGATCCAACATCTTCCTCTTTTCTTCGAGTATGCGACAATATGCCAAACTCCCAAATATCCTAAAATCGCTGACTTCAGGTGTCTTCCCAGTTAAGACTTTCTTTGGAGTAATCTTGCCCAATGCCCGATGAGGAGTCCTGTTTTGAACGTAGACAGCTGTGTTGCATGCTTCTGCCCACAAGAATTTTGGCATATCCTGATCATACAACATGACCCTAGGTGCTTCTACGATAGTCCTGTTTTTCCTTTCTGCCACCCCATTTTGCTCCGGATTGTGGTGAGCTATCCACTCTCTTCTGATGCCTTCCTTAGTGCAATAATCAGTGAAGTCCTTATTGACATATTCTCCACCGTTATCTGAGCGAAAGACTTTGATTTTCTTACCTGTCAGAGTCTCCACTAGAGCCTTGAACTCCTTGAATTGACAGAAAACCTCATCCTTGGTTTTCAAAAAATAGATCTAAGTTTTCCTCGAGTGGTTATCAATGAAGGTAAGGAAATACTCAGCACCGCTGAGAGATTTGATGGACATAGGTCCGCAGATATCTGAGTGTATCAATCCTAGTACACTCTTGGCCCTGTGGTTGCTCTTAGAAAATGTCGTCTTGGCATACTTTCCTAGAGTTCATCCCTTGCATACATCATCTTGTTCCGTACTCAGATTCAGAACTCTTGTTATAGTGCTCCTGAGATTTCTCAGAGCTCCATGGTGCAAGTGACCCATCCTTCTATGCCATAGTTCGTTCAAGTCTTTGTCCCCATGACTACCTATTAGTGCCATTGGAGATTCTAGTTGTAATCTGTACAACCGATTACTTTTGATCCCGATCTGCACTTTCTTTTTCCATCTCAGGTGTTTGACGTATACCTTTTCCTTGATGAAGTAGACGTCATAGCCCTTGTCTTGTGGTTGTGACTCGGAAAGTAAGTTCATCCCCAATCCTGGCACATGCAACACATTTGTGGCATGGAACAACTACCCGGATTTTGTCTGAAAAAATATGGTACCCTTTCCTATTGGAGCACTCTTTGCCTTGTTCCCCATGGTGATCTGAAAGTTCATCTTCTCTTCTCGATATTCTGAGAAACACTCCCTGATTCTTGTCATATGCCACGAGGCTCCACTGTTTAACATACTTCTGATGATGCAACACTAGTCATGCACGCCACTTCTTCTTCCAACCTAGAAGCCAACATAGAGAAATCAAAATCTCTCTCTCTCTGGTGCAATCTTCTGAAAATCTGCGTGAGTCCCCTGAGGTGGATGCCTCTGCATCGTGGTCTCGACCCATAACTGATTTTCCCTTTCTGTCTCTAATTACTTGCTCCGATGCCATGTGAAAATTCTATCACTGTAGCAACTGATTTACTTTTCCTACTTATCTTATCATAAGTTATTCATGAAATTACTTCAACAAACATTAAAAAAAATATTGCTGCAGATATCACATAGTAATGTAGAAACAAAGTATGCACACATTGACACAGTTATTTTGGATTAATGTCCCCAGAAAAATCCAATGTGGGAAAACCGGTGCAGCAAGGGAGGATTTTATTATTCAGCAATTTTCTTGTACAATAGGGTGCCAAATTGGCTTACCAACAGATAGACAAACTTGCAGTACTTTCCTAAACCCAGCGTAGGCCCTACTGATCTCTGCTACAACCTGAAACCCTTTGCGTCAGCCTACTGAGGCTCTACGTAGCTTCTCTGGGCTTTTGCGTCACTCCTGCAACCTCTGCGTGGATGACGCAGGCCCTTCTGGCTCTGTGCAGTCTCTGTTGCCTCAACGTGGCTTCCTCTGGTTCTGCGTCTGCCTCTTCTGTGCTGATCTCCCGTCTCTGTGTTCCGTACTTGCTGCCTCCTGACTGCTCTCCAGACCACTGGTCCAATTTCTCAGCAAACTCGCTCCAGAAATTGCACTGAGTGGTCTCACTCAGTGTGTTCTCCAAGTGCCCCTCAAGCCTCCTTTTATACTTCTTTTCTGTTGACATCTCAACGGCCGAGATTAAGTCCCTAATCAACGACTAAGATTAGATCTGGCTTGATCCATGTCTTTTGGACCATTCTAACACAGATTCATATTAATACGCATTAATATTTTATTTTCTTTAAGTTTAGACTTAGGGACTCCATTAAAATATTAATTATTTTAATATCTCCTGATCTGTTTAGAATATTTCCAAACCCTTTCTGGGTATTGGAAATCTCATGTGCCCCAACCTATCCACCAAATTTCGTGGCTAGAGCACATCCGATGCTACCCCAAATCAACAAAGACAACCTGACATGGATACTGTACAAGGCTATTGAATTACAGGTAAAATCTTTTAGGTTTGATGTTAAAATTATTTTTGTTTGCTTGAATATAATTTAATAGCTGTTTAGAGACAACATCCTTTTTGTACATCACAATTGCCTTGAGATACACACAATAGAAAATCTGCACATGGTAGTGGTCTAAGTCTACTGTATTAGAATCCAAAACATTAGTGTACTTCCATTTTGTGACTTTCAAATTTTATTTAGATGCTTATTGTTTAGAGAAACGTTGCAAACATTGACATCGAGATAAAACAGGCAAGTGTCTGGAAAAAGAAAAAATCGTAAAAATTAGGCAAAATTAATAAAAAGTGGCAAAATTTAAAAAATACAAATATATATATATATATATATATATATTTTTTTTTTTTTTCAATTTATTTAGTATCTAAAGCATCCATAACATAGAATAAATCCATTGACACATAAATATGAAAAGAAAACTAATATATAAGATGTGTAATATGTCTAGTGCTACATCACATATTATAGTGAATCATGTCTTGAATCCTGACTCAACGTCAAAATATCAACAAAAAATATAATAAATTTATATCATATCTTGAGTCATATACAATGAAATGAACAACTAGTTTCAACTTCTTACTTCTAACCTAAGTCACCGAATTCGTCCTAAACCCCCTGCGAATCCCGAATCCGGCGAATCCGACACGATTCGGTCCCGATTCGTGCCCAAATCATAGGACATGTCGTGTCCGTTTTGGACACGTCGTGTCCGAGGGCATGTTGCGATTTTAGGACACGTGTCCGGTTTCCAGGACTCACTAAGCTCAGCGCGGGAATGAAAAGGGCGTGTTTGCTCATTAAAATTGTCATTTGGCAAGTGATTTGCGCTGTTGGCAAGTGATTTGTGCTGTTGGAGCAAGGAGTAAAGCATTTTGGCAGCGTCATGATCAAGTCTAGGCCCTAGTATTGATATGCTATTCATGGTAATGTTAAATTCTTAAAGTTAAAGTGACATTTTCCTTAATCTTCATTTTCATCTTTTTACTTAAATTTTTAACATTACCATGAAACGACTCAGGATGTTTGAGAGTGGTTCCGACCTCATTGGATTTCATATGGAGAAAGTAGAATTTTAGATTTCATTCAAAATCCAACAGACTTATCAGTTTTTCAGGATTTTAGGATTGGGGGATTGCAATGTTTCCATTGAATTTTGTCATGTATTAGGGTATGGAACTCGTATTTAATCAAGAGCACCAAACCAAGAGCTTCTGAATATGTCGTTCCCGCTCCCATGTTCGCTCCCGCTCCCTGCTTTCGCTCCCGCTCCCAAGTAGCACTGTTCCTGATGATATGGGTCTGGACACCATTGTTGAGTTGGCATTGGTCAACATGGATCTCAATGATCCATTGCTAGAGCCTGTTAGATTTGATGACTTAGAGGGGTCAACCTCCATACCAGCAGATGCAGAGGCAACTATGGATACAGCGGAGTAGGAGGATGTAGAGGAGAGTAGTGGGGACCATGATGATGGGGACAGTGATGGTGATTCTGATACTGATTGATGCCTTGAGGCTTGTATACCTGTAGTTGTTTTATATTTTATATTTCTATTTGCCATTGGCATTGCACCAATACTACCTATGTAACACATTTTGATTTGATGACTTAATGAGAAAACTACAGTTGTCAGTGTGTTTATCTTACTATCTTGTAGTTGTAAGTTGTCTTTCATTTATGAATTATCAATCATGATTTAAATTTTTAATAGATTTATCATTTATGTGACCAGTACCACTGACATTTATTTGAATTTTGTATGTACTATGCATGCTAATAGCTATAGATGAAGATCTATGTTTGAAATCAATAAATTTGTATCATTAATTAAAATGTGTAAGAAATATGATAATATCTAATTTTTAATATATATGTATATTTTTTAAATATATATATATATATATATATATATATATTTTTTTTAATAAAATAATATATAACATGTCCTAACATGTCCTGTTCCGAGGGGTCAGCGTGTCCGAATCCGACACCATGAATCTCAAATCCTACGTGTCCCGAATCCTCGTGTCAGGTGACTTAGCTTCTAACTAATGATTTCTTGTGTCCCTTTTGCGAGAAAATGTAATGGCTTTTCCTCTAGATGGAGAAAGCCGTTGGGCTGACTTTGGACTTTGATGTCCTTTAGAAGGAGGAGGTAGAATACATCCTCTATTGGTGACCATGGGAGGTGGTGTCACCTCCTCCTCTTCATCCTCCACTAGATCTATCTCCCTTGCAGGGGCTACCTCCTCCACTGCCTCCTCTAACCAGTCACAGGTCATTTCTGTGACAGGCCTCTTGTTAAATTGGCAACTAGGGCCAAACTTCATGTGGGTCATCTTATTCGTGGCTAATAATATTTTTATTAGATTCCTGTTGTTGAAAGGTATAGGATTGATCTAAATATCATCCGATTCCGATAAGTATTTATGGAGATATGAATTTATTTTGATTATGGAATTATTATCAAGTCGACCTACAACTCATGTATGCTCGGAAGCCCAATAGTTGCATCTATTCAAACATCATCAATTGTGTATAAATACAAGAGGACTTTTCCTCATTTGCACTCACTCATCTCAAAGTTCCTTCTATAAATTAATTACTCCAAAAGACTTGGAATATCAAGTTATCCATGAGGATACAAATATTATATTAAATGAATAAGAATAAGAATGAATGAATGATTTATAATGAGAACGAGAGGCTTGCTTATATATCAAGCGTCTCTTCATGAAGAGTCATGTCTCATTTAGACATGCCTCTTCAACGTAATTACTAATTAACTAATAGTTATTTATGCTTATTATCATTTATATTATTTTACATTATTAATATATATTTTCTTCGTTACACTCTTCTCTCTCCTGTGCAGAAAAGAGGGTCTTCTCTACTGCATAGAAAAGAGTCTCTCTCTCACACATGTGGAAGGAAGCTGCTAAAATTGAAGCTCCAACTGCAGATCCAAAGTTTGACCAGCGTGGACCATCAAACCTCCTCTTCTGAACTGCGCTGTAGGTTCATCTGCACCTCCTCCGAAGGCTGCAACTTTTGGTGGTGGAATCAAGTCGATCCGATGGTTGGTTTGCGAGATATCAACTGCCCTAGTTTGAAGGAAGTTGCTGAAACTGAAACTGCAACTGCAGATCCAAAGTTTGACCAGCGTGGACCATCAAACCTCCTCTTCTGAACTGTGTGGTATGTTCATCTAAACCTCCTCTGAAGGTTTCAACTTTTGGTGGTGGAATCAAGTCGATCCAACGGTCAGTTTGCGAGATATCGATTGCTCTAGTTTGAAGGAAGTTGCTGAAACTGAAGTTGCAACTGCAGATCCAAAGTTTGACCAGCGTGGACCATCAAACCTCCTCTTCTGAACTGTGTTGTAGGTTCATCTGAACCTCCTCTGAAGGCTGTAACTTTTGGTGGTGGAATCAAGCTGATCCGATGGTCGGTTTGTGAGATATTGACTGCCCTAGTTTTGATGATGAAGTCGCTAATGTTGATGCTGCTGATCTAGGGTTTTCTACTGCTGATATAAATTAGATTTATTGTACTATTTCTCTCTGCTGAATTATTGAAGATAAAAGAAGATTTGATCAAAGGGTTTTCCCACACATTGTGGGGTTTGTCCCTGGCTAGCCGCCACATCTTGTGTCTCTTGTCTTGGCTTGTTTTCTGTCAATTGTTTAAGGTACAAATGGAAAACCGGAGAAGTCAAAACAAAGAAGATCATCTGGGACTCTATCGACAAGCACTTGGTGGCCTACATCTCTGACCTGAACACCTCCAAGGAAATCTACGATAGACTGGTGAGTTTATTTAATGTTAATGATGCAAATCAAGTTTTGTTTCTTAGAAATAAGCTGAGGGAAATCAAGAAGGGTAAAGATGAGAGTATGCAAGCATACTTCTTAAGAATCACCGAGATCAAGAACGATCTCCTATCTATTGGGGAGACTATTACTGATAGGAAAATGACTCTCACGACTCTTGGAGGATTACCATCCGAATGGTACATGTTCAAGACTACTCTTCTGAACAATCATGTAATTCCTAGTTTCAAGGAATTAATGGCTAGATGCATTCTAGAAGAAACAAGGGTAGAAGAGCAAGAAATGCCCTTGCCGAAAGGTCCTCCTGCTGCCTTTTTTTTTAATGCTAAGAAAAGAAATAATTCCGAGTCTAAATCGAAAAGAAAGGCTAGACCTAAGGGTGGAAGAAAAGGACGATGTTACATTTGCAATAAAGCAGGTCACTATGCAAGGGAATGCCCTGATAGAAAGGAATCTCACCGTGATGATGATCAAAATCCCTTTCATGGTAATCGAAGGGATGGAAAATTCAATAGCAAAGGTAAAAGGAATGTTGGAAATCAAGGAAGAGGACAACCATTCAAGAAGGCTAGAAATTCCAGGATGTATTAAATGCACCTGACCTCCGAAAGAACCTGGTGTCCATCTCGGCAATGGAAGACAAAGGCTACAAGGTAACCTTCAGCGATGGCAAGGTACGTGTATCGAAAAATAATGTTAAAGATGCCTTTACTCTTGGGTTTCGTGTTGATTCATTATATCAAGTCGATGAAAGTCAGGTAGGTGTCATGTCTTATGACACATCTCTTCAGCCCACCTTCATTACAAAGATCTACCCGATGTAAGACATATGGTAACAGGGATGCCCGAATTCCGAGTAGAAAAAGAAGGTGTATGTTCGGGATGTGTCGAAGGAAAGCTCAAAAGGGGACCATTCCCCTCAAGCCTAAGCAAGACCTCCGATATATTACAGTTGGTTCACTTAGGCATACTTGAGGTTGGCATTAAGAGGGAGACTACTACACCACATACTCCAGAGAAAAATGGTGTGGCACCGTACGATTGTGGAAGCTGTCTCTATGGGTAGATGATGTAACAATGCCTGATGTGGAAGAACCGATGGATCCTATTTATCCACCTGAGCCTTCCTCTTCCAGGAAGAGGCCTTCATGGCTTAGGGGGATACTTGATGATGCTGAAAGACATGCTGCACCCCGAGGAACCTTCCGTGAAAGTAAGAAACCCAACAGGTATCAGGGATACCTGACCAGTATGAGCACAATCATACAAAATGAGCCTTCATCATTCTCAGATGCCATCAAGCATCAAGTATGGAAGGATGCTATGACCATTATGAAGAATGATGTCTAGGAAGTAGTTCCCAGACCCCAGGACAAGACAATTGTTACTTCAAAATGGCTTTACAAGATAAAGCTGCCGCAAATGGAAGTATGAAATAGTATAAGGCTTGTTTTTTTTCTCGTGGTTTCTCCCAGAAGGAAGGTATAGACTATGATGTGATATTTGCACCTGTTGCCAGATATACGACCATCTGCTTGATCATAGTCCTTGTGGCTTCACAAGGATGGAACCTACATCAGATGGATGTCAAGACCGCGTTTTTGCACGGTTCGATCAAAGAAGAGGTCTATGTGGAGCAACCCGAAGGATTTGAGATTTATGAAGCAGGTTGAAGAAGGCTCTCTATGGGCTTAAGCAAGCATCCCAAGCATGGTATGAGAGGATCGATAGCTACTTGATGAAGCTGGGATTCACTGGGAGTGAAGCCGATCCTAACCTTTACTTTAAGGTTGAAGATGACAAACCTCTCATACTGGTGTTGTATGTGGATGACCTCTTTCTAACAGGTGCATACCCTCTCATTCACAAATGTAAGAGGGAGTTGGCTTCCGAATTTGAAATGAAGAACCAAGGACTTGAAGTGTGGCAGAAGCTAGGGGAAATTTTCCTATCTCAAGGAAAATATGTGGTGAAGATTCTTAAAAGATTTGGTATGGTGGATTGCAAGCTTGTGACTACCTCGAGGATCTTAACTTTCAGGAAGTTATATGGTAGTGATGTCGGACCAGATTTGGGAAATGCCTCTGAGTTTCAAAAACTCATTCACGTTGATGTTTTTGGTGAACCTCCGTCTGAACATATGTTTTGCAGTTAGCATTGTGAGCTCATATTTGGTTGAGCCTCACTAGATTGGTGCCAAGAATCTTCTAAGATGTCTTCAGGACACAATCTCTCATGGATTGAGATACACTGCCGGAAATATGAAACTGCATGATTATTCGAACACTGATTAGGCAGGTAGTGTGGAGGATCACTAGAGCACTTTTTAGTGTTGTTTCTCTTTGGATTCTACTTCGATATAATGCATGAGCAGGAAGCAGATGTCGGTTGCCATAAGCACCGCCGAGACCGGATACATATCTATGAGTATGATCTCGTATGAAGTTGCCTGGTTGGGGAACAATGAGCTGTTTGAACACATACCACTGTGATTCTCTGTAACAACCAGAGGTGGGATTTGATTATTGAGGAATCCCGTATTCGTCGATTGGTCCAGCAGATAGACATCATCTGGGATATGGTAAGTCGATGAGCAAGGAGGCTCCATCGCATTAAGATGATGTACAGGTCAATAGACCTTGTTAAAGCCCCGCGGAAAGATCTAATATGTGATTTTCCCAAACAACTTGGAGTCATCAAGAAACCCTTGTACAAGGGTCCTGCGTGTTGCATACATTGAGCGCTGGGAGCTTTGAGGGCTTGCGGTTCTTATTGGAGCAACATATGATTACAGGGTGACTCACCCTCCCCTGGTGGTGCGCACTGGAACAAGATGATTCGCTCTCTTGTGGTACAAGATGATTCACTCTCTTGTGGAATAGGATGATTCGATCTCCTGTGTAGCAAGATGATTAGTTCTCCTGTGAGGCTTGGATTGATGTGTTCTGCATGGCGATTGTAGCAGGATTGATGTGTTCTCTTATGAGGCCTAGATTGATGTGTTCTCCATGGCGATTGTAGTAGGATTGATGTGTTCTCCTGTGAGGCCTGGATTGATGTATTCTCCATGGTGATTGTAGCAGGATTGATGTGTTGTCTTATGAGGCCTGGATTGATGTGTTCTCCATGGCGATTGTAGCAAGATTGATGTGTTCTGCTGTGAGGCCTAGATTGATATGTTCTCCATGGCGATTGTAGCAGGATTGATGTGTTCTCCTGTGAGGACTGGTTGATTAAGTTCTCCTGTTGAGGCATCCTACCCATGCAGTCTGGGACTCATGGGAAGTACCTCTCATCTGATCAATGAGCAGGGAAATGAAGTTAGGGACCATAGTAGTACTGATAGACACATCGCTGTATCTACTGTACTCCCTACACTAGGATGACCTCCATTGATCTGGGATCAATGAGACTGGTCTGGGACCAGTGGTAAGAGTTGTACCATACTATGACGCTGTCTTCGGGTCAGTTGAGACTGGTCTGGGACCAATGGTACATACTCTGAGACTGACTTCGTGTCAGTGCAGTACTGGTCTGGGACCAGTGAGAGTGGTACATATTATGACGCTGACTTCGGGTCGGTTGACACTGGTCTGGGACCAGTGGTACACTCTTTGAGACTGTAATACTGGTCTAGGAAGAGTGATAGGAGTGGTACCTACTATGAAGTTGACTTCGGGTCGGTTGAGACTGGTCTGGGACCAGTGGTACGCACTCTGAGATTGATTTTGAGTCAGTAGAAGATGATACTGGTCTGGGACCAGTGGAGTTGTACTCACTATGACGCTGACTTTGGATTGGTTGACACTGGTCTGGGACCAGTGGTACATACTCTGAGACTGACTTTGAGTCAGTATGATACATCCTCGATCATTTCTTCTTCTTCATTATTCGGACAAAAGTAGAGCAGAACATAGCAATGCAAGAGCAGAGTAGAACAAAGCAGAAAAACACAGATCAGTACAGGGCAGAACAAGACAAAGCAGAATAGAGCAGAGTAGGGCAAGGGTCAGGCTGTACAGGACAATGCATTTGATGGATAAATAGTAGCGACCGATAGGTAGATTGCAGATGAAGTTCTCCCTAGTTGAGAGGGAGTGTTAAATTGGCAATTAGGGCCAAACTTCATTTGGGTCATCTTATTCATGGCTAATAATATTTTTATTAGATTCCTCTCGTTGAGAGTGTAGGATTGATCTATATAGATCATCCGATTCCGATAAGTATTTATGGACATATGATTTTTTTTTGATTATGGAATTATTATCAAGCCGACCTACAACTCATGTAGGCTCAGAAGCCCAAGAGTCGCATCTATTCAAACATCATCAGTTGTGTACAATGTTGCACGAAGCGGGAGCGAAGCGGAAGCGTTTTTTGGAAGCGGGGACGCCGAAGCGTCATTTTCCAAAAATCTAGGAAGCGAAGCGTCCGCGGAAGCGTCTGCTATATATATATATATTTTATATTTTTTTGCATTTATACTCAAAACAAACATCCCAAATACCAAATTAATTGTAGAAGACATGAAAACATGCATATTTTTGCATAAATCAAGATAGATATAACATCCATTGTACATTAATGATCTAGAATCTAGATTCTTCTCCTCTTGTCTAGCCTTTGCCTCTACCTCGATTGTCTAGGGATATTAGCTAAGTTGTAGGAAACGTGGCCCTAGGGGGCGTTTCGCCAGGGGAAACGAAACGAAACGCGTTTCCTCGTACCGTACGGCCTGGAAACGCGTTTCCGGCCGTACGACCATGTTTCCCGAAATGGAAACGTGGTCGTATGGCCGGAAACGCGTTTCCAGGCCGTACGGGCCACGTTTCCCCAAAAAAAACATTTGTTTTTTTTGTTTTTTTTTTTCTAATGTAGATCTCTTACATTTGTTTGCCCTAGTGTTGATATGCAGTTCATGGTAATGTTAAATTCTTAAAGTAAAAGTGATATTCTCCTTTATTTTTCATTTTCATCCTTTTACTTAAATTTTTAACATTACCATGAAATGACTCAGGATGTTTGAGAGTGGTTTCGCCGTCATTGGATTTCATATGGAGAAAGTAGAATTTTAGATCTTACTCAAAATCCAGCAGACTTATCTGTTTTTCAGGATTTCAGGATTTGGGGGATTTCAATGTTTCCATTGGATTTTATCATGTACTAGGGTATGGAACTTGTATTTAATCGAGAGAACAAAGCCCTCTATGCAGGGGAGACTCCCAATAATCAAGAGAATGTAGGGTACTAGGGTATGAAACTTGTATTTAATCAAGAGCACTAAGGTCATTCGACTATGTAGGAGGAGACTCCCAATCAACCACGAGACAAAAAATTAGAAATTTTTCGTGGCTGATTTTGGATATTTCTATTTTCATTATGTGATTATTCATGAGTAAATGTGATGTAAATTTAGATACTTATAGTCTATGCATTGACAATTGACAATTTTATCATAATGTAATAAATTAGAATGTATCATATATGCTTTATGATTGCACATATTTCTTAAATTCCTAATATATATATATATATATATATATATATATATATTCGCGTTTCCCCGTTTCCAAAATTTGGGGAGGTCGCGTTTCGTATCGCTTCCCGTTTCGGAAACTCGTACTCGTTTCCCCGTTTCGTGCAACCTTGGATATTAGTCAACATTGCCCAATTTTGATCAAACTACCTAATTCAAGACTTAAAATATGGTAGAAAAAGCTTAACATGTTTGATCGATGATTTTGACTTGATTGAAAGGTAATTTTTTGCTAAGGGCGTGCCGCGTGACAAAGGAGTTCAACAATTAACACCACCAACACCAGGGTACATATAGGGCTTGGTGCTCTTGATTAAATGCTAATCGCATACCTTCATACTTGATATAATCTAATGAAATGCCACAATCCCATTGATCCTGAATACCTGAAAACTGTTAAGTCTGCTGAATTTTGAATAGGATATGAAATTCTATTTTCTCCATATGAAGTCCAATGAGGCTGGAACCACTCTCAAACATTCTGAGTCATTTCATGGTAATGTTAAAAATTTAAGTAAAAGGATGAAAATGAAAAATAAAGGAGAATGTCACTTTTACTTTAAGAATTTAACATTACCATGAGGGAGCATCTGCTATATTTATATATTTTTTTGCTTTCATTTGTCACCCTAACCCAAGGTGGACCCACCCCCAACAAGCAAACTCACCTAAAATTTAAAAAAAAATTGAAAAAAAAACGATTTTCTAAATGCTTTTCCGGAAGCTTTTCTGGAAGCGTACGGAAGCGTCTGGGAAGCGCCGTACGAAGCGCGCTTCGGAAGCGCCAGCGCTTCCAAATTTCCAGGAAGCGGCTAAAAAATCCGGAAGCGCGGAAGCGCGCTTCTGGCCAAGCTTCCTAGGCGCTTCCGTACGGGACGCGCTTCGGGGCTTGGAACCGGGGGGGGCACTTCGTGCAACACTGGTTGTGTATAAATACAAGAGGACTTTTCCTCATTTGCACTCACTCATCTCATCACATCTCTCTCTCTCTCCTGCGCAGAAAAGAGGGTCTTCTCTACTGCGCAGAAAAGAGTCTCTCTCTCACATGTGGAAGGAAGCTGTTGAAACTGAAACTGCAACTGCAAATCCAAAGTTTGACCAGCATGGACCATCAAACCTCCTCTTCTGAACTGCGATGTAGGTTCATCTGAACCTCCTCTGAAGGCTGCAACTTTTGGTGGTGGAATCAAGTCGATCCAACGGTCGGTTTGCTAGATATCAACTGCCCTAGTTTGAAGGAAGCTGCCGAAACTGAAGTTGCAACTGCAGATCCAAAGTTTGACAACCGTGGACCATCAAACCTCCTCTTCTGAACTGCGCTGTAGGTTCATTTCAACCTCTTCTGAAGGTTGCAACTTTTGGTGGTGGAATCAAGTCGATTCGACGGTCGGTTTGCGAGATATCGACTACCCTAGTTTGAAGGAAGCTACTGAAACTGAAGTTGCAACTGCAGATCCAAAGTTTGACCAGCGTCGACCATCAAACCTTCTCTTCTGAACTGCGTTGTAGGTTCAGTTAAACCTCCTCTGAAGGCTGCAACTTTTGGTGGTGGAATCAAGCCGATCTGACAGTCGGTTTGTGAGATATCGACTGCCCTAGTTTTGATGATGAAGTCGCTAATGTTGATTCTACTGATCTAGGGTTTGCTACTGTTGATATAAATAAGATTTGTTGTACTATTTCTCTCTGCTGAATTATTTTTTTATTTTTTTTTATACCACATGGTGAATCGGTAACTGTCTAGCCTAATCTAGGAGAGACCCAGGATCAAACCTGAACGCTGCCACTATAACACCAAGAGCATAACCAATCACCTGCAAATCAGTTATACTAAGTTCCTATGATTTTGGCAAGAGCAGACTCAACGGGAAAGGGGAATCCACCCCTCTAGCTGCCACCACAGCAGGCTGCTAAATGTACTCAATGAGATTTGAACTTCGGTTTGCCCGGGCATAGCCCAAGCGACTTACCGTCAAACCACACATCACTGTACTTCTCTCTGTTGAATTATTGAAGATAAAAGAAGATTTGATCAAAGGGTTTCCCCACACATTGTAGGGTTTGTCCCTGGTTAGCTACCACATCTTGTGTCTCTTGTCTTGTCTTGTTTTCTGTCGATCGTTTAATGTTCTATCTGCGCTTTACTTTATGTACATGTGATTGCTAATCTGTGGAATATAATAAGAAAAAGAAGTAAACTGTTATAAGCATAGAACATACCATAACTTAACACCTCTTGTCCTTAACCCTCCATGCAACAATAATGTCAATCCCATCCAAGGAGATGGCCTCCACGTCAAGTGTCTTTTGAAGTTGTCTCACCCACAATCAGAGATTGTAGTGGACATAAACCTTTTTATTAAGGCAATGGGACTCCAACCTGTATGAGGGTCATAAATTATAAATTAATAATTATAAAAGTAATAAATTATAATTTTTAATGAATTCGAAAAACTAATTTGAAATATACTCTAGATATGCTCGCATCTGGAGCAACTATATGTTTGGTTGAGCATTCAAATGGAAAGCTTTTGGAGATTGGGTACTTTGAAAGTTAAAGCAAAGTATGAAGATATATGGAATTTGAAACAAGCTAAAGCTTGCTTGGCATTTTGGTTTTCTTATCTTAGATAGCCATGTCAAAGCTAAATGTGCCACCTGCCATCCCATATATCTCCATTTCGCTAGAAAATTCTGTGTGTTGTGCTAGAGATGACACCATCTTCTAAACACAAGTAAAGAGTGCATCCATGACCTCAACATCAAATCTGAAACTAGAGGAGTAAGAAAATGCGGGGTTCAGATAGATCCCTGCAGCATGAATGAGACGATGGAGTGTATTGTTCCATCACTCATCAATCACTCTCCATATTAGTTGTTGTTCTCAAACCCCTCATCCCCCTTATCCTCATAATAGCTACAAATGGGTTCTTTGGCCCTATCCATGGCCTCATACAAGTAGGCCATTGCGGGCTTGTCTCCATCAACTAATCGAAGAACCTTTGTCAAAAGTTCAATAATGGCACACACCTCTTGCACTCCTACCCAAAATCTCTCCTGGTATGAAACTAGCGTGAATATCGCCTCTCCCTCTGGTTTGCGATTAAATGATAAAGTACACCACTCCTCTGAAAGAAACATTCTTTTCACATGCCACATAGAATTAAAGAGAGTTTGAAGATATATGAAGCTAGTGGAAAACTGTGTAATAGCAGGGTGCATAGATGCATGATTATATATAAATTTTGTTATGCCTTTTGATGATTCAACAATCTCCCTGACATAAATAATCTTTCCTATGCCCTATAACATCAAGTCAATACAGTGTGCAAGACAAGGTGTCCAGAACATGTTAGGATGCCTTTCGATAAGCATCCTACCTACAACAACATAATTTGCACCATTGTGCATTATGACTTGGAAAATATGTTGCGGACATACCTCTTGAATGAACACGTCCAACAAATCTCATCATAGTCGTGCATCTTTGATATGTGCAGATGCATGAACAAATTTCATAAACATTGTCACCTTGAGACAATTAACGAAGAAGTTAAAAAGGGTTCTACGCTTTTGATCAATCCAACCATTTGACATCACAGTGCATCCCATGTGTTTCCATGATGCCCTGAATTCTTGCAATCTAGTAGTGTAATTGAAATTTACATTTTTGAAGAATATGCCCTCTCAAGTCATCACAGGAAGGGGCTTTATACCCTAGGCCAACAATGGAAATAACATCAACCATGGGCTGCTAAAATGGATCGTTCCTAGCAATGTTGAAGGGAATGTCACTGCATAGAAAACACCTACCTACTAGCTTGTCATATTCTTCCTTCTCCTTTTTTTCTTAGAGTTGACTTGATAGACGGTTGTGCACCAGATGTGGTTCTAGTAACAAAAAATGATGAGGTAGCTGTGGGGCTTCTTGTCGCCCGAATTGTATAGGCACTGTGACAACGTTCAGGTTGGGGGTTATCACCTTGCTCCCCGACCTCTCCATTCTAGCTGTCTCGCAACAACTGGCTATGGGGGTAAGTCCCTATGGAAATAAGGTGAAGGAAAACAAGTTGGGAGCCAACTTGCTTGGGAGACACGGATGAGTGGTTTAACCACTTGGTAAAAATTTAGCAAGATTAATGATTTGATTAGATTTAGAGTTTGAGACTAGTGCTTTATGGAGTCAAGAGTTCATTCTTATTATAAATTATGACCAAGTAATTGGATGGACAACTACTGCTTGTATGATTACCTAACTATATGCTTATGCAAATCCTAGGATCTAGGTGTGATGTAAAGATCTTGGTTAATTTTAATTATATGTCTAGTCTAGATGTATCTTTTCCTTAACTGTTTTGAAGCTAGCCTCCAAGGTAGGTTTTGGGAAGGAGACCAACAAGAAGCAAACAAAGGCCTAATTAATGATACTTTCTGTTAGGTTCCTATCACCCGATGCCTTTGGCACTGTAAAGACTATGGCTCTAACGACCGCAAGGTCACTATGTTAACCACCAAATAGTTGCTAAGCCCCTCAAGCTAGGTGAGAAGGGTGGCCCTATGTTTCTATCAACCAAGCTTATGCTTGGAGGTAAGTTTTAATGCAACTAGTTCCTAGAATGCTTGTGCAATGATCTTAATGATTTTAAGTACGTAATGCAAATTATCTTATAGTAAGAGTACTTAACAATAATGATATGGCAATCCTAAAGAAGATAAATGCTTAAGGATACAAGTGTAAGCTTTCAACTATAGATTAATCCACAAGATGCTTAACCAATTTGTGATAAGAACTTAGAACAATTTATCCAATTATCAATTAACCAATGGTTACAAGATGTCAACCGCAATTGCCAAAAATGATTCTCAATAAGATATTTTGTGATCTTATTATTCAATGCTAACTATCAAGAGATGCTTAATTGGATTCAATCAATGCTTACAACCACAATATCTTAAATGTCAAAGCAACTTTAGACAAGATTAGAAGATTTAGGGCTTGGGCAAGAATGTCTACAAATTACATGAGTTCCCTAAAGTCATTGTTAGTGATAGAGATCCCAAGTTTAAAGGGAATTTTTGGAGGGAGCTTTTCAAACCTAGGTTGCAGGAAACGTGGAGCATAGGTCCGTTTCCGTACGAAAGCTGGTACGAGACGCGGAGACGCATTTGGTACGACCGTGAAACGTGTTTCCGGCCGTACTGCCACGTTTCACGAAATGGAAACGTGGCCAGTACGGCCGGAAACGCGTTTCATGACCGTACGACCCACATTTCAACATTTACTTGTGTTTTTGTTTATTTTTTATTTTTAAATTTGTTTTTTAATTTATTTTTAGGGTGTGCTAGTGACTTCTAGTTGCTTCTAGATGCGTGTCTAAAGTTATAAAAGTGAATTTTTGCCCTAGTGTTGATAATGCAGTTCATCAGGAAGTTTGAGGCATATGCAGTTCATGGTAATGTTAAATTCTTAAAGTAAAAGTGATATTCTCCTTTATTTTTCATTTTTATCCTTTTACTTAAATTTATAACATTACCATGAAATGATTCAAGATGTTTGAGAGCAATGTTGTGAAAATCGTGATTGGGATTAAATCGGCGCAGGGAACAAATCGGAATTATCGGGAAAAAATCGGGAAAAAATTGTTTGGTACAAAAATATTCATTTTTTTCAATTTTTTTAGTATCTAAACCATCTACAACATAAAATAAATACATTGACACATAAATATGATAAAAAAATAATATATAAGATGTTTAATATCATTTCTAGCACTAAAATCACACATAACATTGAATCATGTCCTGAATAGTAAGTCCTGACTCATGAGTCCCAACTCAGCCTCAAAATATCAACAAAAAATATGATAATATATCTCATCATGTCATAATGTCATATACAATAAAATGAAAGTCTAATCCTATTGATTTCCTCTGCCCCTCTTGCGAGAAAATGCCACAGCTTTCCCTTTCCCTCTAGATGTAGATGCTGGTGCCTGTGTTGGTGGAGATGGCAGTGGAGTCTGATGTGCTCCAGAAGCTGAAAAACTAGAAGTAGGATCTATAGGAGGTAGACCACGTCCTCTACTGGTGGAAGGGGTAGCCTGGGCAGGTGGTGTCACCTGGAAACATTACAATCTCCCAATCTTGAAATCCTGAAAAATTGATAAGTCTGCTAGATTTTAAATGAAATCTAAAATTCTACTTTCTCCATATGAAATCCAATGAGGCTGTAACCACTCTCAAACATCCTGAGTCATTTCATGGTAATGTTAAAAATTGAAGTAAAATGATGAAAATGAAGATTAAGGACATTGTCACTTTTACTTTAAGAATTTAACATTACCATGAATAACATATCCATACTAGGGCCTAGACTTGATCATAAAGCTGCCCCACTCAAAAATTATTTGTTTCTTTCAAAATAAATTGCATGAAAAAACCCAAAAAAACGTTATAAAACTATGTTGTCGCGAACCCTATCGATTTTTTAAGTTTTTATCACGATTTTTTCGTTTTTATCGTGATTTTTTCATAAAATCGCGATTTTTTCGTTTTTATCGCGATTTTTTCATAAAATCACGATTTTTTCAATATAAATCGGCAAAAAAAAATCCGGTGATTTTTTCGTTTAATTATCGCAATTTTTTCATTTTATCGCGATTTTTCACAACACTTTGAGAGTGGTTTCGACCTCATTGGATTTCATATGGAGAAAGTAGAATTTTAGATCTCACTCAAAATCCAGCTGACTTATGTGTTTTTCGAGATTTCAGGATTGTGGGGTTTGCAATGTTTCCATTGGATTTTATCATGTACTAGGGTATGAAACTTGTATTTAATCAAGAGAACCAAGCCCTCTATGCAGGGGAGGCTCGCAATAATGATGAGCATGTAGGGTACTAGGGTATGAAACTTGTATTTAATCAAGAGCACTAAGGTTGTTCACTATGTAGGAGGAGACTCCCAATACAATAGTGGTCCTTCTAAAGAATGGGATGTGGATGCAGAAAATCTTGATTTGGATCTCTCTCTTGCAGCCTTATAGTCTTTATTGTACTTGCAGCCTCATATATTAATGTAAATAAAGGTTAATTTTGAGATTTGGATATATAATAAAGGTTGCTTTTGGATATTCCGATATTTTTATCTTCATTATGTGATCATTCATGAGTAAATGTGATGTAAATTAAATCTTAATGTTTAAATGTAATAACTTATAGTGTATCATTTATGCTTTATGACTGCACACACACACACACACAGATATATATATATATATATATATATATATATATATATATATATATTTGGGGAGGTCGCGTTTCGTATCGCTTCTTGTTTCGGAAACTCGTACTCGTTTCCCCGTTTCGTGCAACCTAGTTTCAAACATATTGGAACATACCTCAACATGAGTTCTGCATACCATCCTCAAACAGACGGTTAGACAGAAACTATCAATAAGTGCTTAGAAGCTTACCTTCATTGTTATGCAGCAGACAAGCAAAATAAGTGGGCTTAGTGGTTACATCTCGCTAAATGGTGATACAATTCAACTTATCACACTTCCGCAAAGATGACCACATTTCAAGCTCTGTACGAATATGAACCTCCCAAATGGAAGGATTTGGCCATTTCCAAGATAAAAGTTCCAGTAGTAAAGGAGCAATTAGAAGAAACCCAATTTTTTTTTCAAACATTAAAAGAAAATCTAAGTATTGCAAGAAATCGCATGAAGTAGCAGGTCGACTGACACATAATAGAGAGAGAATTTGAGGTTGGATAATGGGTATTTGTTAAACTTCAACCTTAAAAACAATTATCTCTAAAGCAAAAAGGGAAAAACAAATTGGCCCCAAAGTTTTATGGATCATATCAGATCAACAAAAAGATCAACCAAGTAGCATACAACGTAAGTCTTCTAGACAAAAGTGGAGTTCACAACGTTTTCAATGTATCTTGTCTTAAAAAGGCATTGGGAAGACACTAATCAACACAAGCAACGTTTCTGATATTAGATGATGAATGCAAGTTCATCTTAGAACCCAAAGGACTTGTTACCACCAGGGAAAGAAAGTTGCGATCTCGAGTAATTAAAGAATACCTTATCAAGTGGAAGAATCTACCAGAAGAAGAAGCCTCCTGGGAGACAGAATCTTTTTGCCAAAAACACCCATCATTGCATATGCTTTGAGGACAAAGCATCTTTTCAAGAGGGAGGCAATGTTATGTAATTAATTAATATGTAATTGGGGCACGATCAAAGATCATGCCCCTTCCCGAAAAGGTGCCCAAGGGCTTATTTAAGCAAGGGCCCTGCTTGTAAAAAACTATCATTCAATCATTAATATATAAATTTATAACTGTTTCGGAGTTTAAATTTACTTGGATCCTTGTTGAGTCGCTGTCTTGGCAGGTAGCCTAGATGACACCTAGATCTTGATTAAGTTGGCATCTTGACAGGTAGCGTATATGACACTTGGATCCTTATTGAGTTGGTGTCTTGGCAGGTAGCGTAGATGACACCTGGATCCTGATTGAGTTGGTGTCTTGGCAGGCAGCATAGATGACACCTGGATCCTTGTTGAGTTGGTGTCTTGGCAGGTAGCGTAGATGACACCTGGATCCTGATTGAGTTGGTGTCTTGGCAGGCAGCATAGATGACACCTGGATCCTTGTTGAGTTGGTGTCTTGGCAAGTAGCTTAGATGACACTTGGATCCTGATTGATTTGATGTCTTGGCATGTAGCCTAGAGGACACTTGGATCCTTGTTGAGTTGGTGTCTTGGTAGGTAGCTTAGATGACACCTGGATCCTGATTGAGTTGGTGTCTTGGCAGGTAGCATAGATGACACCTGGATCCTTGTTGAGTTGGTGTCTTGGCAAGTAGCTTAGATGACACTTGGATCTTGATTGATTTGATGTCTTGGCATGTAGCCTAGAGGACACTTGGATCCTTGTTGAGTTGGTGTCTTGGCAGGTAGCTTAGATGACACCTAGATCCTAGCCAAGATGACACCTGGATCTTTGTCAAGTTGGTGTCTTGGCAGGTAGCCTAGATGACACTGGATCCTTGTTGAGTTGGTGTCTTGGCAGGTAGCCTAGATGACACCTGGATCTTGATTGAGTTGGTGTCTTGGCAAGTAGCCAAGATGACACACCTGGATCCTTGTCAAGTTGGTGTCTTGGCAGGTAGCCTAGATGACACCTGGATCCTTGTTGGGTTGGTACCTTGGCAGGTAACCTAGATGTTACTTAAATTGCTTAATGGTTTGATACCTTGATAATTAGCCTAGATGGTATCAAAATCTCTTGCATTGTGTATGCTGATACTCTTCTTAGAACATTTCAACTTAGGTCATCATTGTACCATTTGTGCAATTATGAATACCTCCCTAGTTAATAGGGAGTGTTTAGAAATCAAAATGTAACTATGCCCGATCTTCATAATTCTTGTTGTATTTGTATCATTATATCTTTATTGTAAAAATGAAAAAGAACAAAAGGAAAATTAGTTTTGAAGAATAGGTTTCATACTTTTTTTATTTTTCAACGAGGTCAAGCATGTTTTTCATGCTTCTAGGATTTACTTGAGTCAAAAGAATCCATATTATATGTATAAGACCCTTCTTGGGCATTTGTATCATGAAATAAAATTTATTTTGTGTCAAGATAGTCTAAAAAACCTCGATCACCAAGTGGGCCTTGCCCAAGGGAAGTTGGCCTAGAAGAGGCCTATTCGACCATTGAAGAAGGCTGTATGTAGATGATGAATTCAACCTCCTTGTCTCTCAATTCACCCATTCGATCTGCAATAAGAAAAAAGAAGTGTGAATATCAAAGAAAATAAGAAAAGTCAAAGGAAGGACAAAAACCTGATTTTTTTTATGCTTGGAATCTATCACACGTGCAAAGCTAGGGTTTTTGAAATTTTGCTTAAAGATGAAAATTTCAGGACTAAAAATTAGAGATGGCCAAAAGTCTAATTTGACCAAATTGATGAAGCTTGACTTTCGTTGACTTTTGTTGACTTGAAGGAGGAATTGTTGAGAGGCTGACTTGGTGATTCGAGAAGGTCTTGGGTCTTGGATGTCTCATTTGATCTAATTCTACAAGAATAGAAGGATTCTTTCTGGGTTTTCCCCTTTGGTGGGGTTTTTCCCTGGCATGGAACCTACATCTTGTGTCTATTTGTTCTCTTGTGATCTTCATTATTTATGGTTTGATAATTGTTTGATGAAAAAAACATAATAATAATAAGAAGAATTCTAATAATAATCATAGCCAGTTATCAAAGTAAAGAGAAATCACCCTTATATGCTACCCTAATAGATTTCTCAACTTTCAGCTCCCTATTGCTCCTAGCCTACTGGTAGTAATTCTAGTAAAAGAAGTCCATGTCACTAGCTACTAAAGCTTTTGACGAATCATTCTTGGATTTTTATTTTATTTTATGAGGATGCTCATCATCATCATCATCATCATCATCATCATTGTCCTTCCTTTTCATATCATTTGATGCTTTAGGACAATTATTTCTATAATGTCCAAATTTGCAAAATCAAAAACATTGGACTTTTGATAAGTCTTGTAAATTGGGTTGTTATGAATATAATTTATGTAAAAGTAATAAATATAGATAATAAATAATAATCATAATAATATGTAATTAGATAATAATTAGTTAGACAAAGAGGTATTTCTAAGGAGACATGACTGTTCATAAAGGGACACCTACATAGGGTATATAAGTAGGCCCTCAATTTCAATTGTATCATCATTCTTATTCATACATTTAATATATATTCTTGTATCCTCAATGGAGATGTACATATTCCAAGTCTTCTGGAGTGTTTAACTTATTCCATTTGGTCTTGAAGCTGAGAAACTTCTTCATTTCGATTAGAAGTAGTTTTGTCAATTTCTTTTTGCATATTTTGTAATACTATTTTACCTTCTTGAAAAATTACTGACGTAGATTAAGAAACTTAAGAAGGACAAGAAGTCATTAGAAAACAAGGTACAAGAAGTTGTCGAGAAGGAAGCATCAAATGTAGAAATTCAAATATACGAAAAAACAACAAATACCAATTCATTCAATATCACAACTCAAGAAGAGGACAAACTAGTTGAAGTAAAGATGTACTCAGAAACTGCAGTTCCAACAATAAAAGATTCAAGTGAAGATGCAGAAATTAACCATTCAACTTCCATAACTAAAGGAAATCAGGTACTCCAAATAAATCAAGAAAACAACACAAACAAGATAAGGGAAAATTAATTCACTAGAATTCCTTATCAACATTTGAAGCACGAGAGTAGACAACTGAATCAAGCTACATATTTAGAACAAAAACAATAAACTGATGTTCTGAAGAATACTAATGTCAGCGCAATCCACTCATGTGATAACAATTCATCACAAGTTTCCAGTCACTGCAAGATTCTACAGAAGATTGATCTAGGATGTTCTGATCCCTTCTCAGTGCGACAATTTTGTTTGTCACTTGGAGGATCATATCAACTTGTATCAACAAAGATGACATTTCGGGACGAGAAGACATTCGAAATTGAACAAGGGACCAATCCTTTTCATTAGCAAGCTTTGAGGACAAAGCTTTTTGAAGGGGAAGGCAATGTTATGAATATAATTTATGTAAAAGTAATAAATATAGATAATAAATAATAAATAATAATCATAATAATATGTAATTAGATAATAATTAGATAGACAAAGAGGCATGTCTAAGGAGACATGACCGTTCATAAAGGGACACCTGCATAAGGTATATAAGCAAGCCCTCAATTTCAATTATATCATCATTCTTATTCATACATTTAATATATATTCTTGTATTCTCAATGGAGATCTACATATTTCAAGTCTTTTGGAGTGTTTAACTTAAGAACGAACTTTGTTCGTTCCATGGATCTTCTACTTGCACTTTTATTTTGAGAGTCAAATTTCTTTCCATTATTCCTTCTAGATTTTGCAGCAAGAGCTTGAGATTCTTCTTCATCAGGACTTTGGATCTTTCCTTTAGCTATAAGCCTAGATTCCTCTTGAGTGCAAGAGGTCCATAATTCTTCAAAGCTTGGAGTATCCTTTCTAGCACATATCCCAGTGGCAAATGCATCCCATAGATCTGGTAGTCCATTGATTGTTGTAGTGATCAATTCAGATTCATAAATGACTTCACCAATGCTTTGGAGCTGATCTCTTAAGTGAGCTATCTTCATGAAGTAGGAGGCCACAGGTTCATACTTTGACATCTTAATATCACAGAGTTGATTCCTTAAAGACATCTTTTGGCCAATGTTGTTGATTGAGTACAAATTAATAAGAGTATCATAGACTTCCTTTGATGTAGCCAATTCTGAAACAAATGGGATTAAATGGTCCTTGAGAGATTCAAATAGAATTCTTTGAGCCTTGACCTCACCCTTCCTAAACTTCGCTTTCCTTGTAGCATCATTATCATTTGGTTGAGGTACTTTACCTTGGACATATTGCAAAACTTCATGTTCTTCTAGGACAAGATCAATCCTCTTCTTCCATGCTTTGAAGTTTGATGCTCCTTCAAGTTTGTTTCCTTCCTTGCAAGAGGGAACCATTTGCTCAGAAATCTTGGACATAGAGATAAGAGATTTCTTCCTTGAGAGAGAGAGAGGTTCAACAAGGTGTGATCTTCAACTTTCTTTCTTCACCAAAGTTCTTTGATTTTTTCAAATGCAGTAAAGACTAACACTTATTTCTAAACACTAATAATTACTTTTGATGATTATATGTCTTCTTTTAGCATTTACAACTTCTTTATCAAGCAATTATACTTCAGAAATTCAACCATACAAGAATAAGAAAAAGTAGAGATCACAATGTACAAAACCAACACAATGTTTACCTTGGGAAAACCCTTTGGGGTAAAACCCAACAATTCTTTGCTTAGAGATTCAAATTCAACAAGTTATATCAAAGTCAAAGCTATGGACATATTTCAATAACGAGATAAACCTCATCTCCTTGGCCCTTTTCCACCAAGACTTTGGTGCGGGGAGATGCGGGTGTGAGGAGACGCACAGGGGGGACGTGTGGGAGTACCCTCAAAGTTTACGGAAATTTCGGGGGTGCGGGGGGACGCTGGGGTATATAGTTATATATATATACATGATTCAAGTTGATATTCATTGTTCAATAATGAAAGCATAAATATTAAATAGACTAATAGTAATATGGATACCAATACATTGAAAATTGAAATTTGGTTCAGACATAAAATTTAAATTCAAAATTGAATTAAATAATGATATACATTGACCCATCCTTATCACTCATTTTGATACATACATCATTCATATGACATACTCAATATTCATCCATACCATGAGATCAATAATGAAATATTCAAATACATTGATCCATATCATTCATCATCCTACAATCTACATTAATTTAAAAATTAAATTCATCATTCATCATTCTAGAATCTAAATTGAAAGCAAAACATACTAGTATATTACCATATACTATATATTGAAGTTTTGTGGGGGGACTCCCAGACGCACCCCTTTTGGGGAGTCTCGTCCCCCACACTGGGGAAACTTACCCCTTTGCGTCTCCCCAAGACTCCCCAAAAATGGTGTGTGGGGAAACGCACCCCCAGTAGACTCCTCGTCCTAGGTGTGTGCACCTGACCCTGGGGGATGCGTCCCCGTGGAACACTGGTTTACAGAGTCTCAACCTCTTTCCACAGAGAGTTTCGACCTCCTTCCACAATGATGTTTCGGCCTCCTTTTACAAAAATATACTTCAGACTTTCGTTCCTCTTTCACAGATATGAACCACAGAAATATCGGCCTTCTTGTCACAGAGATAGACCACAAAGAAGCTTGGCTCTTTCAAGAGATATGCCACAAAGAAAATTCGGCCCTGCTAAGAGACTTTGACTTCTATACCTTGAATCTGCTCCTTAACTTGCGTCGTATGCCAAGTGATATATTGCTTGATGCTCGTAACAAATTGTGGTTTGAGAGGAGGACAAATGGTTTCAATATATAGCCAATCATGGGGTCGAATGGGTGCCATAGGAGGCTGAGATGACTTGAGGGGTAGACGGCCGAGTTGGACACTTGTGGTGCCAAAACAAATATTCAATTATTTAAATTTCCTTTTTGATAAAATAATTTTATTTTTCTTTTGAGCATGAAGAACATGCCTTGCATAAATATCAAAAATATATTACGAAGACTGACCATAGCTACAAACTTCAACACTCCCTCTTAGCTATGGAGGTATTCATAATGACTATCAAGATGATCTCAAGTTGACAAATTCTCTAAGGAAAGATCAAGATTAAGATAAGCATCATCATCAATATCATAATCACTAGCATCAACATAATCATGGTTCACCATCAAACAACTATAGACATAGTCTAGGTGAAACACTAGAGGCCTCATCAATGATAAACAAGCTCACTCTAGAAAGAGATCCGAGCATGATTCTGGGAGGCTCCTGCTCACTCTATAAAGAGATCTGAGTGGCCTCTAGGACTATTCTCCAACCAAGGTCTAACTGACATAGGGAGAATATCCTCTGTCGGACCATTCTTCAAACCAAGGTCGAAGTGACACAGGGAGAATGTCTTTGATCAGACCATTCTGCAACCAAGGTCAAAGTACACAGGAAGAATGTAAGGCAACAAGTATAATTTCCCAGCTTCATGATTTATTTTCCAGCTTCAACCTATGATCCTTACTTAAATGCCTAGTACATTAAATGAAAATACTTTGTATTAATCAATGGCTGATGTACCTCATGTTTGTTGAACTACCATCATCAGATGGATATGCTGATCTGGCAAAGTGAGGTGAGCATATGAGGAACATGAAGCATCATGGGGGCTGCTGTATGTGGAGAATGCTGGTCATCATCTCTAGAATGTGGGTCATATGGCTAACTTCTCTTCCCTACCACCTTGGACACAATTATCTCGAAGGGGGTTTCCCTAAAATGCTTTTTTCTGTACTTCATGTAGGTGGGAGAGCTCCTGTTGTTCTTATTGCTTGCTCACATCTTCTAGTCCAGTTGACCTATTTTGGTCTTTCGTTGAATATAAAATATTTGTTTTTGATGACATTTCTGCTTTGAAAATTCAATGAAATGTTTTAGTCAGTTTATACTGATATAAGCCAAAATTTTGAAAACATGATTGGCGTAGACTGTCAAGCTATTTTCATAAATTTTGTCTGAGCAATTTTTAATACGAGGGTCGGATTTGGTCTGTTAAAACGAATATAGTGGCTGAACTTTGAAGTCATGTTTAGTTTTAGAATTTGGAATGAGATAATGCATGTGATCAAAAAGATACTAATGAGTAAGAAAATTTCTCAAAATAAATTGAATATTGCATGGTTTAGGATAAACACCTTGAGTAAAAAATAGTGGTAATTTTATCTTAGAACCATATTTCCACTTAAAAATGTAATCTTCCTAATTACTGATGATAATTGCATGATGACACTCGATTGATTTTTTGTGCTTTAACCATGTTCTACCATTTGTTTGTTCAGTTAAGTTTTAGCCTTATGGCTGGGTAATGAAATTTGAACAATGAAGTTTTGACATCAATTGGTGTTGAGCTTCAGTATGATCTGTTTTTTCAACAAGATGACATATTTTGACTCTTGAGATGTTTATATCCAATTGTAAATAGTGATCTTTTCCTATATAGAGAGATTTTAATATTAGTCACAAAGAATTCAATTGTCATATAATAATTTATATGACAGCTTTTATCTTTAATGTTTATTGACTTTATTTAGTGTGGCATTGGACATCATAGGTATATGTTGTCGAGGGCAGGTGTTGCTCGCCATTCAATCATAAAAAAATTGAATGGGAAGGAAATAGAACGAGTTGAGGATTTTATATTTATTTTGTCTAAGTTATCTCGAGGAGCACGAGTTCCGTTAGAGTTTATAAGCCATGCAGATCGTCATCGAAGAAAGGTATGCTCAGTTTAATTTTCATTTAGCTTTTTATTCTTTCCTTTACCTTTGCAGGATACTTTTGGCTTATAATATTTGTTGCAGTAGAATTGAGTGAAAACCTTAGAGATGCTTAAATATTAGTATGTTTCCTCTATGAAATAAATTTATCCTACTTCAAAATATTCTAACGAGTTTGAAAATGTTACAACCATAATGAGGGATTGTGTCAATGACTACTGCAAGGAGACCACATCAGTAAAGCTAAATTTAAAAGCACACAAAGTTTTGTTAAATGATCTCACCGCTCAACTTAATGATTTCTTAATCATTGATTTCCTTAAATATTCCAAGGGATGAGTTACTGGCTAGCGGTGAAGCTCAAGGTTATTATGAATCTTGAATGCATTTTATGAATGCTCTATTTTATTGAATATATAAAATTTTAAGCCTTTCTACTATGTGGGATGTTTTGGGCATTAATAAATCTGCATTTTATATTACTCTATATTTTCTTTTTGAATGAAATTATTGAAGACTTGTTGATGCAAATACAACCATTAACATTGGTATTGCATCATATATTGATGTGGTTGGGTTATTAACGGGTGACATATCCAAAATGATATAATTATTTTGTATGATGTTAATAATATTTTAAGAGTCAATGTCTTATTCTTATATATATATATATATATATATATATATAGTTGAAATATGCAACTAGGTTTGGTCTTCATAATGACATATGTAATCATGATTTTATGAATTTGTTGTAAGGAGAAAAAATAAATTTATTATTGTCATTCTCGAGGCATGGGTTTCATGCTCAAGGGCAATTTATTTTTATAGGTCATGCACCCATTGAGGGCTTCTAGGGCTTTTCATTGAGTTTACAAGTTAATTGAGTCATTGTCATGTATGGAAGACCCTCTTGGGCATGTTACATATTGTAAAAGAAAATTTAGTTGAGTCAAAAATAGAGTAAAGACCCTCCAAGACCTTGTTAAATGTGCGACAGCAAGTTGGCCTTATCAATTGACAAGTCGGCCTAGGGATAGTGATAAGTTGGCCTACAAGATGTGACAAGAGTCCTATATAGAGGATTCGACCTCATTTGCAAATATCATCCAAGCAATCAGTTTGATCAAGAGCAAGAAGAAGACCTAAAGAAGAGTGAAGAGGAGATCTAAAGGAAGAAATAAATCGAAGTATTTCTGATTTGATTTGGGCTGAATCTCCTCACACGTGCGAGATCTAGGGCATCACTCTTGTTGTAGTACGAACAAGTTGTAGAAGAAGTTGAAGTTTGGGTGTGAAGAAGAATCTCTTTGCAAGCCGTGATCCAAAGAAAGAAGATCCTATCCAAGCAAAGAAGGGAAGATTCTCAAAACTACTTCAAGCTGTCCACATGTGTGAAACCGCAGAGATTTCAGGCAGGCCGAGAATTGCAGAGTCGTGAAAGAAGCTGAAATCTGAAGTGTTTCAACATGTTTGACCATTGTTGACTTTGTGGAAGAAGAGGTGATCAAAGGAATAATTTGACTTGGTCTTGGAGGGGTTTTTGGTCAAGGGTCATAGGTCTTGGAATTCGTCAATTGAAGTTCTATAAGAAGAGAAGAGTTCTTGTTGGTTTTCCTCTCAAGTGGAGAGGTTTTGGCTGTGGCTGATCGTCTATATCTTATGTCCTCTTGTCTCATTGTTCTTTATAGTTTGGTAGAACATAATATTAATAAGTGGAAGAAAAAGCTAATCAATTTAAATTTAAAATACATCACAAGTAGTTATCAGGTTAAGAGAAATCAACTAATTTGTTGCGTCTAGATTTCTCAACATGGTATTAGAGCTAAGGTGACAAGACAAGGAAAGGCAACTTGAAGAAGGACCATCAAAAGGAATATCAAGAAAGGTCAAGGCATCGAACCATCAAGAAGGGATTTGTAAGGGCTAAGCAATCGAAGGAGTATCAAGGAAGGAACTAAGGAATATCATAGAGGACCTCAAAGCCCTAGCTCATCCAAAGAAGGGTTCCACACTTGAAGCATTCTTGGGAAGCTCATACATTTTACAATCATCAACTCAAGGAGAAGAAGATCTCAAGGACCCCACGTCCACTCAAAGATAGAAGGACTACACATTAAAGCATCTTGAAGTCTTTACATCAGAGAAGATGCATTGGCATCGTCATCAAAAGAATCAAGGTGATCTCCTCTCTTTGAAGAAAGGATCACATGACAAGAACATTTGAAGAAGGACATCTCTAAGAAGCATTGTCATCTTCAAGGAAGTAAACATCATCATCAAAATTAAGAAGGCGTCAAGTTGAATATATCACCATGAAAGGAGCATCTTCACTTGACAAGTAAGTATCCTTATAGATATGATTGAATGTACTATCAAAATGACTTCATTTTGCAAAGAGAGCAATAAGTTGGTTCGGTCATCAAATTTCCTTGCATGGAAGAAGAGGACATATTTCATCCTCATAAAAAATGAAGTCATTGGACATGTTAAGGGTTCAATTATCGAACCACTAAAAGAAGATGCTCAAGCTCTAACAAAATATATGAAGGGGGAAATAAGGGCTCAAAGGATCCTTATTGAATCAATCAAGGACTCTCTCATCCCTTATGTAGCAAAATTGGAGATGTCAAAAGACATCTATGACAAACTAGTAGAATTATTCTCTAAGCTCTACAAAAGAAGTGATATCTTCGAGAACTGAGCTATATGAGATGAAGGTATCAAAGGAAGAAGGGATAGCCTGATATCTTATGAGGGTGTCACCCATACGAGACCAACTACAAGAGTTGGGGGAAATAATGTCCGACAAAGAGATGACCACTGTGGTGCTCAATGCACTACCTGATGAATGGGAAAATTTGTATCAAGCATCTATGGAAAGAAGGAAACCACCCCATTCAGTGAACTATGGTATTTGTGTAAAATTGTAGAAACCAGGTTGAAGGCAAAAAGCAATGTAGGACCAAGCGAACAAGTTCAAGCATTTGCTACCATGGCTAAGAGAAAAGGAAAGTTTGGGAAGTTTGGTCCTCAAAAAAAAGAAGAAGATCGATATGTCAAAAATCCAATGCTATGGCTGTCAGGAATATGGGCATTTCAAGAGAGATTGTCCGAAACTCAAGAAGGACAACAAGAAAAGGAAAGAAAGGAATGAAGCCCATGTCACCGAAGAAGTGGAAGAACCTGAGAAGAAGAAATCAAAGAAGGAGGAAGTGAAAGATCTCTACTATGACTGAGATAATCTCCTTCACTTAGTTCTTTTCAATTTTTGTGAAAGATAGCTATCATGGTAGAAAGCATTGTAAGTATGATAGGATGCATCATATTAGGAGATGACATCATATTAGAAGCATATGATTGAAGCAAGAGCTCATGACATCATTATAGAAGCTTGAAAGGATAACTAAAGTAGAAGTCTACATGGATGTAGCAGTCATCATAGAAAGGAAGTAGCTCATGGTAACCTCATTGAAAGCATAAGTAGTATATATGGTTGAAAGAAAGTCATCTAGCATGATAGAAGATAAAAATAATTCATCATACATCATCATCATTAGAAAAGAGCATTTGCAGGATGAGGATAATCAAGATCCTTCGTTGGAATCTTCATTAGAAGGTTCACCTTATTGGGATCTATGGTTTAGAAAGAAGATGGTATCATGATGAAGGAGTACATCATGTCAAAATGGTTGAATAATTTTCAAGCGAGGAAGGGAAGTTGTCGAAGGAAGTCTAGATGACCAAAAGGAGAAAAGAGGTATGCATATATTTGATAAATTAAGTCATGTCATCATGCAATTGCAGATAAGCATGGGTAAATGTTGTACCTCATAAGTATGATCGAAAAATAAGGATCTCTTCCTTTGGAAAGATGCATGGAGGCATATGTTCACATATTGATAAAGATGCAATCAACATAATATGTGCTCACAAGGAATATGTGGTCATTGACAAAATGTAGGAACTATGTATAGAAGTTTCTAGGAACAATATGTGAAGAAATGAAGAGGAGTTCGTAAGAAATGCAACTATGGTCACATGAGATAAGAGAATTGAGGAATTGGCTAGGACATCTCCATGGAGAAGGTATGAATACTCTTATAAAGTCTGTAAAGGAAGGAGACCCTTGACATTGAATGCCTTGGAGATGTGTTTATGAATGTGCAGGATGTTGATGTTGCAAGCAAGAAGATGTCATGATGAATGACCATGATAAAAGGTAACTTTGATTTGATGTTCATTTTGATTTTTGAACAATATTTGGTTGGGTTGAAACAAGACTATTGAAAGAGAGTATTAGATTTCTCCTACAACCAAGAATGGATGGAAGTTCTTGAAAGTAACATGACTTGGAAAAGGTAGCTGGATGAAGAAAAGCCAGATGTGGACTAGAAGATCACTTTGCGATAAGAGAAGGACAACGTAACTGATATGGTTTGTGAAAGAAAGTGATGGATGGCCGATGCCCTACGAAGAAAACCTAGAATATGAAGGCTCCACAATAATGAAGATGAAATTTGTGACATCGAAAGGAGCGCTACAAGTCGTTGAAGGTAGCATGATCTCCACCAAAGAGCAAAGAGCTGCTGTTGGAAACAAGTACCTAGTTAAAAGGGAGGTTGGAATCAAATCCCTAGTTAAGAGGGAGCTTGGACAAGTTCTTGGATAATAGGGAACTTGTGTATAGTCCTTTTATAAGAATGAGTATAACGACCCTAGTTGAGAGGGAGAGATAGACACATCATTCTTGTCTTGATATTGTGAAGAAAGAATGGAGGATTGCGTAAGCGTCTGAGATTGATTTCGATACTCTTTGAGGATGTGTGGTAGGGCATCCAATAGGCAAGAGTAGTCGAAGAGGAAATTCTGTTAGGCCCCTATACTACTAGTGTAGGGGCCTAACAAATTCCTTGAGGATGTGTTATTCCAAGATAGGAATTGTACTAAAAGGAGATACCCTATGAACACCCTGGTGGGGCATCTATTAGAATATTCCTATTTAGTATTTAATGCTCATTCCTTTTAGCTGTTGCTATTTGTATTCTTTTAGCAGTTTGTTAGATGAAACTGAGTGTTTCCATATTCTACATAGAAACCTGATGTTTCTATTATTGTAAATATCTCTGTATTATCATTGAGCTGTTTGCTCATTCCAAATTAATTCATTGAACATTCTTTTATGGTATCAGAGCGAGGTTAAGAGATTTCTTGAATAGTTATTCTCTCTGCATCCTAATCTCTTGAGTCCTTTCTAAGGTCGAGCCCTCTGTAAGCCAAGTAGCCTTCACTGAGTCTTAGCCTCGGCTTTGCTCACTGTGATAAAAGCTTATAGTCGTCCATCTCGATACAGAAATGGATTCTTCTCCTGCTTTATCATTTTTCTGAGGAATTAACCCTGTGGCGGTGACCGTTTCGTGGGAGCGGGATTCGTTTTCTGGCTGGCCAATTTGCACTCATCTCGTCTCTGATTCCTCTATGGACTGTTTCGACATTGGGTTTACAAGTTAGCAATTCTGCTGTGTTTTTCATCTGAGTAAAATCGATTTGTGATTTCTCGTCATACACGCCAACTCCGACAAAGGCCTCTTCGGCTTCGATGATTTCTTCGAATTCTTCACTTCGAGATCAAATTTGAGGTGCCTGAGAGTGCTGACGGTGCTGGAAACGTGATCGAAGACCTCAATCCCACAGAAATCATCTTCCTCCTCCGCAATTAATTTGGCGAGTCTCCTAAGCTCGTTCTTAAGCTCCCGAACAGAGCGAAGGCAGTTTTTTGTGTGTAATTTCTAATAGGAACCCGACTGTCGTCTCTGCACTTTTTTTTTTTCTGAATCTACGGATACATGCAATTCTTGGAATCGCCTTGAAATTAAAGCCCGGCATTTCGAATCCGGCTACTTCTGCGGCAAAACCTTGTCGTCTCATCGTGGGTTCATATTTTTCAATCTACGAATCTCGTGGGATATTCGACGGCTCACGTGGGATATTCAACCGTGCTGCTGGAGATCCCCCCGCCGCTTTGCCAGGTAAACCGCACACCGCTGGGCACGCGTCCATCAAATCGTGGACTTTCGGATCTCCTTGCTTCGTGCCACATTTCAACGGCTCACGTGGGACGTGAAAAGCTTCAGCGACAAACAATGGGTATCTCAATTCGATCTGTCTCTGCAAGCAAAGAAAATCAAAGCAGAAAAGTGCCTGAGGTTACATATACAAGTCAACGGATTTTTTTTGTGTGTGATTATTTATTATAAAGTTAAAAAAAAAAAGACGTATCCACCAAGAAGGGTTTGATTCATTGAAGTTTAACAGCAGTGTGGCAGTGTGTCCCTTGCTGGAGATTATCAATCATTCTGGGCAGGCTGTGAATCCATTTTTCAGCTGAACGAAAGGCGTATTGAGCTGAGAACGAGTTCAGAAGAGAGCCAGATACTCCTTCAGATTTGCGTGGACCCTTTCCCACAGTCAAGGGTACAGCTACATTAGCTATATTAGCTGTTGTTTTTAAAACTGGGGAGATATATTTTTTTTGCTGGGTAAATATATATATATATATATATATATATATATATATATATATAAAGGATAAGCAGGCAGCTACATTTTTTTCTCTGTGTCAGACTTCTGTTTTTTTTGGGAAAATGGCCACGCTCACCAATCTGATGCTAGAAGGAAATCAACGCTTTAATGGCAGCAACTATAACATTTGGAAACAAAGAATGTTAACCATTTTTGAATACAGGCGTCTTGATCAACTCATTTTGGGCAAAGAGCTCTGTCCCGGTACAGCTGGTACCGATCAAGATAAATTTGATGATCGAAATCGAGAGGCTGTTATGCTTCTCAAGCTCTCTGTCGCTGATGATTAGTTACCACAGATTCCTTCTGGCAAGACAGCTGCCGAAATCTGGCAACAGTTGAAAGAACTGCACGAGACATCTGACAAAAGCAGAGCTTTTTTTTCTCAAAAATCAGTTGTTCTCCATCATGATGGACGAACATATGTCTTTACAGGAACATCTCAACAAAATTAAAGACATTCGAGATCAGCTCGAAGCCATTGGTCGGACCATGGAGGAAGAAGATATGGTAGTCATTACTTTGAAAAGTCTACCGAAATCTTATGAACACTTCATAGAAACACTCAACATTACCACCACAAATGTTGATCTGAAGTTTCCAGAATTATGTACCAAACTTCTGCAGCAGGATCGGTGGAAACAACAGTTTGGTAGTAGTGCTTCATCAGTGTCCTTGGAAAATGCATTTTCTGCAAAATATTAGACCTCTCAGTCCTTTCAGCAGAAAGGCTCCTCTCACCCTTTTGATCCTGCTAGGAAGAAAAGTGTGCAGTGTAATTACTGTCACAGGTTCGGTCACATGAAGAAAGATTGCCGACAGAGGATTGCTTCTGAACAGAGGAAACAGGGAGGGCCACATCAGACAACAAATGTTGCAGAACATTCCGAGCAGACAGAGTCTGCCTTTTACGCCTTTATGGCTAAAAGGTCTTCAGCTCCTGTTCCTTCCTCTGCATGGTACATTGATTCTGGTGCATCACGCCATTTCTCTCACAGGCGTGACTGGTTTATTGACTTCTCACCTTTCAGTGATTCCGTGGTATTTGGCGGAGGTGAAAAGTACACAATAGCTGGCAGAGGTACAGTTCAAATTCAGTCTGGTGGGCACACACTTATATTTCTGAATGTATACTATGTTCCTGGTATGGAAATTAATCTGCTATCTGTCAGCCAGATTATGAGGAATTCTCCTCAACTTGGTGTAGTGTTCAGTGCCCACAAGTGCTCCATTATTGACAGGGAGACTAGTTTAACAATTGCTGTTGGCCTAGAGGACCATGGTCTATACAGGCTACTTGACACCGGTGACTCTCCAGAAGTGGCTCTAGCAGCACGTATCTCTCCTATCAGCACTCTATGGCATCAGCGATATGGGCATCTCAATATGCAGTATCTCTCTCAGCTCTCTCGGGAGGGACTTGTGTCTGGATTACCTGATATTCAGACTCAGCAGTTGGGGGTATGCAGCGCCTGTCAAGCGGGAAAGCAACATCGGTCTTCATTCAAAAATGGAGAATCTTGGCGCGCATCTAAGGTACTTCAGTTACTTCATGCTGATATTTGCGGTCCTATGAATACAACTTCTATCACTGCTTGCAAATATTTTTTACTTATTGTAGATGATTTCAGTAGAAAGATGTGGGTGTATTTTTTAAAAAATAAATCTGATGCTCTTAGTACCTTTCAGAAGTTTAAAACCTTAGTGGAAAAAGAATCTGGTTGTAACATCATGACCCTTAGGACCGACAATGGGGGGAATTTTGTTCTTCAGCGTTTGCCAACTTCTGTGATATTCATGGCATCAAACGTCAATTAACTACTCCTTACACTCCTCAGCAGAATAGTGTTGTCGAGCGTCGCAACCGCACGGTTGTTGAAATGGCTCGTTCCATGCTACAACACAGGAGTGTTCCAAACAAATTCTGGGCTGAAGTAGTATTTACTGCTGTTTATCTTCTTAACCGGTCACCCACTCAGGCTGTTACAGGGAAGACTCCTGAAGAGGTTTGGTCTGGCCGTAAGCCTAAGATCAGTCATCTCAAAGTATTTGGCTCAGTTGCATATGTTTGGATTCCAGCTGCTAAGCGCTTTAAGTTGGATTCCAAAAGCCAGAAACTCATGATGACAGGGTACAGTGATCATCACAAGGCCTATAGGCTGATAGATATAGCCACTGGTCGTCTTAGCTTCAGTCGGGATGTAGTATTTGATGAAGACAGAGGATTCTTTCAGTCTTCTTCTTCTTCTGAGCAGTGTTCTGAGGATCAGCCTCACAGTGTTCTTCTTCCGGTCGGTCCACCTGATGGGAGGGATGATGTAGCATCAGTACTTGATAATACTCTATCTGAGCTTCCTCCAGAAAATAACCCTCCTCTTGCGGCCCCTATTGCTCTTGAGTCTTCTCCATCTCCTCCTGATATTGGTTCCTCTACTCCTGATATTGGTTCTTCTACTCTTCGGCCTAAATGGTGGGCTAAAACCATTGGTGATCTCCGGGATGATGAGCTCCTTGAAGGTAGAACTTCTAGACATAAGAACAGACAATAGTCTACAATCAATTTTGCTCTTATGGCTAACCTACACAGTATTTTTGAGCCTCAAACCTATTCAGAGGCTAAGGGTACATCTGAGTGGGAACAGGCTATGGAAGCCGAATTCCAGAGCCTTCAGAAGAATCACACATGGACACTTTCTGATCTTCCTGTAGAAAAAAAACCCATAGGTTGCAAATGGGTGTATAAAGTGAAATACAAAGCTGATGGAACCATAGACAAGTATAAAGCTCGTCTTGTGGCTCGAGGGTTCTCACAGAAGGAAGGCATTGACTATGAGGAGACGTTTGCTCCTACAGCGAAGATGAGTACCATAAGGCTTATGCTTGCCCTAGCAGCTCAGTTCAATTGGAAAGTTCATCAGATGGATGTAAAGAGTGCTTTCCTAAATGGTGATCTCCAAGAAGAAGTCTACATGATGCAGCCTCCAGGATTCAAGGTTGCTGGTCAAGAACAGAAAGTGTGTCGATTAGCTAAAGCAATCTATGGATTGAAACAAGCTCCTCGGGCTTGGTACATGAAAATTGATCAGTACCTGACAGATCAGGGTTTTCAGCGGAGTCCATCTGATGCAAACCTGTATATCAAGCATACTGGTGATGATATCTTGTTTGTGGTTGTCTATGTGGATGACCTTATCATTACTGGCAGCTCTGCACATTTGATCCATGGGATCAAACAAGATTTATGTAGAACTTTTGAGATGACCGACTTGGGACTTCTTCATTACTGTCTGGGGGTTGAAGTTTGGCAGACTGAAAATCAGATCTTTCTCTCTCAGTCCAAGTATGCCAAAAATCTTGTGGACAGGTTCAGAATGCTGGATTACAAACCGGCCACGACTCCTATGGAGCCAGGGCTCAAACTTTCAGCACAGTCATCCTCTCCCCTTGTGGATGAAACTTTATTCAGGCAATTAGTGTGCAGTCTCGTCTACCTTACTGCTACCAGACCTGACATCAGTTTTGCAGTAAGCTACATTTCCCGCTTCATGTCAGCTCCTAAAGCTGATCATTGGCAAGCAGCAAAGCGTGTGCTACGATATGTGCGTGGCACTTCTGATTATGGTCTTCTATACACTCGAAGTTCCAAACCTATACTCCGTGGTTACACTAATTCTGACTGGGCTGGTTCGGTTGATGACCGTAAATCTACAACTGGGTATGTGTTTAATCTAGGATCCGGTGCTGTTACTTGGACTAGTAAGAAGCAACAGGCAGTGGCTCTCTCCTCAACAGAAGCAGAGTATCGGGGAGCAGTTAAGGCATCCTGTGAGGCAGTTTGGCTTCAACGTATGCTTGCAGATATGCATGTTTCCCAGACAGGGCCTACTTCTTTGTTTTGTGATAATCAGGGAGTGCTCAAACTTGCCAAGAATCCAGTCTTTCATGAACGAACAAAGCATGTGGAAACTCATTGCCACTACATTCGCCAGCTTGTTGAAGACGGCTCAGTTCAGTTGCAATATGTTCCCACAACAGAGCAGCCCGCCGACATTTTCACCAAGCCTCTTGGTCCTGATAAATTTGTAAAATTCAGAGGGTCTATTGGTGTTGTAAATAGATTGAGCATTAAGGGAGGGTATTAGAATATTCCTATTTAGTATTTAATGCTCATTCCTTTTAGCTGTTGCTATTTGTATTCTTTTAGCAGTTTCTTAGATGAAACTGAGTGTTTCCATATTCTACATAGAAACCTGATGTTTCTATTATTGTAAATATCTCTGTATTATCATTGAGTTGTTTGCTCATTCCAAATTAATTCATTGAACATTCTTTTAGCATCTGCCTTGAGAGACAATGATGATGGTGTCTATCAATCATTGGTCTCGCCAGCATTGTGCTCTGATCTTGTGGAGAGATAGAGCTGTTAGTCAAGGCCTTGCTATGTGAAAATGTTGGTTGGTATGATGAGATGCTCTGGCATAAACTAAGGAAGTAGCTTATGAGATGGCTTACCAATCCAACTTTTCTTATGAGAATTCTTTAGTTTGAGAATGTCCAAGTACCTTGTATGGATTATAAATACCTCCCTAGTTAAGAGGGAGTGTTAAAATATGTAACTAGGTTCAGTCTTCATAATGACATATGTACTCATGATTTTATGTATTTGTTGTAAAGAGAAAAATAAATTTATTATTGTCATTCTTGAGACATGGGTTTTATTATCAAGGGAAATTTATTTTTATAGGTCAAGCACCCATTGAGTTCTTCTAGGGCTTGTCATTGTGTCTACAAGTCAATTGAGTCGTTGTCATGTATGGAAGACCCTCTTAGGTGTAACAAACAAAGTTCGTCTACTTAGAGGAGTGCTTTGGTACCAATCTAACGAACAAGGTTTGTATACACAGCGGAATGTAAACGTCCATTGTAGAACAAGTAATTGTATATTGAATATTATATAAAGAATTGATGAGATGATGAGATTACAATTGGGGGTCCTGTATATATATCTAGGCGAGAACCCTTTCACAAATGGTCATGTCTTTAGAGACATGCCTCTTCATTAACTAATTACTAGTTAATTAATTATTAATAATGATTGTTATTGTTTACATTACTTTTTATTATTTTTCTATAAATTATATTCATAACATTGCCTTCCTCTTCAAAAACTTTGTCCTCAAAGCTTGCTGATGAAAGGGCTTGCTCTCTTTTCCTGTTTCAAATATCTTGTTGTCTCAGTACATTCATCTTCGTTGATACAGGAGGATATGTTCCTCTGAGTGATAAACAAAATTGTCGGACTGAGAACGGATTTGACAACCCTATATTAATCTTTTGTGGAACTTTCCGGTGACTAGAGATTTGTAGTGAATTGTTATCATAGGATTGGATTGGATTCTGTAAACTTCAGTATTCCTTGGAACATAAATCTGTTGCTTCCATTTTGAATGTTTCAAATTCATAGATTGACTTAGTTGTCTACTCTTGTGATTCAGATGTCGATAAGGAGCTCTTGCAGTTTGATCTTGCCCTAATTTGTTTGTGGTGATTTCCCGATTTACTTAAGGTACTGTTGTTGTTGAGTTGGTTACTGAATCATCACTTGGAATTTCCATTATTTGAACTACCATATCTGAATATGTTTTCCCTTCAACTGGTTTGTCATTTACTTGAGTTGTGATATTGATTGGATTGATTTTTGTATCTTTTTCTTCAACATGGTCTGAGGACTTCGACACTTCTTTCATGGTAATTTCTTCTAATTTGTTGTTCAATGATTTCTTATCATTTTTAAGTTTCTTAATTTGAATGAGTAGATTCTGATTCTGATTTTTGAGAGGTAAGAGTTCTTTGGTTTCTGATTCATCAACCTTACTTTCAATATTTTGACTTTTAAGCCTTTTATCTTTTAGATATCGGATTTGTTCTAATAACCTTTGATTCAAGGCTTTTAAGTGCAAATTTGCTTCTTCCTTCATTGATAGAATCTCGTTGCATTTTTTCTCGACACATTCCTTTTCTTCTAATTTTTTCTTTCTTTCATTGGACTTCTTGACCTTCGCAAGTCATTTTTGGTTATGGTCCTTCAGATGTGAAATTTCGTCATTCTTTTCTGTCAATTTTTGTTCTAGTTTTGCACGTTTTTCGTCTCGCTCTATCATTTGCATCAATACATCATCTAGACATTCTTCCGCATTAAATAATTTTATACATGTTGGACAACATAATTCACAATTTTTATGAATCCATGGATATTCAATGTATGTTATACAAAACGGACGTTTAGTCCAAAATAACGATTGTTGTGTGGAACTCATCTTCTGTTATTTTCTTGAATTTCTCAAATCACTTTTATAATCATTTTAATATAACCTTTTTTTATAATGATTTTTTCATTTTGACTTTTTTTTTGAATATTTTTTTACGATTTTTTTTTTTTTTTTTATAATTATTTTTAACTCCTTTTTTTAAAATTTACTATATATATATATATATATATATATATATATATATATATATATATATATATATATTCCTATGTTGCCAGGAAACGTGGGTGCGGGGACGGGGACAAGGACGACATTTTTGGAAACAGGGTGCGTGGGTTCGTCGGGTAATATAATAATATTAAATTTTATAAATTATAAATTTATAATTAATAATATATATGAAATTTGAATTTGTATATTTTTTCAACTTTAAACAAGAAAACTTTAATGATAATCATTTAAACATGCACATCATTGAACATTCAACATTGAAATTGAAATTTCAAAATTTATCACCAAAAAACTGTTCTTTTGAATCTTTTCCGTGTAGCCATGACACTGTGACAGTTATGTGAGAGAGCTCAAGGCTACTACTAAAACTGAAAATTCAAAATACATACTAGGATAAATGCTAGACTCAGCTATTTTGGTGAAACTTGGGACAGATTTTGTCACACACAGGCCTTTAAAATAACTATGCAGCTTAGGTTCATTTGCAAGGATGCCTATCAATGAATCAGGCTGTGGTTGTACAGACCCTTCCTCCTACACAACCAAGGAGTGTTAGCATTTCTGCCTCCTACTCTAATTTCAAGACAACTTCTCTCCTTATTGAAATTGCTCATTCTGGCTGGAGCTTGAGCTTGTAACTTTGCTTTGAATGTTTAGTCTCTCCCATCTAAAAACACAATTTTTTCATAGGAGATTCTTCTCAACCTGATAGTGGTCTAGAATTTTCTTGATGTCTAATCATCCACCTGCCCCATGCATGGTCTGTGGTAAAGCAATCCCAAAAACAGTGGCAGCCTTACCCTTCCACAAAACACACTTATCAGTCTTTGTTTCCCAATAAAATGCACAGTAGCCATCTGATGGCTTGAGGGATAGTTTGTCTTTGAGTGCGAAGCTCTGCCTGAATATTAATTATCTAAACATAAAACATCTTCGCAGTTTTTAGAGATTACTTGGTGTACAAGTCTGTAGAGACCATATATGATTCAAACATATTTTCCTAGTTTTAATCTTAACATGATGTTATCAGAATGCTGTGAGAAATTGGCAGGTTTTGATACTTAATTTAGCCATTGTCCAAAATAGCCCTGCGCCATTTAACAACATCAACTGATTACAACTTATGGCTGGTCTCAATCCTACTTTCTATTTGACCGAAAATGTCTGAACCTGTATGTGTGCATTTACAGTTTATAATTTGATGGTTATTTGGATCGGGAATGAATGTTTCATTCCAAATTGATTTACAAGAATTCTTAAAAAACAAGACTTGTAAAAAACTTAAAAAACCGAGTGCGGGTACCCGTGCAACACAGGTTTTGATGGTAAGGACCGTGGAAGAATGTTTCATTCCAAATTGATTTACAAGAATTGATTTAGGGTTTTTTAGGTTTTGTTATAAGTTTTACCTTTGTTATAAGTTATTTTTTAAATTTCAATAAAAAAAATTTATTTGAAAATTAAATTTTTAGTATAGTTTTTTTATGAAGAACCCAAAGAACCCGAAGAACCTATAGAACCCAACCTGAAGAACCCGAAGAACCCAAGAACCCGTTAAAGGAAAAGAACCCAATTTTTTTTTGAAGAACCCGGTTCTTCATGGAAGAACCCGGTTCTTCTGGGTTCGTCTGGGAAGAACCCGTACCCGAATCCGGTACTTGGGTGCGGGAACTTGGGACGGGTTCGAGAACCCCACCCCCGGGTGCGAGTACCCATGCAACACAGCAGTAGACTTAACAGTTTTTTAGGAATTCAGGATTCGATGGATTTCAGTATTTCCATTGCATTTTGTCATGTACAAGGGGGTATGGAATTAGTATTTAATTAAGAGCACCAAGCCCTCTGTGTATTTTAGAGTGACTTTTAGACTCATCACCCCACTATTTACGAGTTTTAGCTATATCTATTTACTATTACAGACTTTAGATTTCAGTGTCTATTATAGTCTATTTTTCTTAGTACTAATTAGATTCTAGAATGATGAATGATGAATTTAAATTTAAATCAATTTGGAATCTAGAATAATGAATTTATTTTTAAATCAATGTAGATTCTAGAATGGTGAATAATGAATAATGAATATGGTTTAGAGTATTTCATTATTGAATCTCGTGGTCTATGGATGAATCATGTATGTATTAGTAAGCATGATGAGTATGGATCAATGTATTTCATTATTTAATTCAATTATGTATGTATTATTGTATTTATGCTTTCATTATATAATATGAATTTCATATATATATATTAAAAAGGAAAAAAATTATATACCCTAACGTTCCCCTGTCCCCCCTAAATTTCCCTAAAATTTGAGGGTACTCCCACACGTCCCCTTTGTGCGTCTCCCCATCTTGGAGTCTTGGTGGAACATTGGATAATTTTGTCAACGAATTCATCTTGATAAGCCATCACCTTTTGCACATCAAAGTATAAAAGCTGCAAGATCGCTTTTCTTTGCCCTCGAAGGCTAGCAAGGTAGTCTTGAGGCCTCGTTGACTAAGAACCAAGGTCTCCATTCCTATTTATCATAGACTCCATTCTCCCAAGACTAAGGCATTGCTTTACCAAGAGGTGGTCAACTAAAATCAATTCATTTTAACTTTTTCCTAGGTCTAGCCAAGTTGGGTTACCTAGGGTATCATTTTCTCGACAAGATAACCCTCCAAAAAGTTTGATCTCCTATTCTCTCCTGCATTGGTGTTTCCTCAAGGCCTCCTCCAATTTTGAAGCCATTCTGATAGTGGAGTTTTGAGAAAAGCCAAGCCCTAGCTCTGAGATCAAAGTTTTCCCTAGTATCCCCAAGGCTAGTGCCTCATAGGATCAATTCAACACCTTCAAGTGAATATTCTTTCTTTGATCCTTTCCCCCTCCTTATCTGGGTTAAGAACATCATTGGTTGCTAAACTCTTACCTCCTAACCTAGGCTGTGTCCACTTGGTCCCGTGTGGTTCCATTTCTTTGAAAAGAAAATTCTTGAAGAACGCTTCGGGATACCAATTTCAATAAGGATTTTAGGGATTTGGAAACTCTTCACAAGTCATATTCCTTTAACCTAACCCTCAAATTCTCCCATTCTTCTCCTAGAAGATATTGTACCTTGCTTAGAAAGCATACAAGCTCTAGTCTTCAACCTGTTCTGGAAAGGGATTATTTGGGTAACTCTATATCCACTTGTTGATTTATCCTTCATTTTTGACTCCATATATACCGAGTCTCCTACCATCGGTGAAAGTGCATAAATAGTAGAGAGCCTTAGCTGAGGTGACAGTGGGCTAAGTCTCCATTTGTTGCCCTTGGTCAAGCATTTGCCCCTTTAGGGATCCCTTTTAGATCCCCTGTTAATTTGAGTGGTAACAAGATTCCTCATCAATACAATTATAAATAGATGTCTCTCCTCCTTTGCACATATCATTGAAAACTTCATACTGGTCTGAAGTCTTCGCATTGGTGTCTCGCTTTGGCATCCTTGTTCCAGATTATACTCTTGTCTATGTTATACTCTTGTCTATGTTCTGGAATTTTTACTCGTCTTTGCTTCAAGCCTATTCGTTTACGACTACAAGACTCTTGCTTCAGGGTTCTCACTTTGTTGATCTTGGCATATGCCCTTAGCATATGATCTTGCTCTTGGAACAATCTTATTGACTCTCGCATGACTAAGGCTATGGGATTTATATTATATGGTCTATATTATATGCATCACTACTTTGGCATGATCCCTTGGTCTTGCATCTTTATATGGGTTCTCTAATGATAACGATCTCACTCTCTGTAATTGTATTGCATCTGCGATGCGTATGGTGGCCCAAGTCTAAATGGAAATCTCACTATATTGTCATATGGCATCAATGTATTGATGGACTCACATGTCTCACATCTGTAGTATCATATGATCTTGCTCAACATCGTTCAATCTTAATCTGTCCATGGTCTCACTCTTGATTAATGGTATAGTGTAATGTATTTGCACAACTGCAATTATGTATGGCTTCAAAACCCTATGTGTGTTTGCTTTCCTCTGCATTACATGTGTGGTTTCATATTAGTATGGTAGCGCAATATTGTTATTGGTGGCATCGATTCACAATTCGTATGGGATGTATGAAATGCAATATGTATGATCTCAATATACATTTTGTATGGCTCCAATTTATGATTTGATTGGCAACATAGTATATATGGCATCGAAACTTGTTTTGTCTGCAGTGACCCTGAAGTGAAATCCTAATAAGGACAGTAATCTTGATTCAGATATACATGCAAAGACCCCATTGGATTAAGTAGTGATCCTTGGCAGGAACCTTAAAGAAATTTGGCAGCATATCCTTGATGATGACAGTTTGGCAGGCCTATCTTTGACCATGATGTACATGGCTGAATTCTCATGCATACAACTAACTTAGTCTTGACAGAGTGAGATATCTGTGATATGGCTTATCGGATGTCAGTTCACAAACAAAGTTATGAACTGACCTGGTCTGGCCCTAAGAGGCCTGAGGTAGTGTTGTAAGTTTGTAACCTTGTTATGGATATACTTTGTATCTCAGCTGAACAATTGATGAAATCTAATAGAAGAAAAAGAAGACTTGAATTCGAGGTTTTCCCCCTTGTGGGGTTTTTGCCCTGGTCTTTGACCAATCCTAATGTCTCTTTGTGTACATGCTTTTCTTCTGATGTTCCTTTTATTTCCACTGCATTGTAGTTGATATTGTTCTTTCTACATAATTGCTAATAATGTGATGATGTTATGGGGTGAATGCATATGTAAATGATGAAAAGTTTGAAAAATGCAATTATCTAAAGCAAAGAACAATACAGCCCTAAGAGAAATTAACATGAATTAGGGAGTTGATCAAGTTAAGGTTGAGCATTCTCGAGATCCCTAAATAAAGGAAGAGCTTCACCTGCTTTTCCTTTGACTTTTTCTCACTACCTCATCATCAAACAACTCTTTCCATTTCTGTTGACCAGTCAAAACCATCAGTTGGCTCTCAATAACATCAAATTTGGTTTTTAGTTCCCGACAAGCTCATCAACGAGTTTTAGGGGTGCTGAACCCATATCAACTGAAAATTGTACTGGTTAATATTTGATGCAACAAGGTGAATATGTTTAGAAACCGGAACTTCTAGAAATAAGATTGGAGGCTGTGTTTGTATGCATGTATCTATGGATAATATATTCTTTTTGTGTGCATATATTGGCAACTTGAACAATATCCGGTCATCTATTTAAGTTAAGATACAGTGCCTAGGCAATTCTGTCTAAATTTATAAACAGTTTGCTCTAGGTAGAAATGCATTTTTTCCATATGGTTAACACAAGTGATGAATGCAAGCCTAGAGAAAACCCCAGAAGATCCTTGTATGGGGAGAATCTCATGGATGCTATCATATGTTCCTCACGTCACCACTTTTCACAATTTCATAAACAAAATATGATTGTAATACTGAACAAAATTATGGGTTAAGTGGTCAATGTTTTGCAAGAGAGATAAAATAGGAAATTTGAACTGGTTTTGAACTTAATGTTGATTTTTTAGTGCAAATTATGCATGCACGTATTTCTGAAACTTGATAATTACTTCCAATGATGTAGATGATTATTTTGCACTTTCAATGTATCATTAAGCAATTACACATTCAGAAATTCAACCATAGCGAAAATAGAGCAATAAAGATCCACAATGCACGAAGAGACAACAAGATTTTACCGTGGGAAAACCCACTAGTGGGAAAAACCCATCCAACCTTTTCCTTGGAGAATCAATGCAACAAGAGATGCATCAAAGTCAAACTAACCAGCAAAGTTGTCCACCAAGAGTCCAAGTCAGCTTTCCTCAATCTCACTGCAATCACTGGAGTACAGAGATAACACAGGGAATTCGGTTACCTTTTCCACAGAGATGAACCACGGATGTTTGGCCCTTTTCCACAGAGATGTGTCACATATGTTCTGCCGTTTTCTACTGAGATGTATCACAGAGATTTGGCCCTTATCCACAGAGACAAGCCACATAAATTCAGCTCCTCTTGCACAGAGATGAATTACAGATCTTCGGCTTTCTAGCACAGAAATAAACCACAGGTATTTGTCCTTCTTGCACCGAGATAAAACAGACAATCCGACTTCTTCACGAGGATTAAACTTGTCCTTGAGATGCTTCTTTAATCTCCTTCGTTCTGCTCCTTGATTTTGCTTTGTATGGTTAGAAGATACTAATGTTTGATGCTCAGATCGAATGATGATGGAGAGGAGGATGAGTGACTCTAATATATAGAGATCCATAGGCCGAATGGGTGCCTTGAATAGCTGGGCCGACTTGAAGAGTAGAGGGCCGACTTGGACAACTTGTGGCACCAAAACAAAAAAATTGAAAAAATTGTCTTTTGAATATATATATATATATATATATATATATATAGTGGCACCAAAACAAAAAAATTGAAAAAATTGTCTTTTGAATATATATATATATATATATATATATATACATACATACATACATACATACATACATACATATATATATATATATATATATATATATATATATATATATATATATATATATATATATATATATATATATATATATAGTTCTTTTCTTGCAATCGTGAAGAACATGCTTCAAATAATTTTTCTTTTACAAAAATAATTTATATTTCATCATTACAAGTACAAATGTAACATTATAAAGACCGACCATAGCTACAAAGTTCAACACTTTAAACCTAGAAAGTTCTCGAAGAAACTTGTCAATTTCATGGAATTTCAAAAATTTATTGTTGTATTTTCCAAATGTAAGATATAATAATAGGAAATGTTTTTTATTTGTTGCAACAATTATCTGGTATATGGATATGGCTTTTTGATTTTGTTTCATTCTGTTTCTAGCTAGATCACATAGATTAAATATAACGTAAATCTTGTTTTTCTTTCTAGTTATACTGTTCAGTCTTAATTCTGTTTTTTCCCCTGTAAATGAAAGCATTTGCTAACTGGAGAGGAAAGTGTTTTTGCCATTGTTAAGTGAAAAGTGGAATCAGCTGTCGTGCAATCTTATTTCATCCTAGGTTTTTATGCTATACTTACTGGGATATTCTTCTGCAAGGATTATGGTAAACCCTTTTGATTAGGGACAGAGGTGTGATTGAAAGTGGTAAAGAAACAAAACTGTTGTATAGAATTAATGGGGGCCAAGGGAAGTTTTCTAAAATTTCTTTTGTGAATCCTGTTCACATTTTCCTCTATTGTGTTGTGGTTGAGGTTGAATTCTTTGATTGAATTGTCTTATCATTCATTTTCATTTTGCATTCCTTATGAAGATGGCAGTCCCCTTATGCTTAGCATATTGTATGTGATTGCAGTCTGTTCTTGTCACTGTTGATCGGCATGAATGGTATGCACAACCTCAACTCTACACTCGGGATGATGCTACTGGACTGTGGGATAGGAGGCCTGCAATGCCACCAATTGCGTCTTTGGCTGCACCTGTTGCTGTAACATATGATGAGAAAGGACCAACTCTTGAACCACAAGTATTACTAGATGGAGAAGTTGATGGTACGGAGGGAGAATCAAAAGTCATTGATAGAGAATTGACAAATATTGGTATCAATGTAAGTGGTGATGGGAATCTGTCAGATTCCCAAACTTTTCTCTCAAATGTTACCAGTGATGCAAGAGCTGAGACAAAGAAGAGACGACTCCATCATCAAGTTGCAGATGATGGGATTGTGACATCGGACTGCATGATAGAAACTGGTTTAGACGACAGTAGAGTAATGGAGAACATTCCATCCTTAGATGAGCCCGGGGGAACAGGGACAATGAATGCCTCAGCTGCTGAGCAACTTATTGAGCCAACCCTCGTCATGTTTGAGGTAGTAAAATGAGGTTGCCTCGATAATTTTGCATGTTCATAGTGTTTCTTTATCACTTTCCATGGCCATGTTCTAGACATTTGATAGAGCCACCTTGGCAGTTGCTTGAAAATCATAATGTATTTCTCCATAATGCTACACATTAATTGCTTGGTTTTATATCAGGTCAAAGTATGGGGGTTCTGAGATTGTTTGTGCTAAGAAACATTAACAAATTTCTGATGTTTAAATGAGACTTTAGTTGATTTTAATACAAGTAAATTTCTCATAAGAATCCCATGTAGTTTTTGAATGGAAAAATACCATGGTGTGGTTTTTAAAAGGTGACTGACATATTTGCGAACTCTGATTCAAGAAATACATTTGACTTGTAGATTGATTTGGATGAATATATAAGAGATGTTCTTTTGTAATCTGTGGTATCTGTCTTGTTGTGTGAACGTGGAATTCAAAAACGTGCAGATTGATTGTGTACTCTCAACTTAAGAGAAACTTGTAAAATAGGTGGTTTTATTGGCCTTTTTGACACTAGTGAACATTTGTTCATCAAGGAGAGAAGAAAATCATACTCATCAGTGCCCAGAATGATGAATTCCGTAATTATATTCAGAAGTTATTCCCCCTACTATTATGACACATTTTGCAAGATTTAACAAACTTGTTCATTGTGTTTGCGATGAACAGAGGATACTTTGTTCCTTGGATTTTACATTTTCTGCTAAATTCCTTTAAAGATATTTTGCATGAACTTAGATTTGTAGAAGCATCAATATGAAAAGCTCAGCATATTTGTTGGCATGGTCACAGGTGCGTAATTTCCTTTTTATATCCTATCTAAACAGGGAGCTCTGCATATGTTCAATAACCCAAACCTTGTAATGCATTGTAAAGTCCCTGTTGAAATTGTCTGGTTTCAAAGTCACTAGAAATAGTGCACTGGCACCACATACTCTCTCCCTGCACTTTGGGTTAGTGCTTGCTAACATTGGAGATCCGAGAATCCATAGACGACTTTAAGAGTCAAACTATGATGCAACAATCAATCAGTAACACTCTGTAAAACTTAGAGCTCGTAGTCCTAAATGAATCTGTGCATATAGTTGGAAAGACACAAAGGGTAGACAACTTTGTCCTAGGAGGTTGATGAAGCTAAAAGAAATAGAAAGAGCATATCATGGCCACAACAAAACTGAAATAGAGAATAACAAAATGCAAAATATGGATAGGGACATATGAATTACATCGTGGGAAAAAAGCCTAGCATGAGGTCTACCTCACTAATTATGACCATCACCCGGTTCTTGAACACATGTTGTCCATTGTTATGAATAAATATATAGGAAATAATGTAAAATAATGTAAATGATAATAATCATAAATAATGGTTAGTTAATTAGTAATTAGGTTGAAGAGTCATGTCTAAATGAGACATGACTCTCCATGAAGAGACACCTTCCTGGTATATAAGCAAGCCCTTAGTTCTCATTGTATCATCATTTTGTTCATATATTTAATATGTAATATTTTTATCTGAAGCATAAAACTATGCTGAAGCACAAAAACTGATAGCTTGAAAACTTAATATGTTAAAATACACACAGGAATTTGTAATAATAATTTATTAATATATATAAAATGTATAAGTTGATGAATGTTTACAATGAGGACCCGCATTTATATACCTAAATAGGTGTTTTTTCGTGAATGGGCATGTCTTTTAGACATGCTTTTTCACTTAATGACTATTTAACCTAATTAATATTTAATTATTTAATATTTATATTTATTTTATTTAATTACTTGTTATGAATTATATTTATAACATAGCCCCTTCCTTCGGAAGCTTTGTCCTCAAAGCTTTAATGTTGTGGCTTTTCTTCACTTAGTGTCTGTCGTCTCGATGTCTATAATCTGACCATCCTCTTGTCTTATAGCTAAAATTTCCTTTAATTTTTTTTTTTTTAGTAAGTCTATTTTTTTTAATAGAATAATAATAAATTTTTTTATTTACTATTTTTTTTAAATAAGTTATTTATATATATATATATATATATATATATATATTTATTTAATTATATATATATATATAGATATATATATATAAACCTAAATATTTTATCAAACCTCCGTATTTATTACCCTAAATATTTGATCAAATCTCCGTATTTACTGACCTAAATATTTTATCAAACGTCTGTGGTGTGACCAACGCTTAACATCATACGACTGTACGACTATGCTTTGGACCATTACAAACGCGTAACCCTTATATGACTGTGCTTTTGGACCATTTTTAATGGACCCGTTGTATCACTGAGGCTCACGTAGGTATGACCCAGTGTTTGACCGTGGGCATAACCTGTGATGGCGGCAACAAACGTTTTTTTGTTTCTTTATTTTTTTTAATTAACAGTGATGTCACAAGCTGGAGTCCAACCAATTTTGTAACCTGTCGAAAATCTCTTGGAGGTTTACATGAAAGAGCAATCACATAATCTATGCATTTCTCCATGAATACTTGATCAAACAAAGGTCCATCCTGGCATTCAAGAACAAGGCTATCCAAAAAAACAAGAAGGTTATCTTTGAAATTCTTCAAATCCTTTTGCTTGGATCCAAGGTAGTCTTCTATATTGCCATCCTTGGCTTGGTTTACTAAGGAGACCACCACATCATCCACATCAATTTCGTCCAAAGGACCTTCATCTGCCTGGTATTTAACTCCACATGCCTCAAATAGCATTGTTAGCAGTGTTGATAATATCGGTATCGGGAAAATATCGGCGAGGGTTTAGAAAATATCTTATCGGCAATATCGGCGAAAATATCGGCAAATATCGACAAGCATAAAAAATGCATAATATATTCATTTTTTTCAGATTTTTAAACATATAAAGCAATAACAACATGAAATAAACACATTGGCACATAAATATGAAGAAAACACTGATATATATGATGTCAAATAGAAATGATATATCAAAGGCGATACCAAATCGTGCTAATCCCTGATAATTGTCCATTCAAGGACTCAAATGTGGAGAACCAATACAAAATAACATCACATATAATAATAAAAGTATCTCATCATCATCAGTGGAGGAAAGAAATTTTATTTCTGAGATTTTGCAATTTGTGATTGACCTCTCTGATTTAAACTCTGCTGCGTAATTTTATTTCTGATACAGCCAATGGTTTTTAACTTTTTATTATCTATAATTCAAATTTCAGAGACAGCTCCCAGCCTAGATTAAATAAATTTTAAAAAATGTAATATATAAAGTTTCTACAATTGGTGATTTTTACTGTTGTTGGGTCCCTCATTTGTAAATGTTATCATATCATTTTAATTTTTTACTCATACATTCATATATTATATATTTATAATTTTATCCTATAATGAATTTCTCAGTTGTATTCCAAATATTTTGGCTATTTTATTGGGGAGCTTTATTTGGTTCACATTTTGTATTAGTCTTTGTTTATGAGCCTGGCCTTATGAGATTTTGTCTGACCTAGCCTTCGGACAGTATTTTTTTGTCAGAGTTTCTCTGGTTCCTGGTTATTGATCATGTCAGGCCCTTGCACGTATACAATTAGATTTCCAAATTGAAAGGAAAAAAATTACCATTTGGTCCCACACTGAGAAGAAAAAGGAAGAGAAATCTGGAAACGATAAGCACGGAAGAGAAGCATAGCAATACCTTGAAGAAAACAGAAATTGTCACTCAGCCGCCATACACACTGCCATACGAATCATTTGCTCAATTAATTGAAGACCTTACAATTTGTTATTGTTATTTGAATTAGTTTATCATTTCTTTGCTTCTTGTGCTCATTTCACACGTTACAAGTCCAAATGGAGGTCACCTGTTTTCTCATCTGTATATTTGCATTGCAGCACCCCGTATCTCAGGAGCTGGCATTATGGGTGTAGTTTACGTTGCAAATCCATTGAATGCTTGCGTGGAGCTCAGTGATTTAGCTCCTAAGACTGGAAATTATTCTCCTATTCTTTTAGTTGAGCGCGGTGGATGCACATATTTGTGAGTTCATGATTCATAGTACATACCTGTTCGTGGCAGCCAAACCCTCCTTCGCAGCGACCGCGTTCGTCTCCAGCTCTCACAAAAACAAAATGACGAATCGCAAAACCCAAAAATTAATTTATACAGGCCGCCCGGCGATATTTTCCATCGTCTCGCGATATTTTCTAAAATATCGCCGAAATATCGGAAATCGCGCGCGAAATTCAAAACAGGAAAATATCGCGATTTTTTGGGGGCGATATTTCGGCTCGCCGAAAATATCGCGATATTTGCGAATATCGCCGATATTTCGGCGATATTATCAACACTGATTGTTAGTAACTCTGTTAAAGCAGTTTTTCCATAAAAACGGGTCTCACTTTCCATACGATTTCTCATATTTTCAAAATCATTTTCTGTTGCTGCGAGTTTATCAGTAACATTGACTACAATACCTAGAGTCCTAGACCATAGTTGTTACGACCTAGGAAGTACATCATATCTTCAAGACAAGCATCCTGAGCTTCAGAAAAGTCATCGACTGAAGCATCTTCATGTCCCATTCCCACTCGCAAAATTGAGACTTCTTCTTCAATTAGCTGTGCAACCTCATTTAATTCTTTTTCATCAAAATCATCTATATAAGGAATTGGAACTTGAGGCCTTCCATTGGGAGTGCCCTTACTGCCCTTTTTTTTCTCCTTAACTGAGTTTTCTTCAAGGGGATATTTTGCATAGTCTTGCTCTAGTAGGGACACCAACTCTTTTCGGATCACTTCATCAGCCTGCTCAATGAAATTTGTTGGTGTAAAAGAATCTTTATCACCACTAATATCTTCTTTTGCATCTTCCACATTGTTATGATATTGTTCATCCCCCTGTTTCTCATGATAGTCCTCATCCACATCATCTTCATCTGGGTTATCATCCTGATCTATATCAGCTTCATCAAAATCTTCAACATTATAATCATCTAATGCTTCACCTTGTTTTTTTTCACCATCACTATCATCTTCCTTATTATCGATTTCTGCATAAGTCTCCTTAAAACATGTTGTAGCTTCGACACATGATTTTTCTAAACGCTGAAATACTTCTTGAATTTTATTAAACTGCTCAACGCAACCAGGACGTGAACGTAATGGCACATTGTGCGGCGAACAATGTTCAAAGACTTGCATCATTATATTTTGCGTCATGGCTCTAATACCACTGAAGCATAAAAACTATGCTAAAGCAAAAAACCTGATGGCTTGAAAACTTAATATGTTAAAATACACGCAGGTATTTGTAATAATAATTTATTAATATATATAAAATGTATAAGTTTATGAATGTTTACAATGAGGACCTGCATTTATATACCTAAGTAGGTGTCCTTTCGTGAATGGGCATGTCTTTTAGACATTCTTTTTCACTTAACTTAATGACTATTTAACTTAATTAATATTTAATTATTTAATATTTACATTTATTTTATTTAATTACCTGTTATGAATTATATTCATAATAGTATCCTCATGGATATCTTTATATTCCAAGTCTTTTGGAGTAATTAATCTGTAGAAGGAACTTTGTTCGCTTCATCCATTATGTCAAAGGAAGCAACCCTTGCATGTCTCAACCCTTATGAACACTGAAGTGACTCATCAATAAGGGGTAATACAATTACAACATCATTCAATGCAAGATCTAACCAATGTTGCGAACATCGCAATGGAGATTAAATCGGTGAGTCCCCGAAATTGTAAAAATCGTGAAAAAATCGGTAAAAATTGGGAAAATATCAGCAAATTCAAAAAATTCATTTTTTTGGTCAATTTTTTTTAATATCTAAAGCATGCACGACATTATATTGGAGCATTGACACATAAATATGAAAAGAAAACTAATATTTAAGATGTGTAATATCATGTCTAGTGCTACATCACACATAACAACAAATCATGTCCTGAATACTAAGTCATGAGTCCCGACTCAACCCCAAAATATCAACAAAAAATATAATCATGTATCTCATATCATGAGTCATAATGTCATATATAATGAAATGAGCCAAATAACTAATACTATTGGTTATCAAGGGATCATGGATGAAACTTCTAAAAAAAGACACGGATCAAGCCAAACCGATTTGAGCCTTTGATTATGATTTAATCTAGGCCATTGGTTGTCCAACAAGAAGATATAAGAAGGGGCTTGAGGGTCATTTGGAAAATACATAGAGAGATCAAGGAAATTGATTTTCTGAAGTGAGAAGTTCTCTGGAGGAAAAATCGATTGAGGATATCTTTAGCAGTTGAGGGGTAGGGATAGCAGCTTCTGGAGAGAGAGAGATTCTCAGCCAGAGAATCATCAAGATAGAGAGGCAGAGAGTGATTGAGTAGCCTTGACGCAGAGGTTGACGCAGGGCCAGAAGGGCCACACAGAAGCAACACAAAGGGAGAGAGAAAGAGTTGAAAGTTAGAGAAGAGGGTCAGTTTCAGCAACCGGAAGCCGAGGTGTGAGACTGGGAGGCTGAGAGCAGTGACCTTGGGCTACTGATCGATTCCCTAGTTGGGTGACGATGTGCCTGAGAGGGTTGACACTGGGACATCGTAGAGGCAGTGTAGTGATAATGCAGAGCCTGCCAGGGGCACCTCATCTAGTAGCCGGAACAACCGAGACTTTTTCTTAGTGATTGTGTGAGGTAAACTCACAAAGCTTTTGCTAGTATTTCTCTCTGTAACTACATAAACCTGTGAGGTATTCAGCGATGTATTTAGAATTTTCTACTGCTTAATAATAATAAACCCTCAGAGCTGCTGCATCCGTTTTCATACATTGGGTTTTTCTGGGGACTTTTGTCCAAAAATAACTGTCCTATGTGCTTCTATTTTCCTTTCTTAGTTTCTATGTTTCAAAATCATATTTAATTGGTGCAAGCTGCTTCAGTAATTTACTTCAATGTTTCAAGAAGAATTTTGAAATAAGCTTGTAATGTAATTTACAATCTAGGTGAAGTAGATTCAGTTGGTTGCAGTAGGATTGTTGAGATTGTTAGATCTAGGAATTTTCACACAAACAACATTCTCGACATTAGATGACGAAGGGAAGATCATTTTAGAACCAGAAGAAATCATCACCACCAGTGAAATGAAATTGCGATCATGAGTAATCAAAGAACACCCTATTAAGTGGAAGAACCTACCAGAAGAAGAAGTCTCTTGGGAGACAAAAGCACATGGTCAACAACACCCTTTGTTACTTACGTTTTGAGGATAAAGCATTATTTTGAGAGGAGGGCAATGTTATGTAATAAAATTAAATATGTTTTAATGTTTAATTTAGGAAGAAGGGGCACGATCAAAAGATCATGGTGCTTCATGTAAAGGCACCAGGGGCACTCCCATTGTAAGAATCATTATTCCATATATATATATATTTGTTATCTGTCAATTACAATGTTCAGTTGTTTGTACACCATTGCTCCACAGGCCGAGGTATCAACGTTTGAACTTTTCTGCTTCACAGTACTAAGTTCAGTGCTTCACAAGGGCTAAGACTTCTGCTTCAAGAGGGCCGAAGGTCTTCTCTAAATGAAGGCTGAAGACTTCACCACAAGACAACAAAGCGTCCAAATCCAACAAAAGATGGCTCGAAAACGGGAAGAAAAATATAGTAATAAGTTTTGATCCAAAACAAAGATAACAATTACAAATCATTGCTTTGTCTTGCTTCTAAGTTCATGAGCTTTGAACTTTTTCTTGCTACTTCAGGTTCAAGCTCCTTTTCTTATCTTCTTTGGCTGAGATGTGTTAGAAAATCAAAGGCAATGTAGATGATGATTGCTTTTCTTACTTGGTAATTACTTGTGAGAGTTAATCTTCTATCTTTCGTTATTTATTATTCCTTCATCATCAAACAGTTACACAATACTAGTCTTACCCAACAATTACACAATTATAGTCAACATTGTCACGTTAACAAGGCCTTGACATGTACACTCTATCTCTCCACAAGATCAGAGCACAATGCCGGGAGGCATTCCATGAGACACCATACTACCTTTCCATGTCATATACTCCACCTAGGATACCTGGAGTATGTCCTCCATTGGACCATTTCCCTCAAGGAAATGTCTGTCCATGAGACCATTCTTTATCCAAGTCCATGTAATTGACATAGGATTTCCATCCTAATCCATCACAGTACATGACTCAAGAATGTCTGTCCAAGATGCTTGTCCAATCCACCATTCTCCTTACCCATGTCTATGTACTTGACATAGCATGTCAATCCTAATTCGTCATAGTACATGACACAAGGAGAACCAAGTGTCCTAACTCCCTCTCAACCTGAAAGGATTAGTTCATGATCACTTCCTCTTAAACAGGGAGAGTGCATCAACAAGCCTCAGCTTGTGCTAGAAGTACACATACTTCCCTTGCATCAACTACTGATTATTTTGTGTAGATCGTTGTTGTAGCTTCCTCAACCAACCCTTTTATCACTGAGTTTGCTTAACTGCAACTTTTGAACTACGACTTCAAATCTGTCTCCTAACAGTCCATGTTCTTGTACTTGAGCATTTCATCTACTGCATCCTGCATTGTGTATAAAACTACTTCCTACAATGAAGATAGTGTTGAAAAGTATAACTAGGTTTGATCTTCATAATGACATGTAATTGTCATTTTATGTAATTGATGAAAAGAAGAATAAGAAAATTATTATTGTAATGCTTGTCTCATGGGATTCATGAGCAAGGAATTTTATTTTTAGTAATAGCTCCCATTATGAGCCTTTAGGTTTTGTCATCTAGTCATAAAAGTCAAATTGAGTCAATGTCATGTATGAAGGACCCTTCTTGGGCATGTTACATTTTGTATGAATCATTAGATAAGTGTAAATAGCCCTCCAAGACAAGAAAAAGCATCTCCCTTGAAGTCGGCTTCAAAAGGAATAATAATATCTCTCCAAATGACACGTTGGCCTAGCTGGATGACGAGTCGACTTATTATCATGGCAGAAAACTATAAATAGGCCACTCGGCCTCATTTCAAAGCATAGATTTTTGGTTGAGTTTTGAAGTTCGTAGGTGGTATGAAGGTTAGAAAAAGGAAGCCTCCTAGCTAGTGTGAAAAAAGAAATAAGAGCGAAGTTTTCTTGGGTAACATTTGGATCTGTTTTGGGTCTATTTTAGGACACACATGCGAAGAAGGAATAGTAAACTTTTTGTAGAAAGAAACGAGAAGAATAACAATCATCATTGGGCTGCCGAGTGGGAAGAAGGTCGAGACAAGAAGGGAGCTGAGTCAAGCTAGAAGAAGAACCTATCCAAAGCAAAGAAAGTGAAGTCATAAGATAAGGTCTTGTGCATAAGCTAGGGTTTCTGAAATAGGATTGTAGACCTAATTCAAGGAGGCCGAAGGTTTGAAGAAGAAGGAGGTCGAAGTGGAAAAGGAGCCGAGGGAAGGGAAGGCTCAGAAAGTTGACTATCGTTGTCTAAGGATCTCATCAAGGGAACTTGTGTCTTGGTCTTGGAGTGGCAAACAGGTCAAGGGTCTTGGTCTTGGTATTTGTCAACTGGAATCTCTATAAGGAAAAGAATTTGTTCAGGTTTCAAGTGGGAGAGGTTCTAGCCCTGGCTGATAGCCTATATTCAGTGTCTCTTGTCTCTTTATGGTTTATGCATTGGTAGCTGTTTGATGAGGAAGAACACTAATAACCCAAGTAAAAGAAGATCCTAATCTAAAAAAGTAAAAAGCACTCACAAGCAGTTACTAATAGAACAAAAATTACTTAATTGCTATGTCCTAGATTTCTCAACATGGTTTCAAAGCTAAGGTGACTAAGTCAAGGAAGGGCATCTTATCAAGGGACACTTAAGCATCAAATCTCGGAAAAGGCATCTAAGCGAAGATCATCTTAAAATTAAGATATACAAAGGAAGCAATATAACCGTAAATCGAAGGAGTCTCTAAAGAAGTCTTGGGATCATCTTCAAGAAGTCATTATTGATTTTCATCAACAAAGTATCCATCATCAAAAGATCCAAGGGATCTCCCTCTTTGTAGGATCAAAGGATCATTATTAAAGAAAACTCTCCTTGTCAAGGAGAAGTTTTCTATCCTCTATATCATCATCAACATCAAGGATGCAACAAGGAGAAGGAGCATCCTATCAACTAAGTACATTTATGTCCATATCAAAATCTGCCAAAATGTATTTTTGCAAGGAAAACAACAAATTGGTTGGGGCTTCAAACTATCTTGCATGGAAGAAAAGGACAAATTTGAATCTCATTGAAAATGAGGTTATGGAACATGTCAAAGGATCTATCACTAAACCAAGAAAGGAAGATGCTCAAGCTCTTGCCAAGTATATGAAAGGGGAAGTTAGGGCTCGATGGATTCTCATAGAATCCATCAAGGATCCATTCATCTCATATGTATCTAAACTCGAAACATCAAAAGAAATCTATGACAAACTAGTAGAGTTATATTCTTTAAGCACTGTTGGAGAATTCATCTCATTTAGACAAGAACTCTACAAGTTGAAGATGTCAAGGGAAGATGGATAGCCTCATACTTTATGAGGATATCTAAATTTTGAAATCCGGGATCAACTACAAGATCTAGGAGAAGTAATATTTGATAGAGAAATGACTACATTGGTATTAAATGCACTACTGGAAGAGTGAGGTAAATTTACTTAAAGTATTTATGGGAAGAAAGAAGCTACTCCATTCCAGGATCTATGGTCACTGTGCAAGATTGAAGAATCTAGAATAAAGGCCAAATCTGATGCGGGAGCAAGTGAGCAAAATCGAGCATATGCTACAATGACAAAAGAAAGGGAAAATGTGGAAAGTACTCGGAAAAAGAAGAACATGGCTAAAATACAATGTTATGGGTGTCAAGAATATGGGCACTATAGGAGAGATTGTCCTAAGCTCAAGAAGGACAATAACAAAAGAATAAGAGAAGAAGCCCACATCAACGAGGAATTGGAGGAAGTTGAAAAGAAGAAATCCAAGAAGGAGGGAGTAATAGATCTCCACTATTGAGATAATCTTCCTCACATAAGTTCTTTTCAAGTTCCCAAGTCTTTTGTTGTAAGATATGGCTATCATGATTCACTAAGTAAAATAATGGGATGCATCACGACATCATATAAGCATTGAAAGCAAGAGCTCGGGACATCATCAGAGAGAAGCATGAAAGATGGTTAGAATCTATGGAAGTCAAGAATATAGCACTTGGGAATCTCATTGAAAATATAAGTGGAAAGGTCATCTAGTACAAGGTTCGTCATACCTGTCAAAAAGGAAACATTTTTTGATGGGGACACTTTAGATCCTCAATATTCTCTAATGGAATCTTCATTGAAAGCTTCATCGATCATGAGGGCGAGCAAGTGTTTCATTAAGAATTTCAAACTTGTGGAATTCATGGATGATGGGTATGATGACATAAAAGGAGAAGCAAATCAAGGGATTGAAGTTCTTTCAATCAAGGAAGCTGCTGTAGGAAGTCTGGATGACCCAAAGGAAAATGAGGTATGTATGTTTACAGTCTATATTGAAGAGTCATGTCATATGGTTGCAAGTAACATGGATCAATTCTCTATCTTGAGAGCATAATCAAAGGAAGGAACTCCTCCTTCGAAGGAATGCATAAATGCGTGGTTCACACATTCACTAAATCAACATAATATGTCCTCATATGTAATATGAGGCGGTTAACTATAATTGAGGAATTCTGATTGGAAATTACTAGGAATGAAATGTGTGAAGAAAGGAAGGAAGAGATTGTGGAATATGCAACCATGGTAAAGGCAATCAACATCCGAAAGACCAACAAGATTTGACTAGGATATCTCCATGGAAGATATGAAGACTCTGATGGAGTCTGAAAAAGAAAGAGACACTTGACAATATATATCTTTGGGAGATGTGTCGATATGTATGCAGGATGTTGATGCAAAGTAGAAGACGTCATGATGTTCATTCCTTTATTTTTGAACAAATATTTGGATGGGTTTATGTAGGGCTTCCTAGGGAAGATCTATGGATGTCTTCCATCACCGATGCACATGTAATAGGATGAAAGATCCTTAAGGAAACATGGCATGAAGAAAGCAGCATGGCATGAAGGAAGGCCATATAAGAACTGATGGATCACTTTCCGATGATGACATGGTTGTCTCATGGAGGAAAGTGATGGATGGTAAGTGCCCTATGAAGAAGTCCCAAACATGAAAACTCTCAAATAACAAAGAGAAGTTCATGACATCGCGAGGAAGAGTTCTTCAAGCAGCTGGTTGTCCCATCATCTCCACTTGAGGAGCTGCTATAGGTCCCTAATTAAGAGGGAGCCTGGAAACAAGTTTCTTACTTGGTAGAAACTTGGAAACATAATTCCTAAGCCAAGAGGGAGTGTACATTCCTTTATTGGAATAGATATGTCCTCCCTAATTAAGAGGGAAAGATAGACACATCATTCTTGTCTTCACTTGGGAAGACAGAATGGAGGATTGGGTAAACATCTGGCATCCGATGCTCTTTGAGGATGAGATAGGGCATCCAAGATAAGAGTAGTTGTAGAGGATCGATATTCTTTGAGGACTGGGAATCCAAGATAAGAATAGTCCTGGTGGAACACACTCTGAGAACCCGGGTGGGGTATGTTTTGAGAGAGACAATGATGAGGGTGTTTATACATCATTGGTCTCACCAACATTGAGCTCATATCTCATGGAGAGATAGAGCTGTTAGTCAAGGCCTTGCTATGTTACAATGTTGGTTGATATGATGCTAAACAAATGGGTTACCAATCCAACTTTTCTTATGACAAATTTTTCAGATTGAGAATGACCAAGTACCATTATGAATGCCTCCCTAGTTAAGAGGGAGTGTTGAAAAGTATAACTAGGTTTAGTCTTTATAATGACATGCGTAATTGTCATTTTATGTAATTGATGAAAAGTAGAAAAATACAATTATTCTTGTGATGCTTGTCTTATGGGTTTCATGAGCAAGGAATTTTATTTTTAGTAATGGCTCCCATTGTGAGCCTTTGGGTTTTGTCATCTAGTCATAAAAGTCAAATTGAGTCAATTTCATGTATGAAGGACCCTTCTTGGGTATGTTACATTTTGTATGAGTCATTAGATAAGTATAAATAGTCCTCCAAGACAAGCACAAGCATCTCCCTTCAAGTCGACTTCAAAAGGAAGAATAATATCTCTCCAAATGACATGTCAGCCTAGCTGGATGACAAGTCGGCTTATTATCATGGCAAACAAATATAAATATGCCACTTGGCCTCATTTCAGAGCAGAGATTTTCAGTTGAGTTCTGAAGTTAGTAAGTGGTGCGAATGTGAGTGAAAGGAAGCCTCCTAGCCAGTGTGAAGAAAGAAAGAAGAGCGGAGTTTTCTTGGGTATCATTTGGATCTGTTTTGGGTCTGTTTTAGGACACACGTGTGAAGAAGAAAGAGGACACTTGCTGCAGAAAGAACCGAGAAGAATAACAATCCTCATTGGGTAGGCAAGTTGGAAGAAGGTCAAGACAAGAAGGGAGCCGAGTCAAGCTAGAAGAAGACCCTATCCAAAGCGAAGAAAGTGAAGGCATAAGATAAGGTCTTATGCATAAGATAGGGTTTCTGAAATAGGATTGCAAACCTAATCCAAGGAGTCCAAAAGTTTGAAGTAGATGGACGTCAAAAGTTAAAACGGAAGAGGAGCTGAGAAAAGTGAAGGAGAAGAAAGTTGACTATCATTGTTTAAGGACCTCATCAAGGGAACTTATGTCTTGGTTTGGGAGTGGCAAATAGGTCAAGGGTATTGGTCTTGGTGTTCTTCAATTGGAATCTCTATAAGATGAAGAATTCGTTCGGGTTTTCCTCTCAAATGGGAGAGGTTTTGGCCTTGACTGATAGCTTATATTCTATGTTTCTCGTCTCTTTATGGTTTATGCATTGGTAGCTGTTTGATGAAGAAGAACACTAATAACCCAAGTAAAAGAAGGTCCTAATGTAAAGAAGTAAAAAACACTCACAAGCAGTTACTAATAGAAGAGAAATCACTTAATTGCTATGCCCTAGATTTCTCAACAGATAGTCTATTACACAGTCCTTCAACTGTGCTTATGCAGCTCCAAATTGTTAGTTTTGGAGCACCAGTCAAACTTCCTTTCAACAATGACAAACCACTCTTGTATCACTGTATTTACAACTTCTAGCACACAACCCTTTTATCATAGACTTCACTAAACTAGGGCATCAAACCAACCCTCGCACAGTCCACTGATCTAGGGCATATTAACCAGTCTTCAAACAATTTCTTTGCTTCACCAAAGATGACAGAACACAACTACTAACAGTCCTTTGTTCCTTAAGCTTCATTGTTCTTAGGCTGCCTTTCACTAACCCTCACACATGTTTTAAGATGACTGTTCTAGGGCTTTCTAGGACAACCCACTTGATTGTGATTTATCACACAAAATCATATCAACTAGGGCACACTAGGAAGCCCTTACACAATGACTTTGTTACTTCAAAACACAATCACTATGGAACAACCCTTAAAGCTTTTATGAAACAACCCTACCATGCACTGCAATTTCATAAGACAAATCTTCAAGGTACCTTGCTTAGTTCTGAGATAACTCGGTTCAATACTACACAACCTCTTAAATTTTCAGCCCTGTAGTAGCCTTCTGCTCCCACTGCAGGTTCGGATCTGATCTTTCTGTGGCTGCCTCAGTTCTGCCTATAAACATAGATTTATGGTTGCTCCAGCATTCTTGAACTAGAGTAATTTTCCTGTGCTTAAAGGATAAGGAACTCAGCCCTTGTTTCTACTCTATTGTCAGACCTTGTGACCTTTCTTATACACAAAAATTAAGACCCCTTCCTTCACTTTATTTCAGAGAATTTTCTCACTGAAGTGCAGATTTTTCACCCACAAACAACATAACCATAGTCAGATTTTTGGCCAACTTCTTTCCTTTTAACCTATCTTAGAACATGAGACAGAGAACGTACATGTCCTCCTCCTCGTTTCTATCTCAGCTTCTAAATTCAGATGCTGCTTTGCTAGTCTGAGCTTGATAAGAAATGCAATTGTGGTGATTGTAATCTAGGCTGTCTACTCCTCTCTCTTTCCACTAATTCTGTTGAGGGAGTTAACCACTCTTCTAAACATGTCTTCAAATTTCGTTTATACATGCTAGATTCTCTTCTTTTATGCTACAAACCTGGTACAGGATACACCAGTCATCATTTTTATGATCTCTCAATAATAAAGATCTTAGATATCTTCCTTCTGTTTTTTCAGAGCTTGTTCATCTTCAACCGTTAATGCTTCTGATCTTTCCTCCCGTTTGTTGTTTTTAGGCTTCTTAGGACAGTCTGACTTGTAGTGTCCACATTCATGACAACCAAAGCACTGGACTTTGGATATGTCCCTATTTTTGTTTTTCTTCTTCTTATCAAAATTCTTCTATGGTTTAGCTGCATAGCTTGAGAGGCTTCATTGACAGGTTAAGAATCGCTTCTAGCCTTTATTCTGGATTCTTCTATTATACATTGAGCCCATAATTCTTCAAATGATGGAGCTTCTTTTCTGGCACAGATGCTACTTGCAAAACCATCCCACTCTTTAGGTAAGGCATTGATTGCCACTGTAATTAATTCTGAATCAGATATTTTCTCACCAGCTTCTTGAAGTTGATCTTTAATTTTTGATAGCTTCATGAAATAAGAAGCTATAGTGTCTTCTTTTGTCATTTTTGATTGATATAGTTGAGTTCTTAGGGCTATCATGTGATCTGTTGTATTGACGTAGTATAATTTCACCAAGGTATCATAAACTTCTTTAGATGTAGATAACTCTGATACAAAAGTGATAAGTTGGTTTTTGATGGACTCAAAAAAAATTCTTTGAGCTTTAATTTCCCCCTTTTCATATTTTTCCATCTCTTGAGCATCCTTCTCATTTGGTACTGCAACTTTCCCTTGAACGAATTTCATGACATCATTTTCTCTAAGAACTAGGTCGATTATCTTTTTCCAAGCTTTAAAGTTGGATGCTCCTTCAAGTTTATTGCTTTCCTTGCATATAAATGTCATTGGATTAGACATATTGACTTGGAACTTGGAAGTGAGCTGCTACCAAAAGATATCCTCAGTTATGGCTGCTACGATGATGATGATCTTCTTGTCTCTACCTTGTAGGAGTGTCTCCTCTTCACCTTAGCTCTTATACCATGTTAGAAATCAAAGGCAATGTAGATGATGATTGATTTCCTTACTTGGTAATTACTTGTGAGAGTTAATCTTTTATCTTTTGGTATTTATTATTTCTTCTTCCTCAAGCAATTACATAGTACTAGTCTTTCAAGATCACAAAGAAGCAAGAGACAAAAATTTAGGCTTTCAAGCCAGGGGAAAAAGTCCACAAAGGGGAAAAACCAACAATCCTCTTCTTATTGAATCAAGTCAGAATGAGATATCCAACCCAAGACCAAAGACTACTTTAAAAAGGTTCCAAGTCAGCCCTCTCCTCCAACTGTAGATTATTCAGAATTTCAGCCTGGTTGTAAAAGTAAAAAATCTTGTCGCTGTTATAGATTCCAACAGCTTCAAGTTTCAGTTCTGTTTGTAAACTTCAAGGAGCTTCAGACTTTCGGCCTTGTAACAAATTGCAATGTACTATAAATCTTCGGTCTTGTTACAAAACTTCAGAAAATTTTCTCAGCCCTGTAGTGGATCTTCGGCCCTGTCATAGTACTTCAGATTATTCGCATGTGTGGGAGGAATATCGCAGAATTCAGTCTTCCTTTTCTTTATTTCTTGACTTGCTTTTGTTCTTGCAATATTGGCCTATTTATGTTCTTTCTACTACAGAGATCGTACTTCTTGTTACTCGCTTGTCCTTCAAATGAGCTCGACTAGGTGTCTTTAAATAGGTGTCTTTTCTCTTTTTGACTTCTAAAGCATGAAGAACATGCTTGATAAAACAATAAAAATAAGTTCATTAATAAATATCTTTCATTTTGAAGACCGACACTATTTACATTCTCGAACAAGATGGATGAGCAAATGGAGGAGTTGTGTCTATTTATACTAATTCGACCATCTATTGAACCAACTTATCTATTGGAGAGGGGCCGACTTATGTTTATGTAGGCCAACTTGAAGAGGGGTGTTGTCTTTCCTAGAGACAACTCCTGGGTTGAGGATATGGGTCAGTGCCTAGGACATCTTAGTCTCTCTTGAAGATGAATTAGTGCTGCTCAAGAGATAAATGTAAAATGATTTAAATTTGGCTCAATTACCCTTCTTAGAGGCAGATTCAATATACATATAAAAAGTATATCATTCCCATGAGTAAATGTTCAGATTGGGTGGCCTGCAGACAAAGAATGCAACTTGATTGGTCGTTGTAGTAGAGATGGAAAGGAGAAATATAAGGAAGAAATCTAGTGCAGAGGGCTGGACAGACACAAAAATCCTAGTAGAATCATGAAAAGGTAAAGGAAATGAAGTACAGAAATTATGGAGCGCGTTTTAAGGCTTTCAAGTCAATATCTCACAGGTACTATCTTCTATATCATAACTCAGGTAAATATGCAATCTCAAAGGTACCTTTTGCTACAACATAACATAGGTAAATCTGCAATCTCACAGGTATCGTTTGCTATCACATAACATAGGTAAATCTGCAGTCTCATAGGTATTGTCTGCTACAACATAACATAAGTAAATCTGTGACGTAAGAGTGAATCCAGCATCATACACAATTTCTGAAGAAGAAAGATACACATGAAATGACACACAAAGGTATAACACATACTACATATCTCAATGCTTGGAATCACCAAAAACTTCTTCATTAATCTACAAGAATGAAATACATGTCATAGACCCAAACTTGCGGAATTTGCAAAACAATTAAAGCCTCTGGAACCGGAACCGGAAAATCCAGAACCGTTACTAATTAGTCTTTCTTCCCTTTTTATAGGGAGAACCAAAATAAGAACAACTTACAAAAATATCTTCGAATGCTATAGTGATCTGAACTATAGAACTGTTTGAGTGTGCGACTAAACTATTTAACACCCTTCTCGCTTATCTACCCAAGTAACTGACCAACTAGGGTAAACATGTGACGAGAGACTGCTATGATTGGATTCAACCTCCTATGTGACCTTAAGAAAGTGGAATCGACAGAAACACAACATACAGACCTTCCACATCAACTACAGGACTCCCAGGAACCATCCCAACCACTCAGGTAACTAGTCCCTTGGTCCCATTGAGGTTTTAGACCACTTGACCCCGAACATTCCCATGATATGGACCCGACAGTGTCCAGGAGGCTTTGGACGCTCTCATGACAAGGCATGTCAACGTCTAGGGACTATTTTGCTCAGTGTTGTGACAACGTCCTCAGGATTTGAGCCAGTTTTTCAGGCCCAAAGCCCAGGTCACTACCAAGAATTGAATGACACCTTCATAACAAAAAGATAATAAGGAACAATGATGCAAATTCAAATACTTGAACAAGCCCTTAACCAGACCCCTACTAGCCATGACAGGTATTTTGCAAACATATCACAAATATGTAATCTATAGGCGTAAACAACATATTTAAGCATAGGGGTCTCATACTTATCTGAGAATCGGTATGAAACATTGTTCCCTTATATCATTTGTTGCGTTTTCAATTAGGTCATAGATACATTGTCCATTCATTTTACAAGTAAAAACATAATAAGAGACATACATAGCCATTGTCATAAAACATATACATAACCAACATAATAGCAACATAAATACCAAGGAAATCACAGTGATATGATCCACATATAAACCAGTGTATTACTCATAGAAATACAAGGAGAAATATGTTGATTTTTGGTAGCATTCGATGCGCTCTAGCCATGAAAATTGGTGGAGAGGCTAAGACACATGAGATCTCCAAGACCCAGAAATCGTTTTGAGAAATTCCATCCGGATGAGGAGTTACTAAAATAATTAATATTTTTAATGGGTTCCTAAGTTTAAACTTGGGAAAATAAAAATATCAATGTTCCACCAAGGTTCCGGGATGAGGGGGCGAGGGAGCAAGGGGGCGCGGGAGCGGCCTATGCAAAAGCTCCCTACCATTTTTTAGGAAATGTGGGGGAGCGTCAGAGTCTTAAAAGTTTATAAATATAAAATATAATTTATTAATTGAGTCCACTATGACAATTTGGTTTGAATTGAAAAGCTGCAAAGCATGATCATTGATATGAATATCATTTGACATTATCCAAATTTATAATATCATATAAAATAATAAATTTAAAATTCTAATTTAGCTTGGTCAAATTCTAATTTAGATTTTGGTCAGACAGAGGGAGAGCTTCAGCTTGATAAGGTAGCCATTGAATTCTGTGAAAAGGTAAATGAACAGATCAGGAACACTGCATTGGCAGTAGAAGGGGCAACTACAATGGGTTGTCCAGCTGTATTGGATCCAACAGCTAGAAAGTTTGTTATATTATATATAATATAGACAGTACACCATATGCTGAAAGAAGAGTTTTAGTTCCAGGAGAGATGAGAAGATCACATGAAAGAGTTTCTGACAGTTTACTATCAAATGACATTGACTGTAGGATGACCATCTGCGAACCAACTTGGGTGACCAACGATGGCATGGATAATTTGTCTACCTTATTAGAGCAATGCCATGCAGTTCAAACTTCAAACTAGCAGTGTATTTCAGGGGTGAAAATAATTTTCAAACCTGAGAATTCAAGCTGAGCCACTGTGCTTTGTGTAAATTTTGTAACTGTATAAATTCATATATAACGACAGTTCCTGAGATTTCTTGTTGCCCATAGTATTTTTTCATGCTTGCAGTAAACACATGTTAGTCTATAGTCCACCCAATTATTTCCCACATGACATAGGTGCTGCTTCCATAGTTTGTATGTCAAATGTCATGCAAATTAAAAACACAAACTGAATGTCTCATATTCTTTGCCTGTCACTCCAGTTATCTCCCCACTGTAATCCAGCCATCACTTGAGAAAAAAGGGAGAAGTTTTAAAAGGGAAAATTCATGTACGTGCTATATGGTCCAACAAATTTCCATGATACTGACCCTCTAAAATAATGCTGGTTGAAACCAAAAGACAGCACAAGACGTTATCCCCATACAGAACATGAGTAGCTTTGTACCACTTTAGGTCTATTAAATCATAAACTATAAGCAAGGCCATTTTTTTGGGAGCGTGGGGAAACGTCCCCTCAGGGAAGGGAAACGTTTCCCTGGCACGTCCCCCGAGTTTCCTCCATTTTGGGAGCGTGGGGAAATGTCCCCTACTCGTCCCCAAGTCCTCGTAGCGCGGGGGAGCGAGGAAACTAGACCCCTAGGGGGGGGGGGGCGAGTCCTCGTGGAACACTGAAAAATATTAATGGGTATTAATAAAGATAAGGATGAGAAGCTTCTAAGAGACGAGGATCAATTCTGTTTTAATCTTAGCAGTTGATTAGAGACTTAGTCTCGACTGTTGATTCATCAACAGGAAAAGTATAAGAGAAGACTTGTGGGTCATTTGGAGACTCACCAACGGATACTCAATATCTCAAGGAAAATCGATTCTCAAAGAGAAGAAGATCGATTTCAGAGGGAGAGTTGCAGGGTGGAGGAAGAGGGGGGATTAGCAGCAATTAGGGAGCTCAAAGAAGTGACGCAGGGACTCTAAGAAACATCGCAGAGGGAGATGCAGATCAGAGAGACGCAGGGATGACACAGAGAGGGATCAAAGCTGCGTAGAGCCACGCAAAATGACGCAGGGCTGACGCAGTAGAGAAAGGAAGCTCTCCAGTGTGTCAGAAAGTCTCGGAGAAAAAGTCTCAGGTGTTTTCTCCCAGTGTCTATGTAAATTTTTCTGTAAAAGCGATTGCTGCTGAAGATTAATAAAACCCTCCTCTGCTGCATTGATTTTCTCGCATTGGGTTTTTCTAGGGACAATTGTCCAAAAATCACTATGTTGATGTGATTGATTCTTGTGCATATATTTATTTCTGTATAATGATGTGATATCTGTAGTAGAATTTATTTTAATGTTTACTGAAGGGATTTCATAAATAACTTATTGCGAATAATAAGTAGGCGAAATAAATTAGTTACTAAAGTAATAGAATTTTTGTTTAGAAATTTTCATGTGGTATTAGAGCGAAGATTCAGTGACAAGAAGGGAAAATCAATTATGGGTCAAGAGCATGACGTAGAGGCATACACTCCAGGAGACTCATGCAGATTTTCAGAAGAATGCACAAGAGACAAAAATTACGATTATTCTATGTTGGCTTCTAGATTGGAAGATATGCAAGCTCTGCCTCCTCGGGGGTTTCGTATATAAATAGTGGAGATTCTCGACATATGACAGGAATCTGAGAATGTTTTTCATATTATTAGGAAGAAAGAATGAATTTTCAGATCACCAAGAGGAATAAGGCAAAGTGTACTCCAGTAGGGAAAGGTACTATAGTTTTTCAAACAGAAACAGGAGAGCGGTTCCGAGCTACCGATGTGCTGCATGTGCCAGGACTGGGGATGAACTTACTTTCCGTATCTCAACTTCAAAGCAAGGGCTATGACATTTTCTTCATTAAGGAGAAAGTATACGTGAAACACCCGAGTTGGAAAAAGAAGGTCCAGATCGGAATTAGAAGTAATAGGTTGTACAGGTTGCAGCTAGAATCGTCAATGGAATTGATAGGCAGTAATGGAGACAAGGATTTGAATGAACTATGACATAGAAGGATGGGACATTTGAACCATGGGCTCTGAGAATTCCCAGAAAAACTGTAACAGGAGTTCCAGATCTTAGTACTGAATGAGATGATGTATGCAGAGGGTGTGCTTTGGGCAAGTATGCCAAAGCAACGTTTCCAAGAAGTAACAATAGGGCCAAGAGTGTACTAGGAATGATACACTCAGGCATCTGCAGACCGATGTCCACAAAAGCTCTTAGTGGTGCTGGATACCTCACCACCTTCATCGATGATCATTCCAAGAAGACTTGGATCTACTTTCTAAAAACCAAAGATGGGGTTTTTGATCGATTCAAAGAGTTCAAGGCTGTAGTGGAGAATTTGACAGGAAAGAAGATAAATGTGTTGCGCTCAGACAATGGTGGAGAGTATGTTGACAAGGACTTCACCAATTTTTGCACCAGGGAGGGCACCAAAAGAGAGTGTACAACTCCCTACAATTTGGAGCAAAATGGAGTAGCAGAAAGGAAGAACATGACTATTGTGGAAGCAGCTAGGGCAATGATGTATGATCAGGATATGCCAAAATTCCTATGGGATGAAGCACGCAACACGACAGTCTATGTCTAGAATAGAACTCCTCATAGTGCATTAGGAAAGATTACTCCAGAGCAGGTCTTCACCGAGAAGACACCTGAAGTTAGTCATTTCAGGATATTTGGGAGTTTAGCATATTGCCGTATACCCGAGGAGAAGACGAAGAAGTTAGATCAAACTGCAGAGAATGGATATCTTGTGGGATATAGCAAGAATGTTAAGGCATATAGAGTTTATCTTCCATGGAGTAGGAAGGTAGTAGTTCAACGAAATGTAAAGTTTATGGAGGATAAAGCTTTCAAAAAATCTCGAGAAATGCCTTCCAAGAGCATTCAAAAGATGATCCATTGGTTAAACCACTTCAACCAGTAGAAGCTAGTATCAAAAATTATCCTTCAGAACAGGAGGAATCACAGGAAGAGGAAGAGCTGACAGATGCACCTACTAGCAGAGGAAGAAGGAGCCGGGAAATCCGACAGATTCTACGAGATGCAAAAGAATTCATTGGTGTACCCAGGAGTAGTAAAAGGGAACGAAGACAACCAGACAGATACCAGGCCTTAGTAGCTCAGGTTGGGAAACCCTCTAGTTTTCAGGAGGCCATTCAACATCAAGTATGGGTGGATGCAATGGTGGAGGAATACAACTCTATAATGGTGAATGAAGTCTGGGAAGTGGTGCTTAGCCCTTAGACATATCAGTGGTAGGTTCGAGATGGATCTACAAGATCAAATATGTTGCAGACGACATTATGGAGAAATACAAAGCCAGGTTTGTGGCTAAGGGGTATGCTAAGAAGGAAGAAATAGATTACGAAGAGTCCTTCGCCCCAATAGCAGATGGGGTGGGAGATTCATCAGATGGATGTCAAGACGACATTCTTGAACGAGGTGATAGAAGAGAAAATATACTTTGAACAACCAGAAGGGTTTGAGGCACATGAGAAGAAATCTCATCTATGCAGATTAAAGAAAGCCTTGTATGGGCTTAAAAAGGCACCTAGAGCATGGTATGGTCAAATTGATGGCTACTTGTAGAAGATGGGGTTGTAGGAATTTACAGGGTAAGTTCTTCAGATAGAACACCAAAGGACACCACTCACAAACAGATCACAGATCAATACACTAGTTTTCTTGACGTGGTTAAAACCCTCAAAGAGGGAAACAATCCACCGCCTGAGCCAACACGGCCACTTCAGGGAATTTATTAATAAAAGAAAGAAAATTTACATAAGCTTCTCTCATGAACAGTTACCCTACAAATGACCCTCCATGCTCTTTAGATAGAGATCATGGACCAATCGGGTGTTAAGCCATGAATCAAGTGTCAGTAATACCAAGGAGAGAATGAACCGTCAGATCACTAAATGTCTAGAACATATCGTGACCGTCGGATTGGAAGTTACAAGAGTACATAGTAAAGAAACACACTTGACCTAACTCTACACTAGACCAAGTTATAATTAACTATTTCCTATGTGTCGGAATATCCTAACATCCCCCCTGAAGAACAACTTGGGATAGGATTGAAGGATGTACAAATATGACACAATAGGAGAAGGAAGGAGGCATTAGAGCCTATCCCCCCTTAGTGACAACTTCCTAAACTCCAACCATAAATCGAAGTTTAGTAAACTTCGCCTCTGTGAGAGCCTTTGTAAAGATACCTGCAACTTGATCATCGATTGAACAATATTGCACTTCAAGGACATGGTCATGAATGAGTTTTCTGATGAAGTGCATGTGTAGTTCAATGTGTTTGTTGCGTTGATGTTGGATTGGATCTTTGCATAGTTGAATGGCACTTTGATTATCCCACCAAAGTGTAGTCGGATGCTGTTGCTGAAAACCGAACTCTGACAGGATCTAACGAAGCCACAGGGCTTCCTTACTAGCTTCTACGACGCCACGATTCTCTGCTTCTTCTAAGGAAATAGAAATGGCACTTTGTTTCTTGCAAGCCCATGTAATAGGTCTAAAACCAAGAGTGAAGACATAACTTGCAGTAGACTTCTGATCATCAGGGTCACTAGCCCAATCAGAATCAGTGAAACCAACCAATAGGGGAGATTTTTCTACATTGTAATGAATCCCAAACTGAATTGTACCTCGAACACAACGAAGTATTCTTTTCGTTGCTTTCCAATGACTTTCATGTGGGTTTTGCATAAACCGAGCAATAATGCCAACATCAAAGGAAATGTCAGGACGGGTATGGGTCAGATACATAAGCTTTCTTACAAGCTGATGGTATAAGGTAGCATCAACTTTAGGGGAAGTATAAGTGACTGAAAGTTTGGCTCTAGATTGAAAAGAAGAAGGGACTGGCTTACAATCTTCCATGTGAAAGTGGCGTAGAAGATCACAGGCATACTCGGACTGGGAAAGGGAAATACCTTCCTTGGTTTGCAAGACTTGAAGACCAAGAAAATAATGCAAGTGTCTTAAGTCTGTCATTTCAAACTTCCTTTTAAGGTTGAACTTCACATGGTTTATAAGGTTGGGATCACTACCAGTAAGGATAAGATCATTGGCATAAAGAACAAGAATGATAAGAGACTTACCCACTTTCTTGGTGTAGATAGTATTGTCACGACTCACAATGACACTGAGAAATGCCAGTATCTAAAAGAAAGCTATCCATTTTGGCAGACCAAGCTCGAGAGGCTTGCTTGAGACCATAAATGGTTTTCTTAAGCCGACATACAAGGTTGGAGTTTGTTTGTATAAAGCCAGTAGGTTGTTCCATATAGATTTCTTCATGCAAGTCCCCATGCAAGAAGGTAGATTTAACATCCATTTGATGGACTTCCCATTTGAAAGAGGCAGCAAGGGGAAGAACAAGGCAGATAGAGTTCATTTTGGCAACAGGGGAGAAGGTTTCAATATAGTCAATGCCTTCAACTTGTGAAAAACTCTTAGCAACAAGACGAGCTTTATGTTTATCAACTTTTCCATCTGGTCCATACTTGGTTCTGTAAACCCATTTGCATCTAACAAGTTTTCGTATCTTTGGAAGAGGAACGAGATCCCATGTATCATTTGCCAATAATGAACGATATTTTTTATTCATAGCTGCCTCCCAATCTGGATGGCCTAAAGCTTTTGCAAAGGTGTCAGGATCATAATTCGCTGAAGCTTGAGCTAGTAAAGAAGTGGCTCTATTGAATTGAGAATGTGTATGTCGTCGATCTGTAGGATCACCTGCGAGAGCACCTGCTGCATCTAGAGTAGCACAGACTCATTTTTGAAGCTGAGGAGCTGAAGGAGGATCTTGAAAAGGTGGGGGAGGATTGTCATCCTCGCTATCATCATCTGAAAAAGAAATATTTTCAGAAGTAGAAGGGATAGAGAGAGGTGGCACATCCACCAAACTAGGCTTGTAGGCCAATATATTTTCAACAAAATTTACATCTTTTCTAATGATAACATTTTTGGACTTAAGTGGAATAAGTCTATATCCTTTGACATCTTCAGAATATCCAACAAAAATACATTTTTCACTCTTAGGTTCTAAAGCTTTATGTTTCTCATCTGGGATATGGGCCCATGCTTCACTTCCAAAAACACGAAAGTGACTTACATCTAGTTTAATTGAGCTCCATGCTTCTTCTGGAGTGATATTCTTTAAAACCTTAGTAGGAGCGCGATTTACTATGTAATTTGCACAGTGAATTGCTTCTGCCCAAAAATTAAGACTAAGTCCTTTAGATTGAAGCATACAATTAGCCATTTCCTTTAAGGTGTGATTCTTCCTTTCAGCTACACCATTTTGTTGTGGAGTATATGGAACAACATGTTGCAGTTGAATTCCATGCTCAGTGCAAAAGTTGATGAATTTGTTGTTAACATATTCTCCGCAATTATCAGATCTTAGCTTAAGAATTTGATGTCCAGATTGTTTCTCAACAAAGGCCTTAAAGGCCAAGAACATGTTAAATACTTCACTCTTGAGTTTTAAGAAGTATACCCAAGTGCGTCTGGAGAAATCATAAATGAAAGTTAAGAAATACTCTTAGCCAGAGAATGAAACAATTGGAAGTGGACCATATAAATCACTATGCACAAGCCGTAAAGGGGCTGAGGCGTGCCAAGAGGCACGTTTTTCAAAACTATCCTTGTGATGTTTTCCGAGTGCACATTCGGAACAAGCACCATCTATGCAAGATACCATAGGAAGACGTGTCGCCATATTTTCTTTACATAGGTTTTGAAGGGAGCGATAGTTTAAGTGACCAAGTGCTCATGCCAAAGTTTGCCCACTTCACATTATGAGCAACAAATATGGAGGGAAGAGTTGATGACCCAAAGTTGTTAAACTTATACAACCTTGTAGAATCATCAGCAATGCCAATAACTAAAATCTATCTAAGATCTCTTAGGTCCTTAATTACAACATCATGAGGTGAAAATTCAACGATTTTACCTTCCCCTGAATGAGTTATGTGATATACAGATAGAAGGTTGCAGGATAAGGTTGTAACACATAATACATTGTTAAATTGATCATTGTCTAGATATACAGTTCCAGTCCCTACAACACTAAGAGGTCTATCATCACCAACATATATATTTTTGGTGTTACAATCATTTAAAGAAGAAAACATGGCTTTGTTTTTTGCCATGTGATAAGAAGCTCCAGAATCAATGAGCCACTCATGAGAATGAGAAGGAGAAGATACATTTAGTGCATAACCAGACCGAGATGCTTGACAACCACATGTAGAAAGTGTTATTCCTGAAGATGAAGTTGAAGTTGAAGAGTGCTCCAAATGGATGTTATGCTTCTTCATTGTTGCTTCCAAGGCTTCCATCTTCTTAAAGCAGTGGGATTCTAAGTGGCCATCTTGATTACAAAAGTTGCAATGTCTATGAGTCTTCTTCCCTTTGTTTTTATTTGCCTTACCATTTTGTTGAAATGATTTTTCATTTTGAGACTGAAATTGCTTAGGACCCTCGTTTAGTTTAGGACCATTTTTTTTAGGATACTGCTTCTTAGGATTCTTTGAATTTGGTTGTTGCTGGGTGGCTAAAGCTTTCTTAGAAGAGTTTCCAAGATTAAGAAGACCAAGATGTAAGAGTTTTTCTTGTTCTCTTATTAAAGAATCACAAAAGGCATCAAAAGAGGGGGACTTGTAGTCTTGTCCTTGAGAAATGAAGGCTTCTCCAGTAGAATGGAAGATGGAAACAAACACAGAGTAGCCTGGTCCCAACTTATTAAGAATGGAATAGATAAGGCTACCATCTTCTTTCTTAACCTTAAAACTTTCCAAGAGAAGTCTAAGGGTCTTGAACTTGGACAAAAAAACTGAAGTGGAAGAAAATTTATTTGGGTCCGACGTAAGCAACTCATTTTCGAGTTAAAGAGCTCTAATTTCATTTTTAATTCCAAAAACTTTAGTGAGCTATTTCATTGCTTCATTACGAGTATCAAGTTTTGTGATATGGAATCTAAGGTCTGGGGAAATAAACATCCCTATCAACCCACGTGCTTGATCTTGCCTATTTTCCCATTTGGCCGCCTTATCTTCATCTTTAGGTTTAGTTTCTTGGCCTGAGGCTATTCAGTAAAGATGTTTACTTCTAAGTAAATTCATAATGTAGGACCACCATTAGAAGTAGTTGGTGCTATCGAGAATAACTTGGCATGGAATTTCCATTTTAACAGAAACTGAAGTTGTAGATGCTAAAACTAAGTATTTCAATGGAAACATCTCGAAAAATTAGGCTGATTAAGAAAAAACGGCTCTGAATACAGCTTTCAGATGAAGAAGTTATGGCTTTTTGAAGAAAAATTGTTGAAGATGCTGACGAAGTGCGTGAATGTGCAGAAGTGAATGATAATGTTATATTTAAAAAAAAAATCCCCCCCTTCCCAAACTTAATCTAATTAGCTCACTTTAAAAAAGATTTATGTGACCCACTTTTATAAATAACTGAAAGTCACTTTTACAATGGTACTTTATGAGCTACTCACTAAATTGTAACTTAAATAAAAGATATAGAGACTTTAGAATTATAAGTGGCTCACTATTTATAATGTGTGAGAATACTTTTACAGTGGCAGGCATCCTCACCAAGACCCTAGGAAGAGCAAAGTTCGTTTATTTCAGGGAGAAGATGGGGATGGTAAAGAAACCATTTGAGTAGTAGAAATGGATAAGTATCAGGTGATGCAGTGCAACAGTTAGCAGTGGTGGTGCTGTGGGTAGCATGATGTAGTAGATTGAGAGGGAGCTACAGTACAGATGTAGTAGTGGCAATAGCAATGTCATGGGCAACAGTACAAGAAGCAACATTGCAAATGATGTAAGGTAGCAGGCCAGACATCAGCACAGGTACCAGTGTGGAGGATCAATGTGATGTTTCCATGGTGAAACATTACTAGAGCACATTCCTTGCTAAGATTGAATGTTGATTTGTGGTAGCATCGGATGTGCTCTAGCCATGAAAATTGGTGGAGAGGCTAAGGCGCATGAGATCTCCAAGACTTAGAAATTGTTTTGAGAAATTCCATCCGGATGAAGAGTTATTAAAATAATTAATATTTTTAATGGGTTCCTAAGTCTAAACCTAGGAAAATAAAAATATTAATGGGTATTAATAAAGATAAGGATGAGAAGCTTCTAAGAGACAAGGATCAAGTCTATGTTAATCTTAGCCGTTGATTAGAGACTTAATCTTGGCCATTGGTTTGTTAACAGGAAATGTATAAGAGAAGACTTGAGGATCATTTGGAGACTCAAACCAAAAGAACCAACTAGGGCATCCCGAGGCTAAACCACCTCGCCCTCATCAATAGAAACTAGGCTTTACCATAATCCATCCCAGATCGCTAGGCCAACACATTGAACATGTAACAATAGGCTTTACCATGATCTCCACCAGATCACTAGGCCAAACAAGCATGGATGCCATCAGATTTCTCCACCTACACTGTGAGGAATTTTCCTATCTCCTAGTCTCTCAGGTTTTACTGTAATCCACACAGGATCACAAGGCCCTAAATCGAGACCCACTCTCCAGGCTTTACCGCATATCCCAATGCAGGATTACTAGGCCCAATAGAGAGCAATCCACCTCTTGGCTTTATCGTATATTCTGCCATTTACCGACAAGGATTCCTAGGCCCACCGAGGCACACAATCATGGCTTTACCACAACCCACAGTTTGGCTTAGGGTTACAAGGCCAGTGGCTTTACTGTGATCCACAGTCTGGTTCAAAGACCACTAGGCCATGTGTTCTATCATTTGAAGATCCACCAAAACATGAGAACCCCATCACACCATGGTTATCCAGAAATGGCAAGGCTACGCTGAAAACACTGTCACACCTGGCAAAATCCATGCCATAACAAAAAAAGAACCACATGCAATACCATGCATGCCAAATCTAGCAAGGAAAATGCACATGCAAATTGATACTTGCAATGAATACTGCTAGAGCTGCTTGATCTTGCTCTTGCTTGCTTGCTCCTTCCTTCCTCTTGCCTTCTTTGCCTTTCTTGATCCAATGCCAAAGTGCTCCAAGAAAACTCAAAGTGTCCAAGAGAGAGAGAGAGAGAGAGAGAGAGGGAGATCCAAAACTGAACTGATAAAAGGTTACAAATTGATCCTTAGAAGCGTTTTTATCAATTATGCCTCTATTCTCTTCATTTTCCATGATTTTCCTTCATTTTCCTCCTCACATCCAACCTGTGACCTTTAACCTTCCTTTTCTCCTAATTTCCATTATTTTCATAAATAAATGTGCAAGAAATGTCATTTTTCCTTTCGAAAGCCTTTGCCTTTGCCTTTGCCTTTGCTAGTTTCCTTAGCCATAATAAACCAAATGAACACCCCCACTAGGATGCCTTGCCCAACATTTAGCTTGGAGTAAGTGTCCCATCAACCGTGCTTATTATTTTTTTCCTTTATTAACTTTTGTTACATGGAATTTTCACCAAGGCCATTACAACCTAACTGTCCTAATGATTACATAACAAACTTGATTCTTTTCTTGAAAATGAAATATTAACAAAATTGCAGAAATGACACGAGTATGCCATGATTTGCACAACAAAATATCTCCATTGCTGAGTCCTCTGATCTCCTTAGGTGGACTCAGGCTCCATTATCTGGGTTCGTGGCGGGTTGATGATCTGGCCACGCCTCTGCCATTGTATTCCTCTCCACGATTACCTGCGAATTCACCAGTCGTTTTCTCCCTTTAACTGCTTAAATTGCCCCTCTTTTGGAGCTGACCCTTCTTATATGGCGTTACCTTTCACCTATCGAGATTAAAATCCATGGTGGGCGAGCGTGATTTGGTGTGGTGCCATTGGAGGTGCTTTGCACTAGCTGATGGCTAAACGGGGTCGAGCACAAGATGGGTGACAGAGGAACATTGCTGAAACAATGAAGTGAACAAAGTTGCTTCTATAGATTAATTACACCAGAAGACTTGGAATATAAAGATATCCATGAGGATAGAAATAGTATATATTAAATGTGTGAATAAGAATATATAGTGAGATCGAGAGGTCTGCTTATATACTATGCAGGTGCCTTTTCATAGAGAGTCATGTCTCATTTAGACATGACTCTTCAACCTAATTACTAATTAACTAATCATTATTCATGATTATTATCATTTACATTATTTTCTATATATTTATTCATAACATTGCCTTCCTCCCCAAAAAGCTTTGTCCTCAAATCTTGTCGATGAAAAAGGCTTGATCTCTTTTTCGTTTTCGAATGTCTTCTCATCTCAGAACAATCATCTTCATGCATAAAAGTTGATATGATCTTCTAAATGACAAACAAAATTGTCGTACTGAGAAGGGATCAAACCATCCTAGATTAATCTTTTGTGGAATATTCTGATCACTAGTATTTTGTAACGAATTGTCATCGTAGGACTGGACTAAGGTTATTTCAATATTCTTCGGAACATCAACATGTTGTTTTTGTTTTGAACGGTACATATACGTAGCTTGATTGAGTTGTCTACTCTTGTGATTCAGATGTCGATATGGAACTTTTTTGGTTTGAATTTCCCTTATTGGGTGTGTGGCAATTTTTTGATTTTCTTCTAGCAAACATGTCGTTGAGTTGGTTACGGAACATTCACTTGGGATGTTTATTGTCTGAACTGCAACATCTAAGTTTGTATTTTCTTCAACTTGCTTGTCTTCTTCTTGAGTTGTGACATTCACTGGATTGGTCTCTGTTGTTTTTTTCGCCAACTTGAATTCCTACATTTGATGATTCCTTCTCGATAAGTTGTTGTACCTTGTTTTCTAATGACTCCTTATCCTTCTTAAGTTTCTTAATTTGCGTCAGTAATTTTTCACTATGGTTTTTAAGCCGGGAAACTTCTTCACTTTTGTTAGCAGTGATCTTGTCAGCTTCTCCTTGCATATTTTGTAGAACTTTTTTCCCTTATTGAAAAATTACTTTTGAAATATATTTTATGTCATCTGGCGTTACTGAAATTAGCTTCAACGTAACGCCTTGAAATGTTACTTTTTTCTTTTTATATGAAAATGTCAAAAACTTCTTTTTCATATTCAGGATGAAGTAACCTAGGGTTTCCATCCATGGGGATCATAGAATAATGTCACTTGGGTCAGTGCATAGGGATTACACTGAGAAGTGCGGTATAAATGTATAGTCGCCAATGTTTCACTGTAAATTAGTTATTTCGTATTGTTTTTTTTTTAAACAGTCTAATTTTTCGATTATATTTGACTCCAAAACTACTAATTGGTTCGCGATTTTAGGTGTTATATAATTTTTATCTTCGGCAGGAGAGATAACAATAATGACATCTTTTCCTACGAGAGTTCCTTTAATTTTAAATAGTGCTTTAGCATAACCAATTAATGTTTCTAGAAATCTTGTTTCTTTTATCTCTGATTTAAACTCCATTTTGTGTTGATATCTTTATGCCAACAATATGTCAACTTGAACTTTTAAAATATCCCTTTATTACATTTTCACCCTCTTTTTTTTCTTAATATTCATTCGATATTTTTTTTTCCAATATAATAATTATAATTACAGCTTGAGCATGTATGCATATAAAGGACTCTTTATATAACCCCTTTCCACTTTTCCAACAGTAAAACTTTTAATAACCTTTTTCTTTTATATACCTTCAAGCCTTAATAATGATTCTTTAATACTTTAACAAATCCTTAATAGTTTTTTTCCCTTATATCATATGCATTAACCTTATTTGATATATGTTTCATCATACAAATAATATATGTTTTACATTACCTTTTATGTATATAACTTTGAAAGTCTATATATATTCCCTCAGACTTTTTCAAACTGACTTGATTAAATATATTTTGATTTTGCAAATATCTTCACTATTTTCCCTTTTCGTCTTTTTCACATATAATAATTGAATTGTTTAGATTGAAACCTTTTGTTATGGGAAAATAAAAAAATTATTCACGATGGCGGCAACGGATAGTCAACAGGAGGGACGACAGTGGTTGTAGCCCGTGGGAGGAACTCGATGGCTGCAGATGGGAGCAAGTAACGGGCTGTGACTGGGTGGTGGTAGAATTCGACAAAGATTCAAGCAAGGTTACAAGGTGTTGTAGTGTAGGTGTTTTTTGTGGTGGCGGCAAGGATAAACGAAGAAGACGACGATCAAGTCTCTGTTGGCTAACCACTGTGCAGTGGGTTGTGCTTAGGATGGTTTGCGGTACGACTAGATGACGCATAATAGTGACGACATTTTCTTCTACTACAGTGATTAATTCAGAAGGTGGCTATGCAAAGTGGTTGGGTGGTGATGTTAGTGTGTCGAGGGTTGATGAGGAGGCACTGTGGCAAGGGACGCGGGGGAGTCTTCTGTGTTTTTTTTAAATGTATATATTTTTTATTATTTGATTTATTTACCATATAAACCTTCTCTTTCTTTTTTTAAATATAATTTCCTTTAATTTCTTTTCATCTTTTATAACTTTTTTTTTTATTATTAGTTTTTTCCGTATTTTTTTCTAATGATATATATTTTTTTCTAATGATTTTTTTTTAAATATATATTTTTTTTGTCTTGATTTTTTCTTTTAATAATTGTTCTTGACTATTTTTTTTTTGAACACACACACACACACACACATATATATATATATATATATTTTATTTTATTTTATTTATTTATTTTATTTATATGGCCAAAAGCCTAGTAGTGGAATTGGCAGAACGGAGAACCTCCGAGTTGTAGCGAAACACTTGAACTTTGACGACAACAATGTTGACGAAGTTGATGGCCAAAGGTCTGGTGATCAGCCAACGTGGCTCTGATACCAAATGAAGTGAACAAGGTTCCTTCTATAGATTAATTACTCCAGAAGACTTGGAATATAAAGATATCCATGAGGATACAACTAGTATATATTAAATATGTGAATAAGAATGATTATATAGTGAGATCGAGAGGTTTGATTATATACTATGCAGGTGCCTCTTCATAGACTGTCATGTCTCATTTAAACATGACTCTTCAACCTAATTACGAATTAACTAATCATTATTTATGATTATTATCATTTACATTATTTCCTATATATTTATTCATAACAAACAAATTAAAATTTGAACACTAACGACAAGCAAGTGGTCACTGTATAGGAGAGGAGTATGGTGGCATGATGCATGGATGGGAGACACGTGGAGCCATGCGATTGGACAAGAAGTGGAGGAGGGAGCACTGTCAGCCCTGCAAAAGATCACGCATGCTTGGTGAAGTCGTTGTTGTGTTGCTGTGTTGGTGACAGGTGTGGTCTGCTTAATCTGATGGCTTGAGCCCCCCGAGATCAATCCTAGCCATTGATTAGTATTTCCGCTTGTTGACTTTGACTTTTTGGGGGCTAGTGTTGGCTTATCTGCCATGCTAGTTTACGCCCTGGAATGTCTTCCAGGACTTAGCGGCCTTGGAGCTGATGGTGATCCGCTTGCTATTTGCTTGTTTGTTCGCTGTTTCCATTTAATGTGGAGGTAGATCCCTTCTACTTAACCTTTACCTATTTTCCTCTATAGGACCGGTCTTTGTGACCATGGCCTAAGCTATTGGGCACTTAGCCCTTTTGAGCCCTACGCGGGCCCTTTTCTTTTCTTAACAACTGCGCACCATTGGTCACACCTCTACGCGAGGCGACCAAAGTCCAGCCCCAAAGGTCGAAACTTCCTGATTCCGACTTTTATGTTTAATTTCAATTCTTTAATGGTTGCATCGTATTGCTAATCTTTCGGGCACCACCCGCTGGGATGAGCTGGCCAGTAGGGTTTGCTTGTGATCCAGATTTAAGCAGGAACGCAACAAATTACAGAGATAACCATATACACAAAGATGCAGCGGAAATAATACTTCATTTCATTAATGGAAAATACTGACATATGCTTACAAACAGAAATGGCAATAAACTAGCTAGGGCGATGGTAGCTTATCTCTGAGAAGAGATGTGATGGCTACATGCCTCTGAACTGTTCTGAACTCCATTACAATGAGGCTCGAAGGCCTATTTATTGTTGAGAAACAATGGAAAACCCTTCACATACCGAAACCTAACCCTAGAAGATGAAACGCCAAATTGTGGGCCCCGTTTGGGTAAATTGGTACATCAATTTCCCGGGGTCGTAACTTTGGCATACGATCTCCGTTTGACGCGTACGATAGCTCGTTAGAAAGATCTATCCGAGTACTACCACTCTGGGAGGCAATATAGGGCTCGGTCGCCCCAAAATTCCAAAAAAACGTCGTTTAGGGCCTCAAAACGGCTCCGGAAGTTCAGGACCCGAAAAACTGCTAAAAATAGTAAACTGTGCTACAATTAAGGAAACTGAAAATGCTGAGAAAGACAATGGTGGGGGTCCAGGTGGACCTGGCAGGTGGCCACCAATATCCACCTGGATCATTCCTCCCCCCTTAGGAAGCAATGGTCCCCATTGCGTTGAGCTCCTCCATGAGATGAGGAAACCTCTGCTGAACTTGTTCCCTGGTGAGCCACTTGCCCTGCTGAAGGAGTTGGCCTGCTTTGACAACTCGATACAGTTGGATATGCTGTTGGCGAGTGTTCTTGATCTGTGTGTCCATGATCCGATCAGTTGCAGCTTGTTCCATGCAATCTGGATTTAATTCTGTGGGTTTGAGCTGTTCTGCAATGTCGGATGTGTCTAGCAATGGTGGAAAGTATGGCCGAAGGCGGTCCACATTGAACACTGGGTGCAGGCCAAGGAATGGGGGAATGCTGAGCTCAAATGCATTGTCTCCCATAGCCTTAGTAATGGTGTAAGGACCATATCGAAGTGGTCTCAATTTCCGATAGGCTCCAGTAAGGCGTTCCTTTTGCAAATGCAACCAGACTTTGTCGCCCACCTGAAACTTGTGTGGCACCCGGTGTTGATCATGTCGCTGCTTGTACTTGGCATTTGATTTCTCAAGAATGTCATGGACCTGCTGGCGAATATGTTGGATGCGCTCAATGAAGCTGGTGGCCTTATCTGTTTCGGACTGGACATGAGCTGAATTCATGTGAGTAGCTGCAAGTGGCATGGCCACATCAATGGGGCATAGTGGCTGGAATCCTAAACCCACCTGAAAAGGGCTATGGCCAGTGGAGCTGTGAAGAGCTCGGTTGTAGCTGTGCTGAACATAGGGGAGGCTCTCGTCCCATGTGCGTGGATGCTTTGAGTTATACATGCGCAGAATGTGCACAATCATCCTGTTGACAACCTCTGTCTGGCCATCAGTTTGAGGATGGAAGGCTGTGGACTTCGTGAGTTTGGTGTCCAGCATTGACCAGAGACTGGACCAAAATGTGCTGAGAAACCGACTGTCCCGATCTGAGATGATAGACTGTGGGATCCCAAAGTGCACCCACACTCGTTCAAAGAAGAGTTTAGCAGTGGCTTCTGCTGTGATATTCTTCTTGCAGGCCATCATAATGGCCATCTTTGAGAACCTGTCGACGACCACAAAAACACAGTCATTTCCATGCTTAGTGGAAGGAAGGCCTGACATGTAATCCATGGAGATGGATTCCCAAGGTCGACTAGGGGTAGGCAACGGGGTATAGAGGCCTTGCTTCTTAATGGTCGGTTTGGCAATGGCACAGGCAGTACATGATCGGATGTACTTCCCAACATCCTGTCGAAGATTCGGCCAATAGAAATAGTTTTGCAGTACTGCCACTGTTTTCTCGACCCCGAAATGCCCAGCAGCCCGACTGTAGTGTGCTTCCCAAATCATCTTGGCACGCTCGCTTGAAGGAACACAAAGGTGACCGAGGTGGCATAATAGGGCATCCTGGAGGTGAAAATCTGCAACCTGCCGACCCTCCAAGAGTGTCTGGTATGTGTGGCCGAATTCTGGGTCGCTTTTGTAGAGAAGTGGCCAATCAGAAGTCTCGTGCCCGCAAGAGTTGAGCACGGTGGTTAGCGCCATGATCGGTGGTCGACTGAGGCAATCTGCAACATTATTGGTGCTGCCCTTTTTATACTTGATATTCAAGTGAAACTGTTGCAGGTATGTAGACCACTTCTGATGGCGATCATTCTGCAATTTCCCTTGGGTCTGTATGAATTGCAGAGGTCGGTGGTCTGTGTGGATGACCGTTTCCTTCCCCAAAATGTAATGCTTCCATTGTCGGCAGGCCTGTACAATGGAATACATCTCTTTATCATAAGTGGGGTACTTCCGGACTGTGTCTGAAAGTGTTTCACTGTGATATGCCACTGGATGTCCATGTTGAGTAAGGACTGCCCCAATAGCATAGTCAGAGGCATCTGTCTCGACCTCAAATGGTTGTTGTAAATCTGGTAACGCGAGCACTGGTGCCGTGCAGAGGCGATCCTTCAACTCCCTGAATGCCTTCTGTTGAGATTCAGACCAAAAGAATTTTGCTTTCGCCCCGCCCTTGGTGACTTGACTCAAGGGCCAAGAAATATGAGAAAATCCCAACACAAACCTGCGGTAGAAGTTGGCAAGACCTAGAAAGCTGCGGAGCTCTGTTAGAGTGGTTGGAGAGGGCCAATCCCGAATGACTTGGACCTTGGCTGGATCGACATGCACCCCCTGTTCATCAATGATGTATCCCAGATACTGAACCTCGGTCATGCCAAAAGTGCATTTCTCCAAATTGGCACATAGCTTGTGTTGCCGCAGTGTTTGGAGAACCTGTCGGATGTGGTGGAGGTGCTCTTCCCAACTCTGGCTGAAGATCAGAATGTCATCCAAGTATACTACTACAAAGGAGTTGGTGAATGGCCGCAAGATGTCATCCATTAGCCTCATAAAGGTTGCAGGAGCATTCGTCAATCCGAAAGGCATGACCAACCATTCGAAGAGGCCCTCCTTGGATTTGAAGGCAGTCTTCCACACATCTGAGGGTTCAATTGGTACCTGGTGATATCCTGACTTCAGATCGATCTTGCTGAAATATTTCGCCCCCTTTAGTTGGTCTAGGAGGTCATCAATCCGCGGGATCGGGTACCTATTACGGACAGTGATCTTGTTCAGCGCCCGATAGTCAATACAGAGTCTCCACGTCCCATCCTTCTTCTGTACCAACACTATCGGGCTCCCACAGGGCGAAGAACTCGGACGGATGTGACCTTTCTGTAGGAGCTCCTGAATCTGCCTCTTGATTTCATTGTTCTCCAGAACGGAGCGCCGATAAATTGGTCCATTGGGTAGCGGCGCACCTGGGGTCAGATCGATGGAGTGCTTGACTTGACAGTGCAGAGGAACCCCTGCCGGGGAGGTGAAGATGTCTTTGTACTCCTCCACAATCTTGTCCATTTGTAGCTGCCGTGCAGAGGGACCTCGTTTGGAGGCCGCGGCCACTGTCTTCTTCTTCTCTTGAGGGCGTATCATCAAGAAAACAAATTTCCTGGTTTTGGAAATGATCTTACTGCATTGTTTTGCAGTAATCAAAGAGATGGCGGCAGGTGGTGGTACCTCTGGTATCCTGAACAACTTATTTCCCAATGTAATAATAACAGCACGGGGCCTTGATTCATACACAGCATGTCGCTTCCACAAGTATGGTTGTCCTAGTAATACATCACAAACTTCAAGGGGAGCAATGTCACACAATACCTCATCCGTGAAGGGCTTGATGTTGTATGGAAGGCGACACTGCTGGCTCACGCGAAGATCTCGCCCTTGGTAAAGCCACCCAATGGTGTATGGTTGTGGATGTGCTGTGGTCGGTAAGCCCAACCGCTTCACGACCTCTGCCGAAATGAGGTTCTTTTGACTCCCGCTATCAACAATGAACTGTATCGGGGAGCCCTTGACCCACATCTGGGAGTGGAAGAGACGCTCCTCCTCCTCTGGATCTTCGGGTTCATTTTTCTGGATCTTTGCGGTAGCAACAGTGGCGCTGGGATCCGCATCAATGATCTGCTTCCCTTTTTCATACCCCTTATCGGGTTCTGACTCAGAGTCGGAACATGCATCTGATTCTGAAACCTTTAGCTCAGCCACCAGTGACTGTTTGGCCCGACACTCACTTGTGTTGTGAGTGGAGCTCTTATGGAACTCGCACCATTTTCCAGTGTCCTTTCTCGGCTTCGCGGCGTTGCTCTTTGCTTGCAGCTTCAGCTGGTTGTCTTGGGCTGTCCCGCCTTGGCTTTGTCCTTTGTTCTGTGGTTTAGGGGCACCTTTCCCCTGCTTTGGATTCGTAGATCCAAAGTCTCGCTTCTTTTGTTTAAACTTCTGCTCGACTTTGACGGCATACCGGTATGCTGCGCCGAGCGAGGGGATGTTTAGGAACTGTATTTCTTCCTGGATGTACTTGTGCAGGCAGCCACGGTATTTGAGTATCAAATGTTGCTCCGAATCCTTGATACCCAACTTTGTGCGAAGGGTATGGAAAAGATTGGTGAACTCCGGCACATCTTGGTCCCTTCCCTGCCGCAGCGTGGTCCACTTTATGTATTCATCCTCATAGCTTCCGACAGGGTAGTACTGCTCCTTGATGGCATCCCGGAACGAATCCCAGGTGGGTGCGGCTGAAAATAGTGAGCCAGTACTTTCATCCTTCTGCTCGCAGTAGGTTTCCCACCAGTCCTTGACGTGGGGGGCTGCTTTGAGAAGAGCAAAAACAATCTTTTCCTGACTCGAAAATTCATGAACAGAAAAATAACCCTCTAGCAGATTTAACCATTTATCTACGGCATCGGCGTCTATCTGACCCTCGAATATGGGGATTTCAAAATTAACTTGTACCTTAAAGGGTGTGGCGTTTCCAGAGGAGCTGCTGGAAGCCGATGCGCCGCTTCTGGGTAGCCGCTGAAGGATCTGCGCAAAGCTGTCCATCATCGCGTTCCGTTGTCGCTCGAGCGCTTCTTCGAGCAAGATTTTGATGGGATCTCCTGCCCCCTCGTCTTTCTTCTCGTCCGCCATGGGAGGCCGTCGGGATTTGCGAGGCTGGTCTTGCAAAGGTTCAACCAGTTCAAGCCCTAACTCCTTATATCCCGACCTTGTTGGGGACATGCAAAGAAAAACAGAGAAAAAGCAGACCGCTCTGATACCACTGATCCAGATTTAAGCAGGAACGCAACAAATTACAGAGATAACCATATACACAAAGATGCAGCGGAAATAATACTTCATTTCGTTAATGGAAAATACTGACATATGCTTACAAACAGAAATGGCAATAAACTAGCTAGGGCGATGGTAGCTTATCTCTGAGAAGAGATGTGATGGCTACATGCCTTTGAACTGTTCTGAACTCCATTACAATGAGGCTCGAAGGCCTATTTATTGTTGAGAAACAATGGAAAACCCTTCACATACCGAAACCTAACCCTAGAAGATGAAACGCCAAATTGTGGGCCCCGTTTGGGTAAATTGGTACATCAATTTCCCGGGGTCGTAACTTTGGCATACGATCTCCGTTTGACGCGTACGATAGCTCGTTAGAAAGATCTATCCGAGTACTACCACTTTGGGAGGCAATATAATGCTCGGTCGCCCCAAAATTCCAAAAAAACGTCGTTTAGGGCCTCAAAACGGCTCCGGAAGTTCAGGACCCGAAAAACTGCTAAAAATAGTAAACTGTGCTACAATTAAGGAAACTGAAAATGCTGAGAAAGACAATGGTGGGGGTCCAGGTGGACCTGGCAGGTGGCCACCAATATCCACCTGGATCAGCTTGACCCTCTGTTTATTGGTTGTCGCTCTGTCCACTTCCACCGTGTCTTGGCGCTTTGGTTTGGGTGCGACTTTAATCCACAGGGGTATACTTCTGGGCTGTCACAACTGGGTGGGCTTCACCCACTCTGTTCCATCCTGGTGCTACACTTCTGCACCCTATATGTTTCCTTTGGGGTGTTACTACCGAGTGGACCTCTCTCACTCTCGATTACATCCCGACACTTTGTTTCACACCATCTATGTGTCCTATGGGACGCATCTGCCAGGGAACCATCACTAGGATGATGTCATCCCGGTCCTCGACTCTCTGCGCTTAACTTTATTCACCTTTATTCATGCTTAACATTTCGTCGGGTAACTTTGCTGGGTGGACACTGCCCGCTCAAAACATCCTGGTGCTTTCTTTTCTTTCACTCTTAACACACCGCCGAGGTAAACCCACCGGGTGGGTTCCACCTGTGGCCAATAGAGTTGCTCTGTGTTGTTGACGTGCTGGCCACATCGGCCTAGAGCTTCGTGTAGAGGCTCTGCCAGCCTTGCCACCAAATTTATCTCTTAAGCCAACTTTGGCTCTGTGCCAAAGGCTCCTCCAAGCGCTTTTCAGCTCTGTAATTATTTTTAATCCCCCTTTCCATTTTTCTGTGTATCCTTCTCTGCACACAAGAATGAATCTCCTGCTATATGAAGAAAATTCAAGAAGTGGGATGAGGGGGTACAACAAGGTGGACAAAATTTGATTTCGTCACTTAAAAAATTCATTTCTTCTCATCAGAGAGGAGTGAGGAGACATGCTATAGCTCATTGGAAAGGGCTTAATGTGCCATTTGAATCTACAGGGTCCTTATCTTCAAGTCATCCTTTGCCATCAATAACAAATTATTCTTCCAACAAGATAAGCATCTCTTTGGTCATGGAATGATCAAAGAAGTGTCTAGCAGATTTCCACATGTTACTAACTTCCCATATTCAAATTATTGTATGCTGACTTTGTTGCCATTTGGACTTGTGGGGAATAATTGGACTGTTACCTTATCAGGGCCCTAACTTTTGCAAATGAACTCTGCTTTAGGTGAATGATGGGTTGTTGGAAAGATCTCAGTGAGAAGAACATTTTTTGTTAAGGTTGAGGAAAGCCTATGACAACCCTTGGCAGTCACACAATTTCACATTAGTCAACACCTAGGAAGGTAGTGAATATTCATATCGCCATATATAAGGTAATTTTATTGATGTCCAACTAATGACCACTGAAGTAGGACAATGGGACTGCTGCATACAATGATTCTGATACAAAGCAGGTGCTCAAAGACAGCTTCTATAAAATGTAAAATGAATAAAATAATGCTGATCTGAACTAAAGATGAGAACCAAACTCCAGAAGTGGAGAGCGGATCTGAGTGATGGATGTACATTATGCATAGATCCAAAATCTGGAGTACGAAAAGCCAGCATATCAGGGTCAAGTGCTAAGTCTCCTGACATCCAAGGCAGAGTGGAGAAACCTAAAGATAAAATGTTGTCAAGAGGAGGGCCTTGAGGACTATTTGGTCTGTGTACAGCACTGTTGCCTTGAAGAGGTCAACCCCTGCCGGGGACTGGGAGATCTGCTCTGACAGCTGGGATGGGATCTGGATTGACAATGCTGCTAGGGGGTCTAGGAAGTGGAGGTAGTCACATGATCCCACGTGATATCTCATGTAGTCTACCATGCAACCATGCTGCATTTCTCTTACTATATTGTGACTTCATTTTGGCATCTGTTCAAATTTAAACAGTCAGGATTTCTTAGAGAGACTTCACTTCAATATTGTGGAAAGTTTGGGAACTTCATTGTTTTATAATGGTTAGCATAATACTGTTTTTTGTTCTCTCTCGATTTAAACAATATAGTATAAGTTTTCTGTAATCTTTACGGTCTCTTCTTTTCTTTGTTCCTTTATGTTCCTTTACATGAAGGGCATTGGCTCAACCTTCAGAGGTAGTCATTTAAATGTAAAGGCAAATAATAGCATGTAGGTTTATATGAAAGCGCTTGTCATAGCATCACAGATTTCTTGATTGATCAGTTATTGATGCAATAAGATGAATAGGGTTAGCTTCTTATCCATTCAAGTATTCTATTTTCCTGGATATGGAAGAGAGATGGATTAATGGAATCCAAATGTTTTATTTTCACATCAAATGATGTACCACTCACACCGTGTACACATATGAAAAGAATGATCCAGTTTGAAGTGTTCTAGAGCTGATAATAGATTCTGTTCCCAGTGTTCATTCTTGTCTTCTGAGTTCTCTTGCTAACTTTTAGATAAGTACAGAATATCAAGATTAAATTAGAGCAGGAAGGGACAATGTGAGACACGAAAAGGAAGAGAATATATTGGATTGATTTACCATCTAGTTTGATGGGAGTGTATCCATGTACATACACAGGGATATGTGCCAAGTAGATATCCATCTAGTTAGTGTAGAGCTCGGACATGCTAAGCATTTCAAATTTTAATGTATTTTGTCAGTCAATGTTGCAGTAACTTTGGCATGGTAAACAATTTAAATATTTATCTATTTTTACATAATTTTCTTGGGTATTCTCTATCTTGGTATATGATATGTGGAAAACCATCATAAATATGCAGGTCCATATACCACCATCATCCATGCTTGATGGTGTGCACGCTCAACATTTTTTTGGAACAGGGGTCGTGGTCTATCATTCGACAACCATGGGATTAGTTGCTGTTGACAAGAATACAGTTGCGATCTCTGTATCAGATGTCATGTTGGCATTTGCTGCATACCCAATGGAAATTCCTGCAGAGGTAACTGATCAACCGATCGAAGTAATGCACATATGGTTTTGAAGACTCCCTTAGAATTCATTTAAGCTCTCCCAGTCACTATAGTGCATGTGATTCCCTTCAGGTTTGCAATAATACTTTGGTATTGACCTTTCTTCTGAATGCTTACTTTTTACTAGTAATCAGATCTAAAATATCGTGCAGGTTGTTTTTCTGCATCCTGTACACAATTATGCATTAGTAGCATATGATCCAGCTGCACTAGGTCCAGCTGGTGCTGCAGCTGTGCGTGCAGCAGTTCTTCTTCCTGGTGATTTCTACGCTCTTTGCTTTTTATTGAAGTTGATTCTGTTGGTTTAAGTGTCGTTTCATCATTGTATTTGTGCTGCCTTAATATATACTTATAGATTTTCAGAGTTTTCTTTTAGAACCATGATTAAATTATTTTGGCTGAGGATTTAAAATAATCTGATATGCTCTTTGGCTGGTTCTCTGGACTTGCTTTAAGTTTAGCTAAGTTTCCAGCAAATAGATACATGCCAAGATTCAGGCACAGAATAAATACTATCTGAAACAAATGGATACTGGTGTTATGAGAAGCTAGTGCATTTTAGGAAAATATGAAGCCAAATACAACAATTTACAAGGGTTTCAAAATTCAGAATCTACTACCAAGATGTTTATTAGTGCACTGGTAACTTGTATTACATGTAGGAGACTATTAAAATCTAGCACCCTCTTGCTAGGCTGTGTTGCCGAAAAATCTAGTAGGTCTTGGAGATGGAAAGCCTACAAGGTATAAATTAGACCAAGAAGCAACAATGGGGCAGTGGCCCGCTGTCACCACAGCCAAAACCCCCTGCTCTTTATGGACTTTCATTGATGGGAGGAGTCTTGGTAGGAAAGAGATCACTTTTAATGGGTATTCTAGGGTTAGTGTGTGAAATGATATCCTTAGGAATCCTTCAAGAAAGACACAATAAAGCTTCACAAGAAAGAAATTCACTTTTTATGAAGAGACTTAGGAATAAGGACACAAGACCTAGGGTTTGATAAATTTAATGAGTGTTGGAGCAACCAAAGGTCAAGGCTAGGAGAAAAGGTACCTTACAATGTATACCAGCGATGCTAAGACTCGTTAAACCTTCAAGGAAGCCCTTAAGTTGAAGGAAGGAGAGCTAGTGTTTCCGTCTTGGGCAAGCAACAAAGGCAAGGAAATTTATGGATGAAATATAAGTGGATGCCCACTAAAAGGACAGGTTTTGTGGCAAATACTATCTTCTTGATGTTTAGGCTCTCCAACCACAAAAATTCCTCTTGACTAGGTATTCAAACCAAGTCTTGTTAAAATTTTGGCAACTTAGGGATGAATTTCTCCTAGAAGATATCATATTTTTCAATTCTGTTTGAACCACCACCTATAATAAAATTTCATTTCTAACAATTCTAATATGACTTTCAAAAAATAGTAAGTCATCTCAATTTAGGAGTGACTTTCCAAAAATAGTAAGTCATCTCAATTTAGGAGTGACTTTCCAAAAATAGAAAGTCATGATCAAGGATAATCTCGACATATGGAATCCACTTTAAAATTAAATCAATCATGATATACAAGTCAAGAATTAATATATTTATCCTTACTATTATTATTATTATTATTATTATTATTATTATAATGCTATTATTTATAAAATAGTCTAAAGCCATTCACTTTTAATGGATTATTAAAAATGAATTCTCTCACGGAATAAGTAAATTAAACTGATAATCTCTTACTTGGAAAATCAATCGTATTTGTTGGAATAAAATAGTAACTCCACACTTAAGAGAATGCAACACTCCCTTACTAATTCAATGTATTGAAAAAGTGTATCTCCTCCTCGTTAAATGCACTTTTAAATCCCTTGTGCAATTCGATTTGTAACTCTCACCAAATATTCTCTCATGTTTAAGTGTAACTCTCTCACTCCCTAATTCAAATTGTAACTCCTCAAGACAAGTGTACTCTCTCTCTATTCTTGGGACGAGTTACACTTCTCCTCAAGTAACTCCTCCCTCATGGAATTTGATTCTCCTATTATTGCCTCAAGGCATGAATGCATTTTGTAACTCCTCTCCTTTCTCATCTAATTAAGTAAAAGCAAGTGAGAGTTGAGTGTAGCGTCTTCATTGTGAAGAAAGAGAGCAAGCGTTGAGTGTGTACAAGAGAAGTGTGAGAGCAAGTGAAGAGTAAGAGAAAAGAAAGAGTTGGAGCATGCGTGAAGGACAAGATCTGATCAAGTGAAGAAGATCTTCAAGCAAAAAGCAAGAGAACTTCAACTACAAGTTGATTGGACATTGGTGACTTTATTCATTTTCATTCTCTCTCTCTCTTTGTACTCTACTAAACAATTGAAGAAATCTAGTAGAAGAAGAATCATTTGGGTTCTCCCCCTTGAGGGGTTTTGCTTTGGTCATTGTACCAAAATCTCAGTGTCTCATATTTGTGCTTAATCGTCTTCATATGACCCTTAAGTTTATGTTCTATCTACAGTCGTTGATCTGAAAAGTTTTGAAAAAGAAATCTACATTGTAAGTAATTGTAACTAGATATAACATTCAGTTCCATTCAGTTTTCTGCAAAGCACATTCAATTTTCTGGAATGTACAATCAACTTTCTACAAAGTACATGTAGTTTTCTGCAACATACATTCATCTTTTTGCAAAGTACATTAAGTTCCATTTAGTTTTCTGCAAAGTACATTAAGTTTTTTGCATATAAATTTCAATTTTCTGCAACGAATTTTTAAAATTCTGCATAGAACTTTCAAATTTTAACATGGTGTCAAAGCCTTGGTGAAGACAAGTCCAAGGAGACCAGAGATCACTTGAAGGGACCCCACTTGTTGCCAAAGTTTTTTGATCAAGATGACTTCGTCTGACTTGAAGATAGAGGAAAAGCTAAATGATTCTTCAAACTTTTGCCCATAGAAAGCAAGGCTAGATATCACTTTTGAAGATCATGAACTTCTGGAGTATGTTGAAGGCACAATAATTGATTCACCAAAGAATTCATGTGCTGCTGTCGAATCCAAACATAAAAAGGGTGAAATCAAAGTTAGAAAAATTATTCTTGATTCTCTTAGTGATCATCTCATTACTTATGTTTCTGGTTTGAAGAAAGCTAAAGAAATGTATGGCAAATTAATTGGCATGTTTGCAATTAGTAACTTGAACCAGATTATTTCCTTGAAGAATCAACTGAAGGACATCAAGATGAACATAGGAGAGATAGTTCAAGCATACTTTTGTTGAATTGAGGTAGCATCGGATGTGCTCTAGCTACGAAAATTGGTGGAGGCTAAGGCACATGAGATCTCCAATACCCAGAAAGGGTTTGGGCAGATCTAAACAGTTTGGGAGATTTTAAAATAATTAATACTTTTAATGGAGTCCCCAAGTCTAAACTTAGGGAAATTAAAATATTAATGTGAATTAATATAAAATTGTATTAGAATGGTCAAAACGTCATGGATCAAGCCAGATCTAATCTTAGCCGTTGATTAGGGACTTAATCTCGGCCGTTGATTTGTCAATGGGAAAAGTATAAGAGGAGACTTGAGGGTCACATGGAGAACACACCAAGAGTTCAAGATTTTGACTTTCTGGGGCTGGGTTTGCTGAGAAAGTTGGGAGAGTGATCAGAGTTGCAATTTAGGGGTAGTGAATACAGAAACAGAGAGGTAGAGATAGCACCGGGAGGATCAGCGCAGTAGCCGGAGAAAGGGATGCAGAAGCAGCCAAGGGTTCACGCAGAGCTAGCCAGCGCTCACGCAGAGATAGCCAGGAGCTGCGCAGTGCCTCAGAGGGCCACCGTGGGTGACACAGAGGGCTAGAGGGCTGACGCAGTGCCTCCAGAGGCTGACACAGGCCAAGCCAGGGTGATGTTGGGTTAACACATGGCCGGAGAGAGGCTGACGCAGTCCCTAGAGGCTGACGCTAGGGTTTCGTGGGGCAGATTGGAGCTGTGGAGTTGCTGGAGTGTTTATTCGAGTTTCAACTGGAATATCTGCTTTCGAGTGGAGAGGTACTACTGCCGAGATTTTTCTTTGTTGGGTTAGCCGGATTTGGCACCTAGATTGTATTCTGAAACTGCTTAATAAATCAAACCCTCAAATAGCTGCACCAGTTTTCTCGCTTTGGGTTTTTCCGGGGACATTAGTCCAAAGAAAATGGTGCCACTTGTGTGCTTGTTTCTATTTCCTTCAGTTGATGATTTGTAATGTGTTGAGCATGCATTTGTATTTATTTCCAGTATTTACATGGTAAATAACTTGTTAATTAACAAAACAAGTAGGTAGGAATAAAGCAGTAAAGTTCATGAAGGGTTTCTAACGTGTCAGACTTAGAAATTCCAACATGGTATCAGAGTGTGGTTGCAGATCACAGGAGAACTAAGGACATCAGCCGAACAGAGCAACAACAACAGAAAACAGTTGTCCCGAGTGACAGAAACTGTTCCTAGCATAGTAGCAGCAAGGAAGGGGTGACGCAGTGCCTGCGTAATCAAGATTGAGCCAGGAAGAGGCAACGCAGAGGCTGAGGGAGACAAACGCAGGCTCACGCAGAGCCCAGGAGGGCTGATGCAATTGGCTGAGGAGGCGGATTTGTCGGTGCCAAGATTGCGCAAAGCTTAGGAGCTCTAACCTTCAATTTGCTAGGGTTTAGGAGGCTATGGGTAAGTTGTAGAAAGGAGCTGGTGGAGTACTGTAGTCAGAACAATACTTAACCGGGCAAGGCCAAGGTAGAGGGAGTTGCTGCCGAGGTGGATTTTTTGCCAAGGAATTTAGATGAGAGTTGTAGTTGCACAGACAATTGGAGAGGGGCATCTCGACATTGGCAGAAGGGTTTCCAGGAGGGAAATCGAGACTCAGAGGAGCCATACTGAGAACTTCCAGGAGGGAAGTAAAGGAGCAACGAAATGGCACTACATGAAGTAAGAGACCAGGACAGACTGGAATCGTATCTGTACTAGATTGGGATAGCACTTCGCCTTGAGGACGATAGCTATCCCAGTTGATCTAGCTGATAACGACAGGTACGAGGATGCAATGGCGAGGGCTAAGAGTATCATCCTTGACGGGGTCAAGGATCATATAGCGCCACATATTGCTAAGAAAAATACAGCACAAGAGATGTGGGAGGCCTTAACCAAGTTGTATCAGCATACTTCCATGTAGAGGAAGATGCTACTAGAAAATCAGCTGCGATCATACTAGATGAAGAAGGGAGAACATATCGATCCATTCCTCGGTCGATTGAAGGAGATCCGGGATAAGTTGAATTCCATAGGGGCAATGCTAGATCCAGAATTGATGGTGAGAACAACCCTTACCGTAGTCTCAAAAGACTGGGAGGTGTTTGTCCAGAGTATACTAGGCAGGGCGACCCTTCCAGATTAATAGGAAATGTGGGCTGCTCTTTGCCAAGAAGAGATCTGAAGGTTGAGAAAGGTGGGAAGCAGCGACAAGGGGATCATAATCAAGAGGGAGGAGGAGGAGGACGTTGCCCTAGCATCCGAGGGAAAGTAGGAGAAATGGAAGAAGAAGGACCCCTCCAAGGTCAAATGCTTCCACTTTGGGGAGTTGGGTCATTATGCGACCCAGTGTCCAAGGAAGAAGAGTAAGGGAGAGGCCTCCGAGACCAAGGCAGCGCCAATGAGGGTAGAGAAGGAAGTGGAGACAGACGATGATTGTGCCATGAGTTCTCATGTTCCACTTCAGAAGAAGTGGGGAGACATCAAGTTGTAGTCAGACAGGCTACAGGAGATGAGGGGCGGGATCCTTGAGTTACCCAGCTTCTTGGATTAGACCTTGTTACGGGCCCCAAAGAGGAGTAGCGGCACTGACAGATGTCAATAGAGACAGATGCGGATAGAGCGATACAGGGAGATACAGTGCAGGATTCCCAGTATAGCGCGAGGCTAGCAGGCTGCAACAGTGCGAGAGGCACGGGAGTGTTGCACCAGTGCAGGATGGCACAAAGAGGTGTGAAACAGTGCAAGATGCACAGAATTGTTGCAGCAACACAGAGGTCAGAGAGGGAGCACTTGTCAGTGACAGAGAGAGCTTCAGCATCAGGAGTGTTTCTAGCGTGATGGAGATGTTAGTGTTGGGAGATCAGTTACTTCTTAGTAACTGAGTTGCAGTGTAGCAATTAGCAGTGGTAGTTCTATGGGCAGCACAATGTAGCATGATGAGAGGGGTTGCAGTGAAGATGTAGCAGTGGCAGTGGCAGGGCCATGGGTAGCAGTACAGGATGCAACGGTGCAGAGGATGTTGGGCAGCAAGCCTAGCATCAACACAGGGACCAATGCCAGATGATCAAAGTGATGCTTAGTGAGGAGTATTACTAGAGCACAGTCCTCGCTAAGAGGGAGTGTTAGGCCCCTATACTACTAGTGTAACCCCTTATTGTTATTAGTACAACCCACTTATTATATTGATGTACCCATGTAGTGCCCATATTGTTACTATTGTGCCACATAGAAGCCCACTATTGTTACTGTTGTGCCCTACAATATTATTGTTATGTAGGCTTTGATTGTATTGGGACCACTTAGACTCCTATATATAGAAAGGAGGTATTTTCATTTGTATCATCCAAGAATTGTTCATTTATGTAATGTAAAGGAGGTTGCCCCCTCGAAGAGGCTGAATTCTAAGGCGTTGATCTATCTTTTCTATCTTTTCTTGAGCTGGTTTCATAACATTTGGTATCAGAGCTTTGGATTCTAGGGTTTCGCTGCTCCAAACAGGTCATCGTGGCATTTTCGCTATAACTTTTTTTCTGTGACGTTTCAGAAGTCGCAAAAAAAACCCATTTGAGAAGAAATTGCGCTGAACCTTGGGTCCGAATTTCAGAGCTTTTCGCGCGATATTTTCGGAGATATGATCTGAGGAAGTTGGTCTTTTTGCAGACTCCTGAATTACACTCAAAACAGGTGACCTGGGGAAAATCGTCATAACTTTCTTTCTGAGCATCGGATTGAAATTTCGTAAGAAGGTACAGAAAGAGGACGGACTGTAGTTTTCGTTTATATATTTTTCAGAGTCAAAGGTTGAAACAGTGACACGTGGCACTTCATACAAGTTCGCTCTACTGAACTAGTCTATAATCAGGTCACTGTGGGAGATTGTGCATAACTCTTTCTTGGAGAATCCAATTTGGATCAGACTAGTGGCATTGGAAAGAGGACATAGAAGTCTACTACAGGTCACAATTTCAAAACTGGATGATTCGAAATTACAGAGATACATCAGATTCAATATCAGGCTTCTACAAAGTAAAAAAAAAGGTGTGTAGTTTTTTTTAATTTTTGCATAAGCTTGGTTTGAAGGAATTCAAAGGGCATAGTAAAGCATTATTATCGGTAACTGATGCCCTGAGGAAAGAAAATGCAAACACCTAGTAAGGAACCTGAAAGCTCTAGCATGACTCATGAAGAAGAGGAAGAAATGCTACATGATATATCAAAATTACAAGAACAAGTGCAACAAATGTCACGCTCACAAAAGCTAACAGAAGCTAAGATAAGTGGCGTGGAATCTAAGATAAATGGTGTGGAATCTAAGATAAAGGGCATGGAAGCTAAGATGGAGGATTCGATGGAAGAATTGAAGAAGTTGCTACAAGAAAGGGTCACTAATGGTGAAAAGGTAGTAAAGGAAACTCATGATGAGAACAAAAGAAATGTTAATCATGATTCCATAGACTCTAATGTTGGATCGAAGACTCACCATGTTCCAAAAATCGATATGAGGAAGTTTGATGGCAAGGATCCCGCCACATGGATATTACAGATGGAGCAATTCTTCGATCTCAATAATGTGCAAAACACACAAAAGGTACGTATGGCAACTTTATATTTGGAACCAAATCAGTTTGTATGGTATCAATGGCTTTGTTCTCGTAAACAATTTATCACTTGGGCAATTTTTACGGAAGAATTGATAGCACATTATGAGGATACAAAAAGCAACACTTTTTTTAGCCAATTGATAAGTCTCAAACAAAAGGGTTCAATAATGGAGCACATTGAGGAGTTCCAAAAATTGAACATAAGGGTAAAAGATATTCCAGAGGAGCATAGGATTGATGTGTTCATAGGGTCTTTAAAGGATAATATCCAACATGATGTGCGCCTTTGGGAACCTGATTCATTAGAGAAGGCATTCAGGTTAGCAAGAAAAATGGAAAGCAAAATTATGGCAACTAGGAAGCATACCATTCACAACTATAAAGACGGAAGTGTTGTTGCCCATAGTCTTCCACAACCTACAAGGTTGACACCACAACAATTGGAAGAAAAAAGAGCAAAAGGGCTTTGTTACAATTGTGATAGCAAATACACAAAGGGTCATAAGTGTGCTGAGAAGAAATTATTCTACATAGATTGTGAAGAGGAAGAAGAAAAGGAGCAAGAAAGGTCAAAAGAAGAGGATATATTCCAGGAACAAAGCCTAGATGAAGAACAAATAAATCCGACCATATCTTGTAATGCATTGGCGGGAATTACCACTCCTCAAACCATCAAGATAGAAGGACAAATCAAGAAGAAAAAGGTAATAGTGTTGATTGATTCAGGAAGCACCCACAATTTTATTCATTGTAGGGTAGCAAAAGAATTGAATTGCTTCCTATATCCAGCACCAGAGTGTCAAGTGATGATTGCAAATGGAGGAACAATAAATTGTTCTGGAAAGTGCCATAATATCAAGCTATCCATGGGAGAATATGTATTGACTAGCCCAATGCTTTCCATTCCAATGGGAGGTGCTGATGTTGTACTAGGAGTCCAATGGCTACAATCCTTGGGTACAATAGCTTTTAATTTTCAAGAACTTTTCATGAAATTTTCTGTGGAAGGAAAGGAAGTTGAATTAAGGGGTATTGCAGGGAAACCAGGAAAGATAATCAGCTCTAATGGCATGACAAAGCTTCTAAAAAAGGAGCAAAGAGGTGTAATTGCACAATTATGTTCGCTAGATGTTTCCACATTGGAATCATCTATTTCTCCAGATCTCCAAAAAGTCCTGGACAATCATTCCAAGGTATTTGAGACTCCCAAAGGTCTCCCACCTATGCGTGATCATGATCATGCTATTCATCTGATTCCAGGAAGTGTTCCTCCAAACATCAGGCCGTACAGATATCCATATGTCCAAAAAAGTGAAATTGAACGTATGGTTGCAGAAATGCTAGAGGCTGGTATAATTCAACCAAGTCAAAGTTCTTTCTCAGCTCCAGTAGTATTGGTGCACAAGAAGGATGGATCATGGCGCATGTGTCCAGATTATAGGGAGCTCAACAAGCTCACTATTAAAGATAAGTTCCCCATTCCTGTCATTGATGAATTACTGGATGAATTGCATGGATCAATTTACTTCACCAAGTTGGATCTTCGTTCGGGATATCATCAAATCAGAATGAAGATTGAAGACATTCCGAAAACAACATTTAGAACTCATGAGGGTCATTATGAATTTTTGGTCATGCCTTTTGGCCTTACCAATGCACCTTCAACATTTCAAGGTTTGATGAATTCAATTTTCAAACCATTCCTTAGAAAATTTGTGTTAGTATTTTTTGATGATATACTAATCTACAGCAAGTCTTGGAAGGATCATGTTGAACATGTTGACAAGGTGCTACAACTATTGGAGGAGAAACAATTATATGCAAAAAGATCCAAATGTTTCTTTGGAGTCCAGGAGGTGGAATATTTGGGTCATATTGTATCTCATGAAGGAGTTAAGGTAGACCCTAGCAAAATTAAAGCCATTAAGGAATGGAAAATCCCCACATCCATAAAGCATCTGCGAGGATTTCTTGGGTTGACAGGGTATTATCGCAAGTTTGTTAAGAATTATGGGAGAATAGCAGCACCTCTAACAACATTATTGAAGAAAGATTCATTTTCATGGACTCCGGAAGCAACAAAGGCCTTTAAACATCTTAAAGAGGCAATGTGCCAAGCACCGGTCTTAGCTACACCGGACTTCACAAAAACCTTTATTGTGGAATGTGATGCTTCAGGAAATGGAATTGGTGCTGTTCTAATGCAAGATGAAAGACCCATTGCTTTTGAAAGTCGTCCAATCAAGGGAAAGTTTTTAAGCAAAGCTATTTATGAGAAGGAAATGTTGGCAATACTCCATGCACTTAAGAAATGGCGACCCTACCTAATGGGAAGACACTTCAAGGTAAAAACGGATCATGATAGCCTTAAATACTTTTTAGAACAAAGATTATCCTCTGAAGAGCAACAAAAGTGGGTCACAAAGATGTTGGGTTATGACTTTGAAATCATCTACAAAAAAGGGAAGCAAAATGTGGTGGCAGATGCACTCTCAAGAAAGGATGAGGATATGGAAGCATTGTTGTGTGCCATTTCTATTATCCAACCAGATTGGATAAACGAAGCAAAGGAGGAATGGAAGAATGACGAAGAAGTGTGGGCACTTATTCGAAAGCTACAACAAGATTCCAGTACTTCTGATACATTTAGCTGGAAAAATGATTCGTTATGGTACAAAGATCGCTTATACCTCTGTAAGAATTCCCAGCTAAAACAAAAGATTCTTATGGAATTGCACACTTCTCCCTTAGGAGGGCACTCAGGATTTTTAAAAACTTACCACAGGGTTAAGAAGGAATTTTTTTGGGATGGCCTTAAATCAGATATTCAAAAGTTTGTGGCGGAATGTTTGGTTTGCCAACAAAATAAAGTTGAAACAATTAAGACATCGGGTCTATTACAACCTTTATCCATTCCAAGCCAACGTTGGGAGGAGGTTTCAATGGATTTTATCACAGGTTTACCCAAGTCTGAGGGAAAGAGTGTCATCATGGTGGTAGTTGACAGACTTACCAAGTATGCACACTTTTGTGCATTATCACATCCATTTAAAGCCAGTACAGTTTCTACTGCATTTATGGAAACAGTTCAAAAGCTACATGGAAACCCAAAGATTATTGTAAGTGACAGAGATCCCATTTTCACTGGAAATTTTTGGACAGAATTATTTTCTTGTCTTGGTACTCAGTTAGCTCATAGCTCATCTTATCATCCTCAATCTGATGGGCAAACTGAGATAGTAAACAAATGTTTGGAAGGATATCTTCGTTGCTTTGTATCTGATAAACAGACACAATGGGTCAAATGGTTGCCTCTGGCTGAATGGTGGTATAACACTTCCTTCCATACAGCAACAAAAATGACCCCATTTATGGCACTTTATGGGTACCAACCACCATCAATCACATCATATTTAAGAGAAAATTCTAAGGTTCAGGCAGTGGAACATCACATCGAACATCAACAACAAGTCCCCCAACTCTTAAAGGATAACCTCGTGTTGGCACAAAATAGAATGAAACAACAGGCAGATCAACATCGCAGTGAAAGAAGTTTTGATGTAGGTGATTGGGTATTCCTACGGCTACAACCATATAAGCAAATGTCCCTAAAGCAAGCTAAGAAGGATAATAAATTATCACCAAAGTATTATGGTCCGTACAAGGTGTTGGAAAAGATTGGTACTATGGTATACAAATTGGAGCTTCCTGCAGCTTCTCGATTGCACCCAGTTTTCCATGTTTCATGTTTAAAGAAGGTCATAGGCGACAAGCTCCCAGTTCAAACAATATTGCCAGAACTTGACGAGGAAGGAAAAATTATATTGGAACCGGAAGCAGTCACAGAAACAAGAACTCGACAGCTACGAAATCGATCAATTTCAGAGTATCTTATCAAGTGGAAGAACTTATCCGCTGAAGATTCCACATGGGAGGATGAGAATTTTATGCAGAAGTACCCAGAACTGCTCAAGCGTTGAGGACAACGCTTTTTGAAGGAGAGGGGCATGTTAGGCCCCTATACTACTAGTGTAACCCCTTATTGTTATTAGTACAACCCACTTATTATATTGATGTACCCATGTAGTGCCCATATTGTTACTATTGTGCCACATAGAAGCCCACTATTGTTACTGTTGTGCCCTACAATATTATTGTTATGTAGGCTTTGATTGTATTGGGACCACTTAGACTCCTATATATAGAAAGGAGGTATTTTCATTTGTAGCATCCAAGAATTGTTCATTTATGTAATGTAAAGGAGGTTGCCCCCTCGAAGAGGCTGAATTCTAAGGCGTTGATCTATCTTTTCTTGAGCTGGTTTCATAACAGGGAGTGTTGATTTGGGGTAGCATTGGATGTGCTCTAGCCACGAAAATTTGTGGAGAGGGTAATGCACATGAGATCTCCAATACCCAGCAAGGGTTTGGGTAGATTCTAAGCAATTTTGGAGATATTAAAATAATTAATATTTTTAATGGAGTCCCTAAGTCTAAACTTAGGGAAATTAAAATATTAATGTGAATTAATATAAAACTGTGTTAGAATGGTCCAAAAGTCATGGATCAAGCTAGATCTAATCTTAGCCATTGATTAGGGACTTAATCTTGGCCGTTGATTTGTCAACGCAAAAAGTATAAGAGAAGGCTTGAGGGTCACTTGGAGAACACACCAAGAGCTCAAGATTTCGACTTTCTGGGGCTGGGTTTGCTGAGAAAGTTGGGAGAGTGATTAGAGTTGTAGCTAAGGGGCAGTGAATACAGAAGCAGAGAGGCAGAGATAGCACCGGGAGGATCAGTGTAGTAGCTGGATAGAGGGACGCAGAAGTAGCCAAGGGTTTACGTAGAGCTAGCCAGGGCTCACGCAAAGACAACGAGGAGCTGCGCAATGCCTCAAAGGGCTAGCGTGGGTGACACAGAGGGACAGAGGATTGATGCAGTGCCTCCAGAGGCTGATGCAGGCCAAGCCAAGGTGATGCTGGGCTAACGATGGGCCAGAGAGATGTTGACGTAGTCCCTAGAGGCTGACGCTGGGGTTTCGTGGGGCAGATTGGAGCTGTGGAGCTGCCAGAGTGTTTATCCAGGTTTTCAGCCGAAATATCTTCTTATGAGTGGAGAAGTACTACTGTCGAGATTTTTCTCTGTTGGGTGAGTTGGATTTGGCACCCAGATTGTATTCTGAAACTGCTTAATAAATCAAACCCTCAGATAGCTGCACTGGTTTTCCCGCATTGGGTTTTTCCGGGGACATTAGTCCAAAAACAACTATGTCACTTGTGTGCTTGTTTTTATTTCCTTCATTTGATGATCTGTAATGTCTTAAGCATACATTTGTATTTATTTCTAGTATTTACATGGTAAATAACTTGTTAATTAATAGAACAAGTAGGTAGGAATAACTCAGTAAAGTGCATGAAGGGTTTCTAATGTGTCGGACTTTGAAATTCCAACAACTTTATGAGAATGACCAAAATCAGGAATTAACTGTCAACAATTGGTGAAGTTTTACCCAACAAAGAAATGGTGTTGATTGCGCTTGCAAGACTTTCTCCTGTTTGGGAGACTTTTATCACCACCATCAACAATATCAACACTATTTCCACATTTGATGAGCTCCTGGGACAGTGTATCCAAGAGAAAACTAGAATGATCTTCAGATGGAGAATTTCACATTATGAAGAAGAACCTACTGCATTTTCATCCTATGACAAGAGAAAGAAAGGTAATAAAAAGGAATTTTCTTTCAAATTAAATAAATGGAATCCAAGCATGTCAAAAGTTAGATGTTTTAACTATCAAAAGCATGGTCACTTTTCTCGTGATTGTAAAAAAAGAAGAAGAGCACCTAGATTCAAAAACAAATTCGATTATAGAAAAGAGTTTTATGAAAATCAAAGAATGCCATTCTAAGAAAACTAGAAATCCAAGGTGTAGAAATAATGCAGCGGAAACTCAATCAAAATATTTTTTTGTTTTAACACTTTCCAGTTCTTCTTTTGCAAATTCATTTGATAGATGGTTAGTTGATAGTGGTGCTTCCAAACATTTTATTGGTTACAAAGAAGCACTCTAATATAGTTGGGAGGGAGACTAATTTAAATGTTATCCTTGGAGATAATTCTACTCAGCGAGTTAAAGGTTATGGTTTCGTTTCATTTTAGTTCGATGATGACAAATCTCTTTTTGTGCAAGGAGTTTTGTATGTACCTGGTTTGAAAAAGAATCTTGTATCCATATTTTCTCTAGAAGATAAATGAATGAAAGTTGTTTTATTAATGAAAAAGTTGTAACTTGGCCTTTGAACTCAAGTATGAGAGAAGCCTTTACTCTTGGACCAAGATGTGAAGGGATTTACAAAGTCCATGGTAAACCCATTCATGCACTTGTCCATGATACTGATCTTTAGTGTGAGCTTTGTGAAAATTCTATCACTGCAGTCACCGATTTAATTTTCCTACTTATTCCACAATAAGTTATTTATGAAATTACTTCAATAAACATTAAAATAAATACTACTACAGATATCACACCATAATACAAAACAAACATATGCACAAGCATTAACACATTGACACCGATATTTTGGACAACAGTCCCTAGAAAAACCCAATGTGGGAAAACCGGTGCAGCAAGGGAGGATTTTATTACAACAAGGTGCCACACTAGCTTACCGACAGAGAGGAATAATTCTCTAGCACTTCTTCCAATCCCCGCGTCAGCTCGACTGACCTTTGCGTGACTCTCAAACCCTCTGTGTCAACCCCTGCTTGACTATGTCAACCCTGGGCCTCTCTACGTCACCCACGCAGGCCCAGCTAGTGACTGTGCAATCTTTTGCTGCCTTTGCATTTTCCTGAAAAGCCCTGCATCTACCTTTCCTGCCTCAGCGACGATCTCTAGTGGCTGATCCCGTCTCTCTGCTCCGTACTTGCTGCGTCCTAACTGCTCACCAGACCACTAGTTCAATTTCTCAACTAACCGCGCTCCATAAATTGAACTGACTGGTCTCCCTCAGTGTGTTCTCCAAGTGACCCTCAAGCCTTCTCTTATACTTTTCTCGTTGACAAATCAACAGCTGAGATTAAGTCCCTAATCAATGACTAAGATTAGATCTAGCTTGATCCATGACTCTTGGACCATTCTAACACGGTTTTATATTAATTCACATTAATATTTTATTTTCCCTAAGTTTAGACTTAGGGACTCTGTTGTCGCACAAAGTGTCTAGGCATCGCGATAACACTCAGAGTAAGGGCTGTCACTCTTGATCCTTACTCATTTCGTTTAGATTCTCTCCTAGGTAAGTCAAGGGGGGTAGTCCCTAGGCAAATGGATGAAGATAGCCTACGAAAAACAAACTCTAGGAGATTTTAATGATGGACAACTTGATGAAAGTAAACGACTCTCGATTAACTTAGATGAAAAGAGTAAACGCTAATGTTGCCAAGACACGACCACATGATATAAATGATTATAGACCAATGCCTTTTATATTCAATCAACCGGGAATAAGGGAGGGCTTCTTGTTTGAGAAATAATAAATGGAAGGAGTGGAGTCGCCACCCAAACAAGAAATGAACCGAAATGTGCAGGTGCTAAAAGTGCAGATGAAACAATTAACGAGATGACGAAAGATAGGGCGATGAAAAGATCAAATGACGCTAGGAAAAGTTGTGCCACTTGATAGGCTAATGAATGGCGGAAAAGATGAGATGATTGAAATGATGAATGATGAGGAAATGTCGTTGAAACACCGATAATAAAATGTCCCTGGCAATGGCGCCAAAAATGTTGTTGTACAGAATGTCTAGGCACCGCGACAACGCTCAGAGTAAGGGTTGTCACTCTCGATCTTTACTCCATTTAGACTCTCTCCTAGACAAGTTAAGGGGAGTGGTCCCTAAGGTAAATGGATGAGAAAGCCTGTGGATCACGGGCTCTAGGAGATTTTAATGATCGACAACCTAATGAATCTCGATTAATTCAAATGAATAGATTAAATGCTAATGTAACCAAGATACGACCACAAGATATAAATAATTATAGACCAGTGCCTTTAATATTTGAATTAACCATCAACTAAATAAAACAAGTTATCCAGAACGATTTTCAATATGTGACGAATAATGACAATCATGAATAATCAATATAAATGCCCAAAATTGTATCACACAAGATATTCCAGATTTAAGGTGATTATCGTTAATGACCAAGATCTAAATTTTTTTAATTTTCTCCAACAGTCAATATAACTTAAAACAATTGTTGCACCTCGACCATAGAAAAACATGCATTTAAGATTTAGCATTTAACGTTAGAAACACCAAGGAATTTAAAATTAGCATTTCAATCGTTCCTTAGGAAATTAATTAAATGCAGCAAATGAAGAAATCAAAATTTCTTCAATGACAAAGTGAATCGAAAGGATCAATAAATCGAAATTTTAATGGGCCATAGGCCACATTAAAATTTTCAATGTGAAAGTGCAAGTCCTTTAATTTATTTCTCTAGCCACCAAAATTAGATTTTTTATGATTTCTTAAAGTTTTTAATTTTTAGAATTTTTTTAATGTTTTTTTTTTTTTAGATTTTTTTTTTCTTTTAATCTTTTAGATATTTTTAAAATTTTTATGATTTTTTAATTTTAATGTTATTTAGGATTTTTAGAATTCTTAATTTTCTTAATTTTAGAATTTTTTATGATTTTAGAAATTTTTGAATGTTTTAGCTTTTGGATTTTTAAAATTTTTAAATATTTTAGATTTTTTAAGTTTTAGAATCAAAAATAAAAATCATAAAATAAAAAAAAGAATGAAATCAAAGTAAAATAAAAAATAAAAACCAAATCGATTTTTTTTTACTTATTAAAACCTTAATGAAACCTAACTAAAGACATGAAATCGAAAATATCTATCTAACCTAATGTACATGCATACAAATAAAAAAAAGGGAATCGAATGTTCTGTTGCTGACCCTAACACATATAAAAAAAAGAAGTGGTTTTTATTTTATTGTGGTTGTGCTATGCAGGTGAGAAAAGGCGTAGGAAGGAGACGTAAGGGCGAATCGCAGTAGCAAGAGGAGGCTGAGGGAGAATACGTAGGTCAGCAAGGATAGAAGGATGGCACCGCGGGAGAGGAGTTCAATGGGGAATGGAGCAATGTTCTGGCAGCGTGGAAAGGTGAATCAACAGACAACGTGAGAATGATGAGCAACAACGAGTGCTGGAATGAGGGTCGAGCTGCAGGCAATGGGATGAAGTTGCGTGTAGAGGATAGGCAGCATAGGGAGCCGAAGGCTTGCAGTCAGGGGTATGGCAGTGGAAGTGGAAGGAGAACGCGGAGGGGACAAGGGCATCGAGGAAGGGAGAGTAAATGCAGGTTCCGGAGGTGCGATGAATGGATGGGAGATTTTGGACCAAGGTTCTGGCAGCAAGGAAAATAATTGGCAGTTGAGTGAGGGTTTGGAAGAAGAGAAGTGTAGTGGAGCAACAAAAAAAATGCATGTAAGTTTGGCAACAAAGAATACGCAAGAAATAGGGTTTAGGCAGCTGCAAACAACGTGGAAAAATTGCGACAAGATAGAAAAGGGAGGACACAGATCGGAAGAGGGTGCAGCTAGGTATGAGGGAAGAGGGTTTGAAGGCAAATGAGCAGCGTGCAGGTAGGCTTGCGATGGGAGGGTTGTTTGATATACCCAAAAACCAGGGAACAAATCCTAGAAACCCTTTGAAGTCTTTCTAGAAATTTTAATTAAAATTTTGAATTCACCTGCTACGAAATTCCCAGATCTTACAAAATTTTTCAGATTTGAAGCTCTTAAAACCCTTAGACTGTAAAATTAATTGAATAATCTCCCTGCAGAATTATGTTGATGAACCTCACAGATCCAGATCTTACCCTCCAGGGCCTAGATCTGGACTCTGCACAGTTTTCTTTTTCAGATCTGTAGCTGCAAGACAACAATAAAACACCCAAGCGATATAGACAATGACCCAAAAAACTGAAACCCAGAAAACCCAAGTCAGAAAACTGAAGAAAATTACAAATCTATGTACATAAATGGCAGATCTATCTGATCTAGGGAGTGTGAGTCCAACTACACTCCCAGATCTGATGATCTGAGGCTCTCAATGGCCATATCTAACGATTTAGCATAGTAAAATTAAATTTTTTGAATTTTTAAAGGAGGTGCCGAGCTCAAAACCTTTCATGCATCACCCATAAAAAATATCTTATGGTATGCTCGAGATATAATTTAAGTTGGGCTCTTCAGAAAACACGGATCGAGAGTTGGCTGGTTCAACCGAGAACTTTCCCGAACGCCTGATGATCTAAAAATCAAAGTTTCCCTGCAAAACTCAATTTAACCATTAACATAGAACAAGAAAACGATAATAAAATTCAAATTCACTAGAGATACCTGCTATTATATTCAAAACTTAAATGATCATTCAAACCCCAGTGATTGAGCAAGATACCTGTACTCAAATCACTCTTCAGAAAGCTACATCAATGGCTAAAAAGAAATCCGTACATGAAAATGACATATCTTACAGTGTTTCCATGAAGAGTAACACCAACAGAAATTAACCCCAAAGTCTTTCTTTATTGCTCAGAAAAAGATTACAAGGGAGCTTTTCGCTTAGTACACGATCCAGAGATCGGATGATGCTGACTGACAAAATGACCTCCTATTTAAAGATAAATCCTCCAACGGCTAGTTCGAGTGATCCTCGCCAAAGCAATCTCGACTGTTGATAAGGATTAAAATTTCTTTTAATCTCATTTGTCGAAATTTTAATTTATTGAGGAAATTTGAATTTTTCAATTAAATGAATTTTCATTAATTCAAAAATTAAATTGTTGAGTTAATTTCCTCAAAATTTTGAATTTGACTTAACCCCAGGGATCTAAGGCTTAAAATTTAGCAAAATAATTAATTGACCTTAGTCCCTAGACCTCTTAAAATTTATTTTTTTAAGAACCAACAAATTTTGCCATGGGGAATTTAAATTTACCTAGGACCTAGCATTAATTAAGCTTTTGGCTTAGAATTTTAATTAATTTTGGCCAAAAAATTTAATTAATTAACCTATGAGGGGATAAATTATTTTTCCAACCCTCATGATACTTTACATCATGATTTTCACACTTTTTACATTACAAGGGGGAAACCCATCTGAAAAGGACCCTCACAGACTACCCAATTCTGTGACACAAATATAATCTAGCAGATCAAACAATTTGTAATAAAATAACCTAACCAAATAGTTTGGATTATTCCCAAATCACTTTTACATAAACTCGATCTAAAACATTAGGACTCCCCTAAGATCCCAGTGATAAAATCCACTTCGAATTTGGGGTAAGGCTAAAGGAAAACTCTACCGACCATCCGAGAATGGATCGGTAAGACAAAAAACCTCCCGGAATGTAGATCGTCACCAAAAATTTAGGTTTACCTAGGCAATTACATATATGACACGGATCTACTGAGATTATTTACAATTTACACATGCAAAAAGGGTTTACAACATAACATGATGATCAGGCTAATGATGATAGTTGAATGACATGGACATGTCGATCAGGCGCTATCCCTTTTGCGAAAAAAGAGGTTGTACTGCTATGGGTCATTGACACGTAGTGGTCAACAAACTCCATTAAAAATATTAATTATTTTAATATCTTCCAAATTGTTTAGAATTTGCCCAAACCCTTTCTTGGTATTGGAGATCTCATGTGCCTTAGCCTCTCCACCAATTTTCGTGTCTAGATCACATCCGATGCTACCCCAAAGATCAAATCACTTTTACATAAACTCGATCTAAAACATTAGGACTCCCCTAAGATCCCAGTGATAAAATCCACTTCGAATTTGGGGTAAGGCTGAAGGAAAACTCTACCGACCATCCGAGAATGGATCGGTAAGATAAAAAACCTCCTAGAATGTAGATCGTCACCAAAAATTTAGGTTTACCTAGGCAATTACATATATGACACGGATCTACTGAGATTATTTACAATTTACACATGCAAAAAGGTTTTACAACATAACATGATGATCAGGCTAATGATGATAGTTGAATGACATGGACATGTCGATCAGGCACTATCCCTTTTGCGAAAAAAGAGGTTGTACTGCTATGGGTCATTGACACGTAGTGGTCAACAAACTCCATTAAAAATATTAATTATTTTAATATCTTCCAAATTGTTTAGAATCTGCCCAAACCCTTTCTTGGTATTGGAGATCACATGTGCCTTAGCCTCTCCACCAATTTTCGTGTCTAGATCACATCCGATGCTACCCCAAATCAACACTACCTCTTAGCGAGGACTGTGCTTTAGTAATACTCTTCATTGAGTATCACCCTGATCATCTGACATTGGTCCCTGTGCTGATGTTAAGTCTCACTGCCCAACATCCTCTGCACTGCTGCATCCTGTACTACATCCCATGGCTCTGCTACTACCACTGCTACATCTGTACAACAACTCCCTCTGTATCCCTGCTGCTGCTGATCCTTGCTTTTATCACTCCCATTTCTGCTACTGAAACGGGTTCTTTACCATTCCCATCTTTTCCCTGAAGTAGTCAAACTTTGTCGTTCCAAGGGCCTTGGTGAGGATGTCTGCCACTTGTTCTCTTGTAGGAGTGTAGCTCAACTGTACAACTTCTCGTTGGACACAGTCCCTGATAAAGTGACACCGAATATCAATATGCTTCGACCTATCATGAATCATTGGATTCTCAAAGAGCTTTATGCAACTCTGATTATCACACATGATCCTAGTCACCTCCATATTCCTTGTGAATAGGTTCACAAACAACTTTCTAAGCCGTATGGCATCAGATGCGGCTGTGCTTGCCGTCATATATTCAGCCTTAGATGAGCTCAGATCCCTGGACTTCTATTTCCTACTGCACCAAGAGGTCATTCCTGATCCAATGTTGAAACAATACCTAGAGGTACTTTTTCGATCCATTGAATTTCTTGCCCAATCTGCATCAGTAAATCCACTCAATTTGATATCCTTACTCCTGGTGTACAAGAGTCCATAATTGACTGTTCCTTATAAATCCCTGAGAACATGTTTGGCTGCTGCCTAGGGCATCCTCTTCGGTTTCGCCATGAACTGACTGAGGGTGTTGACAACGTAGCAAATGTCTAGCTTGGTATTGACCAAATACATCAAGCACCCTATGAGCTGCCTGTATAGGGTGGGATTGACATCCTTGTCTTTTGATGCATCAATCTTGTTCCAGTTGGTGATCATTGGTGTACCCATAGGTCTACAGTCCTCCATCTCGAATCTTTTCAGGATTTCTGTAGTATACCTCCCTTACTCAAGGAAGATTTCTCCCTTCTGCTGCCAAACTTCCAACCCTAGGATGTAGTGCATTCATCCCAAATCCTTCATATCGAATTCTGTGGCTAGTTTCTTCTTGTAATCGCCAATGAGTCTAAATGATCCTGTCAGAAAGAGATCATCCACAAACAATACTAAGATTAGCGGTTTGTTCTCTACAACCAAATAGTAGAGATTTGGATCTGCATCACTCTTGACAAACCCAATCTTCTGCAAGTAGCCATCTATTTGACTATACCATGCTCTCAGTGCCTGTTTCAGCTCATACAAGGCTTTCTTCAGTCTACATACATGAGACTTCTTCTCATGAGTTTCAAAGCCCTCTGCTAGTTCAATGTATACCTCATTTTCTATTATTCCGTTCAGAAATGCCGTTTTGACATGCATCTGATGGATCTCCCGTCCCATCTCGGCTGCAGGAGATGTCACGGTCCTAATAGATGTATACCTGATTACCTGGGCAAAGGTCTCCTCATAGTCAATCCCTTCTTTTTGAGCATACCCCTTAGCCACAAACTTGGCCTTGTATTTTTCAACACTACTGTCTACAACATATTTGATCTTGCAGATCCATCTTGAACCTACCACTAATCTATCTCGAGGTCTTGGCACCACTTCCTAGACATCGTTTACCATTATGGAGTTGTATTCCTCTACCATCGCAATTAGCCAAACTTGACGTTGAGCTGCTTCCTTGGAACTAGGAGGCTCTCCATCCTGAGCTACTAATGCTTGATATCTATCTGGCTATTTTTGCTGCCTCTTATTGCTTCTTGGCGCACCAATGAAGTCCTCTGCATCTCGCAGAATCTAACGAAGTTCCCTGCTAGTTCTTCCTCTGCCAACAGGTGCTTCAGTTCGCTCCTCCTCCTCATCCTAAGAATCTTCCTGTCCTGAGGAAGAGTTCTTTACTTCTGTTGGTTGAAGAAGCTTTCAGAAGATCTCGCGAGATGCCTTCCGAGGAGCAGTCGAAAGAGTAGCCATTGGTTAGGTTAAGTCATACAGAATCTATCTTCTAGGGTGCAGGAAGGTAGTAGTACAACGGGATGTAAAGTTCATGGAGGATAGGGCTTTCAGAAGATCTCGCGAGATGCCTTCTAAGGAGCAGTCAAAAGAGTAGCCATTGGTTAAGCCTCTTCAACCAACAGAAGTAAAGAATTCTTCCTCAAGATAGGAAGATTCTTAGGATGAAGAGGAGGAGTGAATAGAAGAACCTGCTAGCAGAGGAAGAACTAGCAGGGAACTTCGTTAGATTTTGTGAGATGCAGAGGACTTCATCAGTGTGCCAAGAAACAATAAGAGGGAGCGAAAACAACCAGATAGTTATTAGGCATTAGTAGCTCAGGATGGAGAGCCTGTCAGTTTCAAGGAGGCATCTCAACATCAGGTTTGGCTGGATGCGATGGTAGAGGAATACAACTCCATAATGGTAAATAATGTCTGGGAGGTCGTGCCAAGACCTCAAGACAGATCAGTGGTAGGTTCAAGGTGGATCTACAAGATCAAATACGCTACAAACGACAGTGTTGAGAAATGCAAGGCCAGGTTTGTGGCTAAGGGGTATGCTCAAAATGAAGGGATTGACTATGAGGAGACCTTCGCCCCGGTAGCTAGGTATACATCTATTAGGACCGTGATATTTCTTGCAGCTCAAATGGGATGGGAGATCCATCAAATGGATGTCAAAACGACATTTCTGAACGAGGTAATAGAATAGGAGGTATACATTGAACAACCAGAGGGCTTTGAAACTCATGAGAAGAAGTCTCATGTATGCAGATTGAAGAAAGCCTTGTATGGGCTAAAACAGGCACTGAGAGCATGGTATGGTCGAATAGATGGCTACTTGCAAAAGATCGGGTTTGTCAAGAGTGACGCAAATCCGAATCTCTACTATCTGGTTGTAGAGAACGAGCCGCTAATCTTAGTATTGTATGTGGATGATCTCTTTCTGACAGGATCATTTAGACTCATTGGGGACTGCAAGAAGAATCTAGCCACAGAATTCGATATGAAGGATTTGGGACGAATGCACTACTTCCTAGGGTTGGAAGTTTGGTAGCAGAAGGGAGAAATCTTCCTTGGGCAAGGGAGGTATGCTACAGAAATCCTGAAAAGATTCGAGATGGAAGACTGTAGACCTATGGCTACGCCAATGATCACCAACTGGAAGAATATTGATGCATCAGAAGGCAAGGATGTTGATCCCACCCTATACAGGTAGCTCATAGGGTCCTTGATGTATTTGGTCAATACAAGGCCAGACATTTGCTACTTTGTCAACACCCTCAGTCAGTTCATGGTGGAACCAAAGAGGGTGCACTAGGCAGTAGCCAAACATGTTCTCAAGGATTTACAGGGAACAATCGATTATGGGATTTACTGATGCATGGATCGGAAAAGCACCTCTGGGCACTGTTTCAACATTGGATTAGGAATGACCTCTTGGTGCAGTAGGAAATAGGAGCCCATGGCTCTGAGCTCATCTGAGGTCGAATATATGGCGGTAAGCACATTTTCATGTGAGGCCATATGGCTTAGAAAACTCTTTGTGAACCTATTTAGAAGGAATATGGAGGCGACCAAGATCATGTGTAATAATTAGACTTGCATCAAGCTCTCTAAGAATCCAATGTTTCATGATAGGTCGAAGCATATCATATTGATATCTGGTGCCACTTTGTAAGGGACTGTGTCCAATGAGGAGTTGTACATTTGAGCTACACTCCTATAGGAGAACAGGTGGCGAATATCCACACCAAGGCCTTTGGAAGGACAAAATTTGACTACTTCAGGGAAAAGATGGGGATGGTAAAGAATCCGTTTCAGTAGCAGAAATGGGAGTGATAATTGTAAGGATGTAGAGGGAGTTGTAGTGTGGATGCAGTGTTGGGAGAAAGGACCAACAACAGCACGAATGCAAAGGGAATTGTCGTACAGATGCAACAGTGGCAGTAGTAGAGCCATGGGTAGTAGTATAGGATGTAGCAGTGCAGAGGATGTTGGGCAGGGCGGCTTAGCATCAGTACAAGGACCGATGCCAGATGATCAGGGTGATACTTAGGAAGGAGTATTACTAGAGCACAGTCCTCGCTAAGGGTGAGTGTTGATTTGGGGTAGCATCGGATGTGATCTAGCCATGAAAATTGGTGGAGAGGCTAAGGCACATGAGATCTCCAATACCTAGAAAGGGTTTGGGCAGATTCTAAACAGTTTGGGAGATACTAAAATAATTAATATTTTTAATGGAGTCCCTATGTCTAAACTTAGGGAAAATAAAATATTAATGTGTGTTAATGTAAAACTGTGTTAAAATGGTCCAAAAGTCATGGATCAAGCCAGATCTAATCTTAGCCGTTGATTAGGGACTTAATTTCGGCCGTTGATTTGTCAACGAGAAAAGTATAAGAGGAGGCTTGAGGGTCACTTGGAGAACACACTAAGGGAGACCAGTGAGTTCAATTTCTAGAGCGGGGTTAGCTGAGAAATTGAACTAGTGGTCTGGTTGAGCAGTCATGAGGCAACAAGTACGAAGCAGAGAGGTGGGATTAGCCACTGGAGATCAACGCCGAGGCAGGAGAGGCAGATGCAGAGGAAGCAGAAGACTGGGCAGTCATTTGTTGGGCCTGCGTCATTGATGCAGAGAGGCCCAGGGCTGACACAGTCAAGCAGGGGCTGACGCAGAGGGTTTGAGAGCCACGTAGAGGTCAGTTGAGTTGACGCTGGGATTGGGAGAAGTGATGGAGAATTATTTCTCTCTTTGGGTAAGTTAGTTTGACACCTTGTTATACAAAAGAATTGATGAATAATAAAATCCTCTCTTGCTGCACCGGTTTTCCCACATTGGGTTTTTCTGGGTACTGTTGTCCAAAATATCTGTGTCAATGTGTTAATGCTTGTGCATATGTTTGTTTCTGTATTACAGTGTGATATATGCAGCAAAATTTATTTTAATGTTTATGGAAGTAATTTCATAAATAACTTATTGTGGAATAAGTAGGAAAAATAAATCAGTTGCTGCAGTGATAGAATTTTCACAGACACAAACCTCTACTTCAATATAGTGCAAGGTATACCTTTGATTTTGGTATTGTATGTTCATGATCTATTCTTGACCGAAGGAGAACCTCTTATCCTGCAGTGTAAGAGGGAGTTAGCTTTTGAATTTGAAATGAAAGACCTTAATTTAATTCATTACTAGAGGTATGGAAAAAAACCTAGTGAAATTTATCTTTCTCAAGGAAGATACGTTGTTAAACTTCTTGAAATACTTGCTGTGGTAGAATGTAAGTCCATGCATGCTCCTATGGAAATGGACTTTAAGAAATTATGTGGCAAAGTTGCAGGACTTAGTCTGGCAAATCCCACAGAGTATAGACATCTCATTAGTGCTTTGATGTTTTGGTAAACACTAGGCTTGACATATGCTTTGCTGTAAACAATTTAAGTCAACACATGATTGATCCTATTAATGGACATTGGATTGCTGCAAAACATATACTCAGATACTTGCATGGAACTATCAATCTAGGATTGAAATGCACTGCTATAAATGTAAGACTTCATGGATATGTTGATGCCGATTGGGCTGGTATCTCTGTTGATAGAAAGATCACTTATGGGTGTTTCTTTAGCTTGGGATCTGCCATGATATCTTGGGTGAGAAGAAAGAAAAAGTTTGTTGCACTGAGTACATTTTTGTTGGCATGGCTAGCTGTGGGGCAGTTTGGCAGGGAAATCTTTTTGGGGAACTATTTGAGCAGGTTCCAGACACAATAGTTATATATCATGACAATAAAAGTGGGATTCGTCCTGTAGAAAATCTAATGTTTCATGATAAGTGCAAGCATATTGAGATCAAGTATCACTATATTTAGGATATGGTGCAAAGAGAAACAGTGAGACTCCATCATAGCCCCACTGATGATAAGATAGCTAACATTCTTACCAAGCCCTCGCTGAAAGGAAAGTCCTTGGATTTTAGAGATCAACTTGGACTTTTGGACGTGACCCTTCCGGTAAGCGATCACAGCTGATCAAGAACACGGAGTTGCCTTTCCCACCTGTTAGAGCTCACAGGATTAGCGAATGATGCCAGAAATCTCCTAAGGATGAGGGACCTCTTGTGTAGTGTGTGCCACAAGAGTAGCTCTCAGTATGCATTTGACCCACAGTCTGAGACGTGCTAAGAGCCACCTATCTGGCCTATAGTTTGTAGTGAGACTTGTCTGTGTGACTTGTCTAAGGTGCAGGTGTTCCACCACTTGACACTTGGTTGTGCTTGATTCTTGTCTATGTGGCTTGTTTGAGTCTTGTCTATGTGATGTTTGTGTTCTATCACTTAATTTTTTGCGATGAAAATTGGTTAAGTGTAATCCTTATCTATGTGACATGTGATGATCCTTTCCTTTCCAAATTTGTGTCAAGTGGATGATTCTTGTTTAGATTACGACTTCATTGTAACAGATGTTACAGAGCAGAGTTGAGATGAGATGAATGAAAAACATCAGAGGAAGCAGAGATGTTTGATGTAGAAAGAAATTCCTCCCTAGATGAGAGAGAGTGTTAAAATTTGGTAGCTCGGGGATGAATTTCTCCTAGAAGAAATCATATTTTTTAGTTATGTTTGAACCACCTATAATAGAAGTTCAGTTTTGACAATTCTAATATGACTTTCCAAAAATAGTAAGATACATCTCAATTTGGAAGTGACTTTCCAAAAATAAAAAGTCGTATAAATGATCAAGGATAATCTTGAGGTTGTCCACTCTAAGCATAACACAATCTACCTCTGAAATCAGCAAAGAAGAAAGACCGAAAAAGGGTGAAGAAAGTCGAAGTACAAGGAGCCTCTAGTGTAGCGAAGGAGAGACACAAACTGAAGTTTATAGGGTTGTTTTAAGGAAGAAACACAGTTAGACGTGCAAGAAAAGAAGGGCATTTTATGAATATAACAGCAGCAAGATCACAGTTATATATTCCTCCTTGTTTGGGCTAGTAACTTAGGCCTGCAAGGCCTTATACTCAAGCGAGGAAGAGGGTCTCTCAAGCAAAGGAGAAAGGAGCTAAAAGCATAAGGGAAACCTCCCATACGTGCGAGAAACTAGAGCTACAGTACCACTATATCAAGTCTTCACTATACATCAAGAAGAAGCTCGTGTTGAATTTTCTAACTCTATCCGTGAGAAAATTACTCTGTATTTTGCTAGTTTATTTCTTCTACTTTGAAAAATTCGAACAAGTTATTTAAAAAATATAAATAATGAAAGAAACACAATACAGTGACAACATCTACAGATCATCAACTGAAAGAAAATAAGCACACAAGTGACACTGTTATTTTTGGACAAATGTCCCCGGAAAAACCCAATGCGGGAAAACCGGTGCAGCTATTCCGAGGGTCATATTATTATGCAGTCTTTCCGAGTACAATTGGGTGCCTAACTGGCTCACCCGACAGAGAAAAATACATGGCAACAATACCTGTATATTTGGAAATAGGTATTCAGAAAACCTATCCCACGAAACCCTCTCTGGCACAACTGAAGCTTAGCGCTGGCCCTTCTGGCCTCTACGTAAGACTCTCCCTGACCTGCATTAGCCCCAAGGCCCTCTGTGTCAGCTCTCTGAGGCACTGCGTAACGTCTGGGGACCCCTGCGTCACTCCAAGAGCCTCCACGTGGATGATGCAGTCCCTTTTGCCTTTGCGCTGTCTCTGCTGGGCTCTGCGTGGCCTGAACTAGCTGCTGCTCTCGCTCTCCTTGCTTTTGCACTGGTCTCTCAGTACTGTTTCTGCCTCTCTGTCTCGTACTCACTGCCCCTCGCTGCTGATCACTGATTCAACTTTGCTTAGCAACCCCGCTATAACAAAATGATTGATCACTCTGGTGTGTTCTCCAGCTAACCCTCAATTCTCTTCTTATACTTTTCTTGTTGGTCCTTCAACAGTCGAGATTAAATCTCTAATGAACGACTAAGATTAGATTTGGATTGATCCATGACTTTTGGAATTTTCTAACCTAGTTTTATATTAATACCCTAATATTTTATTTTTCTTAACTTTAGACTTAGGAACGCCATTAAAAATATTAATTATTTTAATATCTCCCAAATCAGGTACAATTTGTCCAAACCATTTCTGGGTCTTGGAGATCTCATGTGCTTTAGCCTCTCCGCCAAGTTTCATGGCTAGAGCACATTCGATGCTACCCCAAATCAAGACTCCCTCTTAGCAAGGACTGTGCTCTAATAATACTCCTCATTGAGCATCACTCTGATCATCTGGCACCGGTACCTGTGCTGATGTTAGGCCTCCCCGCCCAACATCATCTGCATTGCTGCATCTTGTACTATTGCCCATGGCCCTGCCACTGTCACTACTGCATTCGTGTGGCAGCTCCCTCTGCATTTGTGTTGCTGCTGGTCCATCTTCCCAGCACTGCATCTGCATTGCAACCCCCTCTCGTCATGCTGCATCGTGCTACTACTAACCGTTACTACACTGCAACTCAATTACTGAGAAGTAAGTAACTGATCCACCCAACTTCTGACATCCCTATCAGGCTAGAAACACTCCCGATGCTGAAGCTCCCTCTACCGCTAACAAGTGCTCACTCTATTGACCTTTGCGTTGCTGCAACAACTCCCTGCATCTCGCACCGTTGCACACCTCTCTGTGCCATCTTGCATTGGTGGAACAGTCCCGTGCCTCTCGCACTGTTGCAACCTGCTAGCCTCGCACTGCCCGGGGAGTCTTGCACTGTAGCACTCTCTGTCGCTTCATCTGCATCTGCCTCTACCTACATCCGCCAGTCCTGCTACTCCTCTTCGAGGCTCCCATAGCAAGGTATAGTCCAAGAGGTTGGGTACCTCAAGGATCCTACCCCTCATCGCCTGTAGTTCTCCTAACTACAGCTCGATGTCTGCCCACTTCTTCTCAAGTGGCACATGAGCACTCATGGAACATAGAACATACAGGATTTTGGCCTTCCAAATGACGAAGTTGGATGCCCCATCCAACTCGTCCTGATCCCTCAGTCCATTCATGGCCATCTCTCTGCTCTTCTATCGACTCCTTCAAGTCTCTCTACTTCCCTCCAGAGGTTATCTCTTCAACTCCTGCTGAGTCTCACTACTTCCCTCCGAAAGTTCTCTCTTTAACTCCTGCTGAGTCTCTCTACTTCCCTCTAGAAGTTCTCTCTTCGACTCCTGTTGAGTCTCTCTACTTCCCGTCTGGAAGTTCTCTCTTCGACTCCTGCTAAGTCTCTCTACTCGTCTAGAAGTTCTTGGTTCAACTCCTGCTGAGTCTCTTTGCTTCACATCTAGAAGTTCTTGGTTCAATTCCTGCTGAGTCTCTCTACTTCACATCTGGAAGTTCTCGATTCAACTCCTCTGAGTCTCTCTATCTTCCCATCTGGAAGTTCTCTTCTTGACTCCCTCTGAGTCCCGATTTCCCTCCTGGGAATCCTTCTACCAACTGTCAAGTTTCCCCTCTTCGATCATCTATGCAACTACAACACTGATCCAGTTCCTTGGCTAGAAATCTGCCTCGGCAGCATCTCCCTCTACCTTGGTCTTGCCCTGTTAGGTATTGTTCTAACCACAGTACCCCACTAGCTTCACTCCCGCAAACTGCCCACAGCTTCCTTTTCCCCAACCATTGAAGGATTGAGCCTCTTGGCCCTACGCAATCCTGACATTGGCAAAACAGCTCCGTCAGCCAATAGCGTCATCCCTCCTGGCCTCTCCGTGATCCTGTTTCTGCCCTCCTCAGCCTCTGCGCTGGCCTCTTTCTGGCCCAGACTGATGACACAGTCGCTTTGCATCAACCCTTCCTTTGTTGCTTCTGCAAGGATCAACTACTTTCACTCGGGACAACTTATTCTGCTGCAAATGCTTTGCTCAGCTGATGCCTTCAGCTCTCCTATGATCTGCAACCATGCTTTGATACCATGTTGAATTTCCTAAGTCTATCTGTTAGAAAATTAATCTGTATTTTGCTGGTTTATTTCTTCTACTTATTTAAATTCGAACAAGTTATTTAAAACATATAAATAACGAAAGAAACACAATATAGTCACAACATCTACATATCATCAATTGAAAGAAAACAAGCACACAAGTGACCTCGTTATTTTTGGACAAATGTCCCCGGAAAAACCCAATGCGGGAAAACCAGTGTAGCTATTCTGAGGGTTATATTATTACACAGTCTTTCTGAGTACATCTGGGTGCGTAACCAGCTCACCCGACAGAGAAAAATACATGGTAGCAATACCTCTCTATTCGAAAATAGGTATGCAAAAAATCTGTCCCACGAAACCCTCTCCGGCACAACTGAAGCTCAATGTTGACCCTTCTAGCCTTTGCGTCAACCTCTCTCTGACCTGCATCAGCCCTAGGACCCTCCACGTCAGCCCTTTGAGGCACTGCGCAGCCTTTGGGACCCTCTGCGTAACTCCAACAGCCTTTGTGTGGATGACACAGTCCCTCTGGCCTTTGCGCTATCTCGGTTGGGCTCTGTGTGGCCTGAACTGGCTATTTCTCTCGCTCTCTCTGCTTCTGCGCTAGTCTCTCAGTATTGTCTCTGCCTCTCTACCTCATACTCACTGCCCCTCGCTGTTGATCACTGATTCAACTTTGCTTAGCAACCCCGCTCTAGCAAAATGAATGATTGATCACTCTAGTGTGTTCCTCAACTGACCCTCAAGCCTCTTCTTATACTTTTCTCGTTGGTCCTTCAACGGCCGAGATTAAATATCTAATCAATGGCTAAGATTAGATTTGGCTTGATCCATGACTTTTGGAACCTTCTAACCCAGTTTTATATTAATATCCATTAATATTTTATTTTTCCTAAGTTTAGATTTAGGAACTCCATTAATAATATTAATTATTTTAATATCTCCCAAACCAGGTACAATCTGTCCAAACCATTTCCGGGTCTTGGAGATCTCATGTGTTTTAGTCTCTCCACCAATTTTCATGGCTAGAGCACATCCGATGCTACCCCAAATCAACAACTCGATTGGTTCAAGGGAAAGAAGGTATCCTCTTGGTGAAAGATCTCAGTAAGGATCAAAGATTGGAGTCTCTTCTAGAGCTAGTATACTAAAGAAGAATGAAGTACCTAAGGAAGGAGTACAAAGTGCCGGGGAACAAATTACCAGAAGGAAAAGGACAAAGTGTCGGGGAAACAAAGTATAAGAAGGAGGAAGGACTTAACTTGTGCTTGGAGGATATTCTAGTTAGGGGTCTAGGGTTTGGCATTGATCAATAAGAAACTTCAATAAGAGAAACTTACTAAAGGGTTTTCCTCTCAAGAGAAGAGAGGTTTTGGCCCTGGCAAAGATCCAACATCTTGTGTCCTTGTTCTTATGCTTTTGGTAGCAGTTTGATGAAGTACACACATGCATTAATAAGAAGACGAAGATTAAGCTAACAAGAAAAGTAAAAAGACTCTGCAAATTGTTATCAAGTCAAGAAGAATCACACTACACCTAATTGCCCTAGATTCTTTAACATGGTATCAAAGCTAAGGTGACACATCAAGAAAAGGGTATCTCAAGAACACTCATAAGGTGACTCATCAAGGGAGGACATCTACAAAATTGAAGCATCAAGCCAAGAAGTCTCAATCACTTCAAGGACAAGAAGGCCTACCATCTATCATTCATCAAGGAAGAATACATAGCAAGAAGAAGAGCCTTACACAAAGGCACCTACAAAGAAGAGCAGATCAAAGAGGGACCTACATCATCTATAAGTTACCAAGCAAATCTCATCATCATGGAAGTCCCCTTGGAGACAACAACTTGAAGAACATCAAGATCCTAGGAAGGCAAGCCATCAAGTCTTCAAGGTGAAGGCAATCCACTACATCTAAAAATCTATCAAGTATATGCCCCCTTCCGAATATACATCAATTTCTTTTTGCAAGGAAAGCAACAAATTGGTAGGTACCAATAACTTTCTTGCATGGAAGAAGAGGACTGATTTACTTCTCAAGGAGAATGAACTTCTAGAACATGTCAAAGGGAATATCACTATCCTTTCTAAGGAACAAACCCAAGCCTTAGCCAAGTAAAATAAGGATGAGACAAGAACTCAAAGGATTCTAATAGAATCTATCAAGGACTCTCTCATTCCTTATGTCTCCAAATTTGAAACATCAAAAGAAATCTATGATAAACTAGTAGAGCTATTCTTGGTAACCACAATGGGAGAAGTGATATCTCTAAGAAATGAGTTGTACAAGATGAAGATATCAAAGTAAGGAATAACTCCCTACTTCATGAAGATCTCTGAAATGAGGGATCAACTTCAAGAGCTAGGGGAAGTCATGTCTGACAAAGAAATGACAACTCTAGTGCTCAGTGCTCTACCTGAGGATTGGGGAAACTTCACATCCGGCATATATGCCAAGAAGGAAGCTACCATACTAAGTGAAATGTGGTCTCTATGCAAAACTGAGGAAACCAAACTCAAAGCCAAGGAAGATGTGGGATCAAAGGAGCAAGCATTTGCTACCATGGCCAAGAGAAAGGGAAAATTTGGCAAATTTGGTCCACAAAGAACAAACAACAAAGATATTCCAATATCCAATGCTATGGATGCCAAGAATATGGACACTACAAAAGAAATTGTCCTAAGGTTAAGAAGGACAAAAACAACAAAAGAAAGAGGGAAGACACTCACATGACTCTAGAGGTGAAAGAAGAAGAAAAGAAGCAAAAGAAGGAAGATCCTTCGAATCTCTACTATGACTAAGTCAAACTCTTTACTTAAAGTCTACTTTCACTGTTTTGAGTAGGATAGGAGCATGTAGGAATAAAATAAAAATTGCATGGCTAGAAACATCTTCTAGAATCTAGAAGCATGAAGTACATAGAGTTCTAGATACTCATGTAGAAAGAGCATTTATAAATGAGAATAAAAATGCATGGTTAGACAAGAGTAGGCAAGAGGACCGATATTCTTTGAGGGCTGGGAACCCAAGACAAGAATAGTCCTAGAAGGTCATACTCAGTGAACACCCGGGTGGGTATGTACCTTGAGAGACAATGACTAAGGTGTCTATAAGTCATTGGTCTCGCCAACATTGTGCTCTGATCTATTGAGAGATAGAGCTGTCAGTCAAGGCCTTGTTGTGGAAACAATGTTGGTTATTATGATGCTATAACAGATGGATTGCAAATCTGGTTTCTCTTATGTGAATTCTTCAAGATTGAAACATAGCCAAACACCTTGTAATGTTGTATGAATACCTCCCTAGTTAAGAGGGAGTGTTGAAGGAAATGTAACTAGGTTCGATCTTCATAAATGTCACTTTGATGTTTGTATTTATTCAAAAAAAGAAATATTATTTTTATAATATATGTCAATGAGTTTCTTGCTCATTGAAATAGGTCTAGCACATATTAGAGTGCTATAGGTGAGTCAAAGAGTCAAAAGAAAAATGTTGAAGACTTTAAGGGCATGTTAGACCATGTATATTTATGTATTAGAGTCGAGGGAATACTTCCAAGCAAAGTCAACAAGTCTCCTCCATGCAACAACACCTCAAAAAAAGCAATCTGAATTATATATGTCAAGTCAGCCTAAAGGAGGGACAATCCTCTATATATAGAGGTTTTCCACTCCTCTAAGCATAACGCAATCTACCTCTGAAATCAACGAAGAAGAAAGACTGAGAAAGAGTGAAGAAAGTCGAATTACAAGGAGCCTCTAGTGCAACGAAGAAGGAGAGACACACACCAAAGTTTATAGGGCTGTTCTAAGGAAGAAAAGCAACCACACGTGCGAGAAAAGAAGGGTAGTCTGTGAATATAACAATAGTAAGATCACAGTTATACATTCATCCTTGTCTGGGCTAGTAACTTAGGCCTGTAAGGCCTTATACTCAAACGAAGACGAGGGTCTCTCAAGCGAAGGAGAAAGGAACTAAAAGCATAAGGGAAACCTCCCACACGTGCGAGAAACTAGGGCTGCACTATACATCAAGAAGAAGCTCGATTGGGTCAAGAGAAAGAAGGTATCCTCTTAATGAAGAATCTCACTAAGGATCAAAGATTGAAGTCTCTTCTAGAGCTAGTATACTAAAGAAGAACAAAGTTCCTGAAGAAGGAGGACGAAGTTTTGGGGAACAAAGTGCTTGAAGAAAAAGAACAAAGTTCCAGGCAAACAAAGTATAGGAAGGAGGAAGGACTTGACTTGTGCTTGGAGGATATTCTTGTCAGGGGTCTAGGGTTTGACATTGATCAATAAGAAGCTTCAATAAGAGAAACTTACTAAGCGGTTTTCCTCTCAAGAGAAGAGAGGTTTTGGCCCTAACAGAGAGCCAACATCTTGTGTTCTTGTTCTTATGTTTTTGGTAGCAGTTTGATGAAGTACACACACATGCATTAACATGAAGAAGAAGATTAAGCTAATAAGAAAAGTAAAAAGACTCCACAAATTGTTATCAAGTCGAGAAGAATCACACTACACATAGTTGCCCTAGATTCTTCAACAAGTATGACATAGGGATAGCTGGAACTACGCTATCTTAATCAAGGCCATTGTTGCGAACATTGCGATCAGGATTAATTCAGTGAGGGTTTGAAATTAGAAAAAATCGTAAAAATCGAGAAAAATCGGCAAAAGATCAGTGAATACAAAAATATTCGTTTTTTTTCAATTTTTTTAATATCTAAAGCATCCACAACATAAAATAAATGCATTGACACATAAATATGAAAAAAGAACTAATATATAAGATGTGTAATATCATTTCTAATGCTACATCACACATAACAATGAATCATGTCTTGAATACTAAGTCCTGAGTCCCAACTCAGCCTCAAAATATCAACAAAAAATATAATAATGTATCTCATATCACAAGTCATAATGTCATATACAATGAAATGAACCAAACAACTAATGCTATTGATTTCCTCTGCCCCTTTTGCGAGAAAATACAAAAGCTTTCCCTCTAGATGTAGATGGCGATGGACTTTGTTGTGCTCTAGAAGCTGAAGAACTAAGAGCTATAGGAGGTATACCACGTCCTCTACTGATGACAAGGGTAGGTGGTGTCACCTCCGCCTCCTCCTCTACCCCCTCCACTACCTCCTGCTCCAACCAATTAGGGGCCGACTCCATGATAGGTCTCTCGACCTCAACTCTCCATGTAGCAATGGCGTCAATCCCATCTAATGAGATGGCCTCTACATCAGGTGTTCTCTCAAGTTGCCTCACCCACAATCGAAGATTGTAGTAGACATAGACCATGTCATGAAGTTGTTGGGACTCCATCCCATACAAGGGTCATAAACTAATAAATTATAAATAATAAAATAATAATTATAAAAAATTATTATTTAATGAATTCAAAAAATTAATTGGAACTTTGGAATATTTTAGCTTGTTGCGCTTCTTGGTGTGTAATTTTTCAACTACCTTCTAGTTGCACTCGCATCCTGAAGAGCTACATGTTTCGCTGAGCTGTTACAAATAAAATATATAAATAATATAAATATAAGTAAAAAGGATAATTGTAATATTGATTAGTTAATAATAATTAGTAGTTAGGTTGAAGAGGCATGTCTAAATAGGACATGACTCTTCATGAAGAGACGCTTGATATATAACCAAGCCTCTCGTTCTCATTGTAAACCATTATCATTCATTCTCATTCTTATTCATACATTTAATATATAATATTTGTATCCTCATGGATATCTTGATATTCCAAGTCTTTTGGAGTAATTAATCTGTAGAAGGAACTTTGTTCGCTTCATTTGGTATCAAAGCATGACTTTTCATGCATTAAGACGTGACCTTTTTTTAGTAGTAAAGAAAGTTATAAAGTGAAAATAATAATTACTAAAGTTATTAAGGAGGGGATCTTAACATAAAGAAAGGTGAAGAATTAAGTAAAATAAAATTTCCTAATCACACGTTTGGGGAATTATAAAGAAAGTTATATTAAAAAGTGAAAAATCAACATATAAAAAAATAATATATATATATAATTTGGGAAAAAAAATATATACAAACTCATATATAAAAAAAAAAAGTGGAAGAAATTTTTTTTTTGAGAAAAAAAAGGAGCATAAACGATAAGTTTTGAACTTTGAAGGTATTTAAAAAAGAAGAAGATAAAAGTTAATAAAATTGAAGGTATAATAACAAAAAAAAGAGAAAGGAAGTTGCATATGAAGTGAAGGAACTTCATATATATATATATAGAATATGATTAAAAATATTATACTACATAAAGTGTAATAGATTAAGGGAAGTATCAAGGTATTACAAAAAAAAAAATTGAGTAAAAAAAAAATAGAATATATCATATATAAAAAAAATAAAAATAAAAAAATTGTTGGAAAAAAAAGGGAGATAAAAGAAGTGAAAAAAATGGAATCTCTAAGTAATGAACAAAAAAGAGATATAGAACAATTAATCACAATACTTAAGCAACAACATGTTGAGCAGAGAAAGAGAATGGAATCCCTATTCCAAGTTGAACGTCTATCATCAGTCCCACAGAATGATGTAATCCAGTGTACCGAGAAAGTGCAAGAAGATCAAGAGAATGGCAAAATAGACAAAATCCAGCAAAACAAGAAAGCATTAGAACACGAACATAAAGATCTTGTGGATATGCATTACAAAGAAACAATGGAAAAGGGCGAAGAAATTTCTCATCTCAAGGACCACGCCAAAAAATTACTAGCACAAGTGAAGAAGACTAAGATCACAAAGAAAGAACTCAAGAAGCACTTATCAGAACAAGAAGAAGAAACCTTGTGTTTAAAGAACCTTAATAAAAATTTACTAGAACAAACCAGAGATCTAAAAGATAAAAAGCTTAAATTTCAAAACGCTGAAAATAAGGTCGATAAATCAGAAATCAAAGAACTTTTACGACTGAGAAACCATAATCAAAGTCTACTCACACAAATTAAGAAACTTAAGGATGATAAGAAAGCATTAAAAGACAAGTTAGAACAATTCACTCAAGAAGAAGTGTAGAAATCTCCAGTCGCAACAGTTCAAGTTGAAAATAAGGGAACAAATACTGATCCAGTGAATATGACTACTCAAGAAGACAAGTCAGTGAAAGAAACGACACGCTTGGATGTTGCAATTCAGATGATAAACACCCCAAGTGAAGGTTGGGTAACAAAATCAACAACATTGTTCGCTGAAGTAAATCAAAAATTTTCCACACACTTAATAAGGGAAAGTCAAACCAAAAAGGTTCCATATCGACATCTGAATCACGAGATTAGACAAATCAACTCAACTACGTATTGGGACTATTCAGACCAGAAACAACAAATTGATGTTCCAAAGAATAATGATGTAACATCAATTCCGTCTTATACTGACAAGTCGTTACAAAATTCCAGTGATCAGAATACTACACAAAAGATTAATCTAGGATGGTCTGATCCCTTCTCAGTGTGACAATTTTGTTTGTCACTTAGAAGATCATATCAGCTTGTATCAACGAAGATGATTGTTCCAAGAGAGAAAGTCATTTGAAGCCGAAAAAGAGATCAAGCCTTTTTCATCGACAAGCTTTGAGGACAAAGTTTTTGAGGAAGAAGGCAATGTTACGAATAAAATAGTAGAAAGGATAATTGTAATATTGATTAGTTAATAATAATTAGTAGTTAGGTTGAAGAGGCATGTCTAAATAGGACATGACTTTTCATGAAGAGACAATTGCTTGATATATAAGCAAGCCTCTCATTCTCATTGTAAATCATTATCGTTCATTCTCATTCTTATTCAGAAATTTAATATATAATATTTGTATCCTCATGGATATCTTGATATTCCAAGTCTTTTGGAGTAATTAATCTGTAGAAGGAACTTTGTTCACTTCATGAGCACTCGAATGGCAAGTCTTTGGAGATTGGGTACTTTGCCACGATAGCTTTTCCACGATGCGTCTACAACAAATAAAATAAACATAAAAAAAGAATGAAAGTTGAAAGTTGAAGCAAAGTATGAACTTGAAGAGATAATGAAATTTGAAACAAACTAAAGCTTACCTGGCATTTTAGGCTTCCTATCCACAATAGCCATGTCAAAGCTAAATGTGCTACCTACCATCCTGTATATCTCCATTTCTTTGGAGATTTTTGTACGTTTTGCTGGAGATGGCACCATCCTCTGAACACAAGTGAAGAATCCATCCATGACCTCAGCATCAAATAAGAAACCATAGTGATAAAAAAATGCGGGGTTCACGTAGATCCCTGCAGTGTGAATGGGACGATGGAGTGTATTGTTCCATCGTTCATCAATCACTTCCCATAAGAGTTTTTGTTTCTCAAACCCTTCATCCCCCCTTATCATCATAATAGCTCTGACTGGATTCTTTGGCCCTATCCATGGCCTTATACAAGTATCCCATTGCGGGCTTGTCTCCATCAACTAATGAAAGAACCTTTACCAAAGGTTCAGTAATGTTACACACCTCCTACACTCTCGCCCAGAAGCTTTCCTGGTATGAAACGAACCTGCATATGGCCTCTCTCTCTGGTTTTCGGCTAAATGCCAAAGCACACCACTCCTCTAAAAGAAACATTCTCTTCACATCGTACATAGAATTCAAGAGGGATTGAAGAGATATGAAACTAGTGGCAAACCGTGTAATGGCAGGGCGCACCAACTCCTTCTTGTTGGTGAATGTTCTCATCCAATGAAGCACAAATGCATGATTATATATAAATTTTGTAATGTTTTTTGATGACTCAACAATATCGTTGACAAAAGGAACTTTTCCCATGTCCTCCAACATCAAATCAATGCAGTGTGCAGCACAAGGTGTCCAAAATAAGATAGGGTGCCTCTCCATAAGCATCTTGCCAGCAACAACATAATTTGCAGCATTGCCTGTTATGACTTGGACAACATGTTGTGGACCCACCTCCTGAATGAACACATCCAACAAATCACATAATAACCATGCATTTTTTATGTGCATATGCATCAATACATAACATTGTCCCCTTGGGACAATTAACCAAGAAGTTAATAAGGCTTCTACCCTTTTGATCGGTCTAACCATCTAACATCACAATGCATCCTGTGTGCCCATGATGCCCTAAACTCCTCCAATCTCTTAGTGCAGTCAACCTTTTGATTTTGAAGAATGCACCCTCTAAAGTCATCATATGAAGGGACTTTGTACCCTGGGCCAACAATAGCAATAGCATCAACCGCGCGCTGGAAAAATGGATTGTTCCTGGCAACGCTGAAAGGAATATCACTCCAAAGAAGAAACTTGCCCAACAACTTCTCAGCTTCTTCCTTCTCCCTTTTTTTAATAATTAAAGAGATAGATGGTTTTGCACTAGGTGTTGTTCTAGGAACAAAAAATGATGAGGTAGCTACATGGTTGGGTGTAGATGCTGATGGTGAAGTAGAACCAATACCACTCTCATGGTCACCTCCGAATCTTGACACTCTACTCCCTGCTATTTGACTCTTCAGAGCTGAATTGAACAATTTGGTTTGCTCTATTTCTTCCAATGATTTGAGGGCTCTTCGGATGATTTCTGGATTTGTATTTGTACAAGGCCCTACCTCATGTCCAAGAACTTGGCAAGACCCACCCAAATAGTGCCCCTCCCATACCCATTGGGCCATTAGGGGAGGTCCCATTGGACTAGGATCGAAGATTAACCCCCCATTTAAGGTGAGAGAACAAGATAATGGTCAAAACCCCTCCTTTCAGGTCACCCCATAATCCATACCAAATGCCCAAATACAAATAAGAATAAGCACCCGATTGCAAAATGATTAAAGTACCTTTTGATTGGAAGTGCACCTTCGTTCATGTGCTTTTGCGAGATGGGTGAGAAGTATGCGGCTGATGGAGGTGGCAGATATATAATGGCACATATTTTGTTAGTGGTGGCTGTCAGGGGCTGCCTAGCTGGCCAGCTGGATGGGAAGAACTGGAGAAAAGTTTTCTCTTGTAAGGTTACCCATTTTGGTGGGTAACAGGGTGCATGGAATTCTAACAAATATTAATTATGACGACTCCGATATAGGAAGGACTTTGATTATATGCAGTTATTTGTTGTAGCATGATTTTTTTATGGACTCTAGAGTCCATTTAGAGCCTCCTTGTCACTGTATTTTGGGTTCAGATATGGATTTCACTCTATGCTATTTTGGTTATATGCACCCTTGCTATACACTAGAAAATTTGCTTATTTGTGTATAATGGTTTGGATTCATATGGATGCACGTGAATACATATGATTTTTTACTAAATTTGAATATTTTATGTATTTTTTGGTCCACCAATCTTTTGGTCTGGTTTTCTCCAATTCCTGGCCAGTTCACAGTTTTTGGGTTGACCGATTCCATCACTGGTCCAGTTTTCATAACATTGGTTCATTGGATATATATTATAAATATATCATCACAAGGCTCATTGTATCATTTCATTCATTAATTATCAATTATATATCTTATTCATCCAATATTGATTTCAACTCTTTGTTCTTCTGCTGGATATTTCCCATATATGAACTACTGGTCATTGCACTCCAATGAAAGTTCAAAGCAACGCTCCATTTCAGGGGTATATCACGAAAACAAACAGATCTGTATGTTTTGGTTAGGGGATCAAGCCCATTCATAACAATCTCTTTGTTGAATCTTCTCAGCCCTGTTTTGTTGCTTATCAAAGCGAACTGTCCTTGCTTTGATCAAGACATATGTAAGGATTAGATCAGATAAAAAAATTTCAATACAAAGGAAAGTCAGAAAATAATGCAAGATTGGCAATAGATTTAGAAAATGGATGCAAACAGAAGGGATCAAAATGATATAAATGGTTGGTGCCATTTAGATTGGGTAATGTATTTGAGTGAAGTGTATGAGCATTTGGTCTGAAAGTACAATGGTATCTGACTCTTACATATTGATTGTACTTTTTTGGGTAATAGAACCTGCCTTGCGTAGGGGTGATGCTGTCTATCTTGTTGGTTTAAATCGGAGCTTACAAGCTACATCACGTAAGTCCATTGTCACAAACCCAGGAGCTGCCTTGAATATTGGTGCAGCTGATTGCCCTCGGCATAGAGCCATGAACATGGAGGTCATTGAATTAGACACAGGTAATCTTTATTACAAATGCTCAAGGAGTTGATTGCATTTACACTATTACAAAGAACGGAAACTAGTATTCTCAGCATTCTTCTAAAGCATTGATTTTTGTTCAGTCACAGCATGAGATTGCTTTTCAGATTAAAAATTAATGGAGTACATTACATTGCCAATTTTTTGCAGATTTTGGGCATACATTTTCTGGTGTTCTAGCAGATGAGCTGGGAAGAGTTCAGGCATTATGGGGAAGCTTCTCTACACAGGTTTGCTTCTTTTTTCTTATATTCTTTCCTCTAAGTTGTTTTCGTTTCATTTCTTACTATGACTAGACCCATTGATCATCTCTTCTCATAAGTGCACATTAATATAATTTTGTCTTTTATTTTCTCTCCCATGTGAGTTTTCTTTTTATATGGGCATTTCTGAATTATTTTTTTCTCAAATTCTGACTTTAATAATAACTATTCACGTGTAGTGAAGTTAGTCATTGAACGACTGACCATTCTCTCTCTGTAAAGTAGATATTTTGAAGGTTTAAAATTGAATGCTTCGCACAATGTACTTTGACATGTATTATCAGATAAATTTGGTAGGAACCTGCTGGAAAGGCCATATAAGATACTAAATTTAGTATTTGTATTGCACTGAACAGGTGAAATATAGCGATAGTTCAGATGATCATCAGTTTGTACGAGGGATTCCGATTTATGCTATTAGTCAGGTGTTAGATAAGATTATAAATGGCACTGAAGGTCCACCTTTGCTTATAAATGGAATCAAAAGGCCTATGCCTCTTGTCCGCATCTTAGAGGCTGAGCTTTATCCAACTTTACTTTCAAAGGCCCGCAGCTTTGGATTAAGTGACGAGTGGGTTAGAGTATGTCTCCTCAACTAGAACTAAATCTGACTTCCGTGTTCCAAGGGAAGCCTGAGATACACATAAGCTTGCTGTTTTAGTTTAGACTTTAAAATTATCCTGCATACCCATTCTAAGTTGAAAATTGAACTTGTATCCAGATGTATTCAGATAGATATAATGTGTTTTGATCCCATTTTAATTTTGATTGTCATAGGCATTAGCAAAAAAGGATTCTATCAGACGACAGGTGCTACGTGTAAAGGGTTGTTTGGCTGGATCACGAGCAGAACTTGTTTTGGAGCAAGGGGACATGCTATTAGCCATAGATGGGGAACCAATTACCAATTTTCGTGATGTGGAGAATGCTTGCCAACGCCTTGATGAGTGCAAGGATCCAGAAGGAAATCTAAGGATGACAGTTTTTCGTCAGGTGTATATCATGGATTTTATTTTTTTATTTTTAGATCAAAATAGGAACATTCTACTATTATAACCTTTTCTTGATAAGTTGAAATCCTGGTATTAATTGAACCTATTGGAGAAGCTAAGTATTGAATTAATGCATCAGGGTTTGGAGTTGGAGCTTCTTGTAGGGACTGATGTAAGAGATGGGTTTGGAACAACGCACATGGCAAATTGGTGTGGGTCTGTTGTTCAGGACCCACACCCAGCTGTCCGTGCATTGGGATTTTTACCAGAAGAAGGGCATGGGGTATATGTGGCAAGGTAAGGGTGAGCCATAACCTCGTATTTATTTTGTGTAGACCAGTGTTGCAAAACTCTCTGAAAAATTGATGTGATTGCATTTTTCCCCGTCAGTGGAACTCAACAAGAAATTGTGCAGACTCATGAATATTGCAAGAGTTAATGGTGTTTCTTTTCAAAATTGCTGCTCTAACAATCTTTTTTTCATAAAATGTGGTTGTCACTCTCTTTTTCCTCACACAATCTTACTGATTGTGCCGTGCCAATGAAAAGCTAGTTCCGGTGTGCTGTTTGAGGGCATTTAAATCTTTCATGAATTGGGCAAATAAATGGAATTTTATTGAAGTTTTGGATTATTTTTCTGTGCTTTCGCGAGTCATTTATTCTAGACCTTGACTGGGTTATTCCCTAGTAAGAGTTTTGCAACACTGGTGTATACCAAATTACCAAGTTGGTTATTCTTTATGCTGTCTGCCTAAGAGTCTAAAATAATTCGGTTTCATACAGATGGTGCCATGGCAGCCCTGTGCATCGATATGGACTTTATGCATTGCAGTGGATTGTTGAAGTGAATGGAAAGCCAACTCCTGATCTACAGACATTTGTAAATGTAACAAAGGTATGTTTATTTTGTAAACTTTTCTGTGTTTTAAAATGCAGTAATGTTAGTAGTAGATCTATGGCATGTATTTGGATGCTTATTGGAAATATTTTGTCACCTTTGGATCTGCCCTTAAAATATTACAAGACCAATATCAGAGCAATTATAACAAGCTCGAGTTTTGGTCTTGAAAACCACACCATTTCTTGCAGAATTTCTTCAGTTGTAGCATCTAACATAAATGCCATTATAGCCTGTTGAGTTGTTTATTTTTATGCCAATTTTACTACCATTACTTTGTGCCACTTATCAAGGTTCTGTGTAGAGTTCCCGTGGACTGTTTCAACCTGTTATGTATTCCAGTGACTTTCTATTACATTGCTAACTCAATTTTGTGGTTCAGGAACTGGAGCATGGTGAGTTTGTTCGTGTCAGGACTGTCCATTTGAATGGAAAGCCACGTGTTTTTACTTTGAAGCAAGATCTACACTACTAGCCTACATGGGAACTGACCTTTGACCCTGAGACTGCAGCATGGTATCGGAGAACCATCAAAGCTTTGGGGGATAATTCTTAATGAGGTTGGTTTCTAAATTTGAGCATTTCATTTCACTACATCTCATTGTGCCTCTGCCTATCCTTTGAAGCAAAGCGCTGTGTATCAGCCTCCACTCAACAACTTGTTGTGGCTTTGTCATAGTGATGGAAGGTGCAGAGAGTTTGTATAGTGCTTTGGAGGCTTCTATACCATGCCTACACTCATGTCAGGCGATTATCCATGTAATATAAGAGTGAATAGTTTCATGGATTCCTTGTTCTGCTTAATAATTGCTACAAAAACATTGGAGTAACAAAACTGCTGCCTTGAGCATAAGCAAATCCCAAGAGCAAGGCAGTTCAAATTTTTCCACCTCGATTGCAGATAGGCAGAAGAAACTCTCCATGAGGCTATATGATGCAAAACATCACGTGAGCCATAGATTAAGGGTTAAATTTTCTAATGCTTAGCATATGCTCTTAATCATAGCTTTGATGTTTCTCTAGTATCATATGTGGGAATTATACCCTTGAATCGATATATTAAACTCAATAAGCATTCGGGATTAGCAGCACTAATAATAGGAAGAATGCAGCTTTTGAAATAAGATCAATCTCTAAAAATAAATTCAGCAGCATTCCTCAGAATCTTTTGCAGACTGTATATTTCTGGCAATTAGATAATCCAAGAGTTGATCAATCAAGATGCTGTAACTGAAATGGAAGGATTATCAAAAGCTATAAAATTGATAATGTGATAATTGGCAACAACAATTATTATACAGAGTTAAATATTCTTAGCGAATGCATCACTCATGAGAGTGCACCATACCAATGGTTTGTTGTCAGCACATTGTCTGAGGATTTTCATTTGAAAGATCCTTTGTATCATCTGTATGATTGTGTTAGCGACGTGTGATTGCACTTAGAATATATGGGTTATTTGAAGACATTAATAATGTGAAGGGATAGCATCATGTATTAGGGATATGTGATTGTGACTTTTGTATCCCAGTTGGGCCAGTTGTTGAGCTATCCAATTTGCAATATGTAAGAGGTGCATTTGGTACAATATTCTCTGAATGGAGACATTTATAGCTGATTGCAAATCATTTGGGATAAATCCTTACTAATTTAGAGGATTCAAATCATGAAGTAGATTATGCTTATTCATGTCATTGTTTAGAGTAATTTAGATCATTAATTTTTATTTAAGCGGTCTAATATAGTTGGTTGCTTTGTGGAATGTATATGTTTGCATACCATTTTGGCCCAAAGTTGCATTGAGAGGGAATATATTTAGAGCCATAAGTTTTTATCAAGAGTGATGTTTGTGATATGTTGTTGATTGTTAGCATATAATATGTAGAATCCTTTTCATCCTCTGTCATTAGACCATTATATAAGAAGTATTCATAAACACAATAAAAAACCCATAATCTCATTACCTTCGAGTCAACAATAATAAATGAGGTGTAAGAAGTATTCATAAAGACAATAAAATACATAATCGCATTACCTTTGAGTCACCAATAATAAATAAGGTGCAAGTTTCACAAAGTACATTTTAACTCCATGTGAGTTTCACGAATGAGCGTTTTTTAAAGTTGCAATATATTTTTGAATGAAAACACGAGTTAAAAATTGGAATACAAACCTCCATTGAGTTAGAAAATGGATGCTCAAGACTTCACTGAGCAAGAAGTTTCTCTTTTGTTGCAGTTGCAATACATAGCATAATAAGAGCTTTCATTGAGTTAAAAAATGGATACCCAAGACTTCACTGAGCGAGCAGTTTCTCTTTTGTTCCAGTTGCAATACATTGCATGATAAGAGCTTTCATTGAGTTAAAAGATGGATTATTCAGCAAACAATGTTGATAAGATTTGGAGATTCCATTGCCTCATATATTTGTTTTCTAATGTTTATACAAATGAAATTATTTATATTAGCTTTGAGTTTGATTTGTAATTATCACATTGATGTCCTCCCATTAGCGGACACACTTAAATAGGACATTGTAGTATATAGTCTCATATGCTCACATTATATCATTCAAAAAGTAGATTCATATGGTTGGACTGGCCATTGTTATTAAATTGTTGTATGCATGTTATATTGGGTGCATTAGGTTTTATGTTAGAAATAACTAAGAAGATAATTGTATTATCTAGTTTGATAATTTGATTAGGTTTTATGTTAGAAATAACTATGAAGATAATTGTTTTATCTAATTTGATAATTTGTTTCAATTGCACAATCCAAGATGGTGTGTAAGAAGGCGAAGTTTAAATATGAGGTCATCGTGGATGAGACCTTGAATAATTGTCAAATTGAACTCAATTAGTGTTGGTTAGGTTTAATTTTTTTTTGATGTGGCTTTGAGGTAACCGAAACATGTTATATCTTCTCATAGAAGGTATTGGTCATGTGAATACCTATTTTGAAAAGATGTTGGATGATAACTGAGAATTTTGTTGGCATTATGATACAAGTTTTATCCTTGATGGCAACTCACTCACAGGTCAATTCAGTTTTGGTAAAAGGCAACTCACAGTACAACATGGATATTCAGAGGTTACAGGGCAATGGTACAGAGATCTATTGACCAAAATGAAGAAGTTGAAGAAGAAGATGATGTAAGAGCAGTTTAAGAGATATACACAGGTTCACTTAGTCCAAGTAGCATATACATGCAAGTATGCAGAACAGAAAAAGCGTATAACGTACACACACAATCCCATAGAAGGGAAAGTGCGTACATGTTGAAAACCATGGTTTTGGTTCGAGGTATTTAGTCCAAGGTATTTTTGGACCATGATATTGACCCTAGGTATTTAGTCTGAGGTATTCGGTCCATGGTATTTGATCCAAGGTATTGGTCCTAAGTGGATTCGGTCCATGGTATTGAGAAAGGCCAAAAACTATATAAAGAAGAAAGGATCATAAGGCCAGATGTGTAAGTGAATAAGATTCTAAGGATTACTTCTATTTGAATTATATTTTATGTTGCAAGGTTATGTTTGGGACTAGATCTGAAATATTTATGTACATCTTGAGTTGAATATTGGATCAGGATCATGAGACCTGAAATGACTTATTCTTGAATGATTTGATATTGGTTGAGACTAGATCTTATGTTTTGTGTCTGTTTTATTTGTTTCCTATCATGATTTCGGTTTGTCTGAAGTCTGAAATTGCAGCAAAGTTTTGAGTCAATATTTGCAAATCTATATGCAGGTTCGTCTCAATAAAAGAGCGTATACACGCAAGTTTTGTTCTTTCAAGTAGCGTATACAAAAGAAAGGTTTGATGTTTAGAGATGACTGATCTATCAGATTAGTATCGCTGATTTATTTCTACTACTATTTTACTTTTCTCTGTCAATGAAGTCTTCTGAGATCTGAATGTAAATCTAAATGCATAAGGAGGTTGATATTTGATTGATTGTATAAGTAAGAAGTGTTTTCTGTTGCATGCCTGTGTAAAGTTCTGTAAGTTGATAGTAGATGTTTAGTATATTGCTGGTTGGTACAGTTTGTGATTCAGAGATTTGATGATTCAGAATATTTAGAGGTATATGCAGGTTGGGCTGAAGGAAGTGGCATATACACGCAAGTTTTCTTCATTGAAGTAGCATATACAGTTTGACACATGAATTTTTGAGGTTTCAGTTAGTTTTGAATGTCGATGCAAGTCTCTGGGTTCAGCACAGTGTTCTGATGACAATGATCTGATTGTTTCAGATTAACTGCATGTTGGTTGATGAAGTTTGAGTTTCTAAAATTCTGATGGGTTATTGATAAATCAAGGTCTTCATATGTTTTGATATGTGCCAGAAGCATCTAGTCTGAAAATTTATGAAACATGATCCCTCGTGGAAGAGTGGAGTATTTCTGTAGGCTAGCACCTACGTAAATAAACTTATTGGATAGTACAAGAGCTAGGGGATTGTAGCTCTCTTCTAGTAGAAGCTGGATAATGAGATAACATTGTAACCTTTTGCAGGTAGAAGGTTGTGTACTCGTATGAGTCTGCACCGGTACAAGATTGTAAACATATTTTCTTATTATTAAAAGAAGACAGGGATGACAACAACAGGTGGTTTTCACCCACATTGGGTTTCCACCTTAAATTTTGGTGTTATGTTTGTTTCTTATGTGTGATGGTATGTTTTGTTATTACTGCACATGGTTACTGTTTATATGGTTAATAAATGTCTCATGCACTGATTAAATATCAATATATGATGAATTATATGAATAATAAGTCTGTTGAATATACGCTAGTTGCCGTAAATACAGTTGCGTACACACGAGTTACCTTCAATGAAGTAGCATATATAAATCTGATTATGGAAATGAAAAAGTTATAGATTTGATAATACTAATTCGCTCCCCTCCCCCCTCTCAATATTATTTCCAACAAATCTTGGGTTGAATGTTTGGCTTCATATTTGACATATGGTGAAAGGGTCGATCTAAGGGAGAGTTATTCCCAAAAAAGAGAGCCCAAATACTCTAAAGAACAAATGAGCCCAAGATTTTAACTCAGGAGGACATGAGAATCAAGATTTGAAACTATATTATTTGCATGGGTTACTTCCCCCATTGAATGCCCTATTTCGACAGTGTATTGACATGGCTTTCTCGATACATTAGATGGATGTGAAGACAACTTTCCTTGGTAGGATAATTGAGGAAGAATTGTACATAGAGTAGTGAAAAGAGCCTAGTGTTGGAAACATTGGTGGGGGGGTCGCAAGGGGGCCTGGGGGCGCGGGGAGCGGGGAATCAACGTTTCTTTCAATTGTTATTTAATGCTAGTTAATATTTTGTCAGAAAATAAACCAAAACAAAAGAAATAGAATAAAAAATTATTTTTATTGTTCAAAATAGTGAGGACTCCAATCTTCTTGTACAACAAATTAGGCTCCAAGCAATACAATAATGTTTTTTATTTTTCTAAGGCTCCAACCTTAAATAGATCCAAGATTCTACTTGGTCAAGATGATGACTCCAATCCTCAACAACTTCCAAGCTCCAACTTGGTCAAAAAATAAGGACTCCAATCCTTCCAACGCTCCAACTTGGTAAAAAATCAGAACTTAACGAATAAAATATATATAAATAATGTAAAATAATATAAATGATAATAAACATAAATAATAGTTAGTTAAGCTAGTGATTAGGTTGAAGAGGCATGTCTAATAGGACATGACTCTTCATGAAGAGACGATTGATATATAAGCAAGCCTTTCATTCTCATTGTAAATCACTTTCATTCTTATTTATATTTAATATAATATTTATATCCTTAATGGATATCTTGATATTCCAAGTCTTTTGGAGTAATTAATTTATAAAAGGAACTTTGTTCGCTTCATTTGGTATCAGAGGAGTTTGGTCTTGTCGGTTGCTTAACCGGTGTACAGAGTTCGGTCTCTGATCCAAGTCATTGGCTATCAAAATTCGTCAACCTTGCTGCCCTACAATTGAAGCATTTTGCTCAGAATTCGAGAGTTTTTCTTTTTCTCCATTTTTCTAGGCCTTTGGCCATAAAAAAAAAAAATAAATAAATAAATAAATAAAATTGTTGGAAATAATACTTAGAGGGGGGGGTGAATCAGTGTTTTTTCAACAATACAAAGATTTGCAGATTTGACTATGAAACCTGACACCAATTCAGAACCTTGAACACTTCAGTAATAGACAAAAGCAGCTAAAACATATTTCAAGAAAAGTCTGCAACTTCACCACTAGAAACCTGCGTACATACGCAGTATTCACTTCCTTAACCTACGGGTATCCGCGCTTACGCTGTGTCGAGCTTGCGGGTATCCCCGCCTGTGCTGTTTGGAGCGTGCGAGTATCCGTGCTTGCGCTGTGTCGAGATTGTGGGTATCTGCGCTTGTGTTGTGTCAAACCTGCGGGTATCCGCGCCTGTGCTGTATCAAACCTACGTATATCCGCGCCTGCGCTGTGTCGAGCCTGCGGGTATCCGTGCCTGCGCTGTGTCAAACCTGCAGGTATAGATAATTTATCAGACTTCAATTATACCCCAGATTATCAGATTTACAGATCTGATCATGCGCCAAAGAGATCTCAACCTATCAGTAGATCCGTATTGTAATGCTCAGGTTTCTCCTTGATTCAGGGTCAGCTCACCAACCAATCACCAGTATTTCAGATCTTGTTCATCTCAAGATATTCAACACATTAGTTGCCCCAGCCAAATGATCTCCTTTCCTTTTTATAGTCTAGGCCTTACTCAAACCATGGTCCAAAACCATAGAGATCCAATACTAGGGACCCAAAACCTGGGTTCAATACTTTAGATGCAAACACCACGGACCAAAACCACAGGATCAAAAATGTCGGACTAAATACCATGGACCAACCATAAGATTTCCCACGTGTGTGTTTTTCTCTACATGAAAGTGCGTGTACTTTACGTCCGCACTTTTTGTTCGGAGCACCTGCGTACATATCCGCAGCTTTTGTTCGGTGCACTTGCGTACGTCCACGGCTTTGTGAACAGGAACCTGTGTGTATCTTATTTTCTACTATTTTGAGAGCTTGAACTTGTGATCTGCTATTTGAGTGAGTTGTCATCAAGGACAACAGTTATGTCATCGAGCCAAACCTGTGTTATAATGCCAACAATCTCCCCCTTTGGACTTGGTGGCAACCCAAAGACACTCAAATCTTAACCTGTGTTATAATGCCAACAATCTCCCCCTTTGGACTTGATGGAAACCCAAAGACACTCAAATATTTTCTCCCCGTTTGACATCAAGGGCAAAGGGTTATGCTCCCCTTGAGTACATGCTGAAATCTCTGCTCTGTTGTGCTGTCCAAGCTCCCCCTGACATATAGGCAAGATCTACAAGAAGATGTCCTACCAAAGAAATATGACTTTATACATCATAACTGACTTTAACACCAAAGACTCATACATACGACTCCCAACCAAGTGGGGATACATGATATAATAAGCATATTGCATTATCCATCCCAGGCATAGTGGGGCACCAAGATAGGCCGTTACATGACCTTGACAAAAGAAAGATAGAGACAAAATATCAGCAGCATCTGTCAATCATTATTCAGATCAATATTCATGCTCTCCTTTTGCACTTGCTCCTCTTGAAATCAAAATAACTGAAGAATTGAACCAAGATCTTCTATGATAATGCCAACAATGCATTATTAGAAGAATATATGCTCCCCCTGAACCTGTGCCAGATTGTCTCTGACAGACCCATATCAGACTCTTCTCATCCTTGTTTTTCTTCAAGTCAACTGTATCCACATAAACTAGCATATGTACACGTATACCCCATATGAAACTCGCATACAACCAACAATCTCTGAAACAGACAAGATTCAACAGCAAGATGATGCATCAACTACCTCCAGCGTTTGTCTGAGGTATTCAAAGGTCTCCCTGGGTAGTGATTTGGTGAGAATATCATCAACTTGTTCCTTAGAGGGAAATACTCCAGTTTGACCTTTTGTTCAAGCACTTGTTCTCAGAGAAAATGACACTTGATCTGTATGTGCTTAGTCTTTGAATGCATGACAGGATTCTTTGAAATACTGATTGCACTTGTATTATCACAAAAAATGGAGATAGGTGGAGTACAAGTGATTTGAAGATCGTGCAATGTTTGCATCATCCAAAGAAGTTGTGTGCAGCAAGATGCAGCAGCTACATATTCTGCTTCAGTCGTAGATAATGCAATAGAGCTTTGTTTCTTGCTTAACCAAGATACTAATCTAGGACCCATGAAGAATGCACCACCACTAGTGCTTTTCCTGTCATCCATGCTTCCTGTCCAATCCGCATCAGTGTATGCATGAAGTTTGAGATCTGTACCTCTAGGATACCATAAGCCATAGTTTTGAGTTCCTTGAAGATACTTGAAAATTCTCTTAACTACTTGAAGATGAGTTTCCTTTGGATTTGCCTGAAACCTTCCAACTATTCCCATTGCATGCATAATGTCTGGTCGAGTACCTGTTAGATAGAGCAGACTACCAATCATGGATCTATAGGTTGGTTGATGTACAACTGTCGATTCATCATTTGCGTTGAGGCTGCATCCTATCACCATAGGGGTACATATTGGTTTCGAATCCTCCATCCCATATTTCTTCAAGATCTGCTTGAGATATTTGGTTTGTGATAGAAAAATGTTGTCTTTGTTTTGTTGGACTTGTAAACCAAGAAAATATGTGAGCTCACCAAGCATAGAGATTTCAAACTCTTTCTGCATCACCAAGGAAAAATTTTGACTCATGTCTTCTTCATTGCTACCAAAGATGATATCATCAACATACACAACAAGTATCAACAACTTATCATTGTCAATTTTTATATATAGATTGCTATCAGTCGATCCTTTTATAAAACCTTGTTGATGGAGGTACTTATCCAACCGATAATACCACGCCCTTGGAGCCTGTTTAAGGCCATAGAGAGCCTTTTTGAGTCTGCATACAAGTTTTGGATCATTTCCAAGAATAAACCCATCTGGTTGTTCAATATATACTTCTTCATTTAAGTCTCCATTCAGAAAGGCAGATTTTACGTCCATCTGAAATACTTTGAACTTCTGAAAGCTAGAGAGAGCAAGGAACATTCTTATAGCCTCAAGTCTGGCAACTGGAGCAAAAGTTTCTTCAAAGTCTATGCCTTCTTGTTGCGCATATCCTTTACAAACAAGTCTTGCCTTGTTTCTAACCACATCCCCATTTTCATTCAACTTATTTTTGAAAATCCATTTTGTCCCTATGAGATTCTTATCTTTTGGTTTAGGAACCAACTCCCAAGTGTTATTCTTTTCAATCTGCTCGAGTTCTTCCTCCATGGCCTTGACCCAACATTCATCTTTGCAAGCCTCTCCTACATTCTGCGGTTCAGTGGAGGAGAGCAATGCTAGATGGCTTGAAGCTTCTGAAATGGTTCTTCTTGTTTGTACACTTGTCTCTTTCTGTCCCAAAATTTGAGATTCTGGATGATTCTTCTGAACATATCTGGATGGAGTCTTTTCTTCTATCCTTATTTGTTCTTCTGGTGCCTCATGGGTTTCTTCTTCGTCATGAATCTGATTTGATGTTGACGGATAGTCTTCGCCATCTTCGAAATCTTCAGATTTTACTTGCCTATGAGTGTTTCCTTCTTCATCAACCACTACATCAATACTTTCAACAATTTTACCAAGTCTTTTATTGTAACATTTGTAAGCTTTACTGTGAGGAAAGTAGCCAAGTAAAATGCCTTCATCTGCTCTAGGTTCAAACTTGCCAAGATTTTCATCAGTCCTTTTAATGTAGCATTTGCTTCCAAATTTTTTGAAGTATTTTACCGTGGTAGTCTTACCGTACCAAAGTTCATGAGGAGTCTGAGTGTTGTTTACCCGGACGTTTGTCTTGTTGAGAATAGTAACAACGGCAAATGTGGCTTCACCCCAGAAGGTTGTGGGAGTTCCAGACTCATCAAGCATAGCATGAGCCATTTGTTGAACCATTTTGTTCATCCTTTCCACTACTCCATTTTGCTGAGGAGTCCTTGCAGCAGAAAATTCCTTTCTTATTCCATGCTCTTCATAAAAATCGAAAAATTCATTTGAGGTAAATTCCCCTTGATCAGATCTGAGGCATTTGATTCTGCGATCTGATTCGTTTTCAACCAAAGCTTTGAATGACTTGAACTTTTCGAAAACTTCATCTTTATACTTCATGAGTCCTATCCAACACATCCTTGAAAAGTCGTCAATGAACAATATGAAATACTCTTCTCCTCGAGGTGACCTCTTCCTAGTTGGACCACATATATTGGTGTGGACAAGTTCAAGTGGCTTGCTAGCTGATCCTTCCTTCTCAGGGAAATTAGTTCTGGTTTGCTTACCAAATTGACATGATTTGCATATTGTATTCTCTGGAATTCTGATGTCAGGAAGATCACGAACTGCCTGATATTTGCATGCTTTCCTTATCTGAGAGAAGCTAAGATGCCCCAGCCTTCTGTGCCATAGCCAGTGTTCATCATTCTTGCTTAAATAGCATTGTTGTTGTTCTCCCTTGAGTATGTATAATTTATTCGGAGTTCTTATGCCTCTAATCACTGTTTTCCCTGTATCAAGCTCACGAACAATACATCCATTTGATCGAAATATTACCTCAGTTACTTGATCACACATCTGACTGACATTCAATAGATTATGCTTTAAGCCATCAACAACATAACATTTCCAGCCTTGACCTTTTCTTTCAAATGAACAGGGCCTTTACCTTTTATGAATGCAGGGGTATCATTTCCAAATGAGACCTTCTTTTCCTTTCCTAAGGCACTATATGACTGAAGTTTTTCTTTATTACCTGTCATATGTTTCGAGTATCCATTGTCGATGTACCATTGATTTTCCTTTCATTCTGCATATAAGGCTATCCCACATCTTTCGGGTTGTGTTTCTTTCTTTTTCCATGTTTTGGAACTCAATGAAGCTTGCTCCTTTTGAGTTGTTTGCCGAACCCTGCTTCTACATTCAGAATCTTCATGACCGAAGTTGTTGCAGATAGAACATTCTATTTCATTTTCAAGAGCAGAGAAGTTATTGTAGGTTCATTTCATGATTCCTGTCATACTCCTTTGTTTTTGAGCTTCCCTGGTCATGATGGTCTTGTAGGCAACACATTGAGCAGGTTTATGACCAAAGTTATGACAAGAGAAACATTGGCCATTGAAGAAATTCTTGCGATTATCAAATCTACCAACCATATGAATGTAGTTTCCATCCATTCTTGAGCCAAATTGAGAATGATTTACTTGTGGTCGGTTGAGGCTTCTGTTCTTCCTTGTCGTAGATTGCCCCCGATTTACTTGATAATGTTTGATTATTCTTGAAGCAAATTGTCCTTGATTTACCTGGTGATCTGCATTATGCTTTTGTTATCGATTGTCAACTTGTTCACTTCTCCTTGCTGCATCAAGATAACTTTTGGAGGTGGATGACTTCTACGCTTGCTTCTGAGCTTGAGATGCTTCTTCGGAATATCCGAGGCCAGTCTTGATTAGAGGAGAACGCTGCACTTTGATAATCTCATCTAGAGTTTCAGATCCTCTAGCAAACCTGAGATTAAGGGCTTTTGTTTTCTCAATTTCTTTTCTAAGTCCCACAATTTCACATTCTAACTCTTCATTGTGTTTATCTTTTTCAGCAAGTTGGAATGTTATAGTATTTATAATCATATTCTTTTCCTCTAAACAAACTTTAAGTTTAGAAATTTATTCATAAAGACCTTCTTCATTTATAGCATCCAAGAAATCATCATCTTCAAAAAGCCATCAAAAGTCTATCATCATTACCTTGTTCATCTCCATCACTATTTGACAATCCATCACTGTCTTCATGCGCGTAATAACTCTTCTTATTTACATTCTGTTTTCTGTTCCATCTAACAGGTTCCTTAACTTTGTCTAGTTTATCTTTATGAGGACATTTTGCATCATAATGACCGACTCTACTACAAGAAAAGCATTTGAAAGGCAGCGTACCTCTAAATCTTCCAGCTCCCCGTTGAAGGTCCTTGACAAAATTTGATTCTTCCTCTTCTTCAAACATATGTCTTGACTCATAGTAATCTCATTTTCCTGAAGCCTTGAATGCAGCTTCTCTTCTGTCTGATGGTCTTCCTTTTCTCATTTCGTAAGCAGTTAGAATTTCGTGCAGCTGTGACATGGTAAGGCTCTGTAGATTCTGTTTTTCTTCTATGGCAGAAACTTTTGAATCAAACTTAGGAGACAAAGATCTTAAAACCTTTTCAACCAAAAAACTTCTTTTATTTTTTCACCCAAGTTTTTCATACAATTTACGATCTCATCTATACGTAGGAAATAGTTAGCCACACTTTCATCATTATGCATTCTGAGACTTTCGTATTGAATTCTAAGAGTTTGTAATTTTGCTCGTTTTACCTGTTCATCTCCTTCATAGCTCAGAATGATCTTGTCCCATATTTCTTTTTCGCTTTTGAGCTGCATAAACTTAACGAATTCTGATTGAGATAGACTTCCTAATAGAGTATTGACAGCTTTTGCATTTGTTTCATATTGCTTCTTACCAGCTGCATCTGTAGGAGTTGCTGATGGAAATGTGTATCGTGTTTCCACAATATCCCAAACTTTTGTACCAAGAGATTGAAGATAGGCAGTGATTCTTACCTTCCAATAGACGAAGTTGCTCCCATAAAAAATCGGTGGCCTAATATATGCTTCCTTTTCGTAGTTGCCCATGATGATAGATCTTCCTTCAAGCGATCAAGATTTTCCTTAAGGACCTGCTCTGATACCAATTGTTGGAAATAATACTGAGGGGGGGTGGGTGAATCAGTATCTTTTCAACAATACAAAGATTTGCATATCTGACTAATGAAACTTGCGTATACCTCACAGACTTATAATTTAATTTATTATTTAGATGTTGATCATTAATCTATGTGTCAGAATCATATAACAGTATGTAGGAACAGAAAAGTAGAGCAAACAGTCACACAGAAGAACACAAAATATAAGGTGGAAGCCCAATGTGGGTGAAAACCACCTACTGCAATATGTCTCTATCTTCTTTCAATTAGAAACTTCTTTTTACAATGATTCTGTAGTGGTGCAGTCTTATACCAGTGCGCAGGCTTCAACCTGCAGAAGGCTACAACCTTCTCTCGTTCTCCAGACTCTTCTGGAAGGGAGCTACAACCCCCTTTGCTCTTGTACTAGCTGAGGTACTAGTACGTAGGTGCTGACCTACAGAAGACTTCTCTTTTCTTCCAGGGACCACGTTTCATAAATTTTCAGACTGGATCCATGAATATCAATCAAACGTCAAATAGATCTGCAATCAACCAAATTCCTTGTACAAATACTGAATCAATAACTTCTTAGAACACAGTACCAGTAACCAGACACCAATTCAGAACCCTGAACACTGCAGTAATAGACAAAAGTAGCTAAAACATATTTCAAGAAAAGTCCGCAACTTCACCACTATAAACCTGCGTACATACACAATATTTACTCCCTTAACCTGCGGGTATCCATGCCTGCACTGTGTCGAGACTTCGGGTATCCGCGCCTACGCTGTGTCGAGCCTGCGGGTATCCGCGCCTGCGCTGTGTCGAGCCTGCGTATATCCGCACCTGCGCTGTGTCGAGCCTGCGGGTATCCACACCTGCGCTGTGTCAAACCTGCGGGTATAGATAATTTATCAGACTTCAATTATACCCCAGATTATCAGATTTACAGATCTGATTATACGCCAAAGAGATCTCGACCCATCAGTAGATCCGTCTTGTAATGCTCAGGTTTCTCCTTGGTTCAGGTCCAGCTTACCAACCAATCACCAGTATTTCAGATCTTGCTCATCTCAAGATATTTAAAACGTTAGTTGCCCCAGCCAAATGATCTCCTTTCCCTTTTATAGTCTAAGCCTTACTCAAACCATGGTCCAAAACCATAGAGATCTAATACTAGGGACCCAAAACCTAGGTTCAATACTTTAGATGCAAACACCACAGGCCAAAACCATAGGATCAAAAATGTTGGACTAAATACCATGGACCAACCATAATATTTCCCACATGCGCGCTTTTCTCTGCATGAAAGTGCATGTACTTTACGTCCGCACTTTTTGTTCAGAGCACTTGCGTACATGTCCGCAGCTTTTGTTCGGCACACCTGCGTATGTCCGCGGCTTTGTGAACAGGAACCTGCAGGTATATTATTTTCTACTATTTTGAGAGCCTGAACTTGTGATCTGCTATTTGAGTGAGTTGCCATCAAGGATAACACTTATGTCATCGAGCCAAACCTGTGTTATAATGCCAACAAAAATAACCAAAAAAAATATAAGTAAAAAAAAAATAGTAAAAGAAAAAACAAAACGGATACAAAATCTCATGCCAAGTATATTTAAACCTTTTTACGTGGAGAAGTTCGTGGTTTTAAAAACAACCCATGGTAATAGCCCATGGTATTTTAGAAGTTAAAGAAAAAACAAGGATACAAAAGCTCTTACGCGAAAGGTAAATATTGCTTTTTACAAGAGGTTTTAAAAACAACCCATGGTAATAGCCCATGGTATTTTAAAAGTTAAAGAAAAAACAGGGATACAAAAGCTCTTACGAGAAAAGTAAATATTACTTTTTATAGGAGGTTTTAAAAACAACCCATGGTAATAGCCCATGGTATTTTAAAAGTTAAAGAAAAAACAGGGATACAGCTCTTACGTGAAAGATAAATATTACTTTTTATTTAAAAAGTATTGTGAACATGTCATATGAAAAGCCCTGACCTTTATATTTATTGAATGTGGTGACATCATAAAAGTTTATATTAAGTGTGACTTTTATATATATATTTTTTTCTAAGTCAGGCTATGCTATTATATTACAAAAAGTCAAAATTACAGCAGTTTTACAACAGGGCCGTGGCCCTGCGTCTCCAGAGAGATTGGCATTTTCTCATATTTGGACATATCCAGAGTGGAACAGGTACAAAAATTGGATTGTATGACGAACATTACTAACATTGCGACCCTTGACTTTGTATATTTCCGACACAGAGAACATATGGACCAACATAAAGACGAACAGACACAGAGAACAGAAAAGACGAACAGACACAGAGAGAAGCTTTCCTTTCCAGGCAGCGAAGAGCGAACTGTTGGCGGAGTTATTCATCGTCTGTGGTGTATGGCTCATCCTCCATTTTGCATTTGAATTTCTGAGATTCTTCCGAGTCGGAGAGCAGAGTCCTCTGAGCCGGTTCACTGGGGCCTGCGCAGGCAGCCTGAGTAGCTGGGGGGATGCTTTCTCTTGTAGGGCGCTGCATATCAACAACTGGCACCTGCATATCTACTATGGGTGCCGTCCTTTGAACCTGAGGAGGGTTACCATGCATGTCTTCCAATTGTCCTCTGAAATTGCTACAATGTTCAACAGAAACAGAAACGATGAGAGTAGTATTCGCCATAGTGCAAGGAATTCTGTATCTGACTGTAGGATGCTCTGTATGGCCGCAGTCCATTATTTCTCCCCGCCCATGCACATTGCCACGGCCTGCTGGTCTGCCTTGGCTCCGGTTCTGGTCGGAGGTTGCTTCCACTGAGGAGGAGGGCGAGATGGCGGGCCGGTGAGTTGAAGCACGACCCCGTGAACTTCCTCGGCGGCTACTCATTCTGAGCCGTTCACGCTGCATTGTCCAATTCACGACCAAGCAGGAATTCCTCTGAGAAATCCGCCACAGAACCAGAGAATGTTCCTTCTCTGCCAGCGTTTGCCCCGACACTTCGAGGGAATACCGGAAAGCGGCTGGGGTATCGAGCTTATGAAGCGCCATCACTCCAAGTTGCAGGTAAACAATGAATGCAGACAAGACTTGCATCAAACCTCGCTTGAGTTCACCTTCCGGCGTCTTAATGAAACCAACGGCCAGGTACTGCGTGGCTCGTCCGGGCTGACACCTGCCCATGTGACGAGCCACTGGTCTTCTACGCGTGGAGAGCACCCGCATCCGGGAGAGAGAGATCTTTTTGCACCAAAGAGATGCAGTCCTTTTTGAGTTGATCATCATCTACCATATCCAGTGAGCCGGAGAAGTATGGTGGTGACTGAGATACGCCTTGATTTGCCATTCTGTCTGCTACCTGGTTTGCTGTTCTTCTTACATGATGGAAGGTTATGCTTTGGGGATTTTTGAGCTTTTCCTCCAGGGATTCCATTCTGCTGAGCAGTCTCCAACTTGTTGCGATCTTGACTGTCGTGGCCCCAGCCTGTATTCTTTTAGCCGCGGCTATAAGAATAAGAGAGTCTCCTTCAACTTCAAGAGGGAAGAAGTGTTTTTGTTCAGCTATACAAATTCCTTTCCAGAGTCCTTCCAGTTCTGCTGCATTGTTGGTATCTTTGCCTATTGATCCATAATATATGTGCACTATTGCTCCTGTGTGGCTTCTGAAGATTCCCCCAAATCCTGCAGGACCAGGATTACCTTTGGCCGCCCCATCGAAGTTCAGCTTGAATGAGTTGGATGCTGGTGGGGACCAGGATGATTGGGAGGTGGATCTGATTGTGGGACTGGCGATAACCTTGGTTAAGGCGGTGAGATCTAGATTCCATTCTTTCAAGATATTGCGCTCCTGCTGAGATTCTGGCATGTCTGTGTCATGCCAGGTTCTTATGGCCAAGGTTTCCTGTATGTTTTTTTGAAGATGAGCCACAGAGCATCTATAGACCTGTAGGTGTTGTTGAAGATTCTATGGTTTCGCTCTTTCCAGAGGGTCCAGTACAGGAATCCTGGTATAATACTCCACAGGGAATTGAGAATCAGGCTTTTGAACGGCTTCTTGGTCCAGTTCCTGATGTTTTCCGTTACATCCTCCAATCTTTGGTTTATTCTCATATTGCATTTCTCAACTTTCTCCCAGAGTTGCTTTGCTAGCGGGCATGTTTCCATTAAGTGACTGATAGTTTCAGAGGTGAGATTGCAATTTGGGCATCTGGATGGCCCGACGAATCCTCTTTTTATCAGATTATCCCATGTGAGAATGCGTTTTTTACTTAGAAGCCATAAGAAGGTTGAGATCTTGGGCCATAGCCCCGGTAGCCAAACTTGTCCCCAAATTTGATCTTTGTCCGCCTGGAGATCCGAGTAGCGTAATTGGTGGGCTTCTTTTGTGGTAAATGTTCCTTTGGGTGTGTAGCCCCATCTGAGTTTGTCCGGCTGGTTGGAGTGGCGAATTTTCCGGTTTGTGAGTTCCTGATCAATATCAGAATACTGTTCTCCCTGCCAGTCTATTTGCCAGAGGCGCGCTGGTTTCCATGTTTGGAAGTCATGATGCGTGGATTGTTGCCAGAATTGGTGAACATGGGTGAGGCTCTCTTGCTGCATATGAGTTTGCCAAAGAGGCTTTTGAAATAAATCTGCGAGTTTGGGGAGTTGCTGCCATGAGTCCTCCCAAAATCTTGCAGTCGTGCCTGAGTGAATTTCCCAGAAGCTGTGTTCTTGAATGAAGTTGCTGTGAATTTTTGCGGTATTCCAAATGAGTGATCCCTGAGTTGTGGAGTTGATTCTTATAAGATCGCTCCATTGACTGCCTGTAGCATATTTTGCTTGCCACAATCGAGCCCATGGTGAATTTGGCTTGGAGACCCAGTTCCACCATGTTCGAGCTCCCATTGTGTTGTTGCTTTGAAGCGGATCCCGTAATCCTAGTCCTCCTTCTGATTTGGTTTTGCAAACTTCTTTCCAGTTAACGAGAGCCCATTTCCGATTCAGGCCAGTGGAGCCCCATAGGAAGTTGCGTTGGAGATTGCGTATGGCTTTCAGGACCCATTTTGGAGCTGCCAAGATAGAAAAAAGATATAGTGGCATTGCTTGTAATACTGATTTGATTAGGACGAGTCTGCCTGCCATGTTTAGAGCCCGGAAGGTCCAAGATGAGAGCTTTGATTCTAGTTTATCAAGGAGAGACCTCCAGGAAGCATGCTTGATGGCTGAGTCCGAAAGGGGAGCTCCCAGGTATTTAGAAGGCAAGTGGGATATGGTGAATCCCAGAATTCTAGCAATATTCCTTTGCGTGGTGGGGGGGGTGTTGAAGAAAAAGAGCTGAGATTTAGCAGCGTTAATGGAAGTGCCAGAGGCATCAGAGAAGATGGAGAGTAAAGATTTGAAAACAGAGGCTTCTCTTGAGGAAGGATGACCGAAAAGCATAGTATCATCAACGAATTGCTGATGGGTCTGAGGATTGAGGCCATGGAGGGAGATACCTTTAAGAGCTTGGGAGGAAACTGCAGATTTGAGAAGCCTGCTGAGCCCTTCGGCCATCAAAACGAAAAGAAAGGGTGAGAGTGGATCCCCTTGCCTGATGCCATGCGAGGGACGAAAAGGAGATGAGGGAGAACCATTCAGCAAAACGGAGAAACTGGGAGATGTGATTAGGTTCATGATCCATCTGGTCCAGATTGCGTTAAAGCCAAAAGCCAAGAGCATTTTGTGAATGTAATTCCAACTAAGCTTATCAAACGCTTTAGAAAGGTCTAGTTTTAGAAGCATACCTGGTTTTTTGAGAATCTTTAATGAGTGAATTACTTCATTTGATAGAATTATTCCATCCATGATCTGCCGGCCCTCTACATATCCCGTCTGTTCTGGAGAGATGAGCAGGGGAAGGAGCGGTTTAAGCCGGTTTGCGATGACCTTTGAGATGAGCTTATATATTACATTGCATAGCGCTATTGGTCTATACTTCTCTGGTTTGTTTGATGCTTCTTCTTTGGGTACCAAAGCTATGAAGGTGGAGTTGAGGGCCGGGAGGACCCAGTGCATGCTTCGGGATTCCTCAACTAAATCCCAGACCTCAGCTTTGATTAGCTCCCAAAATTCATGAAAGAAATTGGCTGTAAATCCGTCAGGCCCGGGTGCTTTGCCGTCTTTAAGCTGAGCCATGGCTTCTTCAACTTCCTTTAGTGACGTGGGCTGGAGCAGTTTATTGTTGTGATCCTCATTTATGATTCTTGGAATGTGCTGCGTGATGGCTCTGATTGCCTCATCCCTATTACCTTCAGGCTCCTTGAGAATATCCTTGAAGTATCCTGTGAATTCCTTCTCCATGTCTTCATGTGCTTCAATTCTTTCACCTTGTTGATTATTGATGAAGGTAATGTTATTGTGCATTCGCCTTTGGATAGTAGTTTTGTGGAAGAATTTTGTATTTTTCTCCCCCTCTTTTAGCCAGCTGATTCAGGATTTTTGCCGCCATAGAATTTCCTCTTGTTTTTGACGTTCTTCAATTTGATTCCAGAGGATCTGCTCCTGTTGAGTTTGTTCTTCTGTTCGGCCATCTAAAATGAAAGTTTGTTGAAGTGCCTTCATTTGCTGCTCCAGTTTTTGGCGGTTTTCCTGTATATTGCCAAAATGTGTGCGGTTCCAGACTTTGAGAACTTGTTTCAAATTTTTTAGCTTTTGTTGGAATTGATACCTCTTAGCCCCCTCTGGCGGAATATAGGATGTCCATGCTTTGTTGACCGCTGCCCTGAAATTGGTATTTGTGAGCCAAAAGGCTTCGAATCGAAAGGGTCTGTTGCTGCAATTGCCTGGCCTGGACCATTGAAGCAAAATTGGCCAGTGATCTGATCCTCCTTGGGGAATAATGGAGGCGTTAAAATCCCCTCCTAGGTGGATCGCATTGTCTGAAATGAAGAATCTATCAAGCCTTGAGGCAATATGGTGAATGCCTCGGCGCTTGTTAGTCCAAGTGAAAATTCCATTGGAGGTTGGAATATCCATGAGCCGATTGGTCTATAAGAATTGCTTGAGGCCACTGCTGTCACTATCGAGCCTGATTCTGCCCCCTTGTTTCTCTTCCATGGATTTTATTATGTTGAAGTCGCCGCCGCCAATCCATAAGGGAAAATGTCTATTTTCATTGAGGATGGAGATCGTGTCCAGAAGATCCAGTTTTTGTTGAATTGTCTGCGGAAAGTATACATTGGTGAGATGCCCATGGATATTGGTGCATATGCGGTGGAAAGTAGCTTGAATAAGGTGAAGAGTGGCATGAAAGTCATCAAGTGAAATGATCTACGGGTTCCACAGAATGGCTAGACCACCTGAAGCCCTAGAGGCATCTACTGATATTGAGCTGCTACCTGCCCAGATCTTATTTCTAATTCTGTCTATCGCTGTGCTGCTGCTTTTTGTTTCTTGAAGAAAAACTATTGCTGGTTTTTCTTGTAAAATCAGGTTTTTGATCATTCTATGTTTTGAGGGACTGTTGAGTCCTCTCACATTCCAGGAGATGAGCTTCATGTAAACTGAGGTTTGGGTTTGTAAAACTTTGTCAACTTAGGAAATCGCCTCGATTCCATAAGTATTTCCCCTACTATTATGGTTCTCTGAAGGTCTGTCTTTCTTCCCCTTCTCTTAGTTTCTTTTAGGGCCTTTTTTCCATCCCAATGGCTGCCTCCTTGTATGCCCAGGCTTTTATTGTGCTGCACCTTGGTCAGGACTCCTTCAAGTCTGTCTATTTGCCAGGGGGGAATTGAGTTGTATTCTTTTTTCTTGCATGATGTTTTAAGTTTGAAGATGTCAAGACCATCTAGGCTTACATCTTCTTGGTCTTCCTCCATGACAATAGGTGGGTTGCGGTCCTCCTCAACTGCTTCTTCATGTAGACTAAGGGATAGAGCTGCATCGAGATCCATGTCTGAGGCTTGTTGTTTATCGTTCAACATGGTTTTCCCCTGAGATGAGAATATGGGACTGAGATCTGAAACTAATTTTTCTTTCTCCGAGGAGGGAAAAGGAGCGGGGTTGGAAGAGGCGGGGTCTGAGGGTTGCATGGGGGCGGAGTGGATGTGGGGGGGGGGAGGGTGGGAAAGGCTTTTCCTGGGAGTCAGAGCTGGGATGGTCTAGCATATCTTGCGCGGCCAGAACAGAGAATCTGTTCTGGGAGTCTGCTTTGAAGGCCGGATCCGCAGCTTCTTGGCTTTTCTTGGCATGCCTGCGGCGGGTGGGGATTCTGGTGAAACCTTCTGAGTCCTTATTAGAATCATTAGATGAGGCTTTGGATTGCGCATTTAAAGGACAATCTCTGAATAGGTGGCCATGCTCATGGCATTTTCGACAGCGGAAGGGGATGTGCTCATAATCTAAAGGCTGTATCCATTCAAAGTCATCGTGAAAGAGACTTACCGAATCAGCTAAAGCTTTGGTTAGGTGCATCTGGACGCAGATCCTGGCATACGAGGTGTATTTGCGTGTTTTTGTTTCGGTTGCAACTTTGATGAAGGTCCCAAGTTTGTTGCCTATGTCTGCCAGCGTTTCTTCTTTCCAATATTCCACTGGGAGGGAATACATTCTTATCCAGACAGGAGCCCAACTGAAATCTTCTTTGTCAGGGTTGAATCTGGGTTTCCATTCCGTGAGATACAAGCCTGAAGAGTTGAAGAAGTATGGGCCGCCTTCGAATATCCTCATTTTGTCCTCCACATAGTGAAAGATGGCTGTGAAGAAGCCTTTTGGACCAAGCTGCAGGGTAACTTGTCCTTTGGGCTTCCATTTAGAGGCGATCCATCCTTGTAAGGCCTTTTCTGTGGGCCAGAATCCCAGGAACTTTCCTATAAGCGCATGATCCTGCATGTGTTGGATCTCACCATTGATGCGGTGGCTTGGCAGATCGACCTTGATCCGTTCTGCAGCTTTTGGTATACATGTGGCCGAGGTCACCTTTGGCTGTGACGACGAAGCATTGTTGTGCATATCTTTGCCTGTGTTGTCCTCTGCAGTCTGGGCTGTGTGCAGCTTTTCCTCATTCGTCCTTTGTTCTTCCTGCACAAGTTCAGGGCCTGTGCCAGCGGGGTTCAGGGGCACAGTATTCTGTGCCTTGTCAGAGATTGGTGTGTCCAATGGAGGGGAGGCAGAGCTCTCCCCTCCTGCAGTTTTTGCCATGATTGGCTTCCAGTAGAAGAACCTGCGGCGGCGATGGCTTGAACCTTCAAAGGCGGCTAGGGTTTTGAAACAAATTGCAGGTGAATCGCATCAGAGTAGTTTCTCGCTCTCTCCTACGAATAACATCATGTGATTGTGGTAATTACTTGCTATCGTGTGACTTTTATATTAAGTGGGGTGACATTAAAAGTTATTAAGGGAGTAATTAAGTATATAAAAAAATGGACCAATTTATTACTTTAAAAAAAGAAGTGAAACTATTATTATTATAAGATAATAAAGTTATTTTGAAAAGGGGTCTTAATATAAAGAAATACATACATATATAGAGGGCAACAATATAAAGGAGTATTTTATATATAAAAGGGTATTCATGTTTTAAACAATCCACATTAAAGGATAATATTTTAAAAAATATATATAGGAGAAATAAGTGATATTTTATAATAAAAATAGCTCCAGTTGACATATTGTTTACGTAAAAACATCAAGACAAAAATGGAGACTAGTAATGAAAAGTTTCATGTTACATGTGTTTGCACACTATTTAACATCAAAGGATCACTCGCAGGAAGAGACATCATAATCTCTATCAGTGCTACTGAAAGAAGTAATTATGTTAGTCCTAAATGTGCTAATCAATTGGTGATTCCTGAATCAAATATAGTTGAAACAAATATTTTTGGAAAACAATATGATATAAGCAATCTACACATAAATATTGGAGATTATACTTTTACCTCACAATTCATCATGAAAACCTTAAGTTTTAACGATAGTGACATTGTTTTGGGATCACCATGGATGAAAACTCTAGATTCTTTTATTTTAAATACTAAGAAAAAGTTTTTAACATTTTCGTACAAGAAGAAGAAAATAACGCTCCAAGATGTTACACTGAAACCTAATTCAGTAACGCCAGAAGATATATCGGATATTTAAAAAGTAATTTTTCAAGAAGGTAAAAAAGTATTACAAAATATGCAAAATGAAATTGACAAAATCACTATTGAAAAAAATGAAGTTTCTTGCCTTAAAAACCATAGTGAAAAATTATTGACGCAAATTAAGAAACTTAAGAAGGATAAGAAGTCATTAGAAAATAAGGTACAACAATTTATCGAGAAAGAAGTATCAAATGTAGGAATTCAAGTTGATAACAAAACAACAAATACCGATCCAGTGAATATGAAAACTCAAGAAGACAAGTCAGTTGAAGAAACAACACACATAGATGTCGCAGTTCAGTCAATGAACATCCCAAGTGAATGTTCCATAACCTTCTCAACAACATCTTTGCCAGAAGGGAGAAATCAAACCAAAAAAGTTCCATATCGACATTCAAATCATGAGAACAGACAAATCAACCATGCTACATATTTGAACCAGTTAGAACCGAAACAACAAACTGATGTTCCGGATAATAGTGACGTAATCTCAATCCAGTCCTATGAAACGAACAAAGTTCCTTCTATAAATTTATTACTCCGAAAGACTTGGAATATCAAGATATCTATTAAGGATATAAACATTATATTAAATATGAATAAGAATGAGAATGATTTACAATGAGAATGAGAGGCTTGCTTATATATCAAGCAAATGTCTCTTCATGAAGAGTCATGTCCTATTAGACATGCCTCTTCAACCTAATTACTAGCTTAACTAACTATTAGTTATGCTTATTATCATTTATATTATTTTACATTATTTGTATATATTTTATTCGTTACATTTACAAAATACTTCAAAATGTCTTCAACAATGCTCCAAGGTTGCCTTCAATGATGCTTCAACAAAGATGTTTCAGAAATGTCTTCAAATGCTTCAACATGCTCCTCTTGAGTTTCGTTCAAAGGTTGGTCCAAAGGATGTCTTCAGACGTTGCTCCAAAGGATGTGTTCAAACACTGGTCTTAAGGATGTCTTCAATAGGTCTGCACAACAGGTCCTCTACAAGCTTCTCAACCAAGTCTTCAGAAAGGGCTTCAACTGATCTTCAAAAGTGCTCCTTTAAGTCTTCAAAGATTGCTTTAATAAGCCTGCCTCTAGTATGCGTCTAAGTCTGTTTCACAATATTTAAACCTTCCTTTTCAATAGGGCCGAGTCTGGTACAAGATGCTTTGAGGTCTGTGTCCACATGGTCAAACTATCTGTTGCAAGGCCGAAGATGTACCATAGATCTAAATTCTAATAGGTCGAAATTTGTTTGGTTACAAGTCTCCTTAGGTCCACAAAGTCATTGCTCACAGATTTTCACTTATAGTTGAATTTACAGAGGTTTGTAACAGACCTTCCATAGGTCCAAAATCTATGGTTGTCTTAGCCTCAAAGTTGATCATAGAGGGGCAACATTTCAATTACAAAATATAGAAGGTCTGCTTCATAAAGGTCAAATAAATTTGCTTCAATCTTCACTAAGAATTCTTTTATCTTGGTGAAGACCGAATTTTGAGTGAACAAGGTAGAATAATTCGATCTTCTTTGAGCTAGTGTCTCCTTTGACATCAATATCAATTTTCCTTCCAACTACCCCCGCCCCCCTGTGCCCCCTTTGTTATTGATGGCAACAATCTTCTCACATGTTGCTCCCCTATCATTCTTATCATTCTACTCCCCTTATCATTGTGTTGCTTGCCTTGTCATATTCTCCCCATTTGACATCAATAGTAAATGGATGCTCTAATGGGATGCGAGAGAGATGACCACCATCTTTTGATGAAGATATTCAAATGTTTCTTAAGATATGGGTTTTGTGAAGATATCTGCAATGCCCTCCTTGGTGTTGACATACACCATTTTGATGTTCTTCTTTGCAACCTGTTCTCAAAGGAAGTGATACTTGATTTGGATATGTTTTGTCTTCGAATGCATGATTGAATTCTTTGAGAGGCTTATTGCACTGGTGTTGTCATAGTAGTTGGTGATAGGTTGATTTGTTTTTGTTGGAAATACTGAGGGGGGTGAATCAATATTTCTTATCAATTAATATATTTTTTATACCATAGAGCATTAATTGTTATTAGCATTAGATAAACATAAACATCATCAACACCATTCAAAAATGCATAACGAATAGAGACAATAGACAAATTTTTAGGTGGAAACCCCTCCGAGACAAAAACCACTGAACAGTTCTTAATATCTATCTTCAAAAGATTGCATCAAGTTTTTAACTCCAATTGAAGGAGGCTCCAACCCCCTTATTTACAAGATCCAATATGTAGGACACTCCAATGCCTTGTTTACCAATTGCAATTGGCAGGACGCTCCATTTCCATAGTTTACAAGCTCCAACCTGAAGGAGCTCCAACACCTTGTGTACTGGTTGCAACTAGATGGGAATTCCAACACCCTATGCAGACTCCAACCTTCCCTAGCGCCACCCTACCACCCTGAAGTGTTCTTAGGCCCCAACCTAAAGGAGACGAAACTCTCTTGCCTTGCACCACCAAACCACCCTAATTAAACGACGGACCACGTTTCACAATTTTCAGATTGGATCGAGCTGTGCTCTGAATCAATATAACAAAACTGCAATATAAGAGAAATGCTACAAGAACTTTGTTAGTCAAATATGCCTGTGTACATCAAATTGTAGTTGTTAGCATCACCTGCTTCTATCTCTGTCCAAACTGCTCATGAAACCCTAGCTTCACAACTATAACCAGCACTGCTTGTCGTATAGATAAACCTATTAATAACTCAAGCAAATGTATGTCCAGTCATTAACACAATAATCTGCACTGTGTCTACTCTAGCATCACAAACTTGTAACACTATCATTGCTCTCATTGTTTAATTGTGCCCACGAGCACAAACCTAGATGCCACCAATCTGTCTTGTGCCCAACCTTAAACTCTCCCAATTGTTGCACCAAAAACATGTAAGCCCCTTCTGTCGTCTCAAATCTTAAGCATTGTCACAACTCTCAATACACATCACAACAACAACACAAGTGTCATTTGTCATAGTATATGCATCATTGTCACCATAGTCAAGCATCACTGTATCATACCTCATTGCCATACTAGGGCAAGTTTCATTGCCATGTCATCATATAAACCATCTTCTCACAAGGTATTATTATCATTGTGTATTATAAGTCACTGACACACTATCTCACTATAATGACCATGCAAGATTATTGCCATACAACACATAAACCATATGTGAATCTTTGTATACAACCAAGTCAATGTTAACAAGGGGACTTCCATAGTTAAGGACCTGTTGTGTAACATGGTCAATCCATACCGGGTCACTATTCAAAGTCAACATAAGTCACTGCCCAAAGTTGTCAACTACAACATATTTTTCATTGTCAATAAAATTACATGATGACTTAACATAAATATCATTGGAACATTGTCTCACTATAATATCATTGTTGCAGTCAACTAAATTCAAGTCATCATCATATTCAACAAGATCACTGTCAAACCAAAACAATATCAAGTTCATCAAGGTGTGTATCATACTGTAAGCATACATGCATTTCTCGCCCCTAGTATGTTGCTTATTCTATCATAGACATCCAACTTCAAACCATTATTGGCATGTCATCAAGTGTTGTTGTATATCAATTGACTTAGGGTCCCTTTGTTCAAACCTTTGTTTTGCATTAATTATTTGTGCATAAGGATACTCTACAGTTTGTCACCGGGACTAGGATTGATAAGAGAATAGATCAACCCGATACTCTTCAACAAATTATACCTATACTGCTTGTTTCATAGATAACTTGCATAGGTTGGCTTATCCTTCTTTTGGAAGGCATTGAAACAAGTGTATATGTATATATACCACTGTTCAAAGCAATGGCTCTACAGAATAATAGTCACAACAATCGAATTCTTGCACTGGAGTAGCCTTGTCATTGTCCTTAAATTAGGTTTGTCTCAAAGAAGATGAAACATAAATCTTTATTCAAGTAGGAACGTAGGTAGAGAGATATAATATTTGAGATTGTGCGAGGGCGAAATTATTTTCTTGTAGAGACAAGAATTAAGATCCTTCTACCTAGAATTTATGACCGTGGACTTTAGCAAATTTTGTTGTTATGATAAACCATAAAAATCCAGGTCGAAAGCTTCTTGACCGAAATATAATCTTACCAGATGATGTGTTTAGGTCCATCGAATTTAATAATATAAATCACTTCTTTGTTGCCCTGCAATGGTGGGTCTTTTCTTCAGCAGTTGATGCCCTAGAGGGAAGAGGTTATATCTTCCAATACCACGAAGATTAGACTTGCTTTTATGAGGTTTAAACCTTCCTACACTGACCTTCTCTAGAGCACAAAAGTTTGCAGATACTTTAGAAGGTGATGCCCTACTGAGGGCCGAATGCATATGCTAAAAATGAAGCTCATAAAGAAGATGAATTCATTTAAGAAATTGGATTCCAATCTTCAATGGAGATCAGAAAACCATAGATCATTTTATAATGATCTGAACTTCACAAGATGCAACTTCAGGTCCGTAACTATTTTCAGGTGAAAGCTTTGTTGGAAACTAGGACACTAATGAGAGGGGGGGTGAATGAGTAGTGTAAGAATTTTACCAAATCAAAACTTTGTTTTATTTTGCGCACATCATTAAATACTTCAACAATAACTTAAATAACCATAACAGAGATTAAATTCAACAATCACAATGGAACACACAACAACAAGTAACTTTCAGAACTGCTCTTCAATTCATTCATAGGGCAAGCTACAACTTCTTGTTACAATTTCTTTGGCTACAACCAACAGGAAGCTACAACTCCCTGATTTTTCAGCTACAACTGAATGGAGCTACAACCCCAACTATTCTCCAGCATCCACTAGAAGGAGCACCAACCCCTAATAAAAAACCCACAACTTGCTTTAGACACTCATTGTTCCATCTTTCATCCTTTTTTCATCCATTTTCACACTAGGATCAATACCTGTCTTCTTTTCTTTCAAAAGCAATTAAATCTTAATCACCACTTCAGCAATCACCTTCACCATACCAACACCTCGTTGCACCAGAAGCTCTATCTCAAACAATTGTGCACATTCTACTTGATCAAGCCTGCTTATAAAGTATTTGGCTTGATATTTTGGCTTATCTTTATTTTCTTTGATTGTTGAATGCTTCCTTATTTTTTATTTGTCCTGATCATCTGAGTCTTCTGACTTATCTTCATCAAGTTCTCAGCCTTGATCTGCAATTCTACTATTAAATTCTTCAATTTTGCCTTCGTACATGATTTAGAAGTGCACTTTCTATTTTTATCATACCAAAATAGGGGTGATCGATGATCGATAAACAGAGACTAACAATAGACGGCAACAATAGAGAGATTCGGTATTCGAACTTACTTCTGATTAAATTCAAAGACTTCTAAGCAGCAGATCTGTGGTAGATTACTTCTCCTCAACCGAACATGCGCGCGCAACTACGACCTCTCTCCACAGGTCTTCAAACACCTTCGCCTTACAGTTCCAGGTTCTTTTGGATTACAGAAACTGTCCTCAGACAGGCGGCCCAGTAGGCTTCGATATTAATAAAAACAAGCAGAATACATAAGGCTTATTACAATACTAGATCTCAGAGTTCTCTGTCAAGCGATGATCTTGAACTTCTGCAGATCTTCTCTTTTATAGACTTTCTAACTCTACTGTTCTAAACTACAATGACAAAACAGAAATAATTGAGGGTCCTTTCGGCATAATTTTCGCCGATGGTGTCTACTCAACTTTTCTGGTACAAAAGATTCTATCCTATCCTACCATGGTCCTATAGGACTCCTATCTGAATCATAGTCATTATCAGGATCAAATTCATCAGAAGAGTCATGTGCTGGTCTGTACGCATCGAGCATCTTTTGGTAGTGACGTTCCATCAGCCTAGAGTATTCTTCATCTGTCAGCTCGTCTTGTAAATTGGATTCTGTTGTTTTTCTTTTTCCTTTGGCGTCTTCATCTAAAATTATTGTCCTTCTTGATGATGCTCTTGATGATTCTCCCTTTTCCGTATTTGTCTTTATTCGGTGGAGACCCTGTTGCTGAGGTGTATACATAGTCTCTTGCTTTTCCCACTTGTTCAGGAAAGATAAAGAGCTGATCTCGATATCTAAAAAAGAATCTTTAAAGACATTTCGGACTGTGGGTGACCTCTGTACTGCCAATTCAATGTCGTTTAAGAGTTCCCATTTAAAAATTTGAAACATATTAGTGGAACTCTCGATTGCATGTTGAACCCATTCTCTGCAATTATTACTCATAAAATCTTTGTGTTGCCAGCCTAATTCGAAAATCATTGATGTACAGATTCTTTTTGAAATCATTAGACTAATGATATGGATTACATTGTTATTCCAATTAGGTGAAATAACACTGATAGTTACCAAAGCTTTTTGATTAATCATAAATTTTAATGCCTTGGGTTCTCCTTGTAAATCATCCATCTTTTGTAGAATCTGTATTTTTTCTGTCAGCTTTAGATTTCCAAACTCATTGAACCAACCAGCATGCTGCTTAATCATTTCTTCATTATTGCTGGTTTCGATTTCTCCGATCCTCTCATGACTAAAAACCTGTGCAAAAGGATTAGGATCAATACTTTCTCTTAACCTGAGACTGTGATAATCCCAAGGGGATGAGAAGGTTCTGAGATATTGCATCGTCCTTTGAATGCACTGAGATATCCTAGTGGTTGGCTTTTTTCTGCAGAAACCATCTTTTATCTCCCAATCAGCAAATCCTTCAAAGATCTCATATTGAGGAAAAGTGTCGTTTGCTGCATAATTCTCGTCAATCCTTTGCAGAAAGGAGGCTTCCAATTCTTCAAAAATGTCTGGGATTTTTAAAGATAGAATATATTTTCCTAATTCAGGCTTTATAGGAATTTCTTCAAGATCTAAAATTTTTGCTCCTGTGAAAATGCTGAGAGCAAAATCAATCCCTCCAATAAGTTGATAAAAATTCAAAACCTTGAGGGTCCATACCATTTGTTCAGTATATTCGCTAGACCATAGATCTGAGAGACTTCTGAAAAATAATTTTATCTTCATATTAGGCAAAGGATATACCTTTACCAGTTCAGCGTCTAGGCCTAAAGACATACCTACATTCTTGGATTTCCATGCTTGGCATTTTCGGATCCAAGTGTTTCTTCTCAGTCTCATTCCCACAACTTTTTTGATTTCTTCTGCAAGGTGGCTTGCATGTCCTTCAAGTAGCCTGAATCTGTCAACAAATGTATAAAAATTGTCATCCTGTGGACCTTTATCTGGGATGGTAAAACAAGAACCTGGACAAGTCATGAATGCTTTATTCATGTCCCTGGTTAATGAATCTGTCAAAAAAATTGAATTACCTAGGATCCACTCAACTTCAAAATCAAACTGTTGGAACCAAATCTGCCATGCAAGAATTCTTCCTTTTGCAATCTGTATTGATATTTTAGCAGATAAGAAATATTTAAAATTCTTGGAGTCTGTTCGTATTAAAAATTTCACGGGAGTAAGATATAACTCAAACCTTTGTATCCCATTGAATATAGCCAATGTTTCTTTTTCTGCTATAAAATAATTCTTTTGGCTGGGTGTGAATTCACCCGATGCATAGGCACAAAGTTTTTCTTCACCTTTCTCCCTTCGTTGAAGAAGAATGGCTACCCAAAAATTTAAAGAAGCATCAGTTTGGAGAATCAGCAGACTATCACCTGGTGGCTGGAGCTTTGGCAATTGCTGACATTCTCCTTTCAATTGTTTTACTGCTGCTGTTGCTTCTGGTGACCATCCCTCTTTGAGATGTTTCCTGAATGGGGTTGTTTTCTCTGCCAAATTTGGGATGTACTTGTGAATGTAATTCAGGACTCCTAAGAATCTTTGAATTGTTTTTGTATCTTTCAATTCATCTGGAAACTGTGTCAATTTAGTTAATACATGTGGTTGCATTTGAATTGCACCATTGACTACATTAATTCCCAGAAAATCTATACTATCTTGAAACAACATCATTTTCCTTTCTGATAAAACTATGCCATGCTGCTGAACTTCTTTTAGAAAAATTTCTAAATGCTCTAAATGGGTTTTTACATCTGGACTATGAATGAGAATGTCATCAATATATGTGACAATAAAATCATATTTGGCAAAAATGAAATCCATTCTTCTTTGGAAGAATGCAGGGGTGTTTTTTAAACCAAATGGAACAACTTTCCATTGGTAAAATCTGGCAGGACAAATAAAAGTAGTTTTATGCATGTCTTCTTTCTGTATTTGAATTTGATAATATCCAGACTTCATATCAAATTTGTTGAATACCTTGTTGTGTTGTATCTTCTGCATTATGGTTTCTGGCCTTGGCAGTGGATAATTAAAACTCTGAGTGATTGCATTGAGGGGTTTGTAATTTATCACCATTCTAGGTTTACCCCTAACTATCTCGGAATGATTTCTTACCAGAAACGCTGAACAAGCGTAATGAGACTCACTTGGCTCGATGAGCTGCATTTGTAGCAATTCTTTAATTTGTCTTTTTATTTCTTGCTCATCTGAGGGAGTGCAGGGAATCAGCTTCCCCTTGACTCCGTTATCATGCAAGGTTACAATTTCTTGCATTGGACTTTCTGCTTCCCAAAACTGTTGGGGATTTTCTGAGCAACTTTTTAGAAGTCTTTTGTGGATATCAATTTGTTCTGTAGACCAATTGGGATCTATGCATGCCATTTGTTTTGCTTTGGATTCTGCTCTTGATTCATAAATCTGTAGAACTTCTTGCCAGTCGTCAGAATCCTTAATTGGCTTTCTGGCTCCCACCCTTTTCTGGCTATTTTCATGTCTTGCTTCTGAATTTGCAATAAACAGTCTAGGTACAACAATAGCTTTCTTTTTCAGGTTTATAATCAGCTTGTCTTGGCTGATCGTTACTAGAAGCACAGAATTTAAGAATGGCATTCCCAACATTAAACTAGCTGAGGGATCAAAATGTTGTATTGCAGAGATCTTAACTATACTCCCCCCAACTTTTAATGGAATATTATCTACATAATGAGTTAAACTCACAGATCCTCCTATGGTTTCAGAAACCAATATATTTTGCAAGGGTTTCCAGAGAGATTTAAACAAAGATGGTCTAGCCAAATTATTTGATCCACCGGTATCTATGAATGCATCAACATATATCCATTCATTTTTTACTTGAACTTGAACCGGGATATAAATAAGGCTATTAGTCTTGACTATCTTTTTTAACAAAGTATGTTCTTCTGTCTTAGTAATCTCTGGTTTTGGTAGACTGGTAGAGGCTGTGGTTCTTTTCTGAAATGGACAAAAAGCATTTACTTCTGGAAAAGGTAACATAGTTTGCTTACCTTTGTTTTCTGACTGTTCTGACCGTGAGCTTTCTGATTCATCCTCTGAAACATCTGTTGTTTCGCTAGTGACTTCACTGTCACTTTCTTCTTCTTCACTATAGTGGAGCTCTTCTGAAAACTCATCCTCTGAACAGGAAAAACATAAATTCATCTTCTGAACACATTTTTCTTCTTCTTCCGCATCTGATATTTCAGTCAAAATATATACAGCTGAAATATCATCTTGTAATTCTACTATGGACCAATCATCTTGAAACTCTTCGATATCTATACAAGCTTTAAGCTTACTTGATGAATTTTGCGGGCACTTTCATGCAAAATGTCCTTCCTTTTTACAAATGAAACAACAATTATTATTTCTTGGTCTTGATCTTTTCTTCAAAAATTTATACTTGCGGAACGACTTTCTTGGGTTTGAGACTCTCTTGGGTTTAAATCTACCATACCTTTTTGTTTTCTTCTTCTTTTTGAATGGTGTCCATGGTAGCATTATTTTGCAGACATCTGAACTGGGTGTGATGTCATGCGCCTTCTTTTGCCAGCATAAGTATTTAACTTTCTCTATAATTCTGAAAAGAAGGTCAACCCAATAAACTTGATCTAGTCTTTTGTTTTGTACATATAGATCTTTCATAATGAGGTCTCCTAGGTTGCCTGGTAATTATAACAAAAAAGAATTTTTTTGAGCCACATCATTTGAGAGATTAGCTTTAAAAACCTTAGCCATGAAATCTTTACTGAATTGGTCAAAGTATTTCAAATCTTTTAATTCCATTCGACTAAGATCTGTTATCAATTGCTTTTTCTCATCAACTGGTTCTGGCACGAATTGTGTCTTCAGCAATAATTCTAATGTGGACAGTCCGGCTTCCATAACGACTCTTCTCTCTTCCTCTGATGGTCCCATCCACCAATCATAGACTATACCAGTCATGCGTTTTTCTGCTAGGACCATAATGGATACATTATCCAATTTTGTTGTGACCTGCATCTGATACAAAGCACCTATCCAAATCCGGATTGATTCTCCAGGATTTGAAGAATTATCCAAATCTAAGATATAGCCACTTGTGTTAGCAGCATACAGATCTTCTTCAACACGTGGATACTTATTGACTTCTTTCAGGATATGAGCCTTATTCTGATTATTTATGGATGGCAAGATGAAAGAAGGGAATTTAGAGGCAGCTTGTTCTAGGGTCATCACTTCCTTTTTTGAAACAAAGGGTTTATCTGTTTTATATGTCACTGGTTAACTTTCTGTTGTTCTTAGAAGTGGATTCTTCTGCACTGGTTGTAGTTACTGCTTCTTTTGATTCTTCTTCTTCTTCTTGATCCCAATAATTGGGTGCACTCATATCTATGTGAAACTTGGGAATTTCTTTGGCCTTCTTCTTCTATATCTTCTTCTTCTTTCTTCCTTTTCTAGCTTTTCTGATTGTTGCTCATCATAGAGCAATTTCATATTAGCATTTATCAGATCAGCTTGTTTACCTAAGTCATCTAGAACATCTTCAGCGTGAGCACACCAAGTGGTTAGATAGTTTCCTATCTGGTATACTTGGTCCATATCATTTGGATTCTGTGAATTTTGTTCTAGTAATGGAGCACAGTCAGCTCTTGTTGCTGGCTGTCTAGTATTGGACGAAGAAGTACTGAACTTTGTTTTAGGCGGCCATTTTCCTCCTTTTACAAATCTGTGATTTGCAAACTGGAATTCCTCTACAGGTGGAGTAGTATTGACATATGTTCTAAACATTTTATTTACAACAAAGAAAGGTTTTTCTTCTGGTATGTACAACTGGTTTGTAGACAGCAGGGTACTGGTGGAAGAACTAGCTTCATCTGGTAAAGGGATGTTCCGGTAAAAAGATTTTCTTCCACTAACAGGAGGTTGTTCATTTTATGAGATTGCTGGTAACACATGTTTTTCTGCATTTAATTTGGTTTAATTGCCAAATTTCGCTGCCAAAACTGACAGTTCCGTTGTTCTGAGCTTAAGCTCCTTTCACTCACTCCCTTTCCTGCTTCTTTGGCATAAGATCGAGTCTCCACAACCATCGTCTTATGCCCTGGGCACTAAGCCCTTTCAAGTCCTGTCGGGAGCCTTTTTCTTTTGTTAACAACTCCACGTTGTTGGTCACGCCTCTACGCGAGGCGACCACCCATTAGTGCAAAGGTTGGAGCTCCCAAGTCCCAACTTTTTTATTAGTTGCAATTTTTAACAACTTACGAGATTCTGGGTTCCGAGCATGATCCCACATTCTGTTGTTGTCACACCCTTGGTCATGTTTCTACGTGAAACAACCAAGGGATAGATCCAGGCGCTTAGCTTGACACCTCACAAGAGCCTCCGTGACTCTATTCTCTATGTCTTGGGTTCATTTCTATGTGAAATGACCCAAGGGTTGGGTCCAGGCGCTAAGCCCAAAGCTCCCAAACCCGACTCCTTTTACTATCCACCACACCCCTGGTCTCCAATGGCTGCACGATGCCTTATGCAAGCGCGTAACTCCTAGCCTCTTCTATCCCGAAACTTTGGTTGTATGCACCATAATTCACCCACTGGCGTCATACCTCCCGATTGACGTGTATGTGGGGATCGCCCAACGCTTCTCTAATTGGTTTCTGTTGTGCATTGTCACCACCGACTTGTCCTAATGCTTTCTTCTCGAAGCTTTTCACTTATGCTCCCATAATAAATCGTCGAGTTCTATTTGTCGAGATGAGCTAGCTAGTAAGGTCCTCCCAATGCCTTTTTCATTAGCTTCCACTCTGTCAACATGTCAATGTGTCCCAGTGTCTACCTACTAACACTTCTTCTTTCTGCGCTAAATCTAATCTGTCAAGCTCCAATCTCTGGGATGACATCATATTGACGTCACCTATGCTACGTGTCGGCCTATGATAGACAACACATGTCACTCGGAAACGACCCCTTTAGGTACTTGAAAACACCAAAAATGACTGCCACGTGTCTTGCTCTGATTGGGCCATGTCCTACTGACGTCATAAGCTCACGTTGTCTCCTGTGAGCCAATAATATGATGCCATCTGTCCTTGCCGGCGAGGAGAGAAAACGAGTCCTTAAGGCCTTGTTTTGCATTGAATTCCTTGGTTAAATCGGAAAACCATTGGGTTCAACAACTCTTCCCTCGACTCCACTTTTGTGTGGTTTGTAGTTTTGGGTGGAGTGATCTTGGGGTGGATCTCCCCCATTGATCTATGCGATTGATTGTGCAGGAAACCACTTCATGTGACCACAAAGACCTTTGTGTATGGTGCTGTCGGAAAGCTGCCATGTAGCTCGACACTTTCCTATTGGTCCTTAGCCGCGTGTTCCCTAAACAAACTTTCAGGGTGCCACTATCGGGTTGGCTCCACCTGCTCAATGCATCCCAACGCTTTACATCTACACCATATATGAATCCTCCTACGTGCTCCCGCAGGGGTACGACTATCGGGATGGCATCATCCTTCTCCATCTGGTCTTGAAGCTACCAAATACAAAAGGTTGCCAATAAGAGATCTGTAAAAAGTCTAGTCCACTTCTGGAGTTTCATCAGTTTTGGTAAGTTTGCAACCTATCACCATTGGAGTGCTCACTAAAGAGCATTCTTCCATGCCAAATTACTTCAAAAATTCCTTAAGATACTTACTTTCAGAAGTAAATATGCCTTTAGGGTTTAGCACTATCTGCCATCCAAGGAAATATGATAGCTCACCAAGCATGGACATCTCGAATTCAGCCTTCATATCACCTGAAAATTCATTATTTTTCAAAACTGAATTACTTGCTAAGATGATATCATCAACATATACTACCACCACAATGAGTTTGTCATCCTTTTCTTTGACATATAGGTTGTTGTCAGCTGCTCCTCTTTTGAATCCAACCTTGAGTAGGTAACTCTCTACATTGGAATACCAAGCTCTAGGGCCTTGCTTGAGACAATACAAAGGGTTCTTAACTCTACATACATAATCTAGTTTCTTTGTTCGTTGAAAGACTTATGGATGCTCCATGTAAACTTCCTCTTGTAGCTCTCCATTTAGAAAAACAAATTTGACATCCATTTGATAGAGCTTGAATTTCTTGAAACAAGTAATAGGAGCAAAAGTCTCATCAAAATCCATCCCGTCTACTTGAGCATAGCCTTTGCACACCAACCTGGCCTTATTTCTTACCACTTCTCCACAATCATTCAACTTATTCTTGAATACCCACTTTGTGACAATGACATTCTTGTTTGCAAGTCTTGGAACAAGTTCCCAAGTTTGATTTTTCTCTATCTGGTCCAATTATTCATTCATGGCCTTTATCCAATATTGATCTTGACTAGCTTGAACAATATCCTTTGGTTCCTCCATGGACAACAGTGCAACATGTGCCCGTGTGGGGGAATCCTACAACCTCCTTCTTGTCTGCACTCTAGAATTTAATTAACCAATAATCTGATCAACTGGGTGGTGTTTTTCTACATACCTTGGGGGATCTCTAGCTTGAGGAATAGAGGGATCTTCCTTGCTTTCTTCTGCAGGTTCCTCATCATTCTCATCACCAATGCTTACTGGTTCATTAGCATTGGCTTTTTCGAGTTGTTTCACTTCTTGATCATCCACCTTCACATTGATACAGTCAATGATTATCTTGCTGACTTTATTGTAACCTATGTAATCTTTATTGCTGTGTGAATATCCTAGAAAAATGCCTTCATCTACTCGGGCATCGAATTTGCCAAGTTTTTCATCATTTCTCTTAATGTAGCAATTGTTGCCAAAATTTTTGAAGTGTTTGACAGATGTAGGTCTACCACACCACAACTCATAAGGATTTTTGTCATTATTCGGTCTAAAATGAGCCTTGTTGAGAATAGACACTACTGTATGAATTGCCTTTGCCCAAAACCTCTGTTGAACATTCTTTTTTGTCATTGTCACTCTGGCTAACTACTGCACTAACCTATTTGCTCTTTCTGCTACACCATTTTGTTAGGGAGTCTCTACTATTGTAGATTGTCTTTTGATGCCATACTTCTTATAGAATTCATCAAATTCCTTTGAAGTGAACTCAGATCCATTATCTGACCTTATGTTTTTTATTTTGTAATCAATTTCATTTTCAACCATGGCTTTGAACTCTTTGAACTTCTCAAAAGCCTCATATTTCTCTTTGAGAAAGGAAACCTACATCATCCTACTAAAATCATCAATTATTAGCATAAAATATAGTTTACCTATGGGTGACTGCATGATGGATGGTCCATACAAATCAATGTGCACTAGCTACAATGGCTTTGTTGTATAGTTCTCCTTTGCCTTTAAAGGAACTCGAGCTTGCTTTCCTAGTTGGCAAGATTTGCAAATAATGTTCTTTGGTTTTGAAAGCCTGGGTAAGTCCTTGATTGCATTTTTCTTTCTCAACTTGACAATTTGGTCAAAGTTCAGATGTCCAAGCCTTTTGTGCCATAGCCAACTCTCATCAATCTTTGTCAAGCAACACTTTTTTGTCTTTTCTTTGAGCACATAGACATTATTATCTATTCTTATAGCCTCAACAACTATCTCACATGTGCCTGTGGACTTGATTTGACAATTTTTGGCTTTAAAAACCACATCATATCCTTGATCACACATCTAAGACACACTCAATAGATTATGTTTCAACCCATCAACATACAAAACGTTCTTAGCTTTACCTTTTCCATTTGAGAGATTGGCCACTCCTTTTGCAATTATTTTTCCTGGAGCATTGTTGCCAAAAGTCACATTACCTTTGTCAACTGGCTTCCAAGTTAGAAAATTACTTCTATCTCCTGTCATGTGCCTAGAACATCCACTTTCCACATACCAATGGCTCCCACCATTCTGAGCATATAAGGAAATATCACATTGCTCTAATTTTTCTTTTTCTTTGCAAACCTTTGGCTTCTACTCGGTTTTCTCAATAATTGGTCTTATCTTCTTTTCGTTAAGCATGTAATTGATTGCTATATGCCCAAAATTTTGGCATTTAAAACATTTCACTTGATAATTCATGGGAGAAAAAGTATTATTATGCCTGCATCGACGACTTCTTTGTTGAATTCTTCTCTTGGATATGAGTTATCTGTAGGAGATATTAACTCCACATTTTGCTTCTTTATGTCCATAGTTAGTGCATGTGAAAAATATCATGGGAAGACATCGTTGCACTTGGATGGCTACCTTCTACGCTGAGTAGAATTTTGGGGAGATCGATTTGCATGGACAACGTGCTCCTTTTGTTGTTTTTCCTAATTTTTTGGTTGTATAATTTCTTCTGGCTTCTGCGTGGGCCCTTATTTTTCTAGGGAACAAAAGTAATTTCCCTTTTTCATTTGAGTTTTGTTGTTGTGATTGACTTAACTTCATAGCCTAGACCAATTTTATTTGAGGAGGGTCTCTGTGCTTCCAATATCTTATTTCAATCTTTAATTCCTCGACTAAATTTATTATTAAAGCTGAGCTGCATTTTGGCATTCTCTAGCTCCTTCTTTAGCAATCCAATTTCTCCTTCCATATTCTCACATCTTTGAGCCTTTTCATTCAATTGATGGTTCAAGGTTTCTTGTATTTTCTTACCTTTTCTTTTATCAAAGATTCTTTCTAGGTTTTGTTTTTCTTTCTTAGCCTCTCTATCTCTTCATGTGCACTTACTAGTTGTCCTTCAAGATCAACTTCTCCTTCATCATGATCGGAGTTAATAGCCTCGACTTGCATATTTTCAATGGCCATAAGCATGAATTATTTAGAGCTATCATCATCTATGTCCTAATCTGAGGATTCGTTGAGCTCACTTTCAAAGGAGTCCTCTTCTTGAACATAGAAACCTTTCTTCTTAGTATTCTTTATGTGCTTTTGAAAATTTTCCTATAGGATCATAATCCGTTTTCTTCTTTTCAGGACACGGTGATGCATAATGACCAACTTTTCCATAATTAAAACATTTAAAGGGTAACTTAACTTTATATTTGTTTGATCCTCGCTTGAGCTTCCTCAAAAAGTTAGCTTCTTCCTCATATAATCCAAAACATGAGTCATCATGCTCATCCTTACACTTATTTTCTGCTTTGGAGGATGATTCTTTGGCTACCTACTCCTTTAGAAATCCTCATCTCATAAGCAGTGAGTATTCCAAGGACTTGATCTAAAGTGAGAGTGCCTAGATTAGCCATTTCTTCATTGGCTGACACCTTGTGATTAAACCTCTTAGGAAGAGATCTCAACACCTTTTGAACTACCACATATTCATCTAGCTTCTTATCAAGCCCTCTTATGGTGTTCACAACTTCATTAACTCCTAAAAAATACTTTGCAATATCTTTATCATCATGCATGCTTAATAATTCAAATTTGATCCTAAAACCATGGAGTTTAGTTTTCTTTACCTTGTTGTCTCCTTCATAGAAGTTGCTCATCTATTCCCATATTGCTTTGGAAAATGTGTAATCCATCACTTTGACAAGTTTTGATTCTGGTTGGCCAACAAGAAAAACATGCATTGTTTTAGCATTGCATGTGAACTCCAACTTTTGATCTTTGGTTACCACTACTGGAGGTCTTTGATATTCTTCTTCCATAACATCCCACACATCAAATCCAAGTGATTGAATATAGGTCTTCATCCTCACTTTCCATAACACATAGTTTCTTCCATTGAACATAGGTGCCTTATTGGTAAATCCTCCTTCCTAGTTCATCATGATCCTTGATATTTTCTTCCAGATATTAGGTTGGTCAAAAGTAACCCGCTCTGATACCAATTGTTGGAAACTAGGACATCACTGGGGGATGAATCAGCAGTGTAGGGATTTTACCAAATTAAAACTTTGTTTTACTTTGTGCACATAATTAAATACTTTGGAAATAACTTAAATAACCATAACATAGATTAATGCCATCAATCATAATGGAATACACATGAACAAGTAACTTTCAGAACCTCTCTTCAATTCATTTATAGGGAAAGCTACAACTTGTTATTACAATTTCTCTAGATACAACCAACATGAAGCTACAAGTCCCTGTTTTTTTATTTACAACTAAATGGATCTACAACCCCAACTATTCTCCACCACCCACTAGAAGGAACACCAAACCCTAATCAACAAACTACAACTTGCTTTAGACACTCACTATTCCATTTTTCATCCATTTTCACACTAGGATTAATACTTGCCTTCTCTACTAATTCAAAAACAATTAAATCTTAATCACCACTTCAAGAATGACCTTCACCATACCAACACCTCGCTGCACCCGAAGTTGTCTCAAAAAATTGTGCACATTTTGCTTGATCAGGCCTGCATATAAAGAATTTGGCTTGATATTTTTGGCTTCTCTTTATTTTCTTTGATTGTTGCATGCTTCCTTATTTTTTCTTGTGTCGTATTCATCTCAGTTTTCTGACTTCTCTTCATCAAGTTATCAGCCTTGATCTGTAGTTCTACTGTTAAATTCTTCAATTTTGCCTTTGTACAGGATTTAACAATGCACTTGCTATCTTTATCTGCAGTTAATTTGGCTTCACTGCCAAATTTCATTGCCAAAACTAATAATTCCATTGTTCTGAGCTTAAGCTCCTTTATTTGGCTACTTTTATTTCTTCTTCACCATAAGATCGAGTCTTTACGACCACCAACTTAGGCCTTGAATGCTAAGCCCTTTCAAGTCCTATCGAGAGCCTTTTTCTTTTGTTGATGGCTTCACGTCATTGGTCACACCTCTATGCGAGGCGAACACCCATCAACCCAAAGGTCGGAGCTCCCAAGTCCCAACTTTTTTATTAATTGCAATTCTTAACAAGTTATGAGATTCTGGGTTACGAGGATGGGCCCACATTCTATTGTCGTCATGTCATTGGTCGTGTTTCTATGCAAAACAACCATGGCAAAAATTCATACGCTTAGCCTGTCACCTCCCAAGGGCTTTCGCAACAGTATTCTCTACGCCCGTTCATTTCTATGTGAAATGACCCAAGGGTTGGGCCCAGGCGCTAAGCCTGGAGCCTCCAAACCTAACTCCTTTTATTATCTGGTGTGCCCTTAGTCTCTAATGGGAGCTCAATGCTTCTCCGATTAGTTGCTACTGTGCACTGTCACTGTCGATGTGTCTTGATGCTTACTACTCGAAGCTTTTCACTTGTGCTCCCATAATAAACCATTGGGCTCTATGCATCGGCATGAGATGGTCGGTAGGGTTCACCCAGTCCCTTTTTCATTGGTTGTCACTCTACCAACGTGTCGATGTGCCCTGGTGCCTTCCTCCCAGATCTTTCTCTTTTTGCATTAAATCTAATCTGGCTGGCTCCAATCTTTGAGATGATGTCATAATTTCATCACCTATGCTACGTGTCAGCCTATGATAGGCAACATGTGTCACTCGGAAATGGCACCGTTAGGTACCTGAAAATGACAAAAATAACTGCCATGTGTCCTATTTTGATTAGGGCACGTAATGCTAACGTCATTAGCCCATGTCGCCTCTTGCGAGCCAATAATATGCTACCACCTGTCCCTGCCGGTGGGGAGAGAGAAAGGGTCCTCAAGGCCTTGTTTGACATTGAATTCCTTTGTTAAATTGAAAAATCACCAGGTTCAACAACTCTTCCCTCGACTCCACACCTTTGTGGTTTGTAGTTTTGGGTGGAGTGATCCTAGGGTGGATCTCCGTTGTTGATCTATGCTATCAACTGTGAGAGAAACCACTTCCCGTGACCACAAAGACCTCTATATTGTTGTCAGAAAATTTCCACATTGTCCAACGCTTTCCTCTCGACGCTTAGCCGTGTGCACCCTAAAAAAAATTTCAGCCTACCACTCTGTTAGGTGGGATCTGTTATCACTCAGGTTGTTCCCCAAAAAATCTGAGAAAAGGGAATACGGTCGAGGTAAGCACTAACCAGTCTTTTAGCTGCAGATTCTAGCCAATCTGCAACCAGAGAGGGCTCTCTCTTTATGATCTAGATTTGTTTTGCTATATGTTAGGCTAGTTATGAAGCACAAGTGTTTGTTTGGTGTTTGGAAGGTGACATTCAATAAAACAGAGCTGCAAAGTATGAGAAGTTTAGACCATTGGGTTAATGGAGTCAGTGAGAATGAATTTATGGGTATGGTTTCTTAGGCAAAAGGAGGAACTACAGAGCAAGATAATTAAACATAGAACAATTTTCAAGCTGGAATAAGATGAAATGAAGTCAGGGAATGAAAGGCAATTAAGAATCTTTCATTATGCTAACAGAGCGAAAATGAGTAAATACTACCAAGGAGCAGTTAAGAATTCCTTAATTATATTTTGAGTGTAAGAACCAGGGAGATAGGAGCAGTCAAGAATTCCTGCCTATGCTAGTCCTGAAGAAAACATAAAAATTGACAGGAATTGAACACAGAGTACAGCAAAGTAAATTCTGGGCTATTCTTTTTTCCTGCAATTCAAAACATGATATATAGATGATATATAAAACATAGGAACAGTAAAACAAGAGTTAAAAAGACTTATTGATCCATGAGGTAATACGAGAATTCTGTAACATATTCTTCTGCCATTAATTCCACAACCAGCAAGTTCATCAGCAAAGCATTCCAACAATATTTATTCAGAAGAGTTCTCAAAATTTACAACGCAGGTCCAGAATGATATTCACCAACCAACAACAATACATCTCTAGAGGAGGTATTTATACAAAAAGAGTTACAAAATATCTCATAGAGAAAATATCAAGCATTAACTTTATCCATCTACTTCTTCAAAGGCAGTAAATGACATTGAAAACAGAGCGCAATGAATGTAGGAGTAACTCCGCTGTACTGGCTGCCTTAGGTGGTCTGATATATTTGACTTTTTGACTCAATAAGTCGGCTGGTAGATGTCTCTTTAATTTGCGTTCATGTGTTGCTGTCCCGGTCCTCCCATTTGTGCCTAATTTTGCTTTAATGCGTTTTGGCGTGAATTCCTTTCTCTATTGTTTTCATTTTTCTGATAGGTGGCATGTGCATTAAATTTGATTAAATGTAGATGATCAAAAAGAGAGCTAAAATTACCTTGGTAAAAACTCTAACATGACCTGCCACCATTGGTTTGTTGGCAACTAGTGTCTTTGTAGTTTTATCAATGTTTCATCAGCTTCAGTATACCTGTAGTAATTGGGTTGGACTTCAAAAAGATGTGTTATTTCATGCTTGATAAAGAACAGATTTTCCAACTTGTCATATAAGCTCTTTCCAGTGGGAGGTGCTATGTCTTCTGAAGTGCTTGAGGATGCTGTGATCTGATTGGTAACATATGTATTAACCCTATGAGCATACTGTTCATGTGCCAATAGTCTCTGATTGCTGGTCAATAAGCTGGGTAACCCTTTCCTCTGCAAGACTGCAAACTTTTCTGTAAAGGCATTTATTTCTGTCTGCATTTCTGGGCACTTTCTTTCCATATTTTTTACAAAATTCCTCATGGTCAGCACCTTTTTCACTGTCAAAATGGTGCTTGTTCTGTCCTTGATATCGAGAGCTGCTAGTTGTTCCCTGGTGTGTGTTCAAAAAATGAATTAGTCTATTGGCTTGTTCGGGCATGTTTCCTAATAATGCTCTAGCCTTTTGAATCTCAACTTGAGCTATTTCTATCAATTCAATTTGCTCATGGACTGTTTGGATTGATCTCCACTAATCAGTGATGGACTGGCCAATTTTAGTCCACAAAATTGTCTTGATTTCTGATAGGGTTTTATGAAGAGTAAGGTCTTTCTCTAGGGATTTTACCTTATTTTCCAGGGCCTTCACCTCTCTTGTTTTTTCAGCCACAGTTATTTTTTATTTATCATAACTTACCTCTAACTTGGCTAGTTTTTCTTTGGCTTCCTTTAGCTCTGCCATTTGGAGTTCTAAAGCCTTTATTTCCTTCATCATCTCTTCCATGCTCAGGCTGGTATCTGGTACTGCTGTTGTTGCTGCTGTAGTTGTTGTTGAAGTTGAGGTACCTACTGTTGATGCTGGGACAGTGGGAGGGACTGCTGCTGTAGTTGTAGGAGGAGCTGTTGTGCTTATTGGAGCTGTTTCTGGTGGCTGGGAGGTCGACACTCCCTGCTTTCCTTGTAGTGCTTCCTCCAATGCCTTCTCTGTTTCTGCTAATCTCTCATTCATCCTCATCAGTAAACCCATCACGTCCTCCTCTTCTTTTTGCTGTGCAACTTCTGTGGTTTGTGGGTGCATTGTAATGGGTAGCTTGAGCTGCTTCCTAAGAACTGCAATATCTTCTTCTTTCTTATTTATTAATGCCTGGATGCCCTTGGGATCCTCGGGATCATGTCCCAGCTTAATAATAATTTCCTCCAAGGATTTGATCCTGTTATCCTTGGCTAATGAGGAGGCCTTCTCCAACTCTAATTGGGCAGAGGTATTGTGTAATGAATTCTGCAATTTGTGAGCTAATAATGCTTTGTCTGCCAAGGTGGAGTACACCATTTCTTCGGTTTTTTTATGTAATTCAAACTGGTCCATTGAGTAGATGTCTTTAGAGAGAACTTCCAGATTGGTCCTGATATAATCAGCAGCTGACTGTGGCTGCTGCATTGTGGGCCTGAAGTGACTCAGAGTCATTTTTCCTTCTTGAATATCATAGGCTTCCATTAGCCTTTGTTGATTTGTGGGAGCCATTCTCAGCAATTGATTATAAAGTTGGACCTTTATTGGGTCATTTCTAGCCTTTATTTCAGTAAAGGCTTTCTTGATATCCGAGCCTTGTTTGCTCTGTGGCCTGGTGGATGTAACCTCCACACCATGCTGCCTCTCTTGCTCTTGCTGATATGAGCTAGTTGATGTTTCAAAAATTGGAGGAATCTGCTGTTCAATTGTTCCCTCACCCCTTTATTCATGTCCCTGGTTAATGAATCTGTCAAAAAAATTGAATTACCTAGGATCCACTCAACTTCAAAATCAAACTGTTGGAACCAAATCTGCCATGCAAGAATTCTTCCTTTTGCAATCTGTCTTGATATTTTGGCAGATAAGAAATATTTAAAATTCTTGGAGTCTGTTCGTATTAAAAATTTCACGGGAGTAAGATATAACTCAAACCTTTGTATCCCATTGAATATAGCCAATGTTTCTTTTTCTGCTATAAAATAATTCTTTTGGCTGGGTGTGAATTCACCCGATGCATAGGCACAAAGTTTTTCTTCACCTTTCTCCCTTCGTTGAAGAAGAATGGCTGCCCAAAATTTTAAAGAAGCATCAGTTTGGAGAATAAGCAGACTATCACCTGGTGGCTGGAGCTTTGGCAATTGCTGACATTCTCCTTTCAATTGTTTTACTGCTGCTGTTGCTTCTGGTGACCATCCCTCTTTGAGATGTTTCCTGATTGGGGTTGTTTTCTCTGCCAAATTTGGGATGTACTTGTGAATGTAATTTAGGACTCCTAAGAATCTTTGAATTGTTTTTGTATCTTTCAATTCATCTGGAAACTGTGTCAATTTAGTTAATACATGTGGTTGCATTTGAATTGCACCATTGACTACATTAATTCCCAGAAAATCTATACTATCTTGAAACAACATCATTTTCCTTTCTGATAAAACTATGCCATGCTGCTGAACTTCTTTTAGAAAACTTTCTAAATTATCTAAATGGGTTTTTACATCTGGACTATGAATGAGAATGTCATCACTATATGTGACAATAAAATCATATTTGGCAAAAATGAAATCCATTCTTCTTTGGAAGAATGCAGGGGCGTTTTTTAAACCAAATGGAACAACTTTCCATTGGTAAAATCTGGCAGGACAAATAAAAGTAGTTTTATGCATGTCTTCTTTCTGTATTTGAATTTGATAATATCCAGACTTCATATCAAATTTGTTGAATACCTTGCTGTGTTGTATCTTCTGCATTATGGTTTCTGGCCTTGGCAGTGGATAATTAAAACTCTGAGTGATTGCATTGAGGGGTTTGTAATTTATCACCATTCTAGGTTTACCCCTAACTATCTCGGAATGATTTCTTACCAGAAACGCTGAACAAGCGTAATGAGACTCACTTGGCTCGATGAGCTGCATTTGTAGCAATTCTTTAATTTGTCTTTTTATTTCTTGCTCATCTGAGGGAGTGCAGGGAATCAGCTTCCCCTTGACTCCGTTATCATGCAAGGTTACAATTTCTTGCATTGGACTTTCTGCTTCCCAAAACTGTTGGGGATTTTCTGAGCAACTTTTTAGAAGTCTTTTGTGGATATCAATTTGTTTTGTAGACCAATTAGGATCTATGCATGCCATTTGTTTTGCTTTGGATTCTGCTCTTGATTCATAAATCTGTAGAACTTCTTGCCAGTCGTCAGAATCCTTAATTGGCTTTCTGGTTCCCACCCTTTTCTGGCTATTTTCATGTCTTGCTTCTGAATTTGCAATAAACAGTCTAGGTACAACAATAGCTTTCTTTTTCAGGTTTATAATCAGCTTGTCTTGGCTGATCGTTACTGGAAGCACAAAATTTAAGAATGGCATTCCCAACATTAAACTAGCTGAGGGATCAAAATGTTGTATTGCAGAGATCTTAACTATACTCCCCCCAACTTTTAATGGAATATTATCTACATAATGAGTTAAACTCACAGATCCTCCTATGGTTTCAGAAACCAATATATTTTGCAAGGGTTTCCAGAGAGATTTAAACAAAGATGGTCTAGCCAAATTATTTGATCCACCGGTATCTATGAATGCATCAACAGATATCCATTCATTTTTTACTTGAACTTGAACCGGGATATAAATAAGGCTATTAGTCTTGACTATCTTTTTTAACAAAGTATGTTCTTCTGTCTTAGTAATCTCTGGTTTTGGTAGACTGGTAGAGGCTGTGGTTCTTTTCTGAAATGGACAAAAAGCATTTACTTCTGGAAAAGGTAACATAGTTTGCTTACCTTTGTTTTCTGACTGTTCTGACCGTGAGCTTTCTGATTCATCCTCTGAAACATCTGTTGTTTCGCTAGTGACTTCACTGTCACTTTCTTCTTCTTCACTGTAGTGGAGCTCTTCTGAAAACTCATCCTCTGAACAGGAAAAACAGAAATTCATCTTCTGAACACATTTTTCTTCTTCTTCTGCATCTGATATTTCAGTCAAAATATATACATCTGAAATATCATCTTCTGATTCTACTATGGACCAATCATCTTGAAACTCTTCTATATCTATACAAGCTTTAAGCTTACTTGATGAATTTTGCGGGCACTTTCGTGCAAAATGTCCTTCCTTTTTACAAATGAAACAACAATTATTGTTTCTTGGTCTTGATCTTTTCTTCAAAAATTTATACTTGTGGAACGACTTTCTTGGGTTTGAGACTCTCTTGGGTTTAAATCTACCATACCTTTTTGTTTTCTTCTTCTTTTTGAATGGTGTCCATGGTAGCATTATTTTGCAGACATCTGAACTGGGTGTGATGTCATGCGCCTTCTTTTGCCAGCATAAGTATTTAACTTTCTCTGTAATTCTGAAAAGAAGGTCAACCCAATAAACTTGATCTAGTCTTTTGTTTTGTACATCTAGATCTTTCATAATGAGGTCTCCTAGGTTGCCTGGTAATTTTGACAAAAAAGAATTTTTTTGAGCCACATCATTTGAGAGATTAGCTTTAAAAACCTTAGCCATGAAATCTTTACTGAATTGGTCAAAATATTTCAAATCTTTTAATTCCATTCGACTAAGATCTGTTATCAATTGCTTTTTCTCATCAACTGGTTCTGGCACGAACTGTGTCTTCAGCAATAATTCTAATGTGGACAGTCCGGCTTCCATAACGGCTCTTCTCTCTTCCTCTGATGGTCCCATCCACCAATCATAGACTATACCAGTCATGCGTTTTTCTGCTAGGACCATAATGGATACATTATCCAATTTTGTTGTGACCTGCATCTGATACAAAGCACCTATCCAAATCCGGATTGATTCTCCAGGATTTGAAGAATTATCCAAATCTAAGATATAGCCACTTGTGTTAGCAGCATACAGATCTTCTTCAACACATGGATACTTATTGACTTCTTTCAGGATATGAGCCTTATTCTGATTATTTATGGATGGCAAGATGAAAGAAGGGAATTTAGAGGCAGCTTGTTCTAGGGTCATCACTTCCTTTTTTGAAACAAAGGGTTTATCTGTTTTATATGTTTCTCTTTCACTGGTTAACTTTCTAGTGTTCTTAGAAGTGGATTCTTCTGCACTGGTTGTAGTTACTGCTTCTTTTGATTCTTCTTCTTCTTCTTGATCCCAATAATTGGGTGCACTCATATCTATGTGAAACTTAGGAATTTCTTTGGCCTTCTTCTTCTGTCTCCTTCTTCTTCTTTCTTCCTTTTCTAGCTTTTCTGATTGTTGCTCATCATAGAGCAATTTCATATTAGCATTTATCAGATCAGCTTGTTTACCTAAGTCATCTAGAACATCTTCAGCGTGAGCACACCAAGTGGTTAGATAGTTTCCTATCTGGTATACTTGGTCCATATCATTTGGATTCTGTGAATTTTGTTCTAGTAATGGAGCACAGTCAGCTCTTGTTGCTGGCTGTCTAGTATTGGACGAAGAAGTACTGAACTTTGTTTTAGGCGGCCATTTTCCTCCTTTTACAAATCTGCGATTTGCAAACTGGAATTCCTCTACAGGTGGAGTAGTATTGACATATGTTCTAAACATTTTATTTACAACAAAGAAAGGTTTTTCTTCTGGTATGTACAACTGGTTTGTAGACAGCAGTGTACTGGTGGAAGAACTAGCTTCATCTGGTAAAGGGATGTGCCGGTAAAAAGATTTTCTTCCACTAACAGGAGGTTGTTCATTTTATGAGATTGCTGGTAACACATGTTTTTCTGCATTTAATTTGGTTTAATTGCCAAATTTCGCTGCCAAAACTGACAGTTCCGTTGTTCTGAGCTTAAGCTCCTTTCACTCACTCCCTTTCCTGCTTCTTTGGCATAAGATCGAGTCTCCACAACCATCGTCTTATGCCCTGGGCACTAAGCCCTTTCAAGTCCTGTCGGGAGCCTTTTTCTTTTGTTAACAACTCCACGTTGTTGGTCACGCCTCTACGCGAGGCGACCACCCATTAGTGCAAAGGTTGGAGCTCCCAAGTCCCAACTTTTTTATTAGTTGCAATTTTTAACAACTTACGAGATTCTGGGTTCCGAGCATGATCCCACATTCTGTTGTTGTCACACCCTTGGTCATGTTTCTACGTGAAACAACCAAGGGATAGATCCAGGCGCTTAGCTTGACACCTCACAAGAGCCTCCGTGACTCTATTCTCTATGTCTTGGGTTCATTTCTATGTGAAATGACCCAAGGGTTGGGTCCAGGCGCTAAGCCCAAAGCTCCCAAACCCGACTCCTTTTACTATCCACCACACCCCTGGTCTCCAATGGCTGCACGATGCCTTATGCAAGCGCGTAACTCCTAGCCTCTTCTATCCCGAAACTTTGGTTGTATGCACCATAATTCACCCACTGGCGTCATACCTCCCGATTGACGTGTATGTGGGGATCGCCCAACGCTTCTCTAATTGGTTTCTGTTGTGCATTGTCACCACCGACTTGTCCTAATGCTTTCTTCTCGAAGCTTTTCACTTATGCTCCCATAATAAATCGTCGAGTTCTATTTGTCGAGATGAGCTAGCTAGTAAGGTCCTCCCAATGCCTTTTTCATTAGCTTCCACTCTGTCAACATGTCAATGTGTCCCAGTGTCTACCTACTAACACTTCTTCTTTCTGCGCTAAATCTAATCTGTCAAGCTCCAATCTCTGGGATGACATCATATTGACGTCACCTATGCTACGTGTCGGCCTATGATAGACAACACATGTCACTCGGAAACGACCCCTTTAGGTACTTGAAAACACCAAAAATGACTGCCACGTGTCTTGCTCTGATTGGGCCATGTCCTACTGACGTCATAAGCTCACGTTGTCTCCTGTGAGCCAATAATATGATGCCATCTGTCCTTGCCGGCGAGGAGAGAAAATGAGTCCTTAAGGCCTTGTTTTGCATTGAATTCCTTGGTTAAATCGGAAAACCATTGGGTTCAACAACTCTTCCCTCGACTCCACTTTTGTGTGGTTTGTAGTTTTGGGTGGAGTGATCTTGGGGTGGATCTCCCCCATTGATCTATGCGATTGATTGTGCAGGAAACCACTTCATGTGACCACAAAGACCTTTGTGTATGGTGCTGTCGGAAAGCTGCCATGTAGCTCGACACTTTCCTATTGGTCCTTAGCCGCGTGTTCCCTAAACAAACTTTCAGGGTGCCACTATCGGGTTGGCTCCACCTGCTCAATGCATCCCAACGCTTTACATCTACACCATATATGAATCCTCCTACGTGCTCCCGCAGGGGTACGACTATCGGGATGGCATCATCCTTCTCCATCTGGTCTTGAAGCTACCAAATACAAAAGGTTGCCAATAAGAGATCTGTAAAAAGTCTAGTCCACTTCTGGAGTTTCATCAGTTTTGGTAAGTTTGCAACCTATCACCATTGGAGTGCTCACTAAAGAGCATTCTTCCATGCCAAATTACTTCAAAAATTCCTTAAGATACTTACTTTCAGAAGTAAATATGCCTTTAGGGTTTAGCACTATCTGCCATCCAAGGAAATATGATAGCTCACCAAGCATGGACATCTCGAATTCAGCCTTCATATCACCTGAAAATTCATTATTTTTCAAAACTGAATTACTTGCTAAGATGATATCATCAACATATACTACCACCACAATGAGTTTGTCATCCTTTTCTTTGACATATAGGTTGTTGTCAGCTGCTCCTCTTTTGAATCCAACCTTGAGTAGGTAACTCTCTACATTGGAATACCAAGCTCTAGGGCCTTGCTTGAGACAATACAAAGGGTTCTTAACTCTACATACATAATCTAGTTTCTTTGTTCGTTGAAAGACTTATGGATGCTCTATGTAAACTTCCTCTTGTAGCTCTCCATTTAGAAAAACAAATTTGACATCCATTTGATAGATTTTGAATTTCTTGAAACAAGTAATAGGAGCAAAAGTCTCATCAAAATCCATCCCTTCTACTTGAGCATAGCCTTTGCACACCAACCTGGCCTTGTTTCTTACCACTTCTCCACAATCATTCAACTTATTCTTGAATACCCACTTTGTGCCAATGACATTCTTGTTTGCAAGTCTTGGAACAAGTTCCCAAGTTTGATTTTTCTCTATCTGGTCCAATTCTTCATTCATGGCCTTTAGCCAATGTTGATCTTGACTAGCTTGAACAATATCCTTTGGTTCCTCCATGGACAACAGTGCAACATGTGCCTGTGTGAGGGAATCCTACAACCTCCTTCTTGTCTGCACTCTAGAATTTAATTCACCAACAATCTGATCAACTGGGTGGTGTTTTTGTACATACCTTGGGGGATCTCTAGCTTGAGGAATAGAGGGATCTTCCTTGCTTTCTTCTGCAGTTTCCTCATCATTCTCATCACCAATGCTTACTGGTTCATTAGCATTGGCTTTTTCGAGTTGTTTCACTTCTTGATCATCCACCTTCACATTGATGCAGTCAATGATTATCTTGCTGACTTTATTGTAACATATGTAACCTTTATTGTTGTGTGAATATCCTAGAAAAATGCCTTCATCTACTCTGGCATCGAATTTGCCAAGTTTTTCATCATTTCTCTTAATGTAGCATTTGTTGCCAAAATTTTTGAAGTGTTTGACTGTTGTAGGTCTACCACACCACAACTCATAAGGATTTTTGTCATTATTCGGTCTAAAATGAGCCTTGTTGAGAATAAACACTACTGTATGAATTGCCTTTGCCCAAAACCTCTGTTGAACATTCTTTTTTGTCATTGTCACTCTGGCTAACTACTGCACTAACCTATTTGCTCTTTCTGCTACACCATTTTGTTAGGGAGTCTCTACTATTGTAGATTGTCTTTTGATGCCATACTTCTTATAGAATTCATCAAATTCCTTTGAAGTGAACTCAGATCCATTATCTGACCTTATGTTTTTTATTTTGTAATCAATTTCATTTTCAACCATGGCTTTGAACTCTTTGAACTTCTCAAAAGCCTCATATTTCTCTTTGAGAAAGGAAACCTATATCATCCTACTAAAATCATCAATTATTAGCATAAAATATAGTTTACCTATGGGTGACTGCATGATGGATGGTCCATACAAATCAATGTGCACTAGCTACAATGGCTTTGTTGTATAGTTCTCCTTTGCCTTTAAAGGAACTCGAGCTTGCTTTCCTAGTTGGCAAGATTTGCAAATAATGTTCTTTGGTTTTGAAAGCCTGGATAAGTCCTTCATTGCATTTTTCTTTCTCAACTTGACAATTTGGTCAAAGTTCAGATGTCCAAGCCTTTTGTGCCATAGCCAACTCTCATCAATCTTTGTCAAGCAACACTTTTTGGTCTTTTCTTTGAGCACATAGACATTATTATCTATTCGTATAGCCTCAACAACTATCTAACATGTGCCTGTGGACTTGATTTGACAATTTTTGGCTTTAAAAACCACATCATATCCTTGATCACACATATAACACACACTCAATAGATTATGTTTCAACCCATCAACATAAAAAACGTTCTTAGCTTTACCTTTTCCATTTGAGAGATTGGCTACTCCTTTTGCAATTATTTTTCCTGGGGCATTCTTGTCAAAAGTCACATTACCTTTGTCCATTGGCTTCCAAGTTAGAAAATTACTTCTATCTCCTGTCATGTCCCTAGAATATCCACTTTCCACATTCCAATGGCTCCCACCATTTTGAGCATATAAGGAAATATCACATTGCTCTAATTTTTCTTTTTCTTTGCAAACCTTTGGCTTCTACTCGGTTTTCTCAATAATTGGTCTTATCTTCTTTTCGTTAAGCATGTAATTGATTGCTATATGCCCAAAATTTTGGCATTTAAAACATTTCACTTGATAATTCATGGGAGAAAAAGTATTATTATGCCTGCATCGACGACTTCTTTGTTGAATTCTTCTCTTGGATATGAGTTATCTGTAGGAGATATTAACTCCACATTTTGCTTCTTTATGTCCATAGTTAGTGCATGTGAAAAATATCATGGGAAGACATCGTTGCACTTGGATGGCTACCTTCTACGCTGAGTAGAATTTTGGGGAGATCGATTTGCATGGACAACGTGCTCCTTTTGTTGTTTTTCCTAATTTTTTGGTTGTATAATTTCTTCTGGCTTCTGCGTGGGCCCTTATTTTTCTAGGGAACAAAAGTAATTTCCCTTTTTCATTTGAGTTTTGTTGTTGTGATTGACTTAACTTCATAGCCTAGACCAATTTTATTTGAGGAGGGTCTCTGTGCTTCCAATATCTTATTTCAATCGTTAATTCCTCGACTAAATTTATTATTAAAGCTGAGCTGCATTTTGGCATTCTCTAGCTCCTTCTTTAGCAATCCAATTTCTCCTTCCATATTCTCACATCTTTGAGCCTTTTCATTCAATTGATGGTTCAAGGTTTCTTGTATTTTCTTACCTTTTCTTTTATCAAAGATTCTTTCTAGGTTTTGTTTTTCTTTCTTAGCCTCTCTATCTCTTCATGTGCACTTACTAGTTGTCCTTCAAGATCAACTTCTCCTTCATCATGATCGGAGTTAATAGCCTCGACTTGCATATTTTCAATGGCCATAAGCATGAATTATTTAGAGCTATCATCATCTATGTCCTAATCTGAGGATTCGTTGAGCTCACTTTCAAAGGAGTCCTCTTCTTGAACATAGAAACCTTTCTTCTTAGTATTCTTTATGTGCTTTTGAAAATTTTCCTATAGGATCATAATCCGTTTTCTTCTTTTCAGGACACTTTGATGCATAATGACCAACTTTTCCATAATTAAAACATTTAAAGGGTAACTTACCTTTATATTTGTTTGATCCTCGCTTGAGCTTCCTCAAAAAGTTAGCTTCTTCTTCATATAATCCACAACATGAGTCATCATGCTCATCCTTGCACTTATTTTCTGCTTTGAAGGATGATTCTTTGGCTACATACTCCTTTAGAAATCCTCATCTCATAAGCAGTGAGTATTCCAAGGAGTTGATCTAAAGTGAGAGTGCCTAGATTGGCCATTTCTTCAATGGCTGACACCTTGGGATTAAACCTCTTAGGAAGAGATCTCAACACTTTTTGAACTACCACATATTCATCTAGCTTCTCATCAAGCCCTCTTATGGTGTTCACAACTTCATTAACTCTTAAAAAATACTTTGCAATATCTTCATCATCATGCATGCTTAATGATTCAAATTTGATCCTAAAACCTTGGAGTTTAGTTTTCTTTACCTTGTTGTCTCCTTCATAGAAGTTGCTCATCTTGTCCCATATTGCTTTGGAAAATGTGTAATCCATCACTTTGACAAGTTTTGATTCTGGTAGGCCAACAAGAAAAGCATGCATTGCTTTAGCATTGCATGTGAACTCCAACTTTTGATCTTTGGTTACCACTACTGGAGGTCTTTGATATTCTTCTTCCATAACATCCCACACATCAAATCCAAGTGATTGAATATAGGTCTTCATCCTCACTTTCCATAACACATAGTTTGTTCCATTGAACATAGGTGCCTTATTGGTAAATCCTCCTTCCTAGTTCATCATGATCCTTGATATTTTCTTCCAGATATTAGGTTGGTCAAAAGTAACCCGCTCTGATACCAATTGTTGGAAACTAGGACATCACTGGGGGATGAATCAGCAGTGTAGGGATTTTACCAAATTAAAACTTTGTTTTACTTTGTGCACATAATTAAATACTTTGGAAATAACTTAAATAACCATAACATAGATTAATGCCATCAATCATAATGGAATACACATGAACAAGTAACTTTCAGAACCTCTCTTCAATTCATTTATAGGGAAAGCTACAACTTGTTATTACAATTTCTCTAGATACAACCAACATGAAGCTACAAGTCCCTGTTTTTTTATTTACAACTAAATGGATCTACAACCCCAACTATTCTCCACCACCCACTAGAAGGAACACCAAACCCTAATCAACAAACTACAACTTGCTTTAGACACTCACTATTCCATTTTTCATCCATTTTCACACTAGGATTAATACTTGCCTTCTCTACTAATTCAAAAACAATTAAATCTTAATCACCACTTCAAGAATGACCTTCACCATACCAACACCTCGCTGCACCCGAAGTTGTCTCAAAAAATTGTGCACATTTTGCTTGATCAGGCCTGCATATAAAGAATTTGGCTTGATATTTTTGGCTTCTCTTTATTTTCTTTGATTGTTGCATGCTTCCTTATTTTTTCTTGTGTCGTATTCATCTCAGTTTTCTGACTTCTCTTCATCAAGTTATCAGCCTTGATCTGTAGTTCTACTGTTAAATTCTTCAATTTTGCCTTTGTACAGGATTTAACAATGCACTTGCTATCTTTATCTGCAGTTAATTTGGCTTCACTGCCAAATTTCATTGCCAAAACTAATAATTCCATTGTTCTGAGCTTAAGCTCCTTTATTTGGCTACTTTTATTTCTTCTTCACCATAAGATCGAGTCTTTACGACCACCAACTTAGGCCTTGAATGCTAAGCCCTTTCAAGTCCTATCGAGAGCCTTTTTCTTTTGTTGATGGCTTCACGTCATTGGTCACACCTCTATGCGAGGCGAACACCCATCAACCCAAAGGTCGGAGCTCCCAAGTCCCAACTTTTTTATTAATTGCAATTCTTAACAAGTTATGAGATTCTGGGTTACGAGGATGGGCCCACATTCTATTGTCGTCATGTCATTGGTCGTGTTTCTATGCAAAACAACCATGGCAAAAATTCATACGCTTAGCCTGTCACCTCCCAAGGGCTTTCGCAACAGTATTCTCTACGCCCGTTCATTTCTATGTGAAATGACCCAAGGGTTGGGCCCAGGCGCTAAGCCTGGAGCCTCCAAACCTAACTCCTTTTATTATCTGGTGTGCCCTTAGTCTCTAATGGGAGCTCAATGCTTCTCCGATTAGTTGCTACTGTGCACTGTCACTGTCGATGTGTCTTGATGCTTACTACTCGAAGCTTTTCACTTGTGCTCCCATAATAAACCATTGGGCTCTATGCATCGGCATGAGATGGTCGGTAGGGTTCACCCAGTCCCTTTTTCATTGGTTGTCACTCTACCAACGTGTCGATGTGCCCTGGTGCCTTCCTCCCAGATCTTTCTCTTTTTGCATTAAATCTAATCTGGCTGGCTCCAATCTTTGAGATGATGTCATAATTTCATCACCTATGCTACGTGTCAGCCTATGATAGGCAACATGTGTCACTCGGAAATGGCACCGTTAGGTACCTGAAAATGACAAAAATAACTGCCATGTGTCCTATTTTGATTAGGGCACGTAATGCTAACGTCATTAGCCCATGTCGCCTCTTGCGAGCCAATAATATGCTACCACCTGTCCCTGCCGGTGGGGAGAGAGAAAGGGTCCTCAAGGCCTTGTTTGACATTGAATTCCTTTGTTAAATTGAAAAATCACCAGGTTCAACAACTCTTCCCTCGACTCCACACCTTTGTGGTTTGTAGTTTTGGGTGGAGTGATCCTAGGGTGGATCTCCGTTGTTGATCTATGCTATCAACTGTGAGAGAAACCACTTCCCGTGACCACAAAGACCTCTATATTGTTGTCAGAAAATTTCCACATTGTCCAACGCTTTCCTCTCGACGCTTAGCCGTGTGCACCCTAAAAAAAATTTCAGCCTACCACTCTGTTAGGTGGGATCTGTTATCACTCAGGTTGTTCCCCAAAAAATCTGAGAAAAGGGAATACGGTCGAGGTAAGCACTAACCAGTCTTTTAGCTGCAGATTCTAGCCAATCTGCAACCAGAGAGGGCTCTCTCTTTATGATCTAGATTTGTTTTGCTATATGTTAGGCTAGTTATGAAGCACAAGTGTTTGTTTGGTGTTTGGAAGGTGACATCCAATAAAACAGAGCTGCAAAGTATGAGAAGTTTAGACCATTGGGTTAATGGAGTAAGTGAGAATGAATTTATGGGTATGGTTTCTTAGGCAAAAGGAGGAACTACAGAGCAAGATAATTAAACATAGAACAATTTTCAAGCTGGAATAAGATGAAATGAAGTCAGGGAATGAAAGACAATTAAGAATCTTTCATTATGCTAACAGAGCGAAAATGAGTAAATACTACCAAGGAGCAGTTAAGAATTCCTTAATTATATTTTGAGTGTAAGAACGATGGAGATAGGAGCAGTCAAGAATTCCTGCCTATGCTAGTCCTGAAGAAAACATAAAAATTGACAGGAATTGAACACAGAGTACAGCAAAGTAAATTCTGGGCTATTCTTTTTTCCTGCAATTCAAAACATGATATATAGATGATATATAAAACATAAGAACAGTAAAACAAGAGTTAAAAAGACTTATTGATCCATGAGGTAATGCGAGAATTCTGTAACATATTCTTCTGCCATTAATTCCACAACCATCAAGTTCATTAGCAAAGCATTCCAATAATATTTATTCAGAAGAGTTCTCAAAATTTACAACGCAGGTCCAGAATGATATTCACCAACCAACAACAATACATCTCTAGAGGAGGTATTTATACAAAAAGAGTTACAAAATATCTCATAGAGAAAATATCAAGCATTAACTTTATCCATCTACTTCTTCAAAGGTAGTAAATGACATTGAAAACAGAGCGCAATGAATGTAGGAGTAACTCCGCTGTACTGGCTGCCTTAGGTGGTCTGATATATTTGACTTTTTGACTTAATAAGTCAGCTGGTAGATGTCTCTTTAATTTGCGTTCATGTGTTGCTGTCCCGGTCCTCCCATTTGTGCCTAATTTTGCTTTAATGCGTTTTGGCGTGAATTCCTTTCTCTATTGTTTTCATTTTTCTGATAGGTGGCATGTGCATTAAATTTGATTAAATGTAGATGATCAAAAAGAGAGCTAAAATTACCTTGGTAAAAACTCTAACATGACCTGCCACCATTGGTTTGTTGGCAACTAGTGTCTTTGTAGTTTTATCAATGTTTCATCAGCTTCAGTATACCTGTAGTAATTGGGTTGGACTTCAAAAAGATGTGTTATTTCATGCTTGATAAAGAACAGATTTTCCAACTTGTCATATAAGCTCTTTCCAGTGGGAGGTGCTATGTCTTCTGAAGTGCTTGAGGATGCTGTGATCTGATTGGTAACATATGTATTAACCCTATGAGCATACTGTTCATGTGCCAATAGTCTCTGATTGCTGGTCAATAAGCTGGGTAACCCTTTCCTCTGCAAGACTGCAAACTTTTCTGTAAAGGCATTTATTTCTGTCTGCATTTCTGGGCACTTTCTTTCCATATTTTTTACAAAATTCCTCATGGTCAGCACCTTTTTCACTGTCAAAATGGTGCTTGTTCTGTCCTTGATATCGAGAGCTGCTAGTTGTTCCCTGGTGTGTGTTCAAAAAATGAATTAGTCTATTGGCTTGTTCGGGCATGTTTCCTAATAATGCTCTAGCCTTTTGAATCTCAACTTGAGCTATTTCTATCAATTCAATTTGCTCATGGACTGTTTGGATTGATCTCCACTAATCAGTGATGGACTGGCCAATTTTAGTCCACAAAATTGTCTTGATTTCTGATAGGGTTTTATGAAGAGTAAGGTCTTTCTCTAGGGATTTTACCTTATTTTCCAGGGCCTTCACCTCTCTTGTTTTTTCAGCCACAGTTATTTTTTATTTATCATAGCTTACCTCTAACTTGGCTAGTTTTTCTTTGGCTTCCTTTAGCTCTGCCATTTGGAGTTCTAAAGCCTTTATTTCCTTCATCATCTCTTCCATGCTCAGGCTGGTATCTGGTACTGCTGTTGTTGCTGCTGTAGTTGTTGTTGAAGTTGAGGTACCTACTGTTGATGCTGGGACAGGGGGAGGGACTGCTGCTATAGTTGTAGGAGGAGCTGTTGTGCTTATTGAAGTTGTTTCTGGTGGCTGGGAGGTCGACACTCCCTGCTTTCCTTGTAGTGCTTCCTCCAATGCCTTCTCTGTTTCTACTAATCTCTCATTCATCCTCATCAGTAAACCCATCACGTCCTCCTCTTCTTTTTGCTGTGCAACTTCTGTGGTTTGTGGGTGCATTGTAATGGGCAGCTTGAGCTGCTTCCTAAGAACTGCAATATCTTCTTCTTTCTTCTTTATTAATGCCTGGATGCCCTTGGGATCCTCGGGATCATGTCCCAGCTTAATAATAATTTCCTCCAAGGATTTGATCCTGTTATCCTTGGCTAATGAGGAGGCCTTCTCCAACTCTAATTGGGCAGAGGTATTGTGTAATGAATTCTGCAATTTGTGAGCTAATAATGCTTTGTCTGCCAAGGTGGAGTACACCATTTCTTCGGTTTTTTTATGTAATTCAAACTGGTCCATTGAGTAGATGTCTTTAGAGAGAACTTCCAGATTGGTCCTGATATAATCAGCAGCTGACTGTGGCTGCTGCATTGTGGGCCTGAAGTGACTCAGAGTCATTTTTCCTTCTTGAATATCATAGGCTTCCATTAGCCTTTGTTGATTTGTGGGAGCCATTCTCAGCAATTGATTATAAAGTTGGACCTTTATTGGGTCATTTCTAGCCTTTATTTCAGTAAAGGCTTTCTTGATATCCGAGCCTTGTTTGCTCTGTGGCCTGGTGGATGTAACCTCCACACCATGCTGCCTCTCTTGCTCTTGCTGATATGAGCTAGTTGATGTTTCAAAAATTGGAGGAATCTGCTGTTCAATTGTTCCCTCACCCCTTTATTCATGTCCCTGGTTAATGAATCTGTCAAAAAAATTGAATTACCTGGGATCCACTCAACTTCAAAATCAAACTGTTGGAACCAAATCTGCCATGCAAGAATTCTTCCTTTTGCAATCTGTCTTGATATTTTGGCAGATAAGAAATATTTAAAATTCTTGGAGTCTGTTCGTATTAAAAATTTCACGGGAGTAAGATATAACTCAAACCTTTGTATCCCATTGAATATAGCCAATGTTTCTTTTTCTGCTATGAAATAATTCTTTTGGCTGGGTGTGAATTCACCCGATGCATAGGCACAAAGTTTTTCTTCACCTTTCTCCCTTCGTTCAAGAAGAATGGCTGCCCAAAAATTTAAAGAAGCATCAGTTTGGAGAATAAGCAGACCATCACCTGGTGGCTGGAGCTTTGGCAATTGCTGACATTCTGCTTTCAATTGTTTAACTGCTGCTGTTGCTTCTGGTGACCATCCCTCTTTGAGATGTTTCCTGATTGGGGTTGTTTTCTCTGTCAAATTTGGGATGTACTTGTGAATGTAATTCAGGACTCCTAAGAATCTTTGAATTGTTTTTGTATCTTTCAATTCATCTGGAAACTGTGTCAATTTAGTTAATACATGTGGTTGCATTTGAATTGCACCATTGACTACATTAATTCCCAGAAAATCTATACTATCTTGAAACAACATCATTTTCCTTTCTGATAAAACTATGCCATGCTGCTGAACTTCTTTTAGAAAACTTTCTAAATTATCTAAATGGGTTTTTACATCTGGACTATGAATGAGAATGTCATCACTATATGTGACAATAAAATCATATTTGGAAAAAATGAAATCCATTCTTCTTTGGAAGAATGCAGGGGTGTTTTTTAAACCAAATGGAACAACTTTCCATTGGTAAAATCTGGCAGGGAAAATAAAAGTAGTTTTATGCATGTCTTCTTTCTGTATTTGAATTTGATAATATCCAGACTTCATATCAAATTTGTTGAATACCTTGCTGTGTTGTATCTTCTGCAGTATGGTTTCTGGCCTTGGCAGTGGATAACTAAAACTCTGAGTGATTGCATTGAGGGGTTTGTAATTTATCACCATTCTAGGTTTACCCCTAACTATCTCGGAATGATTTCTTACCAGAAACGCTGAAAAAGCGTAATGAGGCTGACTTGGCTCGATGAGCTGTATTTGTAGCAATTCTTTAATTTGTCTTTTTATTTCTTGCTCATCTGAGGGAGTGCAGGGAATCAACTTCCCCTTGACTCCGTTATCATGCAAGGTTACTATTTCTTGCATTGGACTTTCTGCTTCCCAAGACTGTTGGGGATTTTCTGAGAAACTTTTAAGAAGTCTTTTGTGGATATCCATTTGTTTTGTAGACCAATTAGGATCTATGCATGCCATTTGTTTTCCTTTGGATTCTGCTCTTGATTCATAAATCTATAGAACTTCTTGCCAGTCGTCAGAATCCTTAATTGGCTTTCTGGTTCCCACCCTTTTCTGGCTATTTTCATGTCTTGCTTCTGAATTTGGAATAAATAGTATAGGTACAACAATAGCTTTCTTTTTCAGGTTTATAATCAGCTTGTCTTGGCTGATCGTTACTAGAAGCACAAAATTTAAGAATGGCATTCCCAACATTAAACTAGCTGAGGGATCAAAATGTTGTATTGCAGAGATCTTAACTATACCCGCCCCAAATTTTAATGGAATATTATCTACATAATGAGTTAAACTCACCGATCCTCCTATGGTTTCAGAAACCAATATATTTTGCAAGGGTTTCCAAAGAGATTTAAATAAAGATGGTCTAGACAAATTATTTGATCCACCGGTATCTATGAATGCATCAACATATATCCATTCATTTTTTACTTGAACTTGAACCGGGATATAAATAAGGCTATTAGTCTTGACTATCTTTTTTAACAAAGTATGTTCTTCTGTCTTAGTAATCTCTGGTTTTGGTAGACTGGTAGAGGCTGTGGTTCTTTTCTGAAATGGACAAAAAGAATTTACTTCTGGAAAAGGTAACATAGTTTGCTTACCTTTGTTTTCTGACTGTTCTGACTGTGAGCTTTCTGATTCATCCTCTGAAACATCTGTTGTTTCGCTAGTGACTTCACTGTCACTTTCTTCTTCTTCACTGTAGTGGAGCTCTTCTGAAAACTCATCCTCTGAACAGGAAAAACATAAATTTATCTTCTGAACACATTTTTCTTCTTCTTCCGCATCTGATATTTCAGTCAAAATATATACAGCTGAAATATCATCTTGTAATTCTACTATGGACCAATCATCTTGAAACTCTTCGATATCTATACAAGCTTTAAGCTTACTTGATGAATTTTGCGGGCACTTTCATGCAAAATGTCCTTCCTTTTTACAAATGAAACAAGAATTATTATTTCTTGGTCTTGATCTTTTCTTCAAAAATTTATACTTGTGGAACGACTTTCTTGTGTTTGAGACTCTCTTGGGTTTAAATCTACCATACCTTTTTATTTTCTTCTTCTTTTGGAATGGTGTCCATGGTAGCATTATTTTGCAGACATCTGAACTGGGTGTGATGTCATGCGCCTTCTTTTGCCAGCATAAGTATTTAACTTTCTCTATAATTCTGAAAAGAAGGTCAACCCAATAAACTTGATCTAGTCTTTTGTTTTGTACATATAGATCTTTCATAATGAGGTCTCCTAGGTTGCCTGGTAATTATAACAAAAAAGAATTTTTTTGAGCCACATCATTTGAGAGATTAGCTTTAAAAACCTTAGCAATGAAATCTTTACTGAATTGGTCAAAGTATTTCAAATCTTTTAACTCCATTCGACTAAGATCTGTTATCAATTGCTTTTTCTCATCAACTGGTTTTGGCACAAATTGTGTCTTCAGCAATAATTCTAATGTGGACAGTCCGGCTTCCATAACGACTCTTCTCTCTTCCTCTGATGGTCCCATCCACCAATCATAGACTATACCAGTCATGCGTTTTTCTGCTAGGACCATAATGGATACATTATCCAATTTTGTTGTGACCTGCATCTGATACAAAGCACCTATCCAAATCCGGATTGATTCTCCAGGATTTGAAGAATTATCCAAATCTAAGATATAGCCACTTGTGTTAGCAGCATACAGATCTTCTTCAACACATGGATACGTATTGACTTCTTTCAGTATATGAAGCTTATTCTGATTATTTATGGATGGCAAGATGAAAAAAGGGAATTTAGAGGCAGCTTGTTCTAAGGTCATCACTTCCTTTTTTGAAACAAAGGGTTTATCTGTTTTATATGTCACTGGTTAACTTTCTGTTGTTCTTAGAAGTGGATTCTTCTGCACTGGTTGTAGTTACTGCTTCTTTTGATTCTTCTTCTTCTTCTTGATCTCAATAATTGGGTGCACTCATATCTATGTGAAACTTGGGAATTTCTTTGGCCTTCTTCTTCTATCTCTTCTTCTTCTTTCTTCCTTTTCTAGCTTTTCTGATTGTTGCTCATCATAGAGCAATTTCATATTAGCATTTATCAGATCAGCTTGTTTTCCTAAGTCATCTAGAACATCTTCAGCGTGAGCACACCAAGTGGTTAGATAGTTTCCTATCTGGTATACTTGGTCCATATCATTTGGATTTTGTGAATTTTGTTCTAGTAATGGAGCACAGTCAGCTCTTGTTGCTGGCTGTCTAGTATTGGACGAAGAAGTACTGAACTTTGTTTTAGGCGGTCATTTTCCTCCTTTTACAAATCTGTGATTTGCAAACTGGAATTCCTCTACAGGTAGAGTAGTATTGACATATGTTCTAAACATTTCATTTACAACAAAGAAAGGTTTTTCTTCTGGTATGTACAACTGGTTTGTAGACAGCAGTGTACTGGTGGAAGAACTAGCTTCATCTGGTAAAGGGATGTTCCGGTAAAAAGATTTTCTTCCACTAACAGGAGGTTGTTCATTTTATGAGATTGCTGGTAACACATGTTTTTCTGCATTTAATTTGGTTTAATTGCCAAATTTCGCTGCCAAAACTGACAGTTCCGTTGTTCTGAGCTTAAGCTCCTTTCACTCACTCCCTTTCCTGCTTCTTTGGCATAAGATCGAGTCTCCACAACCATCGTCTTATGCCCTAGGCACTAAGCCCTTTCAAGTCCTGTCGGGAGCCTTTTTCTTTTGTTAACAACTCCACGTTGTTGGTCACGCCTCTACGCGAGGCGACCACCCATTAGTGCAAAGGTTGGAGCTCCCAAGTCCCAACTTTTTTATTAGTTGCAATTTTTAACAACTTACGAGATTCTGGGTTCCGAGCATGATCCCACATTCTGTTGTTGTCACACCCTTGGTCATGTTTCTACGTGAAACAACCAAGGGATAGATCCAGGCGCTTAGCTTGACACCTCACAAGAGCCTCCGTGACTCTATTCTCTATGTCTTGGGTTCATTTCTATGTGAAATGACCCAAGGGTTGGGTCCAGGCGCTAAGCCCAAAGCTCCCAAACCCGACTCCTTTTACTATCCACCACACCCCTGGTCTCCAATGGCTGCACGATGCCTTATGCAAGCGCGTAACTCCTAGCCTCTTCTATCCCGAAACTTTGGTTGTATGCACCATAATTCACCCACTGGCGTCATACCTCCCGATTGACGTGTATGTGGGGATCGCCCAACGCTTCTCTAATTGGTTTCTGTTGTGCATTGTCACCACCGACTTGTCCTAATGCTTTCTTCTCGAAGCTTTTCACTTATGCTCCCATAATAAATCGTCGAGTTCTATTTGTCGAGATGAGCTAGCTAGTAAGGTCCTCCCAATGCCTTTTTCATTAGCTTCCACTCTGTCAACATGTCAATGTGTCCCAGTGTCTACCTACTAACACTTCTTCTTTCTGCGCTAAATCTAATCTGTCAAGCTCCAATCTCTGGGATGACATCATATTGACGTCACCTATGCTACGTGTCGGCCTATGATAGACAACACATGTCACTCGGAAACGACCCCTTTAGGTACTTGAAAACACCAAAAATGACTGCCACGTGTCTTGCTCTGATTGGGCCATGTCCTACTGACGTCATAAGCTCACGTTGTCTCCTGTGAGCCAATAATATGATGCCATCTGTCCTTGCCGGCGAGGAGAGAAAACGAGTCCTTAAGGCCTTGTTTTGCGTTGAATTCCTTGGTTAAATCGGAAAACCATTGGGTTCAACAACTCTTCCCTCGACTCCACTTTTGTTTGGCTTGATATTTTTGGCTTCTCTTGATCTTGGGTTGCATCTCCCCCATTTGATCTATGTCGATTCATTCTGCAGGAAACCACTTCTGTTGACAACATCAGCCTTATGTGTAGGTGCTGTCGGAAAGCTGCAATTTCGACACTTTCCTATTGGTCCTTAGCCAATGCCCTAAACTAACTTTAGGGTGCACTATCGGGTTGGCTTCACCTGCTCAATTGCATTCCCAAAACTTTAATTCCACCATATCTGAAGCTCCTAAGCTCCCGCATTTGGCTACTTTTATCGGGATGGCATCACCTATCTCCATCTGAGTCTTAAGCTACCAATTACAAATGGTTGCCTTAAAGTCCTGTAAAGAGTCTAGTCCACTTGTGGATTTCTTCAGTTTTGGTCAAGTTATGCAACCTATCACCATTCAGTGCTCACTAAAGTCGCATTCTCCCAATGCCAAATTTTTCAAAAATTCCTTAAGAATTACTTTAAGAAGTAAATATGCCTTCTAGGGTTTACACTATCTGCCATCCAAGGAATTATGATTTCACCAAGCATTGGTCATCTCGAATGAAAGCAACCATATCACCTGAAAATTCATATTTTTCAAAACTGAATTACCTGCTAAGGGATTTCATCAACATATACTCTACCACAATGAGTTTTCATCCTTTGAAATGACATATAGGTTGTTGTCAGCGCTCCTCTTTTGAAGCCTCCAAAGGTAACTCCTTTGGATTACCAAGCTCTAGGGCCTTGCTTGAGACAATACTAAAGGGTTCTTAATCTTCATACATAATCTAGTTGCTACTGTGCGTTGAAAGACTATGGATGTCCTTGAAACTTCCTCTTGAAGCTTTTCACTTGTTCCAAATAACCATTTGGGCTCTATGCATCGGCATGAGATGGTCGGAAGTCTTCACCCAGTCCCTTTTTCATTGGTTGTCACTCTACCAACCTGGCCTTATTTCTGGTACCCTTCCTCCCAATCTTTCTCTTATTGCATTAAACCCACTTTGGACTGACTCCAATCTTGGAACAAGTCCCAATTTGATTTCACCTATGTCCTATTTGTCAGCCTTTATCCAATATGATCTTGACTCTTAAACAATACCTTTGGTTCCTCCATGACAACAGTGCAACTGCCCGTGTGGGGGAATCCTACAACCTGATTCTTGTCTGCAATGCTAGAATTTCATTAACCAATAATCTGATCAACTTGCGAGTAATGTTATGCTACCACCTGTCCCTGCCGGTGGGGAGAGAGAAAGGGTCCTCAAGGCTTTCTTGTTTGACATTGAATCCTTTGTTATTGGTTCATCACCAGGTTCAACAACTCTTCCCTCGATCCACACCTTTGTGGTTTGTAGTTTTGGGTGGAGTGATCCTAGGGTGGATCTCCGTTGTTGATCTATGCTATCAACTGTGAGAGAAACCACTTCCCGTGACCACAAAGACCTCTATATTGTTGTCAGAAAATTTCCACATTGTCCAACGCTTTCCTCTCGACGCTTAGCCGTGTGCACCCACAAAAAAAAATTTCAGCCTACCACTCTGTTAGGTGGGATCTGTTATCACTCAGGTTGTTCCCCAAAAAATCTGAGAAAAGGGAATACGGTCGAGGTAAGCACTAACCAGTCTTTTAGCTGCAGATTCTAGCCAATCTGCAACCAGAGAGGGCTCTCTCTTTATGATCTAGATTTGTTTTGCTATATGTTAGGCTAGTTATGAAGCACAAGTGTTTGTTTGGTGTTTGGAAGGTGACATCCAATAAAACAGAGCTGCAAAGTATGAGAAGTTTAGACCATTGGGTTAATGGAGTAAGTGAGAATGAATTTCTGGGTATGGTTTCTTAGGCATAAAAGGAGGAACTACAGAGCAAGATAATTAAACATAGAACAATTTTCAAGCTGGAATAAGATGAAATGAAGTCAGGGAATGAAAGGCAATTAAGAATCTTTCATTATGCTAACAGAGGGAAAATGAGTAAATACTACCAAGGAGCAGTTAAGAATTCCTTAATTATATTTAGAGTGTAAGAACCATGGAGATAGGAGCAGTCAAGAATTCCTGCCTATGCTAGTCCTGAAGAAAACATAAAAATTGACAGGAATTGAACACAGAGTACAGCAAAGTAAATTCTGGGCTATTCTTTTTTCCTGCAATTCAGAACATGATATATAGATGATATATAAAACATAGGAACAGTAAAACAAGAGTTAAAAAGACTTATTGATCCATGAGGTAATACGAGAATTCTGTAACATATTCTTCTGCCATTAATTCCACAACCAGCAAGTTCATCAGCAAAGCATTCAATAATATTTATTCAGAAGAGTTCTCAAATTTACAACGCAGGTCCAGAATGATATTCACCAACCAACAACAATACATCTCTAGAGGAGGTATTTATACAAAAAGAGTTACAAAATATATCATAGAGAAAATATCAAGCATTAACTTTATCCATCTACTTCTTCAAAGGTAGTAAATGACATTGAAAACAGAGCGCAATGAATGTAGGAGTAACTCCGCTGTACTGGCTGCCTTAGGTGGTCTGATATATTTGACTTTTTGACTTAATAAGTCAGCTGGTAGATGTCTCTTTAATTTGCGTTCATGTGTTGCTGTCCCGGTCCTCCCATTTGTGCCTAATTTTGCTTTAATGCGTTTTGGCGTGAATTCCTTTCTCTATTGTTTTCATTTTTCTGATAGGTGGCATGTGCATTAAATTTGATTAAATGTAGATGATCAAAAAGAGAGCTAAAATTACCTTGGTAAAAACTCTAACATGACCTGACAATTGGTTTGTTGGCAACTAGTGTCTTTGTAGTTTTATCAATGTTTCATCAGCTTCAGTATACCTGTAGTAATTGGGTTGGACTTCAAAAAGATGTGTTATTTCATTCTTGATAAAGAACAGATTTTCCAACTTGTCATATAAGCTCTTTCCAGTGGGAGGTGCTATGTCTTCTGAAGTGCTTGAGGATGCTGTGATCTGATTGGTAACATATGTATTAACCCTATGAGCATACTGTTCATGTGTCAATAGTCTCTGATTGCTGGTCAATAAGCTGGGTAACCCTTTCCTCTGCAAGACTGCAAACTTTTCTGTAAAGGCATTTATTTCTGTCTGCATTTCTGGGCACTTTCTTTCCATATTTTTTACAAAATTCCTCATGGTCAGCACCTTTTTCACTGTCAAAATGGTGCTTGTTCTGTCCTTGATATCGAGAGCTGCTAGTTGTTCCCTGGTGTGTGTTCAAAAAATGAATTAGTCTATTGGCTTGTTCGGGCATGTTTCCTAATAATGCTCTAGCCTTTTGAATCTCAACTTGAGCTATTTCTATCAATTCAATTTGCTCATGGACTGTTTGGATTGATCTCCACTAATCAGTGATGGACTGGCCAATTTTAGTCCACAAAATTGTCTTGATTTCTGATAGGGTTTTATGAAGAGTAAGGTCTTTCTCTAGGGATTTTACCTTATTTTCCAGGGCCTTCACCTCTCTTGTTTTTTCAGCCACAGTTATTTTTTATTTATCATAGCTTACCTCTAACTTGGCTAGTTTTTCTTTGGCTTCCTTTAGCTCTGCCATTTGGAGTTCTAAAGCCTTTATTTCCTTCATCATCTCTTCCATGCTCAGGCTGGTATCTGGTACTGCTGTTGTTGTTGCTGTAGTTGTTGTTGAAGTTGAGGTACCTATTGTTGATGCTGGGACAGGGGGAGGGACTGCTGCTATAGTTGTAGGAGGAGCTGTTGTGCTTATTGAAGCTGTTTCTGGTGGCTGGGAGGTCGACACTCCCTGCTTTGCTTGTAGTGCTTCCTCCAATGCCTTCTCTGTTTCTGCTAATCTCTCATTCATCCTCATCAGTAAACCCATCACGTCCTCCTCTTCTTTTTGCTGTGCAACTTCTGTGGTTTGTGGGTGCATTGTAATGGGCATCTTGAGCTGCTTCCTAAGAACTGCAATATCTTCTTCTTTCTTATTTATTAATGCCTGGATGCCCTTGGGATCCTCGGGATCATGTCCCAGCTTAATAATAATTTCCTCCAAGGATTTGATCCTGTTATCCTTGGCTAATGAGGAGGCCTTCTCCAACTCTAATTGGGCAGAGGTATTGTGTAATGAATTCTGCAATTTGTGAGCTAATAATGCCTTGTCTGCCAAGGTGGAGTACACCATTTCTTCGGTTTTTTTATGTAATTCAATCTGGTCCATTGAGTGGATGTCTTTAGAGAGAACTTCCAGATTGGTCCTGATATAATCAGCAGCTGACTGTGGCTGCTGCATTGTGGGCCTGAAGTGACTAAGAGTCATTTTTCCTTCTTGAATATCATAGGCTTCCATTAGCCTTTGTTGATTTGTGGGAGCCATTCTCAGCAATTGATTATAAAGTTGGACCTTTATTGGGTCATTTCTAGCCTTTATTTCAGTAAAGGCTTTCTTGATATCCGAGCCTTGTTTGCTCTGTGGCCTGGTGGATGTAACCTCCACACCATGCTGCCTCTCTTGCTCTTGCTGATATGAGCTAGTTGATGTTTCAAAAATTGGAGGAATCTGCTGTTCAATTGTTCCCTCACCCCTTAGGTTGTCTGCTGTCTCTTCCGCCAGTTCCTCTTCAGAGTAAGGATTTAACCTTTTCCTCTTTTCCCCTTGTTGTTCTGCTGATCCACCTATGGGCGTGTCTTCCTGCCTGTCTCTCTTCTTGGCTCTTTTCTCATTGAAAGGAGTTTGTAACACAGGGATTTCAGGTACCTTTGTTTGTGTTGAAGGACCTTTGCCTTTGGATGTCCTTGCAGGTGGAATACTCTCTTGGGTAGGTTGTTGTGAAGTTGTAGCAGATGATGTGCCCGCTCCAATGTGTTGAGGCAATATGAAAGGGACCTGTCAAAAAGAGTCCAGGTCAAGTGTTTTTTCAAGCCCTTTCATTGTTTTTTTCTAATTTCTCTTCTTCAGAAATCTCTTCAACTAGTGTGTCTTCTACCCATTCTTGTTGACTAGCGTATTGTTGAATTTCAGGGATTTTGTGGTGAACATATCCTGTAAGTTTGTTTTTGACTCTTCTAGAACTTACGAAATGTTCAGGGTCATATGGTGACCAATGAAAACTTTGTTTCAGCATAAGTTGATCCCTTAAAATCTTATCTGCTTCTTCCCATGCTTCTTCCCTTTTATTGAAGATAAAAGGGCCCAATTGATTTCTTATCTTGAGCTGTGCCTTTTTCCTAGCACCATAGAAATGAGTCAAATCTGAACTGATAAATTGCCGGAAGTATTCCAGGGCAAAGAGTCTCATAGGGACATGCTTTGGAAGCTTATAGGGGGATAATTCACAGCCATAAATCCTGATCACTATGTGATTTTGGTAAAAATACCAGTCACCAATACTGTAGTCCTTTGAGAGATGTAGAATTTTCTACATTTCAGCAGTGAGCCTGGCAGGAGGAGTTGTCAATAATAAGGAAGTGGCTGGATATATGAACAAGTCAATAAACTCACAATATGTATAAGGGGAGTTATGGACTTCATGGAATACTGAGGTCCAGAACATTATAGACCTCCTTTCTCCTTTGAGGTCCAATCTTCTAAGAGAAATTTGAAAGTTATCAGGTTGATAGTACAACAACAAATGATAGATGTAGGATGTGTATTTGAACACTCTTTCTCTGTCCAAGCTCATGAATTGCTCATGGATTTTATTACCTATGAAGGTGGCATAATCATATTTGACAGCAGGGGGCTATCCGGGAGTAAATATGGACATCAACACTAAGACAATCTCATCAATATGCTCACTGGTTTTGAAACCCAAGATATAGGAAATCATATCAGTAATGAGTGTTCCAGCTTCATTGAACCAGACTTGATTAAAAGGAGGTGGATTCCTGGGCTGGCGATCTGGTTTCATGAATAATTGAGCAATTCTGGTAATCTTTGAACTGGGCAGTTTGGCACCTTGGTCAAGCAAGAGTCCCATGGTGAGGGGGGCCGGAGGCTAAGTTGGCTTAAAGTTCAACATCTCATTAATGGATTGAGGGGTAATATAGAAGAGGACAGTCCCAGATGGAGCCATAACTGCTCTTTGTGTGGGGTCATAATTTGCACAGCATAAATGGATGAAATCAGGGAGCACATTTACTGAAGGGAGGTAATAGATAGGCATGTTGGACTCCCATATTCCAAAAACATCAGTGTTGCTTCTGTAGCTATTTCTAATTTCACAAAAGGCTTGCAAATGAGGCTTGTCACCCACCATATCCCTAATTTGGAAATCTCTGTCAGCAAGGGGCATCCATTCCAATTCCTTATGTGGTGCATTCAAGGGGGCAACATTTAGGGCTACTGGAGCCTCCATGCTTCAACTGTCTGTGTTTTTTTTAAAGTTTGGGTCTGTGCAACAACAAAAAACAAAATACTGGCTTTGAGGTTTTTCTCAGGAAATTGTAGATTGAGTTTTATTTAGAAATCACCTCACTGGGTAAAATTCATAGAAAAAACAAAGTTTGCATAGTTTAGTCAGAAATTTGGATTAAAACAGTGGTAATGGTGCTCCTTTTGCAGGTGTTTTGACAAATTTAACTCAATATTTGGGCGTTTTTTGGTGATTTTGCAGGTGGAAAAGGCTTGAATTCTAGTTTAATGGGCAATTTTGCAGAGGAAAACAGAACTCACAAGATTTCTTTGGAAAAATGGGTAAAATAGTGATTTATAATGCAGAGGTTTGTAGGCAGCAGCGCATTTTAACTTGAATTTTAGTTTCTTTGGGCGCTTTTTACAGAAAACTCAGAAAAACAGGGTTTATGAGCGAATTACGGGTAAATACCTGTTCTATGTGTTAGCACTTGAAATTTCACCTCAGGCTGAGAAAGGTAAACTTCAAGGTAACATCAAACCACTTAGCCTCGTAGCTAGCCCTACGGGGCAGGAGAGGGCGCTCTCCGGTCTATCTCAGTAAAGATCTTCAATGGGCGAGATGAAAAATAGGAAAACACTGATTTTAGGCTAGTAAACTGATCAAGTTAAATTTGGGATTTTTAAAGTTTTGGTGGAAAATTGGGGAATGGCAATTTCGGGTGCGGGGATTGGACACAGTTTTCGCAAGGGTTTCTTTGGGGCGAGGTAGGAAACAGTATTGATGCCTTTGATAGAGATGGATGGATGAGAATGACCGATGAGGAGTTAAGGAGAGCAAGCAATAACCTTGAATTCCCCTTAAACAGTTGAAAACATTGATATTAAGCAAACTTAAAAGCAGAGCATGACAGTCATGAGTTCTACTTTAACACTTCATTTGCCTAATTTGCAGAAGGAAAAGTAAGGAAATGATTCACATAACACACTTACAAGTACAAAGAGAAACACACCATCAATACATGTGACCACAAGAATCCCAAAAAGGACTGCAAAACCCTGGTCTTCCTTTGCCAAAAATTGCAGAGATACAGTGAATAATACAATAAGAGCTTCTCCCTCAAGAGTCCAACCATGAAAATGAGCAAGAAAGTACATAATATAGGCCATCTAACATCTTTCACTGCCTCTAGGGGTCGAGCTCATCCTTCTAGGAGCTGTTTCAACCAATTGTAAACTAAGCACTGAAAACTAGGCAATCAAAACAACTTGCCTCTATAAGCTAGGAAACCAATTCATTCATTAAATGCATGCTATTTCATGAATGAATCTTCTAGAGAAGGTAAATAAGTGTCATATCAACATGAAAATACATAATTTACATCAAAGAGGGTGAAAAATCCCATCAAAAGTCAAAACTAGTAAAAGCTGGGCGAATCCATGAGCTGTAAGTGAAAAATTGTGAAAATTGCCTGATGGGTCGCGCACATTTCCTGGACGGGTCGCGCGCCTTTGGAGGCCCTTTTGAGGCACTTTCAGGTGTCCAAATAAGGCAAACGTGGGCTTTTTGGAAAGCTCTGGATGTCTACTTTCCAACCCAAGTGGAATTTCTGAATTTGGTTATCATTTGCCCCTCCAAAATTGCAATCTCCCAAGACTGCTCCCCGTGTGTCAAAAATGTGGCAGAAAGTCATTTTTTGCTTGTTTTTTGACTTTCTGGAGGCCCAAAACTTGGTGAAATTTCTTAGTAATGGCTGAGCAAGTGTAACTTTTCATGACAAATCCAGAAATGCTGAGTTTTTCCAAAATGGAGTTGCCAATCGAAAGGGTCGCGCCCGTCAGGGAGGAAAACTTGTTTTTTACCCAAAAAACAAAAAAGACCCAAAATACTCAAAAAATTTTGGAATTTGTGCTGGAGTTGAGTTATCTAGTACCATGCTCCTTCAAAGAAGCCTCAGCCAAGATGTGGAGGGGGTCGGGCCTTTTCCTTCATTTTTGTGCTTTGGCCAACTTCCTTTGGAGCACTTTCATTTTCGCCTTGCATACATGCATCCGCGCCCAATAATGATTTTTCATATTCCTGAACAAGTCCTTATCTTGGTTGGCCTTGGCCAACAACCTCTCCAAATGAGCATTGACCTGGAGAAGCATAGCCTCTCGCTCAATAGGTACCAAATCGTCGGGTCTCTTTCGAGCCAAGTTGCGGTCCTCATGAATCCTCCACAACTCATCAAGATTGTGCTCATCCTCCAACTGCTTGTTGCGCTACTCTAAATAGGTGATCGTCCATTGCGCCCCTTCCAATCTTCGCTGCCATGAATCATTTTCAGCTCTTAGGTGCTGAATGATCTCCTTTGACTCTAGGCTAGGAGAACTAATATCAAGGTCTACCACCTCTATGTCTGGAACACCTGATGGCCCCTCATCAATCCTGGGCTGTTTTCCCCTCTCTGATACCTGTGCTGCTGTCGGAGATGAGGCCCCTTCCACCTGATGTGGAGATAACACTCGTGGTGCTAATGAAGAAGGCGAGACCCCTTCCACCTGGTGTGGAGAAAATACTCGCCGAGCTGCTGCAAATAAGGCCCTGTGGCCTCTCTGATAAGTGACCAATGGAGGAGAGCTGACATGTCTAGTCTCATGGATATCATGCTGCTGTGATGGTCTTCCCTCCTCATGAACAATCTCAGGATGTGGTGGTGGTGCTGTGAAAAACTCATGAGAGATAAACTCTTCCCATGGGATGCCCTGCTGTGCCAACTGATGTATGACCACAAGCTGAATCAAACCATAATGATAGAGGCTCCTATATTGTTGTGTTGGGCTCTTCCTCTGCATCAAAGGCACCATCCTCTCAATATTCTGGCACAAGAAAACCGGGATGTTCATCATCCGTACCCGTGTGAAATGCATCAATAAGCGAATATGATATGAATACACAAGTGAAAATCTGCCCTCACAGGTGAAATAGCGCATGATAAGTCTCATCAATGGAGCATACTCATTCCTCAAAAATATGAAAGGAAATACACCCGTCACTTGTCTCATGAATGCAGGTTTAATGAAAGGCTCAAACTGAACATTGTCCAATATTTTGCGCTTGTTCCACACTTCTCCAACATTTGGTATCCATGTTGCTTGAGCAATCATCTCAGGTGTCAATGTAAAATCCACCCCCGCAAGGTTCACATGCCCATCATGCAAATGCAAAACAAACAAGCGAGCCAACTCCCTGTGATGCTGAATCTGAGAGATCCTCTCACAAAACTCATAAAAAGACATATAACAGAAACATGAGACTGCAATTGGACAAGCTTGCAAATCAGTCAAAGAGGTGGGCTCCTCTCTCCTATGATGATCGCTCTTTCCACCTTTGTGAGGTCTCCTCTGTACCTCAAATTCTGAAGCTGACTCATGGTCATCACTTTGCTCATAATTGGTTTCCGTTTCTGACATTGTTTTAGGAGCAAAGTGGCTGAAATGTACTGCTGTTTCTGCTTTGAAAACTGCTGATTAAAATGTTGTTTTAAAGGGACAAGAAGCACAAGGGAAATGTTAGGGAAGGGATACTTTAAAGGGAAATTGGGAATAATAATGAAACAGGGAGTTTTAGGGGAAAAATCATTGCATATACATCATTATACAATTTTACTTACAAGGATGTTATGGGAAGGTAGGGTTAGGATTTTAATTTTTTGATTTCTTGGGGAGAGGGATAGGGTTTTAGGCTCTTAGCAAATTTGGAAGGGAAGTTTAAATAAAATGATAAGGAATATGTAATGGGAGGTGGACAATAGGAAAGAAAAGGGATACCTCAAAACAACATAATAAACCCTAGCAATGTTGACAACTTCAAGCCCAAAAGCACAATGGAGACTTTTACTTACAAATGAAGACCTTTAAAAATACAATCATGATCTTATTGAACTGTAGCAAGCGATAATTTTTCATGATTAAGGGCCTACCTTGCAAAATTTAGTAACTTGTGGTTCCTTGGCAGCTTGCTGGCGGTTTTGTGTAGAGGGAACGCTGATAGGTCGCGCGCCTCACCCAACAGGTCGCGCGCGCTTGACGGGTCGCGCCCGTTGAGAATTAACACTGGCGGAGGTGGCCTGACGGGTCGCGCGCCAGTCTCGATGGGTCGCGCGCCTCCCAAACTCACCGAATTCACTCAAACGCTCTTGCAACTGATTTCTCTATCACTTGGATGCACAATGAAGCTTGATGGAGGGAAATAGAGCCTTTATAGCCTTGCTTTGAATAAATTTCATGTCACAACCCACTTTCTAATGTTTTTCCATGACACTTTATAAACTTTGAATGCTGTTGTCTTTTTGGTTTCCTTTTGTCCTGAAATTGATTGATTTGATGTTTTCCTTGATAATTTTTTGCAGGGATAGCTTCTGAGGGGTCTTGGCAAGGGAGCCAGGGTTGTATGCTGTCCTTTGAATCATTTTGAATTTTTACAAGTTTTACAAAATTTTGTGAAATGACCTTGGCTTTAAAAACAAGGTTTTTATATCCAAGGTGAAAATTAGCTGCACAAGATAGAATCTTTCAAAGAAATACTTTGAAAATCATCCCTCTGGCTTGCTGGGCACTTATTGACCTTCAGAGACGTGACCTTGAAGATAAATTTGACCTAAACCCTAGACCTAGAAATTTTGACCTCAAGACAAGACAAATAACCTTGAAAAAGTTTAATGACTGAAACAAGAGGGGAATAAAGACACCAGCTCCTCCATCAGGGTTATGGCATGCCTAATGGAATGCAAGACACTGCTGAGACACCTACTTATGCAAATGCAAAGAGCTTTGATCGCTGATGGAGGGCTACTAGACCGACTCTAACACTATGGATGCCTGGTGCAAAATGTGGGTGGCAGACTGAGCTGAGGGGCTGAGCTACTGAGTGAATTCCCTTGGGTGGTGGATTGTAGAGTGAAAATGGCGTTTTAGACGTAAATAACCATGCAAAGATTTGCGCAGAAAAACAAATAGAAATGGACAAAAATGACGTTTAAATGACTTTTTAACAAAATTTTGATTTCGGCGGGCTTTTGGTGCGCTTTGGTCGGGTGACATCAGCATGACGCCATCTTAGTCGAGTAGCGGGGGGTACGGAAGGTGACTTGGCACTGATGTGGCAGACATGGCAGATGAAATAGTGACGAGGTGGTAGCTAACGTGGGCGCTGACGTAGGAAATGACATGGGTGCTGACGTAGGCAATGATGTGGGTGCTGACGCAGGTAAAAATGTCAGCAGTGGGAAACGGGAGGCAGTTTATGGTTTTATTGCACCGCTTTATGTACCATGGTGGTTTTGGGCCGAACGGACGCGATAAAATGTGAGGGCGACACGCGTCCTGTAGTACAGAAGGAATACCGCTTTTTATCGGGCGCTATTTTTCGGACATCGGAGGGGTTTCGATATGGATGAGAGCCGTCTGATCTGAGGGATCGGATTCGACGATTGACGGGACGAGGAGTGGGCAGGGAGGTACAGCGTGGGGCCCGGCGAAATATTTAACATTTTATATGGTTTCGCAGGGTATAAAACTTTGGTTAATGGGGGTTTGCAGGCGCGGTTATTTAATCAACCAAATGTTAATCAAATCCCAGGGTTTGTGTATGCGGAGGGGTTATTATATGGTTTATGTTGGCGGCCTTGGTTATTTGTTTAACCAAGTGTTAAACAAATCCCGATGGAGCGCGTGGAGGGTTGTTATTGGCCCCGGGTGAACCAATAGCTCCCGACAAAATTACAATATGGCCATAACTTTAGCCGCGGGGGGGTGTATTTATAATATTTTTGGGATTTTTTTATGTATTTTTACGTAGTATGGGAGGGGTTTAGTTTAGGGATCTATACAATATATGTTAGGAATTAATATGGGTTTTGAGAGGAAGTGCTAAGTTGTAGAGTTAAGAACTTAGGCTTAGGGAAATGAGAGGGTTTTTAAGCAGCAAAGTTGGATAACTTAGACTTAAGGAAAGATAAATGATTCTACACAATAAATGTGGCTTTATTCTTTAAGCAAAATATCATTTTACTTAAATCTTTATATGAAGATGGAGGGTATTTGAGAGTATTGAGTAGATCTCAATCTCTTTAGGGGAGGTTAGTGAGTAATTGTTGTGAGAGGAATGAGGGGAAGTTAGACATGCAACATCTGATTTGTCACCATATTTTGTCAAGGTAGATATGATACCTTTGAGATGAATCATCTTTAAAAGACAATATTATTCATGAACCTGCTTCTGCAACACCAAACTGCCTACCCAGCCTAATACACCTAACATTTTTTCTTCTTTCTCCTTGGGTGCATTTGAGCTAGCAAACCCTTTCTCTCTTTTGTTTTCTTTTAGCTGTCCTCCTATCTAAGTCTGCCCTTATCTCTTCCAGGGGCTCAGATTCAGCTGTTGAGCTCCCTTTGCTTCTCTACCTAACTATTTGTCTGCCAAGCTTGAACTGTTTGAACAGACTTTATTCTCTAATGCTAAAACAAGAAATTTAAACATGCACTGGCCAAGATTGAGCTATTGGGCCATCCATAAGGTGTGACAGAAGTCACTGATTGCATAATCTGAACTTGTTTGCAAAAAATAGGACAGTAGTGGCATTTTGACTAGCACACTTTCCTGGTATTTTCTTTGGGGTTCATTTTCTTTCTTTCTTGGCCAATTCATTCTTCTTGCCCTTTGATTTTTCTTTTAGGGTATACCCTATTTACATTTTTTAAATTTTGATTTTTTGAAAATATGGAACCTTTGCAGCATGTAAAGGATGACCATATTCGGCACTTCCACAGTCAATCATGAACTATGACACCTATTGGTATAGGAACCTAACAGGATCCACCCACTCAATATATCTTGACGCTTTACATTTGTGCCATATATAAATCGTTCGGGGTCTTCCCACTTCTGTACCACTGCCAAGATGGCATCATCTCGTTCCATCTATGGCCAATAAGATTGGTTCTTGCTGCTGCGCTATCTGACATGTCTACCTGAAGCTTCACATAGAGGCTCTGCCAAACTTGCCACTATACTTTGGGAATGTGTCAAACTTGGCTACGTGTCAAGGCTTCTCCAAACTCCTAACTTTGAAATATTTGGCTTGGGGTCACCAACTTTGACTGGCTCTATCTTATGATCCAAGAGGCCATTTTCGAACTTTTGCATATCACTTGAAATCTATTTTAGAGTTTTATCTATCACAGTGGGTTCCACCTTCGTTTGAGATGATCTGCTACATCAAAACTAGCTCCCAATCCTCTGCACCATTATGGTCATTTTCCCTTCTAGTGTGCTTGGAACCTACTCCATGTGGCATTTCTTGAACATTTGTGCTTTTGGTTGACACCTGTTTACATCAATGACAACTTATTTCCAACAAGCTTATCAATCTGTAGATACACAAGTGTTTCAAAGATAAATCATCAAGTTAAACCACATAAATAACGTACTCTTCATCACTGATCTAGGGACACCTTCAAACCATAGATATTTCCCTGGAAAGTGGCTAAAAATATAGATGGAAATGCGTTCAAAATAGCCTTACAACCAAACCCTTATGCTTGATGAAGGCCGAAAAAAATTGGAGAAGGTTGAAGAAAGCTTTGATCTTGCTCCAAGAGAATTACACAAATGAATCCCACTATAAGTCAAACCATAACAAAATTTTGAACTGAACTATTCCACTTGTCTAGCCTTCAGTAAACCCTGGGCCAAAATATTTCAGAGCTTTGTGCTTTATTAACTACCATTAGAATGGACGTTCAGGAATTCCTATTTATAGTTTAGGAGGGGCTCTATTAGGTATTCAAATTCCAATATTGGAGGGAAAAAATAATAGTTTAAAATTGGAACCAAGATCCCTCTAGAGAAATTGATTTGGATAATTAGGGCACCTTGAATGTCAAGGTATGGTTAAAACCCCTCATACATTAAATTTAAATATAAATTAAATATAAAAATCCATTATGTTATTTTTATGTTATTTAATTAATCGATGGTGGAGAGCCACATGTCTTGACCATTTGACCTAACCAAAGAGGAGTTTCCACATGATTACTCTTTGGGGTTTTTTTCCCATGAGTGGGGGTAGTCAACTTCAAATTGGTGTAACTCACAAACTGTGAGGTCTCTCTTGGCATGCCACATGCCACCTAAAACAACTTGACAAGGAGAATCCATCAAGGGTAATTTTTAAGGAAAATACATTGATTTGCATCTTCAAAAACCCCCAACAAATGTAGGGTATGTCTATTTCCCAAGGATTCCAAACACTAGAGATAGAGTTTCCAGCCATCCTTCAATTGCAGCTTCCAACTAATGAAATCCATACAAATATTAAGAGTGTTCATTAACTAACGTTGGCATTGATGACAATACCATTCAACAATATCCCCCTTTTTCATTGACGACAACACATATACTCCCCCTATGATAACTGCTCACCCTAACTTCATGCCTCGATCTCCTTCTCCTAATTCCTTCCCCCTCACCCCCCCTTGAAATTAATGGCAAAGGGTGACTCCCCCTAAAAATCTACCTGTTACTTGTGGACCTATAACCTGCAAGTGCTCCCCCTAAAAAAATGCTTTCCTCTATCTTCTTTCAAGATACGTATCTGCTTTGAAATGCCTTGATCAATAAATAACCTATATCCCCCTGTCATGTTGTGCTTCATACAAATTTCCACTGCTGACTCTACTTGTCAATATGGATCAACTTTGCTTTCCAAAACTGTTATTCCACTAAAATTGCCCATAATACTTCTTCATATCTTCTAAATGCTAACATGTCAAAAGATAGATCTTTTAAAAGCATAATTGCTATTATATAGACTCCACTTTTTCAATGTTCACAGAACATGAAGTTAACATTTTTATTCTTCATAATAGTGTGTGAACCAGTTCTTCAATCAGATAATCCCAAACATCAACATATTCCATTGGAGATTCATCATGTCCTTTTGCATTTACAAAACCTAAAAGCTTGACTACTAAAATTTGATTATTTTCTTGGTCTTCTTGCATCTTTTTTCTTCTACAGAATTTCTTGTACCTAATGTTAGGATTTTCCATCATGAAAGATTCCATCTTGTACCTACAATCGCGTGCTACATGTCCATAGTTATGGCATTTGTAGCATTCAACATTTGGCTTGAATGATGGAGCGATATACATATACTTTTGGCTCACAGAGTCATTGAAGTATCTGTCTTGAGTTCCTACAACCTTACTTGTAGAGTTTTGATAATTCCCTTTAAAGTTATACCTATCATAAGCTTTACAATCACTAGTCATATGTCAAAAGTTAGTACATGAAAAACAGTTACCATTAAACAAATTAGTGTACCTAAATGAGTTATCTTGTCTGGATGATCTTGTGTATTCATTCCTTCGTGGAGGTGGTACAGTCATTTGTTGATCCTTGTACTTGATTGCTTCAACATTATTCCACGGAGCCACAACATTTTTAATCTTCTTTGGTACTTCACTTTGATCGATTCTTCACTTTAATATTGTTTTTCGAAGTCTTCGATCTTGTGAATTTTTCATGTGGAGCTTTACCTTCTTCCTTTTCCTTCATCTGCAACTGAGCTAATTCTTGATCTTTCTTTCCAACATCCTACAAGTGTTCCTCTTTCCATTCCTTGAGTTTGTTGATTTTAGTAAGGGTTGCGACAAGTTCTCCTTGCTTTTGATCAATATCTTCCTGAAACCAACTTCTCAAGATTTTCCTTCTTTTTTCTGCTTCTTCTACTTGTAGCTTTAGAAGAGTGACTTTTTTTGCTTCTCTGTTAAGAATTTGTATTTTCTCCTTTTGCCTTTCATTTTCCTTTCTAAGCTTTCTAATTTCTATGAAAGATGCATCTAATTCCTTTTATTTTTTATCAACTTCAGATACGTACCTTTGACTAGATTCCTTTAGTTGTCTTTCCAGGTCTTTCTCTTTCCTTTCTACTTCCTGCACTTAGAGTTTCAAAAGAGAAACTTCTTCCTTGAGTGTGTGATTTTCCTTCTCCATGTTCTTCCATGCTTTGCGTGTATGAATTAATTCTTTTTCCTTTTCCTCTTTTGCATCTTCTTCATCATCATTGTTTGATTCTTTGATATAAGGATCCGCATGATTATCAACATCTTTATCTTGACCTATATGTTTTTGACCTTTATAGAGATCTTGAAGTTTCTCTCAAATATGTTTGGCAGATGAGTATTGACCAAATTTCACTTTTATGGTGTCTGGAAGAGTACTAAGAATTACATTCATGGATTTCATATTGTATCTTCTAGATTCTTCGATAGACGTGTCTCCAGAGACAACAAAGTGCCATACATAATATCCTTGAGTTGTCAAATAAGCTTCCATTCTATCTTTCCGGAATACAAAAATTAATTCACTGAACATAGGAATTGAACCAACCTTTTTCTCTTCATCAATACTAATAGAATTTGAACCTATGTAAATAGGAAGTTCCTTTGATTCCTTTGAATGCTTGGTGGCTTTCTTCTTTTGTTTTCCCTTCTCTGCACTATGAGATCTTCCCTCCCAATGTTAAGATGGCAGCTATTGAATGAACTGACTCTTATATCAATTGTCGGAATCCTTGAGAGGGGGTGAATTAGTATTTCTTATCAATTAGTATATTTTTAATCCAACATAGCTTTATATGTTATTATCATTAGATAAACATAAAAATCGTCAACACCATTCATCAATGCATAACAAATAGATATGATAGACACAAATATTTTTAGGTGGAAACTCCTCTGGGACAAAAACAATGGAATGCTTCTTTATATTTGTTTTCTAATGATTTACATCAAGTTTTCAACTCCAATTGAAGGAGGCTCCAACCCCCTCATTTACAAGCTCCAACCTTTAGGACACTCCAATGCCCTGTTTACCAACTGCAATTGTGAGGATGCTCCAACACCCTAGTTTACAGGCTCCAACTTGAAGATGTTCTAACACAATGTGTAATTGTTGCAACTGGATGGATGCAGGTGAATCTTCAAACATAATTGCTTCCTCACATCCTTGATGTTTGAGGATTCACCTGCATAGACAAGACTTGATTTATCTAGGGGAGACCTTTGATGACTTAGGATGTCATCTGGGGTTCGAAAAATTTTCAAGTTCTTATTCAGCAAGTCAACTTCCTTCTTAAGAAAGACAATTTCTTCCTTCATTTCCTTACATTCTTCATCCTTCTTTGATAGAATGATCTCCATTTCTTCCTTCATATTGGCTGCTTCAGATGATTGGGCCTTAAGAGAAGTGATTTCTAATTTTAACTTGGTGATGTCATCATCCTTTTCTTCTAGTTGGCATATCATGGTGTTTCTCTTCTTTTCTGCTTCATCAACTTGTCCTTCTATGAATGTCAAAGCTTCCATCACCTTCTTAGCTCCTTGTGCTTGTTTCCTTGCTTCTTCTAGTTGAGATCTAAGAGAGGAGACCTCTTCCTTGTATGGACAAATCTTTGCTTCAAGTTTGTTCAAGCTCTTGTGCCTTTGTTCAAGGAGGCTTGGCAAGGTATCTTTCCGTTTCATTTCTTTATCCAATTGATTTGTCATGGATATGACTTCTTCATGATGCTTTCTCTTGTTTTGATGAAATTATTCCTTAGTCTTGGTGAGCTCCTCATCTCTTCCTTGTACTTGAAGCTTGACAAGGTCAACTTCCTTCCTTGTCTTATCCTGATCACCAACTTGCACTTTCTTCTTAAGTTCCTCATTTTTTTTTTCAAATTGTTAGTCTCTTCTATGGCAACCATAAGTTTAGTGAGGAGATCTTCTTCAAAATATTCTTCATTCCCTTCATCTTCTAGGTCTTCTTTAGCCTTGATGTTATCACTCTTATCTTCAGCTTCCTTGATGGGCTCGTGATTTCCTTCTTGTTTTCCATCATTTTCTTGACTAGAAATCATTACAACGTTCCTTTTAAAGCGAACAAAGTTTCTTCTAAAGATTAATTACTCCAAAAGACTTGGAATATCAAGATATCCATGAGGATATAAATATTATATTTAAAATGTATGAGTAAGAATAAGAATGATGATGATTTTCAAATGAGAACGAGAGGCTTGCTTATATACCAAGCAAGTGTCTCGTCATGAAGAGTCATGTCCTATTAGACATGCCTCTTCAACCTAATTACTAGCGTAACTAACTATTATTTATGATTATTATCTTTTACAATATATTTATATTATTTATATATTTTATTCGTTACATTGCCTCCTTCCTCAAAAAGCTTTGTCCTCAAAGCTTGTTGATGAAAAAAGGCTTGATCTCTTTTTCGGCTTCAAACGTCTTTCTATCTTGGAACAGTGATCTTCATCGATACAAGCTGATATGATCTTCTTAGTGACAAACAGAATTGTCACATTGAAAAGGGATCAGACCATCCCAGATTAATCTTCTATATAGTATTATAGTCACTAGAACTTTGTAATGACTTGGCATCATAAGACGAGATTGATTTTACGTCATTATTCTCTAAAACATCAATTTGTTGTTTCTGGTCTTAATGGTCCTGATACATAGATTGGTTAAGTTGTCTATTCTCACGATTTGGATGTTGATAGGGAACTTTTTTGGTTTGACTTTCCCTTATTGGGCATGTGGCAATTTTTATATTTTCTTCTGGCGAAGACGTTGTTGAGTTGGTTATGGAACATTCACTTGGGATGTTCATTGTCTGAACTGCAACATCTACGTGTGTCATTTCTTCAACTGATTTGTCTTCTTGAGTTGTCATATTCATTGGATCGGTATTTGTTGTTTTGTCATCAACTTGAATTCCTACATTTAATGCTTCCTTCTTGATAAGTTGTTGTACCTGGTTTTCTAACAACTTCTTATCCTTCTTAAGTTTCTTAATTTGCGTCAGCAATTTTTCACTATGGATTTTAAGTCGGGAAACTTCTTCATTTTTATCAACAATGATTTTATTAATTTCGTTTTGCATATTTTGTAATACTTTTTTACCTTCTTGAGAAATTACTTTTGAAATATCTGAGATATCTTCTGGCGTTACTGAGTTTGGTTCCAGTGTAAAATCTTGGAGTGTTATTTTCTTCTTTTTGTAAGAAAATGTCAAAAACTTTTTTTTTGTATTTAGAATAAAGGAACCTAGAGTTTCCATCCATGGTGATCCCAAAACAATGTCACTATCGTTAGAATATAAGGTTTTCACGGTGAATTGTGAGGTAAAAGTGTAATCTTCAATACTTAAGTGTAGATTGCTTATGTCATATTGTTTGTCATATTCGCCAAGAGTATTCTTTTCAATTATATTTAATTCAAGAATCACCAATTGGTTAGCACATTTAGGACTAACATAATTACTTTTTTCTTTCAGCAGGACTGATAGTGATTAGGATATCTCTTCCTGCGAGCGATCCTTTGATTTTAAATAATGTATCAAAAACACTTTTACTAAAGGTTTTAGGAAACCTTTCATTATGAGTCTCCATTTTACTCTTTAAATATTAAATACCTTTTTAAATCACTCTTTTTTCTTTTTATTTTTTAATTTTTTTAATTTTATATATTCTCTTAATCTATAAATATATTCCACTTCTCTCTTTTATATATATATATATAGATATTCTCCTCTTCACTCTTTTAATAAAAAAATTTATATAATAATAACTTTTTTATATATAAAAATAAATTATATAATTTTAATTTATATATATTATAAAATTATAATTATATAAAATTTATATATACTTTTTTGAGACCCACTTTTCCTTTTATATGTAACTATCTAACGCTTATATAGTATCCTTTTTTATAATTATAATAATATTTTTTTTCTCAGAGAATTTGGATGAGACGTGACTCTTGGTATGGTCACAATATTTAGATTTGAACGATTAAAATTATTTAGATCACACCTTTTTTCTCTAATGTTATCAAAATATATTTTACTTTTAAAATACCATGGGCAATTACCATGGGTTGTTTCTAAAACCACAAGCTTCTCCACGTAAAAAGTTTTAAATATCACTTGGTATGAGATTTTGTATCCCTTTTGTTTTTTATTTTACTTTTAAAATACCATGGGCTATTGTCTTTAAAACCTCCTGTAAAAAGTAATATTTACCTTTTAAGTAAGAGCTTTTGTATCCCTGTTTTTTCTTTAACTTTAAAATACTATGGGTTATTACCATTGGTTGTTTTTAAAACCTCCTGTAAAAAGTAATATTTACCTTTCACGTCAAAGCTTTTGTATCCCTGTTTTTTCTTTAACTTTTAAAATACCATGGGCTATTACCATGGGTTGTTTTTAAAACCATGGGCTTCTCCACGTAAAAAGTTTTAAATATACTTGCTATGAGATTTTGTATTCATTTTGTTTTTTCTTTAACTTTTTTCTTCTTCTTTTTTATTTTATTTTATTTACTTTTATATATATATATATATTTTGGTTAATTTTTATTTCATTTTATTTATTATTTTTTTTTCTATGGCCAAAGGTCAACTAGCGAATTTTCTTTTAATTTTAATTTAATGGCCAAAGGCCTAGAAAAGTGGAGAAAAGGAGAAACTCCCAAATTCTGAGCAAAATGCTTCAATTATACGGCAACAAGGTTGACGAATTTCGATAGCCAAAGACTTGGATCGGAGAACGAGCTTTGTGCACCGGTTAAACAACCTAGAGGACCGAACTGCTCTGATACCAAATGAAGCGAACAAAGTTCCTTCTAAAGATTAATTACTCCAAAAGACTTGGAATATCAAGATATCCATGAGGATATAAATATTATATTTAAAATGTATGAATAAGAATAAGAATGATGATGATAATGAGAATGAGAGGCTTGCTTATATACCAAGAAAGTCTCTTCATGAAGAGTCATGTCCTATTAGACATGCCTCTTCAACCTAATTACTAGCTTAACTAACTATTATTTATGATTATTATCTTTTACATTATATTTATATTATTTATATATTTTATTCATTACACTTTTTGAGTGAAGATCATGAAGTTTATCCCATATGCCTCTGTTGATGAACAATTTTCAAAATTGGCCTTCATAGAATTAGGTAGCCCATTCAATATTTCTTTCATTGCTCTTGTATTATGTTCCTTTGATTCTCCATCCATCACGCTATCAGCAATCACCGATTTCCAGACTTCAATTACTTGAGTATTTAAGAAATTTCTCATTCTTGCCTTTCATATATCAAAGTTTCCATTGAACGATAGAACCTTCACAAATTGATTGAATTCAACTTCGGTGGTTGAGTGTGACACATATTTAGGAGGATTAGAGACTTTCTTCCCGGGCTTTGTCATTTCTGTTCTAATGATCAACCTTCAAGCTATTAGGCTTTGAGTGAAGGTACTAGATCTGATACCAAATTGTTGGAAATACTAAGAGGGGGGTGAATCTATATTTCTTTTCAATTGTTACTTTTACTAGTTAGATCATTTATATTTAGAACACAAAATGAACAATAAGAATAAATGTTTTTATTAATTTATTTTTCACAATAAATAAAGTACAATGTATATAGGGATCCAACCCTAGATGATGACATCGATCTTTAATCTCCTAGGCTCCAACCTATTTCCAAGCACCAACTTGGACTTTTCTGAGGCTCCGAACTCTAGGACACCGACTCTATCTTCTCAAGGTACCGACCTTGAATTTAGAGGCTCCAACCCTAGGGCACTAACCCTTCTCTGGTACAAACTCCAATTTGGTTTCTTGAGGACTCTGATCCTCTAGGGCTCCAACCCTTTCTTATCCAAGGCACCAACCTTGAGTTTAGGAGCACCAAATCTAAGGACATGTTGAAGCCCCAAAAATCGGGTCTACAACAAGGGGGATACCTGCCCGGTCCGGACCTTGGTTGGCAGCTCCTTATCCGTTTGGTATAGCGAGTCTGACTGGGGATATGGGACCAGTTTCCCAATCTATGAGTGTGTGTGTGTAGAATTTGATGTTCCTGATCTAACAGTTCCTAATTGAGATATTCTAATTCTAACTTTAATCTAATGCTATGATATTGTAATCTAATAAGCAACAACATCTAAGTCTATACTAACCCGGGATGTAATTCTTATATTATGCGATCTAAAAAGATTTCAAATAACAACTAGTAATAAAGATCATTCAGCTATTATGAGAAAATAAATCAATAAGGATGAACCACTTCGCATAAAAAGTTAGAAGAAATAGTTGTGAAAAACATATCGCATAATGAGCTATTCATACATTAAGCATAAATAAATAGCTATCACCATACAAAAGTGCCAAATGATAACTCAGGCATTCACGCAATAATACATAAACAACTAAAAACTGTATATCACTTTAACACATAAGCAGAAATGGTTAAGAGATAAAAGTACCATTTATAACTAGTCCTACTCATGAGCTTCAAGCAACAATGATTTATCTCTCTTTGCCCTAACATCCACTAAGAGTACAGAAGTGCAACATCAGTAGCAGATATCAAATGCAAACATCAACAAATCTTGTTCCATTCATTCATCAAAACCTCCTCTGAGGGTGCAAAAGTGCATGTTCTGAGGACATGTTTTTGATAAATTTCTGGACCCTTCTCTAAATGCATGAGAAGGGTTTAAATACTACTAACTAAATAACTTAATTACAAAGATTCAGGATGCGGTTTAAATGACCGCCCTTTTTCTAAGCAAAAATAAAGCAAAACTATTTCTAAAAATTAAATCTAATATCTAACTATTTCTGCATTTGCTCCTTAACATTGCAAGCATTCAGTATTTGCTTGAGTAGAGTCGGCTGACTGTCTTCCGCTTTTGGTTGAGCTAAGCAAACAGAATTGGCAAGAGCTGGCACCATCTTCTCAGCAAAATCGATGATATACTCGAGAGTCATCCACTGACTATGTGGCTTTACCGTGTATGCCCAGTAATAATCCCAATTCAACTTGGTTAACCCTTTGGATTGCTTCTGCCTTTTCTTTAGCTTTCTGTTTCCAGTTTGTTTTTATCATTGCTTTCTTGCAATTTTCGGGCTTACAGGTGACTGAGCAGTTAGAGGCTTTCCTTCTCGAGCAATTTTCTCAGCGATGTGCGATTAGCGCTAGGCGCTAATCGCGCATCGAAAACTGCCTCCGTTCTTTGATCTGGGCTTCTCTGATGCGTTTTTCGCCTTTTGCGCCTCTTCCTCTTCCTCGGGTATAAAGCTCAAAAATTTGTAAAAATAATGATCTCGTGAGCTTTTGACCCTGAGCATTAAATTGTCTATCTCTGATATCAGCATTGCTCAGTACCCATTTAACCATGGTTGTATATGAAAGATCTGTAATGGATGGCTCAGCAGCATTTTTTGAATCTGCGGCTCTGTTGCATGCGGTATCTGTTTATAAGGGTTCCTTTTCTCTGTCTTTGAACATTGGAGCTCTACCCTTTTTCCCCATAGCTTCCTGCACATTGCTTTGTGTAAATTTTGTTCTTCTTTTCTGCAGTTCACAAGTGAGGAGAAAGTAATGATAATAAATAATGATAGGAAAGCTTTAAATGCCCCAGATATGCAAAAACATGCCATCTGACGTGAAATGGCTCTTCGAAAAACACAAAACCATATTTTATTAACAACTGGCGTGTAATTCATTAATTATCATTAAAGCGCGTAACCAGTTCATGGTTCATGGAAAAAAATTTCTTGAATATTGAGCCAGGAGAATCTGCGATGGAATGTTTCTACAATTTGCATCGCAGTATCGCATTATCGCAATTTCATCGTGTTGTTCTATCACAAGGTTTTTTGATCGCAATATTGCAAAGATCGCAGATCGCAACATCGCAAGATCGCAGATCGCTTAATCATTTAATTTTTACGTGCATTTTATGCGATTTTGCGACATGCGATATGTGATATCGCATATCGACGATTTTAAGGTTTTCCAACGTGAGTGTTTATTAATGCATGCGATGCGATGGAGTTCGCATCGCAATCTCGCATTTTATCATTTTGACTCATAAGAAAATGCCCTATCATTCTTGGCGCGATGCGATATTTCTTAAGGAGTGACATATAAGCACTAAATTTTTAAATTTTTTTGACTAAGGGTCCCCACTTACATAGTGTTATTGCTAATACTAAATAAGGAGGGGGGTTGTTGGTGGCCACAAAAATTGGCGATTTACTTGGAATAACCAGTTATCTCTATTTTTTCTATTGAATTTTCTAAACTTCTAAAACAGAAAATTTTTCAGAAAGTTAAACTTTATTATGGAAAGATAAAGTACATTATGCTCTTACCTTTCAATGACATTTAGTTTCAACTATTTTCAACTTTGATTATTTGCTTCCTCAAGCTAGCCCTTCTATTTACATCAATCATTACTTGGTCTTGTAAAGATAAAACAAAGTCTTCTCTGTAAACCAGTTTTAAATATGCTCATTTGTCATAGGTAGAGCCTCTGCTGCCAGCAGGCATTTATAGCCTCGACAGGGTTACCTGTTACCCAACAATGATCCTGTATCCTACTTAAAGCAACCTAAAACTCTCAAAGAAGAATCCACATCCACACTTATTGCTTTGATTTTATTTTTTCTCTTAAAGAACAATGTCTTGGTTTGATAGCCAATTTATGACACAGTCATTCACTCGATTTATAACTTTGCTGAACAAGCTGGCTCATGATGAGACCCCTTGTCTTTTGATTGCAACAATCTTGAGTCATTGCCCTGTTGTGGTGTATAGTATTTGGCAAAGTCACCAAGTTTATAATATCTGTGATTATGATAAGCCGGCTCGTGATGAGACCTCTTATTCTTCAAGATGAAGTGTATCCTTGGGTTGTTCCTCTGAAAGTTGTGATCTCTTTAGCAGAGAGGAAGTCGTTCTTTCCTTAAGATAGCTCTGGACGACAATAGTAGAGATTTCGGAAATAGCTGTTCTACAGAGAATCTTTATCTTGTTATTGATACCTTTCATTGTACTAAGATAAAACAATTTCTTCACTAAAGGTTGTTTTCATCAAACTTTATGAAGTTGAAATTAGTATCATATCTAGGCTAGAGCCTTTAACTATATCTATCAATAATAAAGATCAATTTTCCAAAAGATTTGCTATTTATACAAGCGAAAAATCAAAATCTAAAAGAGAATTGGTGTCTTATTCGTAAATGCCTAATGTAACCACTCACAACTAGTTTTATTATGAAAAAGAAAAACAACTACTCTACCAGAATAGAAGAATAATCTTCTATGGAAAATATTTCTTGAGAATTTGTCCGTTAACAGGCAAAGAGTCTCTCTTACCTACTAAATCCTGTAACGCAAACGTTGATGGACCTATGACTTCTACAATTTGAAAAGGACCAAGCCACATTTTTTGAAATTTTGTATGTTTGCCTTTCTCTTCATGAGCCTTGTCCCATTTTAAAACTAAGTCTCCCATCTGAAAATCTTTTCTGGTCATTATGTTTGAATCAAAAGAGGATTTTACTAGTGCTTGATGATGAGCATGAGTTTTCTTAGCCTGTTCTCATTGTTCTTATAATTTGATTATTTCCATTTGTCTTAGCTGTAAGGAGGAAGTGGGTACTTCATCAATGTATTGAACTAGAGACAAAGAGGGAATTTCCAAACGAGTCGGAAGAACCACTTCTTTCCCGTAAACTAAATTAAAGGGAGAAGTGCCGATAGAAGCTTTTTGCGTTATTGGGTCTGCCCATAAAGCATATATCAAAGCCTTATGCCAATTTTTATGATTTTGGTCAACTGTTCTTTTGATAATCCTGATTAGGTTTTTATTTGTGGACTCAGCTAACCCATTGCCTTATGGATAATAATTGGCCGAATATTTAAGTTTGAATCCTCTTTTAAGTGCAAATTTAGTCATTGCATTTATAGAAAAGTATGATGCATTATCAAACATTAAAACGAAAGGGAATCCAAACCTGGTGATTATAAATTGATCTATGAACTCAATGATATTTTCAGCATTAGCCGTCTTGAGTGGAACTGCTTCTACCCACTTAGTAAATTAATATGTTGTTGTAAGGATATATCTATGCTGCTTAGAAGAGTGAGGAACGATCTCACCTATTATGTCCAATCCCCATTGACTGAAAGGTTGCTCAATGTTAACCGGATGTAGTGGAAAGGATGGCTTCTTTTGTCTTCCAGCAGTAGTTTGGCAGACTTGACATTTCCTCACGTAACTGTGCGAGTCTTTAAATAACGTGGGCCAGTAATATCTTGCGTGCAAGATTTTATGTGCAGTAGCATCTCCAGCATAGTGTCCGCCTGTTGGCCCATTGTGGAGTTCCTGCAAAACTTTTTCAGCTTCAGATCTCTCAAGACACCTAAGAAGAATAAAATCATAATTTATTCTAAAAAGAATATCATTTATGAGCTGATATTGTTTGGCTTTCAACCTTAAAGCTCTTTTCTTAGTATGATCGAGGTGTGAAGGAGCATACCCGTTCTTAAGATAATAAATGATATCAGTGTATAATGATTCTGCATCGTTTAGGCTTACCTCGCACATTTTTACCTCTGCAGATGGAATTTCAGAAATTTGCGATGCTCCAGCCAGCATTTTACAAAATCCTTGGCCTCTTACAATGTTTGCTGGTTTAATTTCAACGTCATATTCCTATAAGGCAGTAACCCAATTGGCCCTTTTCTCACCCACGTCCTTCTGTACTAGGAGATTCCTTACCGCTGGAAACGATACTATAATTTTAGTATGGGTTTTGAGCAAAAAAGGTCTGAAGTATTTGACCGCTTTGAAAACAGCATAAGCCTGTTTCTCCGCGTCTGAATAATTTAATTCAGCGCACTGTAAATTTGAACTGAAAAAAGCAATTAGGGCTTCCGCTTTTTCTTGATTTTCTTGAGTGAGTATCACAACATATGACCTATCTGAGGAAAATGTATATAAAATAAAAGGCTCTGAAAAATTCGGAGTTGCTAAATATGGAACATTAATAATAGCTTGTTTGATCAGGTTGAATGCTTTGTGTTCATCTTGGCCCCATTTAAAATTTGAGTTCTTTTTAATCATGGCTTGCAAATGAGACACAATTCATGAAAAATCTGGAACGAATCTCTTTATAAAGTTGATCTGACCAAGGAAATATTGCATGGCTTTTTTGTTGTGAGGTAAGGATATTTCAGAAATCTCTTTGATTCTGTTGGAATCGATGTGAATTCCGGATTTTGACACTATGAATCCTAGAAGTTTCCCTTCACTTAATGCGAAAAAAGATTTCTTCGGGTTAAGTGAAATTCCATACCTTAAACACCGTTGGAATATTTGTTTTAAATCTCTAAGATGGTCGCTTCGTTTCTTGGAATACACGGTTATATCATCCAAATAAATTACTACAGATTTATTGACTAAACCTTTAAATGCGATGTCCATGGCTCTCTGGAATGTGGCACCAGCATTAATCAAACCAAATGGCATCTTTCAATATGCATATGTGCCCCATTTAGTTCTGAATGTGGTTTTTAATTGATCATCAGGATGTACCAACACTTGATTGTATCCTGAAAATCCATCCAAGAAAGACATTAATTCTGAGCCCGCCATTGCCTGCAATATGTGTTCCATAAGTGGTAAAGGAAAATTATCTTTTTGGCAAGCCTTGTTAAGGTTTCGAAAGTCAATGCAAATCCTAATATCTATGTTTTTCTTTCTAACAGGTACCATATTGGAGACCCATTTAGAATGTCTGACGGGAAAGATTATTCTGGCTTTCAATAACTTATTGAGTTTAGTTTTTATCTAATTTTCTAAATTGGGATGGATCTTTCTCAACTTTTGTTGGACAGGTTTTTCATTATCGATCATGGGAATAGTATGTTGGATGATGGAAGTGTCGTATGTTTTGAGTTCATCATACTTCCAGGCAAAAACATTTTTATATTGTCTTAAAAGATGAATATACGCTAATTTTTCTTCAGTGGCTAGGCCGAGACCTAGATTAATGTTTTGTGGTTTGGCATCAGTTCCTAGGTTCACTAATTCGTAGTTCAAAGTTGAACTTTGGAGTTTTAAATTGGTAGACCTTTTAAATCGATCTTTCAAATCGTACAAGTCTTCTAACTTGACTACCGACTTAGGTATAGCATTGTTAGTGCTATCTTGTTGCAATTGTCGATCATGTTGGTCTTTGTCAGTTATTTGATTGGAGTAGGATCCTTCAGATGCGAGGAAATTTACGATATCAGGATCGTCGTTGAATACTCTCTAATTTGTGATGTTATCAGGAATGGATGGTCTAAATATTAATTCTATTGAGAATCTATCTAGACTAAAATCTTCTGAAGGAATAAGCTTAGAAGCTACGTTAGCCAAAAGGTCTGCACTTGCATTTTGGAGTCTGGGAATTGAAGAGATATTAAATTCTATAAAATGCTCAGTCAGATCTTGAACTAAGGATTGATAATGTTTTAAATGACCTGATAAGCAATGTATAGTATTACGTACTTGTCTGACCACAATCTCAGAGTCTCTGAAAACTTGAAGGTACTTGACGTCTAACCCGATTGCTTTGTACAACCCTTGGACCAAAGCCTCATATTCTATTGTATTGTTGGTGCAATCAAATTCGAGTCTGCATGTTAGCATAATTTTATCTCCTTCTGGACTAATTAGAACGCATCTTGCTCCTGCTCCTTCGTTAGATTTAGAACCATCAAAAAATAATTTCCAAAACAAAGATTTATTTACAGGACTATCTAAAAAATTGATACATTTTGAACTATCAGTTCGAGAAAAATTTTCGACTTGGGACAAAACAGAGTGTTCTAAATAGGGTGACGTATGAGCATTGAAATTTCCGAAGACATAATCTATTGAGTAATTGCCAATAATGCAACTGTTATATGCGACTGGTTCATTTTCCCCCTCTAGCTCCGTTACTATGTATTTCTGATGTAGTTCTTGTTCAACTTTTATTTGATTTGGTTTACCATTGTAGGGCAGCCACATGTGCGACTAGTCAGTTGTGAAGTATCCATGAAGTTTTTCTGACCAATCCCAGCTAAGAATTAAGCCATAAAATTCTGGGATATCAGCAACTAAAATGTCAATAAATTGACATACCTTTGGGTTGGATGACAGCCTTATGATTACTTGATTTAGTTCGCCAATCACTTCGACTTGAGATCGATCTAGCTGAACTATGCGCACAGCAGATTTCTGTGGTTGAACGTTTAACTTGGCACATATGGACTTTGGTAAAATATTCGATGAAGCACCAGAATCCACCAAGCAATTGTGCACATTTTTATTGAAAATTTCATAAGTAAGGAGAAACGGGGGAGTATGAGATCTCGATCTTCCTCCAATTAGAGCGATGTCATTTGGATCAATCTTATTGATCGCATTAGTTGGAGGTCTTCCCATGTTATGAGAAGCTTGAGAAAGTACAACGGCAGGCAAAGGTGCAACTGGCACAGCATGTAATTCTTTCAACATTATCTTCTGTTGATGCTTTAACTTGCTCAATTCGTAAAGAGTGATGTTGGCCCTAGTATTTTTCATATCTTCTATAATATTGTACTCCATTTCATCCGACACGATCAGTGTTTTAGATGGAGTTGATGCATCTGTTTGGACTGGGCTGGTTTGAGTTGCTTTAGATGTCGTTTTCTTTGTTGCGACTTTATCCTTTATTGCAGAGCTTGCGCTCTTTGGCTTAGGGATAGTTTGGGGAGGATCAAGTTGATTTTTACTTCGTGTGCTAACTGGGAATACTTCTTGATCTTCTTCTTGTGGGAGGATGAAATCCCACATTCCTTGTAATTCTACAACTTCTTCTTCATCAGTTTTCCCTTCAGTGGCAATTTCCTCTTCCTCTTCTTCGGACTCAGCATTTGAAATAGCATTGGGTGGTTTTGGATCTGTTGAAGGGACTCTTTTAAAAGCTCTATAGGGATTTTTTGAAGAATTTTCTGCTACTTGTTTTTTAATGTTGACCATTTCATTGGACATGGTCTTTAGAACTTTCTGCAATCCTTCCAAATTGAATGGATCTTTTGTTTGTTTCTTCTTGGAGTCTTCCTTGAAGGTGACTTTCTTGGATTTCAGTTCCTCAATCGCGGATTTCTTCTCCAGAGCTATTATACATTCCTCTACTGCTATTGCTTCTTTCATGTTTTCGGCTAAGGTTGTTTTATTAGCCCTGTCCACGAAGATTGCTATGTTTGATGGTAGAGTAGTGATATACCATTCACTTCGTACTTCTTCACTGGGCTGGGAAGCAATAGGAATTTTGTTTAGGATTTTATTGAAATGTAAATTGAAATCTTTAATAGGCTCTCTAGATTCGGCCCTAAGGTTGGATAGGTCGTTGATTAGCATTGCCATAGACCTGTCATCACCAAACTTGGTCATGAATTGCTCTTGGAAGATGTCCCAACTAGTGATAGATCAGGAGGGTAATGAGAAATACCATGATCCGGCTGTTCCTTGCAGAGTATAAGGAAAAATTCAAACAACAGCATCATCATTAGTAACCCCTTTGAGATTAATGGATAGCATAAAGTTGTTTATATGCTCTTCTGCTAGCATGCATGCCTCGGGATTAAACTTAGGCAGCCATTTCTCAGGATGGGCCGGTATTTGACTCAAGGGTGCAGGCATTAAGACTGCCCCAGGGTTATTCCATGGAGATTGGGCCATTGCTAAACTACTAACAGAGGAAAGTGCAGAAGATGATCCCTGCGGTTGGGAAGATGAGGATACTACGATTGCAGATGATTGAGGAAGAGTTGTGGGGGTTCCAGTGGACGGATGGACAATGATCTGAAGTGGCGGAGTGGATGGTTGACTTCACGGTGAAGAAGTTGATATGGATGATGATGATGAAAGAGTCTTGCTATCGGACTCCTTAGGTGATTTCCTTGCTCTTTTCCTTGTGGGAAGAGGTAATTCAGTGGATTGAACACCAAACTTTTCACTCTTTAATCTGGTCAGGGATGAGCAGGGTTATATTGCGAAGTCACACTGCCTTGAGATTTATCAGACCTTTGAGGAGAAATAGAAAATCTCTAAAGTTTGTGAACCATAGATTCGAGTTCAGGAGGTTCAATGGTAGATTTTTATGAAATTTCAGGGTTTGTAGCAGCGGTTGATACTGCAGCGACTTCTAACTATGGATTTAAGTGTAATGGAGAAGTCGGGGGAGATGGTGAGGGCGATTTACTCTCAGAATGGTATTCCGATTTAGATTTAATTGCCATTCATAGTTTAGGCCCTCCTTCTAGTGCCAAATATGTTGAAGCCCCGAAAATCGGGTCTACAACAAGGGGGATACCTGCCCGGTCCGGACCTTGGTTGGCAGCTCCTTATCTGTTTGGTATAGCGGGTCCGACTTGGGATATGGGACCAGTTTCCCAATCCATGAGTGTGTGTGTGTAGAATTTGATGTTCCTGATCTAACAGTTCCTAATTGAGATATTCTAATTCTAACTTTAATCTAATGCTGTGCTATTGTAATCTAATAAGCAGCAACATCTAAGTCTATACTAACCCGGGATGTAATTATTCTATTATGCGATCTAAAAAGATTTCAAATAACAACTCGTAGTAAAGATCATTCAGCTATTATGAGAAAAGAAATCAATAAGGATGAACCACTTCGCATAAAAAGTTAGACGAAACAGTTGTGAAAAACATATCGCATAATGAGCTATTCATACATTAAGCATAAATAAATAGCTATCACAGTAAAAAAGTGCCAAATGATAACTCAGGCATTCACGCAATAATACATAAACAACTAAAAACTGTATATCACTTTAACACATAAGCAGAAATGGTTAAGAGATAAAAGTACCATTTATAACTAGTCCTACTCATGAGCTTCAAGCGAAAATGATTTATCTCTCTTTGCTATAACATCCACTAAGAGTACAGAAGTGCAACATCAGTAGCAGATATCAAATGCAAACATCAACAAATCCTATTCCATTCATTCATCAAAACCTCCTCTGAGGGTGCAAAAGTGCATGTTCCGAGGACAAGTTTTTGATAAATTTCTGGACCCTTCTCTAAATGCATGAGAAGGGTTTAAATACTACTAACTAAATAACTTAATTACAAAGATTCAGGATGTGGTATAAATGACCGCCCTCTTTCTAAGCAAAAATAAAGCAAAACTATTTCTAAAAATTAAATCTAATATCTAACTATTTCTGCATTTGCTCCTTAACGTTGCAAGCATTCAATATTTGCTTGAGTAGAGTTGGCTGACTGTCTTCCGCTTTTGGTTGAGCTAAGAAAACAGAATTGGCAAGAGCTGGCACCATCTTCTCATAAAAATCAATGATACTCTCGAGAGTCATCCACTGACTATGTGGCTTTACCGTGTATGCCCAGTAATAATCCCAGTTCAACTTGGTTAACCCTTTGGATTGCTTCTGCCTTTTCTTTAGCTTTCTGTTTCCAGTTTGTTTTTATCATTGCTTTCTTGCAATTTTCGGGCTTATAGGTGACTGAGCAGTTAGAGGCTTTCCTTCTCGACCAATTTTCTCAACGATGCACGATTAGCGCTAGGTGCTAATCGCGCATTGGAAACTGCCTTCGTTCTTTGATCTGGGTTTCTCTGATGCGTTTTTCACCTTTTGCGCATCTTCCTCTTCCTCGGGTATAAAGCTCAAAACTTTGTAAAAATAATGATCTCGTGAGCTTTTGACCATGAGCATTAAACTATCTGTCTCTGATATCAGCATCGCTCAGTACCCATTTAACCATGGCTGTATATGAAAGATCTGTAATGGATGGCTCAACAGCGTTTTGTGAATCTACGGCTCTGTTGCATGTGGTATCTATTTATAAGGGCGCCTTTTTCTTTGAACATTGGAGCTCTACCATTTTTCCCCATAGCTTCCTGCACATTGCTTTATGTAACTTTTGTTCTTCGTTTCTGCAGTTCACAAGTGAGGAGAGAGTAATGATAATAAATAATGACAGGAAAGCTTTAAATGCCACAGATATGCAAAAACATGCCATCTGACGTGAACTGGCTCTTCGAAAAACACAAAACCATATTTTATTAACAACTGGCGTGTAATTCATTAATTATCATTAAAGCGCGTACCCAGTTCTTGGTTCTTGGAAAAACTTTTTCTTGAATATTCAGCCAGGAGAATCTGCGATGGAAAGTTTCTGCGATTTGCATCGCAGTATCGCATTACCGCAATTTCATCATGTTGTTCTATCGCAAAGTTGTTTGATCGCAATATCGCAAAGATCGCAGATCACTTAATCGTTTAATTGTTACGTGCATTTTATGCGATTTTGCGACATGTGATATGCGATATCGCATATCGGCGATTTTAAGGTTTTCCAACGTGAGTGTTTATTAATGCATGCGATGTGATGGAGTTCGTGTCGCAATCTCGCATTTTATCTTTCTTACTCATAAGAAAATGCCCTATCATTCTTGGTGCGATGCGATATTTCTTAAGGAGTGACATATAAGCACTAATTGATTTTTAAAATTTTTTGACTAAGGGTCCCCCCTTACATAGTGTTATTGCTAATACTAAATAAGGAGGGGGGTTGTTGGTGGCCACAACAGGACACCAATCTTATATTTTCCAAGCATCAACTTGAAATTTCAAAGGCACCAACCTTGTCAATTCTGAGGCACTAACCCTAGGGGCTCCAACCCTATAGCTTCACTTTGTCAAGGTATGTTTGGTTGTACTTCACGGCTCCCAATGTCTTCTTCAATGAGCCATGCCTATCTTCATCTTCACCGTAGTCTCCATGTTATGTCATCAATATTCACATGAAGGTGTCTCCATTGTCCTTCATGGTACCCAATCAAAACTTCTCCAAAGTCACTTCATGATGTCTTCAATGCATCATGATATCCAAGGGTGTATCAAAAACTTCAAGGGTTCAAGGGTTGCAAATAACTATCAAGAGATGCCCAAACTTACCCAAGTGTCACTTACCCAAAACACCAAAAGTCTACTCACAAGTCTTATGTTCTTCAAGTATTCCCTGCTATTATAATGCTTCTAGGGACTGCTCCAAATAGTCTCTAAGTGTTACTCCAAAAAAAAAATCTTAAGGCTCCAAGTAGATGCGAAATGCCCAAGTCTAATTTTTTATGCTTCTATAATCTGAATTATGTTATCTCCATAGTCAAAACTAATATGTCTCAAAAACTTCTTAGTGTCAAGTCTTCAATCTGCTCCAAATGATGTTTTAAATACTTTGACTACAAACTTCAAATCTGTCACAGGTACGAGCCCTCACCTAGTGCCTGCTCCACGGATTCGAGCTGCAGAAGTCAAGTCTGAGTCTCTAGGGTTAAGTTCGAGCCCCACAGATTAATCATTGATCCAAGCTCCGAGTTTCCACAACTGTCTTTAAAGAAATCACAAATATGAAGCTTTCAACAGGTCTTCAATTAGTTTAGGTCAAATCTGTAGCTTCCAAGTCCACTGCCTTGCAAATCCAAGCCCCCTTTAGTGATTGTCGTGAAGTCTGCAATTATCATAGATGTAAAGTGTAGTCCGAGTTTCACAGGTTTCGCCAATCCGAATTGTGACTGTTCTCATGGTTTATCTCTGGTTTGAGCTTCAAAATTCTGCCATGTAGTCCGAGCTTAACCCCGAAATTCTTCGAATTGAATTCTTTTTCTCCTCGGCCTCCTTCAGCTAGCTCACGAGATGTGAACTTCTACACTATATATTATCTCTGATTTTATTTTCCATGTAGAATTCATCTAATGAATGATATTCACGTGTATATATATATCTACTTGCAATGTTTTGAAATGTCACGTATGGAGTCGACTTATGAATTGGTGGAGCGGATTCGGACAAAAAACACTTTGTTTAAACCATATGCCATTGATCATGATGAACAACTACGGACCACCAAATACAATGTTTAATACTACATTTGAAACCTGCACTTACAAGGGGTTGCCACGTGGAGTTGGTTCACTTGTTGCAAAGTCAAACAGGGCATTTAACCTTCAATAATGTTGAGATCCCGCACCTCATTTTTGTTTACTGATTTTAGATTAATGGTCATCAATGTATATGTGTCGTTGTGGGTTTGTGGTGACCATCAAGGAGGTATGACCACTGAGATGCATGGTTAAGTTCAATGTCTGATATATGACAAATTGGACTTCGTGAGGAGTGGGGACCATGTGATTTTGCGTGGGATTAAATCCAATATAAAGTTTTATTATATATGTTATATCATATAAATATATATATTTATATTTGATAAACATATGTGCCAAAATATCCTTTTATCCATGTCTCTACTTCAACCATGTAAATGTTAAGACATGCTCTTTAATAATTTTAGGACTTGCCAACAAATTTGTTAGGGTTTTCCATCAATACCCTTCCAACTTTAGTGTTAGGGTTTTGTGCTAGGTTATAATTGTTAATAGGCATCTAGGGAAACATCTCAAAGGGTAATGCATCACAAGAATCATTTTCATTTCCAACAATGCCATATTGACATCAATGACAACCTTGATTAACACCTAGATGAAGACCAGACCTTCCCTCCACACCAAGTCAGCCTCCCAGAATTTTGACCCCTTTCCAGCAACTTTGACTAGGTAGCAGCTTTCGAAAATAGAGAAACTTGGAAGACTTCGATCTCCTAATCCAGGACATGAAACAGAGAAAGGGAGAGGCACCAAATTTTTTATTTTCCATTTCTCCTTAGACTTCCCAAAATTTTCATTCACGTCGGATTCCCAACATTAAAATTCACACTTTTCCCAACTACAAGAGATATCAAACTTGTGTGAGAAAGGGATAATCCAAATTAATTCGATTTGCTTATATTTGTAGGCTCCATGTGAGGTCGAATAGGGTCCTTAGGCCGACTTGATTTTCTTCTAGGATGGCATGGTGTGGAGGATACATAAATCATATTTGACTCAATACTTAACCTTTTTACCTAATTCAAAATCCCGAGAAAGGTCTCTTTAAAATTACAATGACTCTATTGACTCATACTACATCCTAGAAGTCCTCAATGGATATTTTGACCTAAAACATGGTGACCCAAGCATGAAACCCATGCTTTAATAAGTCATAATAATAATAAGAAAAATTATTTTCTTTATTCTTTTGACAAGTACATTATATGATGAATCAAGTACATTAATGAAGACCAAACATAGTTACATTTTCCAACACTCCCTCTTCACTAGGAAAGTATTCATAATGTACAAATACAATGGAATATCTCAAACTATATGAACCATGAAGAACTTTGGGCACCAAAATGCCATGGACTAGATTCCTGACCAGAGCAATCTATCCATGTGGTCTCTCAACAATTTAGGCACCACAATGCCACAGACAATATTCTTGACCAGGGAAATCTATATATTTTAAAATAAGATGGACTCAAGCTTTCAGCCCCTCTAGGTACCATTAGGCTTACTTTCTAACCACCAAACCAAAAATCTAGGTGTGTATCCAAAACAAAGCGCAATAACCAATACTACCTTTCCAACTTTGGGACCCAGACATCAACACAAAGTGTCAGCTAGATGTCTTCCTAGGAAATGCTTCACCCACAAAGCCTCAACATCCCTTGATCCAACATATCAAGGATGACCAATCTCTTGTAATCAAACTGATTGGTAACTAGCATGTTATCAAAACCTTTGGGAGATTCACATGTACAAACACAACCCCAATAAATTATATACTTTCACATGTACATAATCAAATACAAACCTCTGGGTTCGTTCTAGATGTTTCTCATCAACTTAGCGGGACTATCAATCGAATCTGTGAAATATGATTCCTCAATTATATATTTTTCCTTCCTACTTCTCATGCAACAACATATCCTAAGAAAATCATTCTTTAATCAAAACCAAGCTATGCCCTCCCTCTCAACCAAGAAGCACCTCTTCATCTGGACTCCCTCTTAATCTTAGGGAGATCTCTTTTATGCAAGATTCCTTCAAGAGATCGACTTCTTATTATTTTCAACATCTAAGAATCTTTCACGGCTTCCAACCATTTCATCAAAGTTAATATCATCCTCATCATTCTTGTCACATTGAGCATCTTCTCCAAGTTTAAGATTGTGTACCTGAAAAACTTAGATAGCAAGTACAACCAATGTTATAGAAGCATGAAGTTAGCCATATCAAAATCACGGAGGAATTCCAACTTTATATATATCAGATACCCAACCTTAATTACAAAAAAGAGACATATACTCTACATCATCTTGCTAGGGACTTTGTCATAAACCGTAGACTATTTCACAGAAACTTTCATTCCATCTATGGTTTCAATGTTCCTTCCAAAGGTATGACATACCTTACTTCAACATCAAATAGAAAACCCTAGAAACAATTCAAACAACTATAGATCTACAAAGCATCTAATTTTTTTTCAAAATTTATATGTTAGACTTCTCACTAGGGTCTAATACAAATCCTATATTTCATACAGAATAATCAATCAAATTCAATCACAACTTAGTCATTAACATGACCAACCTCCACTAGGGTTAGTTGCAAACCCTAGATTTCTGATCAACCATCAATCCCATTAAAAACATGAGATTTTAAAAATATTACACAAATCTCAAATTATCATATTGTAATCATACATCAGATATTTTTACTTCGACTAAGGTTCAAATCCAAAACCCTAGAATTCCATTTTCACAATCTCAACAATCATTAAATAAATCAATATCATATTGTTATATCACACATACTAGACAATGCAACTACTACTAGGATTTAGTTGCAAACCCTAGATTTCCAAATATCATCACCCTAGAATCTTTAGACATGGACTTCCATTAAATCCTATGACTTATGACCATCAATAACTAGGTCGACACACATATCTAGGAATTCATAATCATACATAAGCATATCATATGCCAGACAACATTAATAAAACTTACCTAGACCAAGATAGGGCTTTAACCAAAGGGACATATTTATATATGCCTAGATGTCATCATCATGCAAATACATTTCATATCCTGTGTTAGTCAAACCCAACTTAACAAAAATATCAAATAAGAGTTAGATATACAAACTTGATTAGACTAGGGTTTTATCAGACAAAAACACCCATACTAAGGAAATCATTTCTAAGACATAATAAGGCTCTTTCTTACACATTCCACCAAACCATAATGAGCTAGGGTTTCAATGTAGAAACATACCAAACCCAACATTTCCAAAACTTCAAAGGTTCAAGATTTTAGACCTTATCATTCAACCCTAACAAGTTAAGTTTTCCTGATCATACCAAAATCCCAAACATGACATTATCAATAAATAACATTTCACAATATCCCTACGCAGCTTAGGGTTTCAAACATTCACATTAGCATACCCTTAGGTTAGGGTTTTCTAGAACCCATACAGGGTTCTCCACAATAAGTTAAGAATATGAGTGCGATGGGTAGATTTATCAAGTGATGAATCACCCAAAACAAGAATCACTATGATTCAATATAGCTAGACATAACAATATTAGTAATAGATTGTCAAATGAATAATGCTTTCAATACAAATAAGTCAATGTATTTAAATCATACCTTGTTCCTTGACCAACCTTGTCTTGAGAGGTCCTCCTTCATACTTCTTGAAGATGTTTTTCCTTATCAAGACAATAGAAGGATAATGGTGATTAGTATTTAATATAATCAAAACTAAATGAATACATGAAACCAAAAATTAAAAGGAAATGAGATACTTATCTTAGGGAGTTGTTGGGGGCTCCCTCCAAAGCTTGAGGGATACCTGCAAACTTATAAAAAAAAATTAAAAATGTCTTTCCCAGGACATGTTAAAAACCTTTAAATCCTAAAACATATATAACAATATATCTAAAGATACAAACAAAATACTTAGTAGTGCAAGTCTCTAATGTCAAAGTCTTTGGGCTTGGCTTTCTTTGAGTCTCCTTCCTTGGCAAAGTTAACATGATCTCTATCTCTCTTCTTATTATTTGGATTGTCAGGAAAATCACTCTTGTAGTGACCCTTCTTATGGCATTGATAGCATTCTATCTTGGACATGTCAACTTTCTTCCTTGGTCCTTTCGATTTCTTTCCTTTGTGTTGATAAATGTAGGCATTTGATACTCCTTCAGGATTGGCAACTAATAAGATCCTTATTTCTTCTTGACTGCAAGTAGTCCATAGTTCTTCAAAAGTGGGAGCTTCCTTCCAACTGTTAAGACCTGCAACAAATGCACCCCAAGAGGATGGCAATCCTAATAGAGCAGTGATCACAAGTTCTTTGTCTGGAATAATTTCATCAATCATGGCCAAGAGATCATCCCTCATTCTAGATATCGTCACAAATAAGGATGCCACAGTGTCTTCTTTAGTCGTGTTTGTGGTCCTTAACTCATTCTTCAAACATTCTACTTGACCAATGTTATTAATAGTAAATAGCTTTGACAAGGCTTCATAAATTTCCTAAGCATGATCAATGTTAGCTATGAATGGGACAAGATTGTCCTTTATTCCTTCTACCATTAGAGTCATAGCCACCAATTCTAATTTCCCATGTTTCACTTTGTTAGCATCACAAGAAGCCTATGTAGGCTTCTTTACTTTTCCTTTGACCAAGTCCAATTGTTATGAAACCAGCTCACAAAAAGATAGAAAAGATAGATCAATGCCTTAGAATTCAGCCTCTTCGAGGGGGAAACCTCCTTTCCATTACACAAATGAATGATTCTTTGATGATTCAAATGACAAAACCTCCTTTCTATATATAGGAGTCTAAGGAGTCACAATATAACCCAGCCAACCTAACAATAATAATATAAAGCCACAAAAATAACAATAGAGAGATTCTATGGGGCACAGTAATAACAACATGGGGACAATAGGGGCACAAAAATATTAATAAGGGATATAACTACAATAGTAATGGGGTAATCACTAGTATTATAGGGACCTAACATGCCCCTCTCCTTCGAAAAAGTGTTGTTCCCAATGCTTGAGTAGTTCTGGATGCTTCTGTATAAAATTCTCATCCTCCCATGTGGAATCTTCAACGGATAAGTTCTTCCACTTGATGAGATACTCCGAAATTGATCGTTTCGTAGCTATCGAGTTCTTGTTTCTGTGACTGCTTCCGGTTCCAATATAATTTTTCCTTCCTCATCAAGTTCTGGAAATATTGTTTGAACTGGGAGCTTGTCGTCTATAACCTTCTTTAAACATGAAACATGGAAAACTTGGTGCACTCGAGAAGCTGCAGGAAGCTCCAATTTGTATGCCATAGTACCAATCTTTTGCAAGACTTTGTACGGACCGTAATACTTTGGTGATAATTTTTTATCCTTCTTAGCTTGCTTGAGGGACATTTGTTTATATGGTTGTAGCCATAGGAATACCCAATCACCTACATCAAAACTTCTTTCGCTGCGATGTTGATCTGCCTATTGTTTCATTCTATTCTGCGCCATCACGAGGTTATCCTTTAAGAGTTGGAGGACTTGTTGTTGATGCTCGATGTGATGTTCCATTGCTTGAACCTTAGAATTTTCTCTTAAATATGATGTGATCAATGGTCACTGATATCCATAAAGTGCCATAAATGGGGTCATTTTTGTTGCTGTATGGAAGGAAGTGTTATACCACCATTCAGCCAGACGCAACCATTTGACCCATTGTGTCTGTTTATCAGATACAAAGCAACGAAGATATCCTTCCAAACATTTGTTTACTATCTCAGTTCTCCCATCAGATTGAGGCTGATAAGATGATCTATGAGCTAACTGAGTACTAAGACAATAAAATAATTCTGTCCAAAAATTTCCGGTGAAAATGGGATCTGTGTCACTTATAATAATCTTTGGGTTTCCATGTAGCTTTTGAATTGTTTCCATAAATGCAGTAGAAATTGTACTGGCTTTAAATGGATGTGATAATGCACAAAAGTGTGCATACTTGGTAAGTCTATCAACTACCATCATGATGACACTCTTTCCCACAGACTTGGGTAAACCTGTGATAAAATCCATTGAAACCTCCTCCCAAATTTGGCTTGGAATGGATAAAGGTTGTAATAGACGCGGGGTCTTAATTGTTTCAACTTTATTTTGTTGGAAAACTGTTAGGAAACCATCTCAAAAAAAAGATAGAATGGATAGATCAACGCCTTAGAATTTACCCTCTTCGAGGGGGCAACCTCCTTTACATTACATAAATGAACAATTCTTGGATGATTCAAATGACAAAACCTCCTTTCTATATATAGGAGTCTAAGGAGTCACAATATAACCCAACCGACCTAACAATAATAATATAAAGCCACAAAAATAACAATATAAGGATTCTATGGGGCACAGTAATAACAATATGGGGACAATAGGGGCACAACAATATTAATAAGGGATACAACTACAATAGTAATGGGGTAATCACTTAGTATTATAGGGACCTAACATACCCATCTCCTTCAAAAAAGTGTTGTCCTCAACGCTTGAGTAGTTCTGGATGCTTCTGTATAAAATTTTCATCCTCCCATGCGGAATCTTTAGCAAATAAGTTCTTCCACTTGATAAGATACTCTGAAATTGATCAATTTCGTGATGTCGAGTTCTTGTTTCTGTGGCTGCTTCAGGTTCCAATATAATTTTTCCTTCCTCGTCAAGTTCTGGCAATATTATTTGAACTGGGAGCTTGTTATAGACATTTTTGTGCCTATCAGCATGGAGCATGAAATGTCAATAATCTGAGGGATCCAAAGTCCCTAAACATGTTGTTCTTACCCTTAGAGGAACAAGGTCTGCAAACCACAGCACTGAAAATCAGTTCTCCACTCAAAAACAGGCCATTTCTGGATCATGTCAGCTGCTCCACTGAGCATCTGCGCTGAATGTCAACTGATCCTCCTTGTACCTGCGCTGAAGGTCAAAATCAATGAAGGCTACCTGCGTTGGGCGAGATTGGCCAAGTGGCACAGTCATTCTGCAAGGTGTCAACTGCCCAGGAAGCTTCCAAACTGACACTTGGTTCAAGGAATTCGCCCTATGATGAGTTAGAGGGTCTTGATCTCCAAGTGGAAGCAAGATTCTCCAAGTGGACTCAAGAACTGAAGATTAACTAAAGTGGGAGAGGACACTAGTCAGCTTTATGCCAGCCTCAAGCTGACTCATCCTTTCTCCAAATCTCCTATATATAGAGCTCTCTCATGAGGTCTAAGGAGGCTGGAATTTTGTGCAAGTAAGGAAGTGCTGTTGGTTTGTGATTAGAGCTATTGGGTGTTTGCTTGAAGGAGGTGAAGAGGAGATTTCATTCAGTTGGGAGGTGTTGCTGGATTGGGCCCATTGTGGTTGTAACTCTCTCAGAACTTTACTTCTATTATCAATAAAGTATTCAAGATTCTTCTATGTGCATGTATCTTTATGATGAATAGATGTTTGTACATTTGATTTATGCTAATCCTATAATCGATTATGGATGTATGCTTCTTGTAGTTTCCTTTTCTTGTGCTTTTACAGGATCTGTGTGTAGCTGGACCGGTGAAATGGCAAGGAGCTAGGAGCAAGCAGCAAGGAGTGAAGACTGGATCGACTATAAGTGCAAGATAACGGTTAGTAGATCATCCTTTTCTTCCCTCTCTCATCCCATAAAGAAGAAACTTTGAATAACTTTGCATTCAGTTGTTGCTGGAGTACTATCACCTTCAGAGTAGGGATAGAGGCATTCTGCATTAGATACTTTTCCCCCAACAGAGCTTGTCGCCTATAACCTTCTTTAAACATGAAACATGGAAAACTGGGTGCAATCGAGAAGTTGCAGGAAGCTCCAATTTGTAAGCCATAGTACCAATCTTTTGCAACACCTTGTACGGACCATAATACTTTGGTGATAATTTATTATCCTTCTTAGCTTTCTTGAGGGACATTTGCTTATATGGCTGTAGCTGTAGGAATACCCAATCACCTACATCAAAACTTCTTTCGCTGCGATGTTGATCTGCCTCTTGTTTCATTCTATTATGTGCCAACACGAGGCTATCCTTTAAGAGTTGGAGGACTTGTTGTTGATGTTCGATGTGATGTTCCATTGCTTGAACCTTAGAATTTTCTATTAAATATGATGTGATGGATGGTGGTTGATATCCATGAAGTGCCATAAATGGGGTCATTTTTGTTGTTGTATGGAAGGAAGTGTTATACCACCATTCAGCCAGAGGCAACCATTTGACCCATTGTGTCCGTTTATCATATACAAAGCAACGAAGATATCCTTCCAAACATTTGTTTACTATCTCCGTTTGCCCATCAGATTGAGGATGATAAGATGAGCTATGAGCTAACTGAGTACCAAGACAAGAAAATAATTCTGTCCAAAAATTTCTAGTGAAAATGGGATCTCTGTCACTTACAATAATCTTTGGGTTTCCATGTAGCTTTTGAATTGTTTCCATAATGCAGTAGAAACTGTACTGGCTTTAAATGGATGTGATAATGCACAAAAGTGTGCATACTTGGTAAGTTTGTCAATTACCACCATGATGACACTCTTTCCCTCAGACTTGGGTAAACCTGTGATAAAATCCATTGAAACCTCCTCCCAACGTTGGCTTGGAATGGATAAAGGTTGTAATAGACCCGGTGTCTTAATTGTTTCAACTTTATTTTGTTGGAAAACCAAACATTCCGCCACAAAGTTTTGAATATCTGATTTAAGGCCATCCCAAAAAAATTCCTTCTTAACCCTGTGGTAAGTTTTTAAAAATCCTGAGTGCCCTCCTAAGGGAGAAGTGTGCAATTCCATAAGAATATTTTGTTTTAGTTGGGAATTCTTACAAAGGTATAAGCGATCTGTGTACCATAACGAATCATTTTTTCAGGTAAATGTATCAAATGTACTGGAATCTTGTTGTAACTTTTGAATAAGTGCCCACACTTCTTCATCATTCTTCCATTCCTCCCTTGCTTCGTTTATCCAATCTGGTTGGATAATAGAAATGGCGCACAACAATGCTTCCACATCCTCATCCTTTCTTGAGAGTGCATCTGCCACCACATTTTGCTTCCCTTTTTTGTAGATGATTTCAAAGTCATAACCCAACATCTTTGTGACCCACTTTTGTTTCTCTTCAGAGGATAATCTTTGTTCTAAAAAGTGTTTAAGGCTATCATGATCTGTTTTTACCTTGAAGTGTCTTCCCATTAGGTAGGGTCGCCATTTTTTAAGTGCATGGAGTATTGCCAACATTTCCTTCTCATAAATAGCTTTGTGTAAAAACTTTCCCTTGATTGGACGACTTTCAAAAGCAATGGGTCTTTCATCTTGCATTAAAACAACACCAATTCCATTTCCTGAAGCATCACATTCCATAATAAAGGTTTTTGTGAAGTCTGGTGTAGCTAAGACCAGTGATTGGCACATTGCCTCTTTAAGATGTTCGAAGGCCTTTGTTGCTTCTGGAGTCCATGAAAATGCATCTTTCTTCAATAATGTTGCTAGAGGTGCTGCTATTCTCCCATAATTCTTAACAAACTTCCAATAATACCCTGTCAACCTGAGAAATCCTTGCAGATGCTTTATGGATGTGGGGATTTTCCATTCCTTAATGGCTTTAATTTTGCTAGGGTCTACCTTAATTCCTTCATGAGATAAAATACGACCCAGATATTCCACCTCTTGTACTCCAAAGAAGCATTTGGATCTTTTTGCATGTAATTGTTTCTCCTCCAATAGTTGTAGCACCCTGTCAACATGTTCAACATGATCCTTCCAAGACTTGCTGTAGATTAGTATATCATCAAAAAATATTAACACAAATTTTCTAAGGAAGAGTTTAAAAATGGAATTCATCAAACCTTGAAATGTAGAAGGTGCATTGGTAAGGCCAAAAGGCATGACCAAAAATTCATAATGACCCTCATGAGTTCTAAATGATGTTTTCGGAATGTCTTCAGTCTTCATTCTGATTTGATGATATCCTGAATGAAGATCCAACTTGGTGAAGTAAATTGATCCATGCAATTCATCCAGTAATTCATCAATGACGGGAATGGGAAACTTATCTTTAATAGTGAGCTTGTTGAGCTCCCTACAATCTGGACACATGTGCCATGATCCATCCTTCATGTGCACCAATACTACTAGAGCAGAGAAAGAACTTTAACTAGGTTGAACTATACCCGCCTCTAGCATTACTGCAACCATACGTTCAATTTCACTCTTTTGGGCATAGGGATATCTTTACGGCCTGATGTTTGGAGGAACGCTTCCTGGAATTAGATGAATAGCATGATCATGATCATGAATAGGTGGGAGATCTTTGGGAGTCTCAAATACCTTGGAATTATTGTCCAAGACTTTTTGGAGATCTGGAGAAATAAATGATTCCAATGTGGAAACATCTAGCGAACATAATTGTGAAATTACACCTCTTTGTTCCTTTTTTAGAAGCTTTGTCATACCGTTAGAGCTAATTATTTTTCCCAGTTTCTCTGCAGTACCCCTTAATTCAACTTCCTTTCCTTCCACAGAAAATTTCATGAAAATTTCTTGAAAATTAAAAGCTATTGTACCCAAGGATTGTAGTCATTGGACTCCTAGTACAACATCAACACCTCCCATTGGAATGGAAAGCATTGGGCTATTCATACATATTCTCCCATGGATAGCTTGATATTATGGCACTTTCCAGAGCAATTTATTGTTCCTCCATTTGTAGCCATCACTTGACACTCTGGTGCTGGATATAGGAAGCAATTCAATTCTTTTGCTATCTTACAATGAATAAAATTGTGGGTACTTCCCGAATCAATCAACACTATTACCTTTTTCTTCTTGATTTGTCCTTCTATCTTGATGGTTTGAGGAGTGGTAATTCCAGCCAATGCATTACAAGATATGGTCAGATTCATTTATTCTTTATCTAGGCTTTGTTCCTGGAGTATATCCTCTTCTTTTTCCCTTTCTTGCTCCTTTTCTTCTTCCTCTTCACAATCGATGTAGAATAATTTCTTCTCAGCACACTTATGACCTTTAGTGTATTTGCTACCACAACTGTAACAAAACCCTTTTGCTCTTTTTTCTTCCAATTTTTGTGGTGTCAACCTTATAGGTTGTGGAAGACTAGGGGCAACAACACTTCCACCTTATAGTTGTGAGTGGTATGCTTCCTAGTTGCCATAATTTTGCTTTCCATTTTTCTTGCTAACATGAATTCCTTCTCTAATGAGTCAAGTTCCTAAAGGTGAACATCATGTTGGATATTATTCTTTAAAGTCCCTATGAACACATCAATCCTATGCTCCTCTGGAATATTTTTTACCCTTATGTTCAATTTTTGGAACTCCTCAATGTGCTCCATTATTGAACCCTTTTGTTTGAGACTTATCAATTGGCTAAAAAAAGTGTTGCTTTTTGTATCCTCATAATGTGCTGTCAATTATTCCATAAAAATTTCCCAAGTGACAATTTGTTTATGAGAGAAAAGCCATTGATACTATACAAACTGATTTGGTTCCAAATATAAAGTTGTAATACGTACCTTTTGTGTGTTTTGCACATTATTGAGATCGAAAAATTGCTCCATTTGTAATATCCATGTTTCGGGATCCTTGCCATCAAACTTCCTCATATCGATTTTTAGAATATAGTGGGTCTTCGGTCCAACATTAGAGTCTATGAAATCATGATTAACATTTATTTTGTTCTCATCATGAGTTTCCTTTACTACCCTTTCACCATTAGTAAGCATTTATTGTAGAAACTTTGTCAAATTTGTCTTCAAATTTGTCTTCAAATCTTCCATGCATGTCTTCAAATCTATCTTCAAATCATCCATATTAGCTTCCATGCCATTTATCTTAACTTCCATGCCCTTTATCTTAGATTCCACGCCATTTATCTTAGATTCCACATCATTTATCGTAGCTTCTGTTAGCTTTTGTGAGAGTGACATTTGTTTCACTTGGTCTTGTAATTTTGATATATCATGTAGCATTTCTTCCTCTTCTTCATGAGTCATGCTAGCACTTTTACGTTTCTTACTAGGTGTTTGCATTTTCTTTCCTCGGGGCATCAGTTACCAATAATAATTCTCTACTATGCCCTTTGAATTCTTCAAAATAATTTTTCAAAACAAGCTTAAGAAAAAATTTAAAAAATCTACACACCTTTTTTCACTTGGAAGGAGCTTGATATTTTCTTCGATGTATCTCTGTAATTTCAGATCATCCAGTTCTCAAATTGCAACCTACAGTATTCCTCTATGTCTTCTTTCCAATGCCACCAGTCTAATCCAAATTGGCTTCTCCAAGGAAGAGTTATGCCAAATCTCCCACAATGACCTGATTATAGACTAGTTCAGTAGAGTGAACTTGTACGACGTTCCACGAGTCACTATTTCAACCTTTTTCTCTGAAAAATATATATATATAAAACTACAGTTTGTCCTCTTTCTGTACCTTCTTACAAAATTTCAATCTTATGCTCAGAGAGAAAGTTATGACGATTTTCCCCAAGTCACCTGTTTGGAATGTAATTCAGGAGTCTGCAAAAGGTCCAACTTCCTCAGATCATATATCCGCAAATATAGTGCAAAAAGCTCTGAAATTCAAACCCGAGGTTTAGTGTGATTTCTTCTCAAATGGGTTTTCTTTTAAGCTTCTGAAATGTCGCAAAAAAAAGTTATAGCGAAAATGCCACAATCACCTATTTGGAGCAGCGAAACCCTAGAATCCAAAGCTCTAATACCAAATGTTAGGAAACCAGCTCAAAAAAAGATAGAATGGATAGATCAACACCTTAGAATTTAGCCTCTTTGAGGGGGCAACCTCCTTTACATTACATAAATGAACAATTCTTGTATGATTCAAATGACAAAACCTCCTTTCTATATATAGGAGTCTAAGGAGTCACAATGTAACCCAGTCGACCTAACAATAATAATATAAAGCCGCAAAAATAACAATAGAGGGATTCTATGGGGCATAGTAATAACAATATGGGGAAAATAGGGGCACAAAAATATTAATAAGGGATACAACTACAATAGTAATGGGGTAATCACTCTCCCACCTTGCACCACGCAACCACCATGATCAATTGGCAGATCAAGTTTCATAATTTTTAGATTGGATCCACCTGTGCTCTAAATCAATACAAAAAATCTGAAATATAAGAGAACTGCTACACAAACTATGTCATTCAAATCTTCCTTTGTACATCAAACTCCACTCTTATATCTATCCAAACCGCTCATAAAACCCTAGCTTCACAATTATAAAAACCATTTCTTTTCATATAGATAAGTCTGTTAATAACTCAAGCTGATTTTTATACAATCATTAACACAATAATTTGCACTGTGTCGGCTTTGACATCACAAACTTGTAAAACCATCACTTATCTCACTATTTACTTGTGCCCATAAGCACAAACCTAGATGCCACAAGTCTGCCTTGTGCCCATCCATAAACTCTTCTAATCGTTTCACAGAAAACATGAAAGCCCCCTCTGCTATCTCAAATCCTAGGCATTGTCACAACTCTCGATACACATCACAAAAACAACAACGTAAGTGTCATTTGTCATAATACAAGAATCATTGTCATCATAGTCAAGCATCATAGTGTTATGAAACTAGCTCAAAAAAATATAGAATGGATAGATCAACGCCTTAGAATTCAGCCTCTTCGAGGGGGCAACCTCCTTTACATTACATAAATGAACAATTCTTGGATTATTCAAATGACAAAACCTCATTTCTATATATAGGAGTCTAAGGAGTCACAATATAACCCAACCGACCTAACAATAATAATATAAAGCCACAAAAATAACAATAGAGGGATTCTATGGGGCATAGTAATAACAATATGGGGACAATAGGGGCACAACAATATTAATAAGGGATACAACTACAATAGTAATGGGGTAATCAATAGTATTATAGGGACCTAACACACAGTGTCATACCTCACTGTCATACTAGGACAAGGTTCACTCCCATGTCATCATATAAACCACTATCTCATAAGGTATTATTATCACTATCTATTATAAGTCACTAACACACTATCTCACTATAATGGCCATGCAAGCTTATTGCCATTAGAAGAAATATTAGCCTAAAAGTGGCTTTCTAAGGAAAAATAATAAAATAAGAGTTCTGAATTTTGGAGCAAAAAACTATTTTTTGTATTGTATTTTTGGCTTATCTCCTTGTAGATTTACTCAAATTTCAAGAGTAGACAATTGTTGGATGAAAAATTAAATTCCACATCTAATGAGTACCCATTATTCATAGTTTTGAGAAGTCCCACTTTGATGAAAATTGAATATACATTAAAAAAGCATGTTTCTTCAATTTTTATCAATGTGGGTATTCTCATAAATATGCATAATGGATACTCATTGGCTGTGGAATTTAATTCCGTATCCAATGAGTGTCAACACTTGAAATTTGAGTAAACCTGTGAGGAGATGAGACAAAAATACAATTAAAAAGTAGTTTTTTTTTTCCTCCAATATATTTACATGTACCTCTTTTTAAATTTATAGGATTTTGATTGGTTTACATATTATGTACATGAAAATTTCATGGGCACTTTTAGGTTGAAATTTCCTCTAATGCATATAACACATAAATCATATGTGAATCTTTGTATACAACCAAGTCAATGTTGACAAGGGGATTGCCACAATTAAGGACATATTGCATAACAATGTCAATGCATACTGGGTTACTTTTCAAAGTCAACACAAGTCATTGTCCAAAGTTGATGTCAGCTACAACATATTTTTCATTGTCAAAAATATTACTAGATGACTTAACATCAATATCACTATAACACCGTCTCACTATAATATCATTGTTGCATTCAATTGAATTCAAGTTATTGTCATATTCAACAAGATCACTGTCAAATCAAAGCACCATCAAATTCATCAAGGTGTCTATCATACTATAAGCATACAATTCATTTCTTGTCCCTAGTATGTTTCTTACTGTATCATAAACATCAATCTTCAGACCATTACTGACATGTCATCAAGTGTTGTTGTATATCCTTGACCTAGGGTTCCTTCATTCAAACCTTTTTTTGCATTAATAATTTGTGCATAAGGACACTCCAAAATTTGTCTCCAGGACTAGGACTGATAAGAGAATAGATCAATGTGATACTCTTCAACAAATTATACCTGTACTTATTGTTTCATAGAGAACTTGCATAGGTTGTCTTGTACTTCTTTTTGAAGGAATTGAAACAAATGTATATGTATATGTACATGTGTTCAAAGCAATGGATCTACAAAATAACAGTCACAAAAATCAAATTCTTGCACTGGAGCAGTCTGTTATGAAACCAGCTCAAAAAAAGATAGAAAAGATAGATCAACGCCTTAGAATTCAGCCTCTTCGAGGGGGCAACCTCCTTTACATTACATAAATGAACAATTCTTGGATGATACAAATGACACAACCTCCTTTCTATATATAGGAGTCTAAGGAGCCACAATATAATCCAGCCGACCTAACAATAATAATATAAAGCCACAAAAATAACAATAGAGGGATTCTATGGGGCACATAAATAACAATATGGGGGTAATAGGGGCACAACAATATAAATAAGGGGTATAACTACAATAGTAATGGGGTAATCACTAGTATTATAGGGACCCAACATGCCCCTCTCCTTCAAAAAAGTGTTGTCCTCAACGCTTGAGTAGTTCTGGATACTTCTGCATAAAATTATCATCCTCCCATGTGGAATCTTCAGCGGATAAGTTCTTCCACTTGATAAGATACTCTGAAATTGATCGATTTCGTAGCTGTCGAGTTCTTGTTTCTGTGACTACTTCCGGTTCCAATATAATTTTTCCTTCCTCATCAAGTTCTGGCAATATTGTTTGAATTGGGAGCGTGTCACCTATAACCTTCTTTAAACATGAAACATGGAAGACTGGGTGCAATCGAGAAGCTGCAGGAAGCTCCAATTTGTATGCCATAGTACCAATCTTTTGCAACACCTTGTATGGACCATAATACTTTGGTGATAATTTATTATCCTTCTTAGCTTGCTTTAGGGACATTTGCTTATATGGTTGTAGCCATAGGAATACCCAGTCACCTACATCAAAACTTCTTTCACTGCGATGTTGATCTGCCTGTTGTTTCATTCTATTTTGTGCCAACACGAGGTTATCCTTTAAGAGTTGGAGGACTTGTTGTTGATGTTCGATGTGATGTTCCACTGCCTGAACCTTAGAATTTTCTCTTAAATATGATGTGATGGATGGTGGTTGATACCCATAAAGTGCCATAAATGGGGTCATTTTTGTTGCTGTATGGAAGGAAGTGTTATACCACCATTCAGCCAGAGGCAACCATTTGACCCATTGTGTCTGTTTATCAGATACAAAGCAACGAAGATATCCTTCCAAACATTTGTTTACTATCTCAGTTCTCCCATCAGATTGAGGATGATAAGATGAGCTATGAGCTAACTGAGTACCAAGACAAGAAAATAATTCTATCCAAAAATTTCCAGTGAAAATGGGATCTCTGTCACTTACAATAATCTTTGGGTTTCCATGTAGCTTTTGAACTGTTTCCATAAATGCAGTAGAAACTGTACTGGCTTTAAATGGATGTGATAATGCACAAAAGTATGCATACTTGGTAAGTCTGTCAACTACCACCATGATGACACTCTTTCCCTCAAACTTGGGTAAACCTGTGATAAAATCCATTGAAACCTCCTCCCAACGTTGGCTTGGAATGGATAAAGGTTGTAATAGACCCGGTGTCTTAATTGTTTCAACTTTATTTTGCTGGCAAACCAAACATTTCGCCACAAACTTTTGAATATCTGATTTAAGGCCATCCCAAAAAAATTCCTTCTTAACCCTATGGTAAGTTTTTAAAAATCCTGAGTGCCCTCCTAAGGGAGAAGTGTGCAATTCCATAAGAATCTTTTGTTTTAGCTGGGAATTCTTACAGAGGTATAAGTGATCTTTGTACCATAACGAATCATTTTGCCAGCTAAATGTATCAGAAGTACTGGAATCTTGTTGTAGCTTTCGAATAAGTGCCCACACTTCTTCGTCATTCTTCCATTCCTCCCTTGCTTCGTTTATCCAATCTGGTTGGATAATAGAAATGGCACACAACAATGCTTCCACATCCTCATCCTTTCTTGAGAGTCCATCTGCCACCACATTTTGCTGCCCTTTTTTGTAGATGATTTCAAAGTCATAACCCAACATCTTTGTGACCCACTTTTGTTGCTCTTCAGAGGATAATCTTTGTTCTAAAAAGTGTTTAAGGCTATCATGATCTGTTTTTACCTTGAAGTGTCTTCCCATTAGGTAGGGTCGCCATTTCTTAAGTGCATGGAGTATTGCCAACATTTCCTTCTCATAAATAGCTTTGCTTAAAAACTTTCCCTTGATTGGACGACTTTCAAAAGCAATGGGTCTTTCATCTTGCATTAGAACAGCACCAATTCCATTTCCTGAAGCATCACATTCCACAATAAAGGTTTTTTTTTAAGTCCGGTGTAGCTAAGACCGGTGCTTGGCACATTGCTTCTTTAAGATGTTCAAAGGCCTTTGTTGCTTCCGAAGTCCATGAAAATGAATCTTTCTTCAATAATGTTGTTAGAGGTGCTGCTATTCTCCCATAATTCTTAACAAACTTGCGATAATACCCTGTCAACCCAAGAAATCCTCGCAGATGCTTTATGGATGTGGGGATTTTCCATTCCTTAATGGCTTTAATTTTGCTAGGGTCTACCTTAACTCCTTCATGAGATACAATATGACCCAAATATTCCACCTCCTGGACTCCAAAGAAAGATTTGGATCTTTTTGCATATAATTGTTTCTCCTCCAATAGTCGTAGCACCCTGTCAACATGTTCAACATGATCCTTCCAAGACTTGTTGTAGATCAGTATATCATCAAAAAATACTAACACAAATTTTCTAAGGAATGGTTTGAAAATTGAATTCATCAAACCTTGAAATGTTGAAGGTGCATTGGTAAGGCCAAAAGGCATGACCAAAAATTCATAATGACCCTCATGAGTTCTAAATGCCGTTTTTGGAATGTCTTCAATCTTCATTCTGATTTGATGATATCCCGAACGAAGATCCAACTTGGTGAAGTAAATTGATCCATGCAATTCATCCAGTAATTCATCAATAACAGGAATGGGGAACTTATCTTTAATAGTGAGCTTGTTGAGCTCCCTATAATCTGGACACATGCACCATGATCCATCCTTCTTGTGCACCAATACTACTGGAGTTGAGAAATAACTTTGACTCGGTTGAATTATACCAGCCTCTAGCATTTCTGCAACCATACGTTCAATTTCACTTTTTTGGACATAGGGATATCTGTACGGCCTGATGTTTGGAGGAACACTTCCTGGAATAAGATGAATAGCATGATCATGATCACGCATAGGTGGGAGACCCTTGGGAGTCTCAAATACCTTTGAATGATTGTCCAAGACTTTTTGGAGATTTGGAGAAATAGATGATTCCAATGTGGAAACATCTAGCGAGCATAATTGTGCAATTACACCTCTTTGCTCCTTTCTTAGAAGCTTTGTCATACCATGAGAGTTGATTACCTTTCCTGGTTTCCCTGCAATACCCCTTAATTCAACTTCCTTTCCTTCCGAAGAAAATTTGATGAAAAGTTCTTGAAAATTAAAAGCTATTGTACCCAAGGATTGTAGCCATTGGACTCCTAGTACAACATCCGCACCTCCCATTGGAATGGAAAGCATTGGGCTAGTCAATACATATTCTCCCATGGATAGCTTGATATTATGGCACTTTCCAGAGCAATTTATTGTTCCTCCATTTGCAATCATCACTTGACACTCTGGTGCTGGATATAGGAAGCAATTCAATTCTTTTGCTACCCTACAATGAATAAAATTGTGGGTGCTTCCTGAATCAATCAACACTATTACCTTTTTCTTCTTGATTTGTCCTTCTATCTTGATGGTTTGAGGAGTGGTAATTCCCGCCAATGCATTACAAGATATGGTCGGATTTATTTGTTCTTCATCTAGGCTTTGTTCCTGGAATATATCCTCTTCTTTTGACCTTTATTGCTCCTTTTCTTCTTCCTCTTCACAATCTATGTAGAATAATTTCTTCTCAGCACACTTATGACCTTTTGTGTATTTGCTATCACAATTGTAACAAAGCCCTTTTTCTCTTTTTTCTTCCAATTGTTGTGGTGTCAACCTTGTAGGTTGTGGAAGACTATGGGCAACAACACTTCCATCTTTATAGTTGTGAATGGTATGCTTCCTAGTTGCAATAATTTTGCTTTCCATTTTTCTTGCTAACCTGAATGCCTTCTCTAATGAATCAGGTTCCCAAAGGCGCACATCATGTTGGATATTATCCTTTAAATACCCTATGAACACATCAATCCTATGCTCCTCTGGAATATCTTTTACCCTTATGTTCAATTTTTGGAACTCCTCAATGTGCTCCATTATTGAACCCTTTTGTTTGAGACTTATCAATTGGCTAAAAAAAGTGTTGCTTTTTGTATCCTCATAATGTGCTATCAATTCTTCCGTAAAAATTGCCCAAGTGATAAATTGTTTACGAGAACAAAGCCATTGATACCATACAAACTGATTTGGTTCCAAATATAAAGTTGCCATACGTACCTTTTGTGTGTTTTGCACATTATTGAGATCGAAGAATTGCTCCATCTGTAATATCCATGTGGCGGGATCCTTGCCATCAAACTTCCTCATATCGATTTTTGGAACATGGTGAGTCTTCGATCCAACATTAGAGTCTATGGAATCATGATTAACATTTCTTTTGTTCTCATCATGAGTTTCCTTTACTACCTTTTCACCATTAGTGACCCTTTCTTGTAGCAAGTTCTTCAATTCTTCCATGTCTGTCTTCAAATTTACCATCGAATCCTCCATCTTAGCTTCCATGCCCTTTATCTTAGATTCCACGCCATTTATCTTAGATTCCACGCCACTTATCTTAGCTTCTGTTAGCTTTTGTGAGCATGACATTTGTTGCACTTGTTCTTGTAATTTTGATATATCATGTAGCATTTCTTCCTCTTCTTCATGAGTCATGCTAGAGCTTTCAGGTTCCTTACTAGGTGTTTTAATTTTCTTTCCTCGGGGCATCATTTACCGATAATAATGCTTTACTATGCCCTTTGAATTCCGTTAAACCAAGCTTAGATAAAAATTAAAAAAAAACTACACACCTTTTTTCACTTTATAGAAGCCTTCTATTGAATCTGATGTATCTCTGTAATTTCGGATCATCCAGTTCTGAAATTGCTACCTGTAGTAGCCTTCTGCGTCCTCTTTCCAATGCCATAAGTCTGAGCCAAATTGGATTCTCCAAGTAAGAGTTATGTGAAATCTCCCACAGTGACTTGCTTTTAGACTGGTTCAGTAGAGCTAACTTGTACAACGTGCCACGAGTCACTGTTTCAACCTTTGAATCTAAAACACACATACAAGAAACTACAGTCCGTCCTCTTTCTGTAATTTTTTACGAAATTTCAATCCGATCCTCAGAGAGAGAGTTATGACGATTTTACCCAGGTCACCTGTTTTGAATGTAATTCAGGAGTCTGCAAAAAGGCCCACTTCCTCAGATCATATCTCCGAAAATATCACGCGAAAATATTTGAAATTCGGACCCGCGGTTCAGCGCCAATTCTTCTCAAATGGGTTTTTTTTCCGACTTCTGAAACGTCACAGAAAAAAAGTTATAGCGAAAATTCCACGATGACCTGTTTGGAGCAGCGAAACCCTAGAATCCAAAGCTCTGATACCAAATGTTATGAAACCAGCTCAAAAAAAGATAGAAAAGATAGATCAACGCCTTAGAATTCAGCCTCTTCGAGGGGGCAACCTCATTTACATTACATAAATGAACAATTCTTGGATGATACAAATGACACAACCTCCTTTCTATATATAGGAGTCTAAGGAGCCACAATATAATCCAGCCGACCTAACAATAATAATATAAAGCCACAAAAATAACAATAGAGGGATTCTATGGGGCACAGAAATAACAATATGGGGGTAATAGGGGCACAACAATATAAATAAGGGGTATAAATACAATAGTAATGGGGTAATCACTAGTATTATAGGGACCCAACACAGTCTTGTCACTATCCTTAAATTAGGTTTGTATTAGAGAAGATGAATTATAAACCTTTGTTGTCTTGAAATAACACTGTAGGCACATAGATATCAGATTTGAGATTGTGCAAGGGAAAATTCACCCGTAGAGACAAGAACTAATATCCTTCTACCCAAAATTTATCACCATAGACTTTAGAAAATTTTGACATTCTGACGAACCATAAGAATGGAGGTTGAAAGATTCTTGACTGAAATCTAAGCCTACTAAATAATGTGTTCAAATCTGCAAAAGTTAATAATATAAATCACTTCTTCGTTATCCTACAATGATGGGTATTTTCTTCACGAGTTGATTACCTAGAGGGCATGGCTTCTGTTGTCCCTTAAGAAACCATTTTCTTGGTTGTGTAGAAATTGTGCTTAAGACATTAATGTTTATAATTATTGTCACTTGTTTGTTACTTAATTGTATGTTGTATTCTCAAATAAAGGGCCTGAAAGACTTGGGTTTTAACCCTTAATACTTCAGTGACATGAAAATCTCAGAATGCCATTTGATTGCTGAATATAAATGATGAATAAAGAAAGCTTGAAGAAGTTAGAGAAAATATGTCATTTTACGCAGAATCTACTATTTGTGACACTTGGAGAAGTTAAAGATAATATGTTGTCTTACACAGAAACTACTATCTGTAACTTAGAAGAATTGTAGAGGTAGGAACTTCAAGTATAGGAGCACTCTTTTAAGGGATTTTAACTTCATTTACATAAGCAAATAAATACCTACAACTTCATTACCATACTTAAAGGAAGAAAACATATGATGACACATAACAAAGAAGTCACAAAATCATACCCAACAATGTGTGGAAAACTTCTGATTCTTTCATTAATCAACGGTTTTATCAAGAATACAGTGGCCTAGTCTCCAGGTTCTCCAAAGTTCGAACCCTTTCTCTGTAAATTTTCCTCCTTTTATACATTATGAGACAGTTGGTAATCACCAAAAATGTCAAACTACTTAACTATCTCCTAATTGCTTAAAGTAAAAGTTATTGCAGAATATTACAATGGAGGGTAAAGACATGTCATTCTCAAGAAAATAAAATAACAGGAAGTAACGGAATTTAGAAAACTGATGATGGTTGTTCGTTGTTTAGATCTATGGCTTGGCTGCTGATGAAGTTTCTCTGTTGATGTTTTGATAATGGTTAAACTATTTTAACACAACAAAATGCATTTTAACAAAACCCCGTGCATGGACTTATGGGCCATGTATATATTGGAAATGTTCAAATTGGCTAAAATGCAAGAAAACCCGACCAATCATTGTTACTGAAAACAAAGGAATAAAGCCCCAAATCATTACATATCAGGTCCACCTGAGCTATTAACCCTCGTGCACATTTGAGCGCGATCACTATCTAATCACTTATCCAATGGACGATCCGATCCTTCGGAACTCAACGAGACTTTAAGCCTTTTGAACAAAACCTTATTGCGTCTATTTTTCAACATCCCTTTGACTCCCACATGGACCCGATGAGAAATAAAATTGCCAATTAAAGATTTATCGAGTCCGATTTTAAAAATAAAACTTGATTACTTTTCGATGCGACATCCATCAAATCTCATCCCTTTCGATGAATGGCTACAATTGATCTAGACTTCAACATATTAGACTGCATTCCATACACCATCGCATCCGATTTCCGAAATAAACCTCGTCCATGTTATCCCCATGACTACCATCGGATATATGGCTTGCTGATCGGACAACCCAGATCTTCTCGCGGGTTTATCACTTTCAAAAGCCATTAATAATATAAAATCAACCATTTCTTTCAAATCTCTGCATTTCCTTTTTTTTCCATTATAACATAATATTTAGTTTTTCTTTCATATTTTTTATTTTTATTTCATTTTGTGATAAAACTGGAAATAAACTTAAATAAAAATGGATGCTACAACAGGTTCTATCTTCCAAGACCAAAAAGACTAAAATTGCCTTTATGAGGTTTGAAATTTCCTTTGTTGGCCTTCTCTAGAGCAAAAAATTTTGAAAATACTTCATAAGGTGATGCTCTATTGAGGTTCAAATTCATATACTACAAATGAAGCTCAGAAGTAAGATTATTTCACTTTAGGATTTGGAATCTTCAATGGATATTAGAAAACAATAGATTCTTTTATGACAATTTGAGCTTCTCAGGATGGAACTTCAAGTCTACAACCATTTTCAATTGAAATCTTATCAATCCATAGAGACATAAGTGTTTCAAATATAGAACATTAAGTTAAATCACAAAAATAAAATAATCTTCATCAGTGATATGGAGACACCTTCAAACCACAGAGATTTCCCTAGAAAGGGGATGAAAATATAGACGAACTTGCCATCAAAATAAAATTACAACCAAACCTTTGTGCTTGATTAAGGCCAAAAAACTTTGGAGAAGACCTCACAAAGCTCAGATTCTGCTACAAGAGAAATACCCAAATGAATCCCACTACAAGTCAAACCACAACGAAATTCTAAAATGAACTATGTCACTCGTCTAGTCTTCAATAAACCCTAGGACGAAATATTTCATAGCTTTGTTCTTTGTTAATTATCATTTGAATGGATGCCATGAAGATGCTAAGGAATGCCTATTTATATTTTAGGATGGGATCTATTAGGTATTTAAATTCCAAGATTAAACAGAGAAAAGAACATTTGAAAATTGGAACCAGAATCCCTTTGGAGAAATTGATTTGGATAATTAGGGAAACTTGAATGTGAAGTTATGGTTAAAACCCATTATACCTTAAATTTAAATATAAAATAAATATAAAAATCCATGATGTTATTTTTATGTTATTTAATTAGTTAATGGTGGAGAGCCACATGGAATCACTATTTGACTTAACCAAAGAGGAGTTGTCACATGATTACCCTTTGGTGATTTTTCCCACAAGTGGGGGTTTTTGACTTAAAATTGATGTAACTCATGGACCGTGAGGCCTCTCGTGGCGTGCCACATACCACCCAAAACAACTCAACAAGAAGAATCCATAAAGGGTGGTTTATAAGGAAAATACATTTATATGATTCTTCAAAAACCTCCATCAAGTGCAGGGTATCTCTATTTCTCAGGGAGTCCAAACCCTAGAGATAGGGTTTTCATCCATCCTTCAACTGGAGCTTCCAACTAATGAAATCCAGATAAATATTAAGAGTTTTCAACAACTACTATTGGCATCAATGAAAACACCATTCAACAACTTTTATGTTAACATACTTTAAGGCTTCCTTCATCCATTGGATTTGTGTACAACAATATATTGTTGCTATGTACTCAGATTCAACTATGGAGAGAGATATAGATAATTTTTTCTTGTTGAGCGAAGAAACAAGATAGGCTCCCAAGAAGAATGCATTCCCACTAGTTATCTTTCGATCATCAATGCTTCTTGCCCAATCTGTATTAGTATATGTTGTCAAGGTAAGATTTGTGTTCTTAGGGTACCATAATCCAAAATCAAGAGTTCTTTTCAAGTATCTGAGTATTCTCTTTACAACTAGCATATGAGATTCCTGAGGGGTTGATTGGAATGTTTCCACCATTCCTACTTCCAGCATGATCTTTGGTCATGAATTTGTCAGATATAAAATATATCCAATAATTAATATGTAATGAGTAGCATCCACTATAGGAGATGCATCATCCTTACTGTTGGGCAATTTATTGGGCTTAAATTGCTGCATTAAATTATCGATCAGGGAAACTCGTAAGCTTGTGATGATGCCAGCAAAATATATGCAGGAGTAGGCAACTAACTCTATGTCTAGCTAAATTATTTACGATTCAATATAATATGCAAGGGAAGAGGCTTCTAACTAAGGAGGTCCTGGTTGTCATGCCCTACAGTATCATAGAGAAATCATTGATGACATAAAACTAGAAACTTGAAATGAAGGCAAGAGAATGAACTTTAATTGTTGTTCAGATTCAAAGAGAGAGAAAGACTAACTTAGTTTCTTGATTGTCCTCTCATGTACTAATCCAAACTAAACTAAGATTCATTCATAAGCATAAGAAATGAAATAACTTGAAACATAAAACAAAGGAATGAATTTCAATTATCATGCAAATCAAATAGAGAGAGAGAGCCTAACTTAGACCCTTGGTTATCCTCTCATATGCTGATAAGATTCTAATTTAAAACTCATTCATCAATCACAAACAAATCCTCAGACATCAAACATCTAAGCAATTAAATGAAATAAGATCTAATATGAAATAACATGTTCCTTTGATCCTTCTAGAGTGAGCTCAATTCTCCTAAGAACAAAGTGACAAGCTATTCCATATATTACATTAAGGCAACTTATATCTAAAACTACATAATGGAAATATATGTACAACTTATATCTATAACTACATAATGGAAATATATGCAAAATGAAGCTTTATTCTATTCCATCATAAGTTGGATACAATGCTCCAAGATTCCTCTCCTTTGGAATGGAGGAGGTACTCCTATTTATACAATGGGATGAGATAACAAACTCATAATGATGATCCACTAATCTCTCTTTAGTTCCATACATTTCTCAACCATCTAGACACATAACCATATCCTCCATGATTTCCTCCATGAGGTCCATGATCTTCTCCATGAGATCATGATCTTCTCCATGAGGTTTATCTTATCAAATTCGAATTTGATCATTCAAGGCCACATAAAGATGCCCTGGAAGCTTCCTTTGTGCCTACACATGTCAACAAACTCATTCTAATTGTTAGGTATAAGTATAAGCATCTTATTTTCTAAAGTTTAGCCATAAATCCACTTAAAAATGTTAAGAATTAATAAACTTTGGAAAAGCATTGTTATAACCCAATAATGAGGTAAATTTAATGATATAGAGGTGGAATGGAGGTGACATGAAGGTAAAATGTGAAGATATTGGTGAATAATGGAGTGAAAATAGGGACTATTTTTAGGCCCAACATCTCCCCCAAACTGAAGGTATTGCATGTCCTCATGCAATCTATTACATTACTTTTTGGTACTTGAGCTTTGACTTAAACTCTGCATGATATCAGTTACTTAACTTTTGCAAAGCGTTATTTTGATGAACTACAACTTGGTTGGTTCTTGTGTTTCAACCATATTTTTTTTGTTGCATTCAATGTATGATCTTTGCATATTGATAATGTGATTTTTATTGCAGAGTATTTTTGTTGGAATGCATCATGGTTGGTTCTTGTGTAACAACCATGATTGTGTTGGCATCCAATTAACTTTTAAATACTTTTGACAAAGCCATTTGTATGCTCATGTAATAGTGGCAGAGTATTTTTGTTGGAATGTGTCATGGTTGGTTCTTGTGTAACAACCATGATTGTTTTGGCATCCAATTAACTTTTAAATACTTTCGACAAAGCCATTTGTATGCTCATGTAATAGTGAATATATTTTGAAGGTAAGTGGGGTTAAGTGGGGTTGTGATATATGAATGTGGATGTTATATGATATATGACAAAGTATGTATGCAAATGTATCCTTCCCCTTAAACGAATGGTTTGGGCAGTTATGTGAAATGAGGAAAGAAAGTAAAGTTTTTCCAAAAATTATTATTCTAACTTTTCAAGGAATTTAATGGTTAAAAGTTAGAAAATATCATACCTTAACTTACCCTTCCAAAAATGGATGAGAGTTGTGCATGTGTGGCTGCAAAAACTGTTGTTCATGGTCTTCTTTACTTGGTTGGGAAAATGGTGGATGAAATAAAAAAAAGTGAATCTTTTATGGCTGATGCATATGCTGTTGAATCTGTTGTTGGATCTTCTGCTGAATGTTCAGAATCTGCTGCTAAATGTGGCTGAAAATGTAAAAATGTACAAGGCTTGGAAGGTATACAAAATATAGAAGTTACATTTCCTCCCATCCTTATTTATTGACTTGTCCTCAAGTGATGAAAAACTGAAAAGCAATGGAAGGAAAGTGGCTTCATCTGCTACAAAATATGGGTCTTCAAGTCTTCAATGCTCGATGGCACAAATCTTACTATGTGATTAAATGTATCGATGTCGAACATAGCAAGAAGTTGTTGACTTAGTGGCCGTTAATGAATGCCCCTAGCCAACACAAGAGCTCCCACCATTGATTCCAATGGGAGTCAGGATGCCTAACACATCCTGGTAGGTACAAATAAATTTGTTGTGGTCGAGTCACCTACAAGATCCAATGAACAAGGGATATTAATGTACTCCCATTGTTCATTGGCAAGAGTACTTGCCATTAAGGCATGCAAGCCTCTAGGTGTTTTTTCAATGATGCTTAGACTCTAGGACTTTGACTCAAGCAGGGTTTTATTGCGGAAATGAAGGGGAATGGTAATGACATGGAAAATGACAATAAGCTTGTAAGGAATGGATGGAAGGAAATGCATGGTGTATGAATAAGAACTCTTGCTGTGAAAAATGGATATGGAAAGGTCATGCTTTATGGTTTAACAATTGGTGGAATTGAAAATCTTTTGCAAAATGGGAGTTGCAAAGGAGTGGTTGTAGAGCTGGATTTGTAGAATTTTTCATGACTTTAGTCTTTTGAAGACCAATTGTCGTCACAATGTAATCTCCTTATGATCACTTGATTATCCTGTAACCTGTAAAAAACTTGGTACAAAGAAAACATAAGTGTGCTCTAGAAGAAATGGCCAGTTTCTTCATGATTCTTATGCAAAAATTTCATACCAAATAAAAAAAATTAAGGACAATCAAAGTGTTGAAATTGACTTAATCATGATGTTGAAAGCAATCCATTCTTAAAAATAACCATGAAAAGTAATACTCCCTGTTTTTGTCAGCTAACTTTTGTGCATAGCGAAAAGTTTGGCATCATAGATTTGTTGTGTCCTGCAGATTAGTACGTTATAAAAGCATACAACAATATCAATTTGCCAACTCTAAAAAAGTTAGTCAGCATTTAAATAATCCACCAAATTTTCTTTTAAATTATGCTTCCAATTGTTCCATTCTTTATTTTCAAACCTGCGTGAATTTTGTGAAAAGTGTGTTTTTTTTTCCCTTGTACCAATTGTTGCACTTTCAATCAATTCCTGTAATTTTCATGATTCTCTCAATTTTCATGCCCCCAAAGTTTTGTTTTATGCCAGTGCCCTTCACATGCCAATGTTTACTTTTTAAATCCTTCAAAACAACAATTATCACAAAACACAACAATTTTTTTATCTCTCTCTCTCTCTCTCTCTCTCTCTCTCTATATATATATATATATATATATATATATATATATTGAATAACAAAATATAACAAACATAATATACAAATAACAATATATCATCACAAAAATTAGTACCATATTAATATAGTTATAACATATTAATATATTAATATAATTAATATATTAATACAATCATAATATATATTAATACAAATCAAACATTAATTAAATATATAAATCAAAACAAATCAATCATAAAAATAACTATAACTAAAAATATATAAATACAAATCAAAAGAAATCGAAAATAGATAAATATAAAACAAATAAAAATAAAAATAAATATAATATATTACAATAAATACAAAACAAATTTAATCTAAAAATGGAAAAGAAAAATCCAAACAAAACGTACCAAATTGAATCATATAGTCCAGCATCCTTGATTGAATTGATAAATATCTCATCAACCAGGCGTATGGTATCCAAGGCATTTCCTTCAGTGACATCACCCAAAATACGTACAGCTAAGCCAGGACCAGGGAATGGATGCCTCTTAAGAAACCCTTGAGGAACACTCAAAATTGCTCCTAGCTTTCGTACCTCATCTTTGAAAAGCCACTTAAGAGGCTCATTTTTGCCGCCAGGCCGTGTATTTCAATTATATTTTCCAGACAGTTGCAAGCAAGTCCAACGAGGGCGTGGCAGTTGTAAAGATCTCTTCGTCAAGGATGGCAAGTCAATCAGAGCGTTTAGGTTATGAATTTGCAAAGCATTTGGGTGTGTTAACACCACGGGCTAGAGTTATCCACAATTCAAGTGCTGAGTGGCAAAATATCAAGGATGCAGCAGAAAAAGAAAGAATCATGCCAAACACTGAAGAAGATGATGTTGATGAGAAAACATGCACTGAATTTCTTGAAGCTCTGGAATTGAATCGCTGTTTCTTACTAATAGGTTATGTTCATGGTTGTCCCTTGCTGCAAAGTCCCCGTGCTTTTGATTCTCAGGAGGCAGCACAAAAGACTGCAGTGGCACTTGGCAGGATTTTGATTCTAGATCTAATCCTCAGAAATGAAGATCGCCTCCCATGCCGCCAGCTTGGATGGCACGGGAATCCGGCAAATCTTTTATTCACTGAAAAGCTGGAATTTGGGAACAGAGTAGCCTCAGTACCAGGAAATGTCAAGTCTCCACCTCGAAAAAACAAAGGAAGTTCATTTTCTCGTAGAAGGAAAAGTTTTAACTTGGGGAACATGTCTAATTCTGACATGATAACATTCATTCCAAAAATTTTAGATTACACTGCTAATGCGACTACTTCTGAAGGAATTTTCCTTCCCATTGAAGATCGAAGTAAATATGCTAGCGATTTTCATATTGTGGCAATCGATTCAGGGGTTCCAAGACGTCCTCCTGCTGGCAAAAGGTTGTCTGATATTTCACAGTATCCGAGACTAGTCGAGCTTTTTCTAAATAGCCCACAATTTGCTCCAGGTTTGTGCTATCACTGTTGGTGTGGTTGGTGATATCTGTCGAGTACTTGGTTGGATGACAAGATGCTGCCTTTCTGTGATAGCATCATGTCTTAGCTTCTCAAGGACCTTTCAAGCAATCAGCTCCATCGTTCAGTAAAACCCAGATTTTTTTTTTTTTTTTTTAAATATCTAAGAAAAATGGTTAGTTTTTTTTTTTTTTTTTAATAATAATATGTATAAATATGATATATATATTATTATTATTTTGTGGAAATTATTATTATTATTATTTTTTAAATCAAAAAAAAAAAAAAAAAAAAAAAACTAAATTTCATCTAAAAATATAAGATGTTTTTTTTCGTCATTCACAAAATTCTTTATTGTCATATTGCAGATCATTTTTCAGCGAGAGTATTTTTATTTGAAATAAATCAATAGATTTTCTGATCTTCCAGATCGTACGAAGCGCGGGAAGAGAGCATACTAATCTCTTGATTTGTTTTTATTTATGCAGGGGGGGTTTTAAAAAGGACTAAATTTAAAACTAGCTAAATACTAAAACATCAGAAAACTCAAACTTGAACTCCTTTATGAAGATCCTGCTGTCACCAGGTTTCACAAATTGTTTTGTCTAAAGAAAAATACTAGTACTGAATTAAATTCCTAATGCCTAATCCCTTAGCACCATCCCTGGCAACGGCGCCAAAATGTTGGACAATTTATTGGGCTTAAATTGCTGCATTAAATTATCGACTAGGGAAACTCGTAAGCTTGTGATGATGCCAACAAAATATATGTAGGAGTAGGCAACTAACTCTATGTCTAGCTAAATTATTTACGATTCAATATAATATGCAAGGGAAGAGGCTCCTAACTAAGGAGGTCCTGGTTGTCATGCCCTACAGTATCATAGAGAAATCATTGATGACATAAAACTAGAAACTTGAAATGAAGACAAGAGAATGAACTTTAATTGTTGTTCAGATTCAAAGAGAGAGAAAGACTAACTTAGTCTCTTGATTGTCCTCTCATGTACTAATCCAAACTAAACTAAGATTCATTCATAAGCATAAGAAATGAAATAACTTGAAACATAAAAGCAAAAGAATGAATTTCAATTATCATGCAAATCAAATAGAGAGAGAGACTAACTTAGACCCTTGGTTATCCTCTCATATGTTGATAAGATTCTAATTTAAAACTCATTCATCAATCACAAACAAATCCTCAAATATCAAACATCTAAGAAATTAAATGAAATAAGATCTAATATGAAATAGCATGTTCCTTTGATCCTTCTAGAGTGAGCTCAATTCTCCTAAGAACAAAGTGACAAGCTATTTCATATATTACATTAAGGCAACTTATATCTAAAACTACATAATGGAAATATATGTACAACTTATATCTATAACTACATAATGGAAATATATGCAAAATGAAGCTTTATTCTATTCCATCATAAGTTGGATACAATGCTCCAAGATTCCTCTCCTTTGGAATGGAGGAGGTACTCCTATTTATACAATGGGATGAGATAACAAACTCATAATGATGATCCACTAATCTCTCTTTAGTTCCATACATTTCTCAACCATCTAGACACATAACCATATCCTCCATGATTTCCTCCATGAGGTCCATGATCTTCTCCATGAGATCATGATCTTCTCCATGAGGTTTATCTTATCAAATTCGAATTTGATCATTCAAGGCCACATAAAGATGCCTTGGAAGCTTCCTTTGTGCCTACACATGTCAACAAACTCATTCTAATTGTTAGGTATAAGTATAAGCATCTTATTTTCTAAAGTTTAGCCATAAATCCACTTAAAAATGTTAAGAATTAATAAGCTTTGGAAAGCATTGTTCTAACCCAATAATGAGGTAAATGTAATGATATGGAGGTGGAATGGAGGTGACATGAAGGTAAAATGTGAAGATATTGGTGAATAATGGAGTGAAAATAGGGACTATTTTGAGGCCCAACACTTACTTAGCTTGGAACTTGTAATCATAGGTGTGCTCACAATAGCCCTTCTTTCATCCAAATCACTTAATAATATCTACGAGATATTTTCTTGTGATATTAACATGCCTACTTTAGTTTGAGTTACTTGAAGTCCAAGAAAGTAAGATAACTCACTAATCACCAACATTTGAAATTATTTTGACATGTCTTGGGAAAATTTATGATTCATTCATAATTGTTTCTCCCAAAAATTAGATCATCCACATATACCAATGTGATTAGTAGATTGTATTTGTCCATCTTCATGTAAAAATTGATTCTTGCAACTCCTTTCTTGAATCCTTGTTATATAGTATTGTGATCAAGTCTAGCATACCAAGCTCTTGGAGTTTGCTTTAATCCATACTGGGCCTTCTTCAATTTGCAAACAAAATCTTTTCCTTTTTCTAAGTTAAACCCTTATGGTTGTTCCATGTATACCTATTCCTTTAGGTCACCTTTTAGAAATGTTGATTTTACATCCATTTGATAAACTTTGAAGCCTTTAGAACAAACAAATGCCAAAAAAATTCTTATAGCTTCTAATCGGGTGACAGGAGCGAAGGCTTCTTCAAACTCAGATCCTTCAATTTGAGAGTACCCCTTGCACACCAACCTTGCTTTTTTCTGATGAATTTTCCTTCTTCATTCATGTTTCTCTTGAACACTCACTTGGTTCCTATGATATTCTTGTCATTTGGATCAGGTACTAGCTCCCATGTTCCATTGTTTTCAATTTGATGCATCTCTTCTTCCATCGTGTTAGGATCCACCCTAACCCATTTATTTGTGAAATAATCCCAATGGGCCTCGTCAGATTCATAATTAGTTAGTGAGTCAATAAATCTTGTAATGTTGAAAAATGAAGTAAGAAATTATGAATTTGATTTTGCTTTGATTAAATTGAGAGAAATTGAATTTCCACATCAACAAACAACTTGGATGCAGTTAACTTGTGTGATATGGCGTGTGTCACGCAGTTTACTTCATAAATTTGAGTTGGAGGAGTTATAGTTTAGTTAATCATGTGTGATTACCAATTTGTAGTAATCAAGGTCAGTTATCTCAAGTTGTTTTCAGTTAAACTAGTTCCAATTGTAGGAGGAACTAGTGGAAGGTCAGTTGTGCAATGGGACTTCAATCAAACTTAGGATCATCTAGCTAATTGATCAATCAACCCAAAATAGCTAGTGCATGCAGAGAATTCAAGTTCCCCAATTGTGGTGGGGATTCCAAGGTAGTGTAACATCAGTTGCAAACTATTCTTGAGTGTACAGGTGTTGCATGATCAACCTTGGGAATCGACAATCCACTTTGGAGAAATTCCTAAATAATAGGGTCCTAATTTCTCAAGAATTACGTAATGAAATAAGGGCTCAAGAAGATGAAGCAATTGGCTAATTCTATGTCAGATCTTCTCAATGAGAAAAGATATAGGTTATTCACTTGTAGGTTGTGCTCAATTGAGTAAAGCAATTGTAATACATCTCTATTCATTAAATTAATGCAAGCATGCATTGGGGTTTTTAGTAGATTTCTTTCCCTATGAAAAATATTGTGTGCATGTGTGTTATTTCTTATTGCATGTTTAAAAATTTTTGTTCTAAATTGTGAATTAACTTCCGTACATCAGTAGAGTATGTTTGTGTCTTGTGATTTTGATTAAAAATTCATGAGAAATTGAAAATGTACACCATAATTTCTACATGGTATCAGATCCATATTCACATCAGAGCAGGAATTTCGAAGTTTTTTCTCATGAGGATTGAATTTGAAGTTCATTGTAGCATGATCTCTTCATAGTTGAGAATATGGCCTTCAATGGATTGAGGCTAAAGTATGCCTTGGAAGGAAGCTCTAATTTTATTGCATTGAGGTAGTATTGGATGACAATTAATCGCTAGAATGCATGAAGAAAATGGTTGCAAAAACACTGGAATATGATGCCCAAAACCTTGCTTAGTGGAAGAAAGATGTAGCCAAGGAGAGGAGAATGATATTGGAGGGGGTACATGATCACATTATCTCAAATATCCATGTAAAAGAAAATTTGTTCGCAATGTGGAAAGCTCTAACAGAATTGTTCAAGAATAGTAGTGACCACAGGAAGCTAACACTCAAGGATAAACTTCGAATTATCAAGATGCAGAATAATGGCACTATTCTTCAGTATCTGAGCAGGTTCACACAATGTCGTTATGAACTTGGTGGGGTTGGTGTTAATGTTCCAAAAGATGACTTGGTAATCCTAGCCCTTCTAGGCCTTCCCAAGAGTTGACATAGCTACCAAGATTCAGTGAACAGGAGGGAGAAGCTACCAAATTGGGAATTCTTATGGTCCTATTGGGTAGAGTAGGAAATAAGGTGTAACACTAGAGATGGGACTTCATCTAAGGGTGAGGATGAAGAAAAATTTGGATTGGTTGGAATGGGAAAGAAGAGAAAAGGGAAGAAATCTCAATCCAAACTAGAGTCCAACCAAGGGGGATAAAAAGAAAGATTTTTCAAAAATTAAATGATTCCATTGTTGTGAATTCAGGCACTATGCCACGAATTTTCCACACAAAAAGGCAAGAAAGAAGACCTCAGGAGGAGTAGGTGAAGCCTTGGCTTCACAGTTCGAGCTTGATTTTACCCTTATCGCATGCGTGGCCAACACAATGATGAGGAGCATGTGGTACTTGGACTCAGGTGCATTTCCACATGACATGGTGTGGAGATATTTTTAGTGACCCGGAGGAGAAAGATATCTAGATGCACATAGGGATAGGCGACAATGGAAGGTACAACACAATTGGGGTTGGTACAATCACCTTTTAGAGGGAGTCAGGCTCCCCTCTTAGGCTCGAGGATGCCATGTCCATTCCATGCCTAAAGAAAAATATCGTCTCTATTGCATTTTTGGAAGATCATGGTTTTGATGATATCTTCAACAAAGGAAAGGAATTCCTGAGATATAGCCACACGACAGGTGAATTAGAATGGGGTTCATGTGAAGAACCTATATAAGATAGATGTGGAATACTGTGTTGCATTAAGCACTAATGCAGAGAAATTCCAGGGTCGTGATGTCGGTGAACTTTGGCGTAGAAGACTTGGCCATTTGCAACATGGTGCCTTGAAGATTATGCAACAAATAACCATAGGCCTCCCCAAATGAGCACTTGAGTAGTAGGATGTATGTAAAGGATGTACATTCCATGACCAGGAGTGGATCAGGACAACAAAGCACATACATTCCTATAAAGGATCCCCTTTGATGTCTGTGGACCTTTCCCGACAACCTCCACTGCCAGATATAAATATTTTTTAAATTTTATTGATGACTTCTCACAGAAGTGTTGGATATTCATCATGCAGGAGAAAGATGAGACATTCTCCAAGTTCATAGAATTCAAGGCACTGGTTGAGAAAGAAACTAGCAAGAATGTGAAGTCTCTCAAGAGAGATAATGGAGGTGAGTATGTGTCAAATGAATTTAAAAATTTATGTGCAATAGAAGGAATTCAATGAGAGTTGACGACACCCCACAACCCATAGCAGAATGGCGTGGTTGAGAGAAATAATTGTAGCATTGTGGGAGCAATGAGGGCAATGTTGCATTACCAAGGCCTACCTATTCTTTTGTGGGTTGAGTCATGCAACACAATAGTCTATTTTCAGAACGAAAGTCCTCATCTGATTCTTGGTATGATTACACTAGGGTAGACTTTCTCGGGGAGGAGGCCCGATGTGTCACACTTCGGGATTTTTTGAGCCTCTGTTTACTACCATGTGTCCAAATGAAGAAGCTTGAGCCAACAACAAATTTGGGGGTATTTGTGTTGGAAAATTAGGATGGCAGTAAATATTTTCTTGATCTTGATAATTACTTGTGATTTTTCTTATTATTACAATTCTTTATATTTTCTTTCTTTAGTTCATTATGCAATTACCAAAAGCAGCAACACATAAAACAATGAACATAAGATGTAGGCACATGCTAGGGAAAAAACCTCGATGAGGGGAAAACCCAGTCAAAGTAATTCTTCCTTTCAATATTATTCTTTGAGACTCTTCACCCTAGACCAAGGCTAGACCTTCCCTCCACACCAAGTCAGCCTCCATAAGATTGACCTGTTCCCAACAACTTGGACTATGAAACAACTTGTAGTAGCTAACAACTTCTGGTAGCAGTACAACTTGGAAGACTTTGATCTCCCAATCCAAAGCACAAAACAGAGAGAGATCACCAACAAAATTTCAATTTTCCTTGACTCCTTAGAGTCACCCAAACTCGCATTCACTTCGGCTTCTTGACAACAGACTTTACCAGCTACCCACTTCGCACTTCTGCCTAGCAACAAGATTTTTTTCACTTCTACCCAGTAGAGAGAATTCGAACTTAATGAGAAGTGGTGCTCCAAATGAATTAGATCCCCTTCCTTTTATAGGCTTCTTATGGGGTCTAATAGGGAATTAGTCTGACTTGATCTTCCCTTAGGTTGACATAGCGTGGAGGTTCCATAATTCATATTTGACTCAATACTAAACCTGTTTACATCATTCAAAAGTCCAAGAAGGATATCTTTAAATGTATAATAGTTCTATAGACTCGGAATAAATCCTAGAATTCCTCAAAGGGGAATTTGACCTAAAACATAGTGACCCAAGCATAAGACCCGTGCTTTAATAAGTCACAATAATAATAATAATAATTCTTTTCTTTATTCTTTTGACAAGCACATTACATATTGAACATAGTTACTTTTTCTAACACTCCCTCTTAACTAGGGAGGTATTCATAATGTACATATACAATGTAATATCTCAAACTATATGGACCATGAAGAACTTTAGGCACCAAAATTCCATGGATTACATTCCTAAATAGGGCAATTTGTCCAACTGGTCACTCAATAATTTAGGCACTGCAATGCCATGGACTAGATTCCTAACCAGGGAAATCTATCCAAGTAGGACTAAAGTGGATTCAAGCTTTCAACCTGTCTAGGTACCATCAGGCTTACTTGGTAACCACCAACCCAAACATACATGTGTGTATCCAAAACCAAGCTAAATAAACAACACCACCTTTTCAATTCCGGTATTCCTAACATCAACACAAAGTGCCGGCCTGATGTCTCCCCAGGCAATGCTTCACTCACAAAGCCTCAATACCCGTTGATCCAACATATCAAGAATAACCAATCTCTCCCAATCAGATTGATTTGTAACCAACATGTTGTCAAATCCTTCAAGAGATTCACCTGAACAAACATGACCCCAATCAATAATATACTTTTACATGTACATAATCAAATACAAACCTCCGGTTTTTTCAGGCAACTTGATGTTATTCTCAACTTTCCATAGTTGACTATCAACCGAATCTTTGATAGAAGATTCCTCAATCATATGTTTTCCTTCCTACTTCTCATGCAAAAACATATCCTCCAAAATTCATTATTCAAATAATACCAAGTTATACCCTCCCTCTTAACTAGGAAGCACCTCTTCATCCAGACTCCCTCTTAATCTTTAGGGATATCTCTTATATTCATTCTTCCTTCAGGAGATCAACTTCTTTTTAACATCAGAGAATCTTTTGCTACTTCCAACCATTTCATCAGAGTTATAATCATCCTCATCATGCTTATCACATCAATGAACATCTTCACCAAGTTGAAGACTGTGTACCTGCACAACTTAAATATAAATAGAAAGTACAAACAAAACTATAGAAGCATGATTTTAGCCATATCAGAATCATGGAATCATTTCATATTTATGAAAATCAGATACCCAAACTCAATTTCAAACAAGAGACATATACTCTTCAACATCTTTCTAGAGACTTTGTCATACACTCTAGACTACTTCATAACAACATTCATTCCATCTAAGGTTCAACGTGTCTTCCAAAGGTATGACATACCTTGGTACAACCTATATGATCTAGGTGGATATTGGTGGCCACCCACCTATTCCACTTGAACCCTTAACATTGTTTCTTTCAGTTTCCTTAATTGTATCACAATTTACTAATTTTAATAGTTTTTTGGGTCCTAAAATTCCAGGGCCGTTTTGAGACCCTAAACAATGTGTTTTTGGAAAAATTACTTTGATGATTGCTATGGAAATCACATCAGACATTGTATTCCTCAGAAAGATCTTTCCAATGAGGTATAATACATGTCAAACGGAGATAATATGACCAAATTACGACCCCAAGAAGTTGGCTGCCTTACTAACCCCAACGAGGCTCATAAACTCTTGGTTTTACATCTCCTCGGGTTAGGGTTTTGGTTGTTTAGGGTTTTATCTTATTGTTAAATAATAAAAAGGCCCTTGAGCCTCTTTGTAACTCAGGTCATAGGCATGTAGCCACCATGTCTCTTCTCAGAGATAAGCTGCCATCACCTGAGCTATCTTATTTCCATTCTATTTGTAAGCATAGTTCAATATTTTTCTATTAATGAAATGAATTGCTTTTCTATTGCATCTCTGTGTTTATCATTATATCTGTAAGTTGTAGCGTTCCTATTTAAGTTCGGATCAGTGGTATCAAAGTGGTCTGCTCTTTCTCTATTTTTCTTTGCATGCCCCCAACGAGGTTAAGCTATAAGGAGTTAGGGCTCGATCTGGTTGAACCATTGTAGGATCAGCCTAAAAAAACCTGACGACCTCCCATGGCGGAAGAAAATAAAGACAAGGGCACAGGAGATCTTTTAAAAATCTTTCTCGAGGAATCCCTCGAGTGACAGAGGGATGCAATGATGGATAACTTTGCCCAGATCCTTTGACAACTACCCCCAGGCGATGCATTTTCATTCAGCAGTCACTCTGGAGGCGCTACTCCTTTTAAGGTACAATTTAACTTTGATATTCCCATATTTGAAGGCCTGATAGATGCAGATGTTGTAGATAAATGGTTAAATTTGTTGGAAAAGATTACTTTTGCACTTCTCAAAGTTGCCCCACATGTCAAGGACTGGTGGGAAACCTACTGTGAACAAAAGGACAAGAGTGAACCCTAGTTGTTTTCAGCGACACCCACTTCAAATTCTTTTCGAGACACAATCAAGGAATAATATTACCCCATTGGAAGCTATGAAGATAAATACATAAAGTGGACCATGCTATGACAAGGAAGGGACCAAGATGTGTTAGAGTTCACAAATACTTTCCATACCCTTTGCACGAAGCTGGGTATCAAGGATACTGAGCGGCATTTGGTGCTCAAGTACCGTAGCTATCTACACAAGTACATCGAGGATGAGATGGAAATCCTAGACATCTCCTCGCTCGACACGACGTATCGGTGTGTTGTAAATATTGATCAAAAGTTTAAATAGAAGAAGCGAGACTTTGGATCTGCGAATCCAAAGCAAGGAAAATGCACCCCCAAACCACAAAACAAAGGACCAAGCCAAGGTAGGGCTACCCAGGACAACTTGAAAAATCCGCAAACAAATAATAACACCACAAAGACGAAGAAGGACATGGGAAAATGGTGTGAGATCCATAAGAGATCCACTCAGAATACAAGTGAGTGTTGGGCCAAGCAGTCATTGGTGGAAGAGTTGAAGGCTTCTGAATTAGAAGCATGTTCTAACTCTAAATCAGAACCCGATAATGGAACTGACAAAGGGAAGCAGATCATTGATGCATAGCCTAGTGCCATTGTGGCCACCACAAAGATCTAGAAAATTGAGGTTGAAGATCCAAAGGAGAGGGAACACCTCTTCCACTCACAGATGTGGGTGAAGGGTTCTCTGTTGCAGTTCATTGTCAGCAATGGGAGCCAAAAGAACCTCATTTCAGCAAAGGTCATGAAGCAACTGGGCCTAAAGACTACAACGCATCCACAACCGTACACCATCAGGTGGCTTCACCAAGGATGAGATCTTCACGTCAACCAGCAGTGCCGCCTTCCCTACAACATCAAGCCCTTCACGAATGAGGTATTGTGTAACGTTCCTCCTCTTGAGGTTTCTGATGTATTGTTAGGACAACGATACTTGTGGAAGCGACATGTTGTATATGAGTCTAGACCTCATTCTATGATTATTACTTTGGCTAATAAGTTGTACAGGATATCAGAGGTAGCCCCGCCTACCACCATATCTTTGATCACTGAAAAGAAATGCAGTAAGATCATTTCCGAGATGAGGAATTTTTTTTTCTTATGATTCACCCCCAAGGAAAGAAGAAGGTTGTGGCCACGGCTTCCACGCAGAGATCCTCTCCACAACAACAACAGATGGACAAGGTCATGGAGGAGTACAGGGATATTTTTGCCTTGCCCACAGGGGTACCTCTGCACTGTCAAGTGAGGCACTCCATCGATCTGACCCTGGGCACGTCGCTCCCCAATGGACTAATCTATCAACACTATGTTTTGGAGAATGATGAGATCAAGAGGTAGATTCAGGAACTACAGTAGAAAGGGCACATCAGTCCAAGCTCATCACCCTGTGGGAGCTCGATAGTATTGGTACAGAAGAAGGATGGGACCTGGAGGATTTGTATTGACTATCAGGCATTGAACAAGATCATTATCTAGAATAGGTACCCAATCCTGCGAATTGATGACCTTCTGGACCAGCTTAAGGGGACAAATTATTTCAGCAAGATTGACTTGAATTCAGGTTATCACCAGGTGCCTATCGAACCCTTCGATGTGTGGAAGACTTCCTTAAAATCCAAGGAGGGCCTTCTCGAATAGTCAGTCATGCCATTTAGATTGACGAACACCCCTACAACCTTCATGAGACTGATGGATGACATATTGCGACCCTTCACCAATGCATTCATGGTGGTGTATTTAGATGACATCTTGATCTTCAACTAGAGTTGCGAAGAGCATCTCCACCATATTCGATAGGTCCTTCAAACCCTTCGGCAACACAAGCTATGTGCTAACTTGGAGAAATGCACCTTTGGAATGACCCAGGTTCAATATCTGGGGTACATCATTGATGAGCAGGGTGTACATGTGGACCCATCGAAGATAGAGGTAATTTGGGATTGGCCAGCCCTAACCACCTTGAAAGAGCTTCGCGGCTTTTTGGGTCTTGCCAATTTCTACCGTAGGCTCGTGTTGGGATTCTCTGATATCAATTGGAATTTAAGTCAATTCACCAAGGGCGGAGCGAAAGAAAATCTATTTTGGTTGGAAACCCAACAGTGAGCATCCTCTGAGTTGAAGAATCACCTATGTTCCGCACTAGTGCTCACATTACTAGACCTACAACAACCATTTGAGATTGATACATATGCCCCCGACTATGATATTGGTGTGGTTCTTACTCAACATGGGCATTCAGTGGCTTACCACAGGGAGACACTTTCAGATATAGCCTGAAAGTACACCACTTACGACAAAGAAATGTATTCCATTTTGTAGGCATGTCGTCAATGGAAGCATTACATTATGGGGAAGGATGGTCATCCACACAGACCACCAGTCTCTACAGTTCATACAGACATAAGGGAAGTTGCAAAACGATTGCCATCAGAAATGGTCCACCTATTTGCAACAATTCCATTTGAACATTAAGTATAAGAAGGGCAACACGAATAATTTCATTGATTGCCTCAGTCGACCACCGGTCATGGCACTAATCACTATGCTCGACTCCTATGGGAACGAGACATCGGGGTGCCCACATCTTTATAAGAGCAATCCAGAATTCAGTAGCATATACAAGACACTCCTGGAAGGGAAGCACGTTCCAAATTTTTACCTTCAGGATGCACTGTTATGCCACTTGGGACACATATGTGTTCCTTCAAGTGAGCGTGCCAAGATGATTTGGGAGGTGTTATCACTCTAAAATTTCCCTAGGGTTGTCATTTTTTGTTTAAATAAATAATAGAGGCAACCACAAGCCTACTTTTGAGATCAAGATCTAGCCTTCCTAATGCTCAGAGAGGGCTCTCTCTTAATGATTTAAATTTGTTTGATTAATTGATTTTAGGCTAGTTATTTAGGCTTGGTTGGGTTTTGATTCGATTTGTTACTGGAATCACTGATTTAGATGGATAGATGAGTGTATTTTTACCATTGGGCCATGGAGTCCAAATGTCAAGAAAACAAGACTGAATCAAGTTCTAAAGATAGTGTTCACAGGGCAAGGTAGCTGAGTAAATTCAGATCTTTTAGGCTAGATGGTGAAGTGTTTTTTCAATCGGGGTCAAGGAGTTAAGGATTCCTCAAACCGGATAATGAGGGAAATGAAAGAGGTCAATCAAAACTAGGGAGAAATGAAGAATTCCCTACTCTGGATATCAGAAGAAAACATCAAAATGAATAACTGTTCAAGACAGAGTGTACTTAAACAAATTTTGTAGTAACATTCCAGTTATTTCATTCAAATTGGAAAAACATGCAATTATGTGAAATACTTAAGAAAATAACAATTTAACAGATGAAAGATAATTCACTAAAGTGGCCCAACACATGAATCCTATAATGCAATGCCTTTATTACTTAGTCCAGTCTGTGACTTGAAAATGTTACAATAAACCCGCAGGTTTTAGATCAATACAACTATAGAAATGTTTAGCAATCCACCCTCAATACTTCGAGTTGTGAAGTATTTATACAAAAATTATTACAAAATATCCTAAAACTAATTTAGGAATTATTCAAGGAAAATGAAATATCTTCATGCAAGAAGAGAGAGACAGATATGTAATTGATGCGAGCTATCCCTCTTTTATTGCTTTTTGTTGGCTTTTCTTTGATATTATGCTGTTTTTTCTCTCCTACTGTTTGCGTTCTTGTTGACTGTTATGAAACCAGCTCACAAAAAGATAGAAAAGAGAGATCAACGCCTTAGAATTTAGCCTCTTCGAGGGGGCAACCTCCTTTACATTACACAAATAAGTAATTCTTGGATGATACAAATGAAAAGACCTCCTTTCTATATTTAGGAGTCTAAGGGGTCATAACATAATCAGAGCCGACATAACAATAATAATGTAAGGGCACAATAATAACAATAGTGGGCTTCTATGTAGCACAATAGTAACAATATGGGCACTACGTGGGTACATCAATATAATAAGTGGGTTGTACTAATAACAATAAGGGGTTACACTAGTAGTATAGGGGCCTAACATGCCCCTCTCCTTCAAAAAGCATTGTCCTTAATGCTTGAGTAGTTCTTGATGCTTCTGTATAAAATTCTTGTCCTCCCATGTGGAATCTTCAACAGGTAAGTTCTTCCACTTGATGAGACACTCTGAAATTGATCGATTTCGTAGCTGTCGGGTTCTTGTTTCTATGACTGCTCCAGGTTCCAATATGATTTTTCCTTCCTCTTCAATTTCTGGCAATATTGTTTGAATTGGGATCTTTTGCAACTTTTGAATAAGTGGCCATACTTCTTTGTCCTTCTTCCATTCATCCCTTGCTTCGTTTATCCAATCTGGTTGGATAAAAGAAATAGCACAAAACAATGCTTCCACATCCTTATCCTTGAAGAGTCTTCCCATTTAGTAAGGTCGCCATTTTTTAAGTGCATGTAGTATTGCCAACATTTCCCTACATCAAAACATTTTTCACTACGATGTTGATCTACCTATTGTTTCGTTTGATTTTTCACCGAAGTGGCATTATATTTTAAAAGTTGGAGAACTTGTTGTTGATGCTCGATGTGATGTTTCTCTGCTTGAACCTTTTTCTTCTTGATATGTCCTTCTATCTCTAGAGTTTGAGGAGTGGTAATTTCTTCCAATCCTTCACAAGATATGGTCGGATTCATTTCTTGATGCTTGATGTGATCTTTCACTTCTTGAACATTTTTCTTCTTGATATGTCCTTCTATCTTGATAGTTTGAGGAGTGGTAATTCTTTCCAATGCTTTACAAGATATGGTTTGATTCATTTCTTCTTTCTCTCGGGTGAGGTCCTGGCATATATCCTCTTCTTTTGATGTTTCTTGATCCTTTTCTTCCTCCTCTTCATATTCTATGTAAAATAATTTCTTCTCAGCACACTTATGACCTTTAGTGCATTTGCTATCACAATTGTAACAAAGCCCTTTTTCTCTTTTTTCTTCCAATTGTTGTGGTGTAACCCTTGTAGGTTGTGGAAGGTTGGGAGAAACAACACTTCCATATTTATAGTTGTGAGGGGTATGCTTCTTGGTTTCCATAATTTTGCTTTCCATTATGTCACAAAGCCTTTTTACTCTTTCCAATTGTTGTGGTGTTGCTCTAAAGAAGGTGTTGCTCTTTGTATCCTCATAATGTGCTATCATTTCCTCCGTGAAAATTGACCACGTAACAAGTTGTTTACAAGAAAAAGGCCCTTCATACCATAAAAATTGATCCAGTTCTAAATATGAAGATGCAATACGTACCTTTTGTAACAGGGGTACACCATGTAGATCAAAATATTGCTCCATCTGAAGTATCCAATTTACCGGATCCTTGCCATCAAAATTCCTCATCTTTCTTTTTCTTGATTTTAGGAGCTCGATATTGAAATAACTGTAAATCTGTAATTTCAGACATTTAAGTTCTGAAATTGCAACCTGTAGTATCCCTCTGCGTCCTCTTTCTAATGCCACCAGTCTGATCCAAATTGGATTCTCCAAGAAAGAGTTATGCACAATCTCCCAAGATGACCTGATTATAGACCTTTCTAGAAGAGCGAACTTGTATGAAGTGCCTCGTGTCACTGTTTCGATCTTTGGCTCTTGAAAAAAATATAGAAGAAACTACAGTCCGTCCTCTTTTTGTAGCTTCTTATGAAATTTCAATCCGATGCTTAGAGAGAAAGTTATGATGATTTTCCCTAGGTCACCTATTTGGAATGTAATTCAAGAGTCTGCAAAAAGACCAACTTCCTCGGATCATATCTTCGCAAATATAGCGTGAAAATATCTGAAATTCGTATCTGATATTCAACGCGATTTATTATCAATTGGGTTTTTTTTTAGCTTCTGAAACGTCACAGAAAAAAAGTTATAGCGAAAATGCCACGATGACCTGTTTGGAGCAGCGAAACCCTAGAATCCAAAGCTCTGATACCAAATGTTATGAAACCAGCTCACAAAAAGATAGAAAAGAGAGATCAACGCCTTCGATTTCAGCCTCTTCGAGGGGGCAACCTCCTTTACATTACACAAATGAGCAATTCTTGGATGATACAAATGAAAAGACCTCCTTTCTATATATAGGAGTCTAAGGGGTCATAACATAATCAGAGCCGACATAGCAATAATAATGTAAGGGCACAATAATAATAGTAGTGGGCTTCTATGTGGCACAATAGTAACAATATGGGCACTACGTGGGTACATCAATATAATAAGTGGGTTGTACTAATAACAATAAGGGGTTACACTAGTAGTATAGGGGCCTAACATTGACTGTCTCTTATTCTGCCTTTTACTGATACTCTTTCATCTTTAAACTATGTTACTCTTTACTATTTTACTTTGACTGCTCTTGACTGCTCTGTTTTGCCTTTCATCTTCATAGTGAGTCATTCAACTTTTCCCAAGACTCTATATCTGGTAATTTAATATTTACCATTCTTCTATAGATTTCATCAGTTTCTGTGTATTTTGCAAAAGTAGGCTTGTTTATAAAGAGATGTTTTACCTCATGCTGGAGAGGTAAAATAGGTTCTCAAAAGTCTGATAGAGCACTTTTCCTGTAGGAATCCCTTTCATGGAGGAATTGTTGGCTTGTTTCTTTGCCACTTCTCTAATTTTCTTATCATAGTCTTCATGTGTCATCAACCTGTCATTAATCATCAATGGAATAGGCAAACCTTTTTGCCTCATAGCATCAAATTTTACCATAAACCTAGCTATTTCTAGCTCCATTGTTTGGAATTTCTCCTCCAGTTGTATCATTAGGTTCCTCTTGGTGATTACCTTATTTACCTCTAGTATGGTCTTAGTTCTGTCAGCTATTCCAAGCTCCTATGGTTCATACTTTTTCTTTGAGTTAAGGAACTAGATTATTCTTGAGGCTTCTTCTGGCTTATTCCCAATTTCAGCTCTAACCCTTTGAATTTCCTCACCAGCCTCTTTGACCAAATCATTCTGCTCAAATATCACCTGTATATATGGCCAAATTTCATTGACTAAGTCAATGATATTGACCCATAAAAGTTATTTTTCTTGGGCTAGTGGTTCTTTCAATGTTAATTATTTCTCTAAATTTTGTATCATTTCATTTAATCGGTTTGACTTCCGTGTCCCATTCTTATGCATGATTTGAGCCAATTTCTTTTCATCCTCTAGACTTTTTATTTGTTCTTTAAGTCTATTTATTTGATTTGTTTGGATGGACATATCTTCCATGGCTTTGCTATTGGAGTTGCTGTGGCCACTGAAGCTGTCACAATAGAAGGAGCTATTGTAGTAACTATAGGAATAGCAATGACAATAGTTGCTTCCATGTTGGCATGTTTCTCTTGCACTAACTTATCCATCTCATTCTCCATTTCTTTTAATTGAGCATTTGACTGAAGAATGAGGTCCATCATCTCATCTTTTTGGCTTTGATTCTCCAGAACTTCCTTGGTCTATGGATGTTCAGAAGGAGGCAATTTCAGCTGCTTCTTCAATGCATCAATGTCTTCATTCTTCTTTTTTATGAGATTTTATGCTGCCTTAATGTCATTTGGATTATATCCAATCTCAATAGCTAATTCTTCTAGTGATTTAATTCTGTTATCCTTTGCTTGTGAGGATGCCTTCTCTAGTTTAAACAGTGTTGTGATATTCTCTAGAGAATTTTGAAGTTTTTGTACACTCATAGATTTGTTGGTCATTGTTGAGTATATCATTTCTCCTGCTTGCTTATGAAACTCAATTTGATCTATAGGATGAAAATTATTGGCCAAAACTTCAAATTCTATCTTTTTGTAATTTTTTGATAACTTAGATGTTGTACTGTGGGCCGCAAAAACATCATCTGCATCTTCCCTATTTTAAGGTCAAAATCTGAAAGTAACCTATTTAGATCACTAGGAGTCTATTGGAAATATTTGACATAGGTTTCATCTTTCAATGCTTCATTTCTCAACTTGATTTCTTTATATTTCTCTTTTATGTCCTTTTCTTTATCCACTAGTTTGCTGGATGAAGAGACTTCAATACTAAGATGCTTTTGAATAATCTAAGTATTAAAGGCTGAAGGTTGATGAGTTTCCTATGAAACTGTTGGAGCTGTATTCTCTTTAATCACTGACCACTGTATATGTATCAATGATTTCAACTATCTCAACTGTCTCTTCTTTCTCATTTATAGGATTTAGCTTGGGCTTCTTCCTATACATAATTTCAAATATGTCATCTGTTGTATCCTTGTTTGAGCAAGAACCTTCTTCTCTAGTCCTTTTTGCATTTCTGTCCTGTAGGGTTGGAGTAAACAACATGGAACTAGTATCTATCCGTTTTTCCATATGCATTAAGGTGTTTTCCGACCATTCTGACTGGTTGGCATTTTTTCAATCTCTGGCTTGGACTCATGCATACAAGGGCTCAATTTAAACTTCAGTCTTAATTTTTTTATGATCCCTAAATCATCATAGTACCATTTGAAACTATTAATGAACTTCATTTCCCGTAAACATTTTCTGCTTCTTCTATAGCCTCCCTATTATTGCAGATAAAACGACCAAGATGGTTTTTTTATTTTAAACTGTGTTTTCTTCCTGGCTGATAGAAAAATCACATCATCTGAGTTTATGATCTACCTGATATACTCTAATGCAAATATCCTCATAGGGAGATATTTGGGCAGCTTATATGGAGTGAGTTGATGTTATGAAACCAGCTCACAAAAAGATAGAAAAGAGAGATCCACGCCTTAGAATTCAGCCTCTTCGAGGGGGTAACCTCCTTTACATTACATAAATGAACAATTCTTGGATGATACAAATGACAAAACCTCCTTTCTATATATAGGAGTCTAAGGAGTCACAATATAATCCAGCCGACCTAACAATAATAATATAAAGCCACAAAAATAACAATAGAGGGATTCTATGGGGCACAGAAATAACAACATGGGGGTAATAGGGGCACTACAATATAAATAAGGGGTATAACTACAATAGTAATGGGGTAATCATTAGTATTATAGGGACCCAACATGCCCCTCTCCTTCAAAAAAGTGTTGTCCTCAACGCTTGAGTAGTTCTGGATACTTCTGCATAAAATTCTCATCCTCCCATGTGGAATCTTCAGCAGATAAGTTCTTCCACTTGATAAGATACTCTGAAATTGATCGATTTCGTAGCTGTCGAGTTCTTGTTTCTGTGACTGCTTCTGGTTCCAATATAATTTTTCCTTCCTCATCAAGTTCTAGCAATATTGTTTGAACTGGGAGCTTGTCGCCTATAACTTTCTTTAAACATGAAACATGGAAAACTGGGTGCAATCGAGAAGCTGCAGGAAGCTCCAATTTGTATGCCATAGTACCAATCTTTTGCAACACCTTGTACGGACCATAATACTTTGGTGATAATTTATTATCCTTCTTAGCTTGCTTTAGGGACATTTGCTTATATGGTTGTAGCCGTAGGAATACCCAATCACCTACATCAAAACTTCTTTCACTGCGATGTTGATCTGCCTGTTGTTTCATTCTATTTTGTGCCAACACGAGGTTATCCTTTAAGAGTTGGAGGACTTGTTGTTGATGTTCGATGTGATGTTCCACTGCCTGAACCTTAGAATTTTCTCTTAAATATGATGTGATGGATGGTGGTTGATACCCATAAAGTGCCATAAATGGGGTCATTTTTGTTTCTGTATGGAAGGAAGTGTTATACCACCATTCAGCCAGAGGCAACCATTTGACCCATTGTGTCTATTTATCAGATACAAAGCAACGAAGATATCCTTCCAAACATTTGTTTACTATCTCAGTTTGCCCATCAGATTGAGGATGATAAGATGAGCTATGAGCTAACTGAGTACCAAGACAAGAAAATAATTTTGTCCAAAAATTTCCAGTGAAAATGGGATCTCTGTCACTTACAATAATCTTTGGGTTTCCATGTAGCTTTTGAATTGTTTCCATAAATGCAGTAGAAACTGTACTGGCTTTAAATGGATGTGATAATGCACAAAAGTGTGCATACTTGGTAAGTCTGTCAACTACCACCATGATGACACTCTTTCCCTCAGACTTGGGTAAACCTGTGATAAAATCCATTGAAACCTCCTCCCAACGTTGGCTTGGAATGGATAAAGGTTGTAATAGACCTGGTGTCTTAATTGTTTCAACTTTATTTTGTTGGCAAACCAAACATTCCGCCACAAACTTTTGAATATCTGATTTAAGGCCATCCCAAAAAAATTCCTTCTTAACCCTGTGGTAAGTTCTTAAAAATCCTGAGTGCCCTCCTAAGGGAGAAGTGTGCAATTCCATAAGAATCTTTTGTTTTAGCTGGGAATTCTTACAGAGGTATAAGCGATCTTTGTACCATAATGAATCATTTTGCCAGCTAAATGTATCAGACGTACTGGAATCTTGTTGTAGCTTTCGAATAAGTGCCCACACTTCTTCTTCATTCTTCCATTCCTCCCTTGCTTCGTTTATCCAATCTGGTTGGATAATAGAAATGGCGCACAACAATGCTTCCACATCCTCATCCTTTCTTGAGAGTGCATCTGCCACCACATTTTGCTTCCCTTTTTTGTAGATGATTTCAAAGTCATAACCCAACATCTTTGTGACCCACTTTTTTTTCTCTTCAGAGGATAATCTTTGTGACCCATTTCTTAAGTGCATGGAGTATTGCCAACATTTCCTTCTCATAAATAGCTTTTCTTAAAAACTTTCCCTTGATTGGACGACTTTCAAAAGCAATGGGTCTTTCATCTTGCATTATAACAACACCAATTCCATTTCCTGAAGCATCACATTCACAATAAAGGTTTTTGTGAAGTCCGGTGTAGCTAAGACCGGTGCTTGGCACATTGCCTCTTTAAGATGTTCAAAGGCCTTTGTTGCTTCTGAAGTCCATGAAAATGCATCTTTCTTCAATAATGTTGTTAGAGGTGCTGCTATTCTCCCATAATTCTTAACAAACTTGCGATAATACCCTGTCAACCCAAGAAATCCTCGCAGATGCTTTATGGATGTGGGGATTTTCCATTCCTTAATGGCTTTAATTTTGCTAGGGTCTACCTTAACTCCTTCATGAGATACAATATGACCCAAATATTCCACCTCCTGGACTCCAAAGAAACATTTGGATCTTTTTGCATATAATTGTTTCTCCTCCAATAGTTGTAGCACCCTGTCAACATGTTCAACATGATCCTTCCAAGACTTGCTGTAGATTAGTATATCATCAAAAAATACTAACACAAATTTTCTAAGGAATGGTTTGAAAATTGAATTCATCAAACCTTGAAATGTTGAAGGTGCATTGGTAAGGCCAAAAGGCATGACCAAAAATTCATAATGACCCTCATGAGTTCTAAATGCCGTTTTTGGAATGTCTTCAATCTTCATTCTGATTTGATGATATCCCGAACGAAGATCCAACTTGGTGAAGTAAATTGATCCATGCAATTCATCCAGTAATTCATCAATGACAGGAATGGGAAACTTATCTTTAATAGTGAGCTTGTTGAGCTCCCTATAATCCGGACACATGCGCCATGATCCATCCTTCTTGTGCACCAATACTACTGGAGCAGAGAAAGAACTTTGACTTGGTTGAATTATACCAGCCTCTAGCATTTCTGCAACCATACGTTCAATTTCACTTTTTTGGACATAGGGATATCTGTACGGCCTGATGTTTGGAGGAACACTTCCTGGAATCAGATGAATAGCATGATCATGATCACGCATAGGTGGGAGACCTTTGGGAGTCTCAAATACCTTGGAATGATTGTCCAGGACTTTTTGGAGATCTGGAGAAATAGATGATTCCGATGTGGAAACATCTAGCGAACATAATTGTGCAATTACACCTCTTTGCTCCTTTTTTAGAAGCTTTGTCATACCATTAGAGCTGATTATCTTTCCTGGTTTCCCTGCAATACCCCTTAATTCAACTTCCTTTCCTTCCGTAGAAAATTTGATGAAAATTTCTTGAAAATTAAAAGCTATTGTACCCAAGGATTGTAGCCATTGGACTCCTAGTACAACATCAACACCTCCCATTGGAATGGAAAGCATTGGGCTAGTCAATACATATTCTCCCATGGATAGCTTGATATTATGGCACTTTCCAGAGCAATTTATTGTTCCTCCATTTGCAATCATCACTTGACACTCTGGTGCTGGATATAGGAAGCAATTCAATTCTTTTGCTACCCTACAATGAATAAAATTGTGGGTGCTTCCTGAATCAATCAACACTATTACCTTTTTCTTCTTGATTTGTCCTTCTATCTTGATGGTTTGAGGAGTGGTAATTCCCGCCAATGCATTACAAGATATGGTCGGATTTATTTGTTCTTCATCTAGGCTTTTTCCTGGAGTATATCTTCTTCTTTTGACCTTTCTTGCTCCTTTTCTTCTTCCTCTTCACAATCTATGTAGAATAATTTCTTCTCAGCACACTTATGACCTTTAGTGTATTTGCTATCACAACTGTAACAAAGCCCTTTTGCTCTTTTTTCTTCCAATTGTTGTGGTGTCAACCTTATAGGTTGTGGAAGACTAGGGGAAACAACACTTCCGTCTTTATAGTTGTGAGTGGTATGCTTCCTGGTTGCCATAATTTTGCTTTCCATTTTTCTTGCTAACCTGAATGCCTTCTCTAATGAATCAGGTTCCCAAAGGCGAACATCATGTTGGATATTATCCTTTAAAGACCCTATGAACACATCAATCCTATGCTCCTCTGGAATATCTTTTACCCTTATGTTCAATTTTTGGAACTCCTCAATGTGCTCCATTACTGAACCCTTTTGTTTGAGACTTATCAATTGGCTAAAAAAAGTGTTGCTTTTTGTATCTTCATAATGTGCTATCAATTCTTCCGTAAAAATTGCCCAAGTGATAAATTTTTTACGAGAGCAAAGCCATTGATACCATACAAACTGATTTGGTTCCAAATATACAGTTGCCATACGTACCTTTTGTGTGTTTTGCACATTATTGAGATCGAAGAACTGCTCCATCTGTAATATCCATGTGGCGAGATCCTTGCCATCAAACTTCCTCATATCGATTTTTGGAATATGGTGGGTCTTCGATCCAACATTAGAATCTATGGAATCATGATTAACATTACTTTTGTTCACATCATGAGTTTCCTTTACAACCTTTTCACCATTAGTAAGTATCTCTTGTAGAAAATTTGTCAAATCTGTCTTCAAATCTGCCATGTCTGTCTTCAAATTTGTCTTCAAATTTTCCATGTCTTTCTTCAAATCTGTCTTCAAATCTATCTTCAAATCATCCATCTTAGCTTCCACGCCATTTATCTTAGATTCCACGCCACTTATCTTAGCTTCTGTTAGCTTTTGTGAGCGTGACATTTGTTGCACTTGTTCTTGTAATTTTGATATATCATGTAGCATTTCTTCCTCTTCTTCATGAGTCATGCTAGAGCTTTCAGGTTCCTTACTAGGTGTTTGCATTTTCTTTCCTCAGGGCATCAGTTACCGATAATAATGCTTTACTATGCCCTTTGAATTCCGTTAAACCAAGCTTACACAAAAATTTAAAAAAAAACTGCACACCTTTTTTTTCACTTTATAGAAACCTGATATTAAATCTGATGTATCTTAGATCATCCAATTTTGAAATTGCGACCTGTATTAGCCTTCTGTATCCTCTTTCCAATGCCACAAGTCTGACCCAAATTGGATTCTCCAAGGAAGAGTTATGTGAAATCTCTCACAGTGACTTGCTTTTTTTAGACTAGTTCAGTAGAGCTAACTTGTACGACATGCCACGAGTCACTGTTTCAACCTTTGAATCTAAAACATACAAAAAAGAAACTACAGTCCGTCCTCTTTCTGTAACTTCTTACGAAATTTCAATCCGATCCCCAGAGAGAAAGTTATGACGATTTTCCCCAGGTCACCTGTTTTGAATGTAATTCAGGAGTCTGCAAAAAGACCAACTTCCTTAGATCATATCTCCGCAAATATCGTGCGAAAAGCTCTGAAATTTGGACCCAAGGTTTAGCACGATTTCTTCTCAAATGGGTTTTTTTTGTGACTTTTGAAACATTACAGAACAAACGTTATAGAAAAAATTCCACGATGACCTGTTTGGAGTAGCGAAACCCCAGAATCCAAAGCTCTGATACCAAATGTTATGAAACCATCTCACATAAAGATAGAAAAGAGAGATCCACGCCTTAGAATTCAGCCTCTTCGAGGGGGAAACGTCCTTTACATTACATAAATGAACAATTCTTGGATGATACAAATGAAAAAACCTCCTTTCTATATATAGGAGTCTAAGGAGTCACAATATAATCCAGCCGACCTAACAATAATAATATAAAGCCAAAAAAATAACAATAAAGGGATTCTATGGGGCACAGAAATAACAACATGGGGGTAATAGGGGCACAACAATATAAATAAGGGGTATAACTACAATAGTAATGGGGTAATCACTAGTATTATAGGGACCCAACAGTTGACATCCATACACCCTTACATCAGTGTGGTTTTGGTATAAATACCAGTCTCCTATTCTACTGTGTTTGGACAATTGTAAACCTTTCTTTATATCATCACTAATATTGGGTTGATTTATACTGCTTAGCATGTTAACCACTGGGTGAACAAATGAATCAATGAACTCCTTGTAGCTAAAAACAATGGAATTTTTTTGGATTAAGGGTGTCCAAAAGATAATAGATCTAGGATTGCCCTTAGAGTCCAACTTTTGGATGTTAACTGGAAACTTGTCTGATTGGAAATATAGGAACGTATGGAACAATATTGAAGAGTATTTGAATACTCTTTCATCTGGAAATCTGATCAATTGATCATGGATTTTGTCTGTTAAGAACTGGGCAAAATTGAAAGTCATGGCTGGAGGCTTTCCTGGGAAAAAAATAGAAAGGAAAGAAAGTATAGGCTCATCTACATGTTCATTAGTGGTATATCCTAGAATACAAGACATCATGGTTACAATTTGTCTGGCCCTCCCAGAGAAATGGTGGTAGAGTATGGAGGACTATCTATAGGAATATGAGCCTATTCTAGGATGAAAGTCTGAAAAATTTTGAAATCTCTTGGGAAGGTCCATCTTTAAGTACCAATCAAGTAGGTTTTCAATGGAAAATGGGATTTCATTAGGCTTTGGCTAGATCTGTAACATTTCTTTAATTGAATCTGTAGTTATTGTGAATAAAATCTGTTGGTTAGGGGAGACTATGGCTCTTTGACTTGGGATATAGCAGAGTTGGCATAAGTGGATGATTTCCGGGAACTGGTATACCCGTGGAACAAGTATTTGGGTAAATTAGACTCCCATAAATGAATATCATCATTCTGGTTTAGGAATTTATATTTACTCCAGCAATGGAGTTTTAATAGATGGCTAGAGGAGGTTGTGTCTTTGATATGGAAATCGTTGTCTGCCAATGTGAGGTGGTCAATATCCAGGTAACGGGTTTGCATGGGTTTTGCATTTAGAATGCTTTGGGAAGCCATAGATTTGTTTATTTTATTGAATTAATCACTATCTGGCTTAAGGAGTAGGGTTAGGACCTCTGGAATAGTGCAAAAGGTGAATACAGTTTGCAAAAAAGGGTTTTTGGATGCACAGTGACTTTCTTTAGTTTGGTAAAGGCTTTTAATTATCTTATTTGATTAACCTATTATAAATAGTGTGTAGAGCTTAAGTACAGGGCCTTTCTGGTACTTTTAGGAATACTTGAAAAATGAAGATTTGGTATGCAGATAGGTTCTCTAGGGGTAGCAGAGGATTTCTGAGGCTTCAATGGTCTTTATGCTGTTTCAAATTGGATTCTGCAGCATCTTCTGGTTGTAAATGGGTTAAAACAGTTGAGAAAAGTTTATGGGCTTTAGAATTGGTCGGCAAAGGTTCTTTGCAATAGAATAACAGTAAAAGAATGGAAAGGGCGGCTTTTTGGTTTTTAACCAACAATGGTTAACCTTTTGGGCGCGGGATTTAGTTTGAACAGTAGGTAGTATTATGGATTATCGCACCACTTTTGAGTGTAGGTTGGTATTTTTTCAGAGGATGCTATATAATGTGGGGCTGCCACATAGCAAAAAGGCGATCAGGAAAAACCGCGAATCTCGTGTGCTTTTGGGATGTTAAAGATTGGATTTGGGAGCGCGCGATATGGGATGCGGGTTGTTGGATCTGGAGGTGGGTGATTGGAGGGTTATCGTGTGGCGGAGTTGCGAGGGATGAGTTGGGTGTGGGGTCAGGTTTAATTAAAATGAAATGTATAAAGACTATGGGTTAGAATAATATAAAGGGTTTGGGGAATACGAGAGCAGGTGTTAGAAAAACATTCAGGATGAGCTAAAAGGGTATCAGGGAGGGTTTTTCAATGGGGCCCGATACATTTTGACTTTTTAGACTTAGGATAAGGGGGTTTTAGTGGGTTTACAAGGGAAAATGAGATGAAATAAGGGAAATAGTAAAATGAATAGGAAGAGATATTTTTACAAGAGGAAATGAAGAGGGAAGAGTCCTTTGGAATCAAGAAGGGGAAAAATATTAGGGAATGAAAAGTAATGAAGGGCTTATGAAGGGAAATTAATAATTCAGACATGTAAGGGGTTTAGTAAAATGAGAGGAAATTAGTGAATGAGCTTTAGTATTCAGGGCTAAAATTATATAAAACATTTTAGGGTAAATACCCAAAGTAATATATAACTTTTGTGAATGTCCTATTTCTTTGATAATTCCTCCTGCACATGAAACATAGGATTAAGCATGATGAAGGTGCTTTTGAGCTAGCAACTTTATGTATTATAAAACCTCTTTTACCTACCCTTTATTTATCCTAGCATTTTCTCTTCATTTATTGGGTGCATTTAAGCTTGCTGAACCTTTATGTCTTTTTCTTTGATACGAAAACTATCTAATCCTAATCTTATAACTTCCAATGGCTCAGATTAAACTGATGAGTTCATTATTATTCTCTACCTAACTGATGATCTTCCAAGATTAAACATTTTTGCTAGATCTTTCTTCTCTATCTATCAACATGAAATTTAAAGCATGAATGAATCAAGATTAAACTATTTGACCATCATGGATTGTGGCATTTTTGACAAGTTGCACACAATCTTATTTTTGCCAGGAAAAAGTAAAAAGTAGTGACATTTGAATTTGAATCACTTTCAGAATCTATCTTTTATCTCTTTTTGGTGGGGTTCATATTTTATTTTCTTTTTTGATCCTTTTCTTTTAGTCCTTTGATTTTTCTTTTAGGACTTACCCTCTTTACATTTTATTTTTAATATGGGAAAACATTTTGTAGAAAGCAAAAATATGTACAATATTACAAGACTTAATCATAGTCATTTCAAAAATTATGAATCCTATTATTATAGGACCCTAACAGGAGGCACACTATAGTCGAGTCATTTGACATTTCTAAGTAGAGAAAACAGTGGCGATATGGCAGAAGTATTTTTATTGGCTGAAACTTCGTTAGGACGTTGGGAAGTACATTAGATCCTGCATCTCTTGCACCATTGCCAAACCAACCATCAAGAAGCAAGGCTTGTATACTCCTCTACCTACTCCTAGTCAACCTTGTGAATTTGTCTCCATGGATTATATGTCGAGCCTTTCTTCTACTAAGGATGACAATGATTTCGTTTTCATGGTCGTCAACAGATTCTCTAAGATGACCATCATGGAAGCCTGCAAAAAGAGTATCACAACAGAGGCCACTTCTAAGCTCTTCTTTGAGAGAGTGTGGGTACACTTTGGGATCCCACAATCCATTATCTCATATCGAGACATCAGATTCCTAAACGCATTTTGGTCAATTCTTTGGTTGATGTTGGATACAAAAATTACTAAGTCTGCAGATTTCTGTCCCCAAATTGATGGTGAAACATAGGTTGTCAACAGGATGGTCATACACATTCGCACATGTACACCTCAAAGAATCCACACACATGGGATGAAGTATCCACTATGTCCAACACAACTACAACAGATCTCTCCATGACTCAATAGGCCATAACCCCTTTTAGGTAGGGCTAGGATTTTATCCATTATGCCCCATTGATGTGGCCATACCATTTGTAGCTACTCTGGTAGATTCAACTCACATGCAGTCTGAAGCTGAAAGTTCTAACAGCTTCATTAAGTGCATTCAACACATCCGCCTACTAGTCCATGATATATTGGACAAAGTTAATTCTAAGTACTAGCAACGCCATGATCAACATCAAGTTCCACATAAGTTCTAGGTGGGCGACAAAGTTTGGCTACATTTACAGAAGGAGTGCCTTGCTAGATCCCACCGCAAGCTTCGCCCACTCCGATATGGTCTATACACCATCAATAAGGCCTTTGGTGACAATTCCTTCGAGCTTAGCATCCCACTATTCCTTGGTTTGCACCCAATGTTCAATGTAGATCTCCTTCGACCATACTTCCACCATTGTTGGACACATCTGACATTGCAGAACAACTCACACCAACAGATCTCAACCTGGACTACATGGAGCATGCCACACTAATCATATCATGGAAATATAGATCAAGAACACTCGGCAACAGAGGATACAACTATATCAAGTTGTCAAAGCAGGCCAAATTCTTCACCAAGGCAAATGGCTCACCACGGACCAAGTTCAGTAGATGTTTCCTCATCTCATGGAGGAACTCAATGCAATGAGGACCATTGCTTTTTAAGTGGGGAGGACTAATACAGGTGGATATTGGTGGCCACCTACCTATTCCATTTGGACCCTAACCATTGTTTCTTTTAGTTTTTCAGTTTCCTGAATTGTAGCACAATTTACTATTTTTGGCAGTTTTTCAGGTCATGAATTTCCAGAGTCATTTTGAGGTCCTAAATAACGTTTTTTGGAAAAATTCCTCTGGATATTGCCAAGGAAATTACATCTAGAAGTTTCAGTCCTCAGAGATATATTTCCAATGAGGTATCGTATGCGTCAAACGGAGACAATATGACCAAGTTATGACCCCGGGAAGTTGGCTGCCCAACTAACCCGAACGGGGCCCATAAATCTTGGTGTTACATCTCCTTGGGTTAGGGTTTTTGTTATTTAGGGTTTTCTTTTATTGTTCAATAATAAAAAGGCCCTTGAGCCTCATTGTAACTTAGTTCAGAGGCATGTAGCCGCCACATCTCTTCTAAGAGATAAGTTACCATCGCTTGAGCTATCTTATTTCCATTTTGTTTGTAAGCATAGTTCAATATTTTTCTATTAATGAAATGAATTGTTTTTCTGCTGCATCTCTATGTTTATGATTATATCTGTAATTTGTAGAATTCATGTTTAACTTCGGATCAATATAGAAAATCCTAAAAACAATTCACACAAATTTAGATCTACAAAGCATCTAACAACCTTTCAGAATACATATGTTAGACCGCTCAGTAGGGATTCATACAAATCCTAGATTTCATAAAAAAAATCAATCAAAGTCAATAATAGATTAGTCATTAACCATACCAACTTCCACTAGGGTTAGTTCCAAACTGCTATAAATTCTTTTTAATCAACCATTAATCAGTCACTAACATGACCAGCTACTACTAGGATTAGTTGGAAACCCTAGATTTTCGAGTAATCATCAATCTCAACCAAAAATTCAAATTTCAAAAAATATCTCACACATCTCAAAATATCATATATTCATCAGATATTTCTACTTCAACTAAGGTTCAACTCCAAAACCCTAGAATTCAAAAATTCACCAAACTTTATACAAATCTCAAATCATCATATTCCAAAGCTTTTACTTTGACTAAGGTTTAATTCCAAAACCTTAGAATTCTTTTTTAATAAACTCAACACTTATTACATACATAGATATCAAATTGTTACATTTCACACTAGACAATGTCACTGCTAGGATTTAACTGCTAAGCCCTATATTTTTCAAATATCATCATCCTAGAATCTTAGATAGGGACTTCCATTAAATCCTAAGACTCATGACCATCAATGACTAGGTCAACACAAATATAGGAATTCATAACCATACACAAGCATATCATATTTCCAATAACATAAATACATTTGACCTAGACCAACCTAGAGCTTCAACGAAAAGGAAATACATTTCATATCATGTGATAGTCAAACCCAAAATCTCAACAATATCAAATAAGATTTGGACACACAATCATTTTGATTACGCTAGTAGTTTGGTTTAGACAAAACACACACATACCAATGAAAACATTTCAAAATCAATATAAGGGTCTTTCTCACACATTCTACCAAACCCTAATGTGAGCTAGGGTTCCAATGTAGAACAAAAATTCCACCACACCCTAATGTGATAGGGTTCAAATGTAGAACACAACAAATCCTATATTACCAAAACTTTGAAGCTTCTAGGATTTTAGACCTTATCATTCAACCTTAACAAGTTAGGATTTTCCGATCATACCAAAATCCCAAATGTTGGATACCTATACTAATAGGTTTCATATTTCATGATTGGCAAGAGAAAAGCCAAATATGCTCTGCTCTGGTGTCCCAAAGATCCCATATTTCTTAGAAAGCAAGAGCTGGGTAAAGTGTTTCAAGTATTGAGGACCTTATTTCAAATTTTGTGGATGATTCAACAGTCTAATCTGGATCATGCCATGTTTCAATTTTGAGTTTTAGAATAGAGAAAGAAGTCTGTCCAAACAGCCTAATCTTGGCAGACAAGTAGTTCAGGTAGAGAAGCAAAGGTTCCCAAAAGTTTAATCTGGGACCTTGGAAGACATAAGGGTAGAAGTAGATAGAGAGAAAAGGAAAAAGCCAAAGAAAAAAATAGGCAATTGAGGGTTGCAAGTCCAAGTGCCCCTCCAAGAAGAAACAAAAAATGCTAGGCAAAATAGTTGGGTAGGCAGTTGTGGTTGCAGAAAGAATATGATCACCATTACTCAGGCATCAATAGGTCTCTTACCAAGGCAATAAATCTATCAGCAAACAAAGTGGTGAATTCCATGAACTCACAGCAAAGAGCATCACTAACTTCTTTTCTTTCCCTCTCTAGTCCATCACTAACACCCCCTTTCTAATTCCCCTCCTTCATTCATATTAACTCCTAATTATACTATATAACCTCCCCTATCTTACCCCCACCCCTAATAATATTAACACTAAGGTGTATAAAACCCCAAATCTTATGTATATTCCCTCCCCTAGGCATAATAGCCGTGTATTTTTCAAAAGGGACCAAATGGCATCTGGCCACTTTGGTGAACCTATTCCACCCTATTCCCCCTTTGCTGCAAGATAATTTACCCTCAAATCACCTCTGCATTGATAAAGCCCCCTCTCCAAACCCCTTTTGCCTATAAAAACCTTTGCAAAGGTTAATACCCGCCTCTGGCACGTTCCCCAATCCTACCACATTATTGGTTAAACGAAACATTTGAAAAAACCCATAAAAACCCACAAAGTTTAATCTTTTCCGTCCGCAGTATGAAGCGCGCATCTTTCTCCTCCGCCAGCCGTCGGATCAAGCCCATCAGATCCGACGGTCCACATCAATATCGGAGCGCATCCTATGGCGGCACTTTAACCTCCGGGAAAGTGACGTTGCGCCTTGTCACGCCTCCTCCACGCGTCGATCGATGAACCATCTCGGAGCCAAGTCTGACAGCCTCTGCGCCGTACCTAAACCGCCCCGAGAAACCGCGGCGGTTAAGGCCTTAACCGTGACCGCTGCGGTTTCACTGCCACCTACCCGTCGCTGACTCGCCGCCACGTCCTTGTCTGCTCGTACCTGCCTTTGTTATTGGTCCACCTCGCTGCTGACTGGGTTGCCACCTCACCGCCCCTTTGACCAGTCACCCACTGCCACGTCGCCCGATGACGTTAGCTGACGTCACCTCACCATGACCCACCAATGACGTCATGCTGACGTCAGCAGAAAAAAGCGCCAAATTGGTAAAATAACCCATATTTACCAATTTTCCCGTGTTTTTTACCACTTTCACTGTTATTTCTGTTGGACGCTCTGCATGACCGTTTGCACTCTAATTTTCGCCAACCAGTCTATTAGCCCGGGCGACCTCCTCAAGCAGCAACTGTGCACCTTTGCTTCAACCTCTGCTCATCGAATTACAGGTATTTAGACCGTTTCGCCCTCCATACGACCTTCATTAAGCTTGAAATTGCTCAGAGGGATAGTAGAACCATAAAACGCTATTTGCACCGTTCATTTCCATTTGTTCATCCACCATTGTCATTATGAGGGCCAAGAAGTACCTGCAGAGCTTTAGAAACCTGCAATTCACATAAAACCACTGTAATTCACCATTTTCCCGGCAGAGCTCCTAATAGATATAATTCACCCGATTGGAGAGTTCAGTTAGACCACAGAGAAGTTCTGTCACTAGACTCCAGTAGTATTTCAATTGCTATTGAGAGAATTCCCCTTGGATACTCAAAACATCAACTGTTTCCACAGAGAACTGCCTCCAGACTGTGTTTTTACCATTCCACCTGTCCACCTGCAATTCTTGCATCTTGAAGAGCTATGGAGACCCCTATTGCACTGAATATTAAGCCCATCAATGCTCCTCACCAGGAATTAGCATGGAAAGCCCTGGGAGACATGGACTACCAAATGCTGGATTGGTTCCCCATGGGAACCAAGTACAATATTCAAATGTTGAATGAATTAAGGGCCCAGCACCTCAGTGGGGAAGATATCTTGGGGATTTGGGAGTCAAATTTGCCCATATACAACCTTCCCCAAGTCAATCCTATGCCAGAGCTCATTTATAGGTGCCAGGAATGCTATGACCCCAGCCAAAGAGCAGTCATGAGCCCCACAGGCCTAGTCCTGTTCCAGATCACCCCAGAGAGCATAAACCAGATGCTGCGCTTCAAAACAGCCAAGAAATTGACCCCTCTATCCATGCAGAATCTGATTAACAGAGGGATCAAGCTGTCCAGTGACCAGATTGTCAAAATCAACCAACTGTTTGTCACACCAGGCTCTGAAACAGTCAGAACCCCTCCTATTGGGTACCAATATCTAAATGAGTTGGGCAGAATGTTGGTGGATCTAATTGGCTATGTCCTAGGATTCAGGGGGTTGGAAGATGTAGATGACAGCATAATGGCAATGCTGTCTATATTTGCCCCTGGTAAGCCTCCAGCTGTGCAGTATGATTATGCAACTTACATAGCAGAGAAAATCCATGAGCAGTTCATGAATTTGAAAAGGGAGAGACTGTTCAGGTACTCCTCCTATATATATCATTTATTCCTTTTCTACCAGCCAGCTACCTTCTCAGTTCCTTTGAGGCCACTCAATGCCCAAGGAATCCCAAGATCAGTTGTTTTCTGGACCTCTGTCTTTCATTCTACCTCAGTATCACCCTATACATACTGTGAGTTTATTGATTTATTTGTTCATCCAGCCCTAACAGCGCTGCAAGGTACTCCTCCTCCTAGATTAACCGATGAAATGAAGAGGATTCTACATTTGAACAAATCTTACAATATTGGCAACTGGTACTTCTACCAGAACCACACAGTCATTAGGATATATGGCTGTGAATTGAACCCATTTAGGTTGCCAAGGTATGTCCCCATGAGGCTTTTTGCCTTAGAATATTTCAGGCAGTTTGGGAACTCAGATTACCTTCACTTTCAGAGTAGAAACAAGAAGTCACAATTGAAGGTAAGAAACCAGCTAGGTTCCTTCCTATATAACAGGAAAGAGGAAGGGTGGAAAGAGGCAGACAGCATCCTGGAAGGCCTCAGATTGCAGACCAGTTTTGAATGGATTCCCTATGACCCCAATCATTCTATCTCCCTCAGGAGAATTAGATAAAAATTGGGCAACTATGCACATAAAAGACAACCTGAAATTGAACAGTATGCCAATGCACTAGATTGGGAAGAGGGTACACTAGTAGAACAAGTCACTAAGGAAGAATTACTTGAGAAAGAAGCTAGGAATGTGCAAAAAGAAGCTGACTTGGAAACTTGTGGACAGGTGCCCCTCTCCTACAGAAAGCAAATTGGAATAGCTGCTAAATCTTCAGCAGCACAGCAGCAAACTACTGAGAAGACATCCCAGGCAGCAAGCAAAGACAAAGGAAAACAGGTGGAACAGCCACCTATATTGACAGAAGAACAAGTTGACACCTTGCTACAGCAGCAAGAAGAAATGGAACAGCAAGAACTGGGGCAGCAACAAGAAGAAGCACAGTCCAGTGAAAAGCAGCCCTCGCAGCAGAAAAAGGGGACAGATCTACCTAGTCACACTGAGCAGCAGCCCCAAACAGAGGTGCCTCCCAGGACAGACACCAATGTAGACACCGCAGTCCTCCAAACACCACAAAAGGAGGACTTGACCAGGAAAAGGGAGAGAGAGACCCCCCACACCTCATCCTTCATCAGAGGAGAGAAGAGACAAAGACTGAATGACTCCCAAGAGGAGGACATAGCAGTAAGGCAAGCCATGGGCATGGGCCCACCCAGTGGAGAACTTTCGGCCAGCTCATCTCAGCGTGGACATGACATGACTATGGGAGGAGAGGTCAGCTCCTCCGGTCAACATAGAGAAGGGCAGTCAAGTATAAAGCAGCAATTCATTGACATCAAAAGGAGGAGTGATCCCATAAAAGTGCAGCTGTATAATCACTTGTTAAACCTAGCTCCTAGCAACCAGCAGAGACTCATGTCTGCTTTCGATGTGAGCGAAGGCAAAATGATAATGAGCCACTTCATGCCCACAACTTTGCATCCTCAGTCCACCTCGGACTATCTAAGAACCAACATGGAGGTTCTTGCCAAAGACATACACCCTATGGACAAGATTGAATTACATAAACAAACTGGTGAAATGGTGTATGCCTCCCTGGCAGATGAGACATTGGAGAACTACAAACTAAAGAGCAGCCTGGATAACACAGCTTCTCAGCTGGAATTAGAAAGAGCATCATCACAAGCCAAGGACAACAGGATCAAGTCCTTGGAAGAGGTAATTATAGATATAGGGCATGATCCTAAAGATGTCAAAGGCATCCAAGAACTCCTGAAGATAAGGGATGCAGACATGGCAGCCCTAAGAAAGAAAATCAAACTCCCGGCCACCATCCATCCACAAACAGATGAAGTTGCCCAGCAAAGGCAAGAAAAGGATACTACAGACCTGCTGGTATCCCTATACAAAGAGCTGGTTAGGACTCAAGACCAGCTAGGACAAACTGAAGCTGCAAAGGCAGCACTACAAGAAGCACTGAAGCAAAGAGAAGAGGGCCAACCCTCCCAGCCTCCTCCTGTGATAATAAATCTTGAGGAAGTCCCTCCAAAGACTACTCCTCCTCCTCAGCAAACAGAAGCTACAGCACCAACTACAGCGCCATCCACAGCAACAACAACTACAACATCGGAACAGGCTACTAGTTTAGACATGCAAAAGCTGCAAGCTGAGATCCAAGCCATGGAATCTCAAATGAAAGAGCTGGATGAACTTAAGAAAACCTTGGCTAAGGTAAATGAAAAGTTTGACAAGAGCAAACAGAATGAGGCAGCCAAGGAGAGAGAGGTAAGAGCTCTTAAGAGGAGAATTGCTGAACTAGAGAAAGAGCTTGCACTAGAAAAAGTGACAGCTGAAATGAAAGCAGTGCTATGGAGCAACATTGGGCGGTCCATTGCCAACCAGTGGCAATATATTGAGACCATGGATGAGCAAATGGTGCTCATCACTAAAGCAAACAGAGAAGTACAGAGAGCCAGGGCAAGCCTTGGACACATGCCAGAAGCTGCCACTAGGATGATCAATATTCTGAACTATAAGACTAGCTCTCAATTAGCTGTCATGGGAATCACCAACAGGACAGAAACAATTGCTGTAGCCAAAAGAGTTATAACATTGAGGAACTTGGTTGGAACACTGGAGAGGAGGACACAGGATATGCAGACTGAAATCAACAGATTCCTGGAAAAATTCGTGGCACTACAGAACAGAGGCCTCCCCAGCATTTTAAGCAGTGTAGGAAGACTGCTCACCCTAGACAATTACAATAAGAGAATTGATGCCCATGCAGTAGCAGAGATTGCAAAACCGCCCAGCACTTCAGCAGACGCAGGGCCAGCAACCGGGCAGACTATGTATGACAGGGTGGAGAACCTATTTTTCCTCATGAATGAAGTTGAGCATCTGTTTGATACACCACCTAACTTCTTCAAATTCACAGAAGCAGATGAAACTCTAGGGGCAATCTTAGCACACCAACTGCCCACACAGGATGTCTGGAGAAATTTGACACAGACAGTTTTGTCAGGCCAGAATCAGTAGCGCTAATTCTCCAGGCAAATGAGCATACATGCGCAGGCACAATTTTGAAGAAAGATATCTACAAGGAGAGGCAGAGGCTGAGCCAACTCAGCAGGACCATTGACTCACCACAAGCAGCAGTCACAATCACAGGTGAAAAGTCCAGGATACAGCGTACAAGCCTTAAAGACAGGTCTTCCAGCATTTATTCAGAATATCTCGACCGACTTAGCTGTTCCCAAAGGCTAAAATATCTTCTGACAGAGCATTAAAATGCCTGTACTCTGTAATCAATGCTGTATTAAATTTTGGTCATAATATCTTAAGTAGTTGGTAAGAATGTACAATCTGAGATAACTCAAAACTCAGATATTTTGTAAATCACCGCAAGTATATATTCACCCTTCACAGCAGTTGAAGGGGTTGATGTAATTTTCTTTTGAGAACTCTCTCTTACTGTAATATTTTCAGAGAAGTAATACAAAGGAAGAATGGAATTTCCAAGGCGTGGTGTACTTTGATGTATTGTGGTGAAAGATGAATGTTACAGGATTCCAGGGTGTTGCATAAAACAATAAGTATTCTCAAATCTCTTTGTTATATGTTTTCGAGTCTTTTGTTCTCTTTTGTTGTTTAAATGTTTTACACTTGATAGCAAGGTGAAAGGATAGTTCCAGGACTTAACCCATGATTACCCTGGACTCAAACTGAGCTATTATACATGTTTTCCTCAGATACAGTGACAGAATTGTAATTCTTAATTGCTGCATTTCAAAACTGTGTCTTTTACTGTGATAGGCATTCTCAGGGATTCAATTTTTGCCCCTGAGACCTCTGTCTTTTCCTCTTAAACCTGTCTGTTGGGAATACATAAACAATAAGTGAAAATTCTTAAATGCTTTCACTGTTTGTGTTACCTGTTTCCAGTCATTTAATCAAAAATCTGTTCTATTAAGCACTCAAATGGCCTTGTAAGTTCCATCTTTCATCTCAAAGTTTCAAACACATATAGCCACAGACTCCATTGCCCAATGGTACTCAACTTCTCTGAAAACTACATCACTGGAATCTAAAAGGAGTTTCATCAACCAAAACATAAACAAAACCTGTGCATAATAGCTAGCCTAAAACCCTATCATAAACAGTTACAAATCATAAAGAGAGAGCCCTCTCTGATCACAGTTTGGCTAGAAACAGTGATCCAAAGATTGGTTAGTGGTTACCCCGGCCGTATTCCCTTGGGAGTCATAGGGAACAACCTGGGTGTTAACATAATTGGCGACTCCACTGGGGACTTAAGATTTTTTCAATTACTATCTATCTTCCAAAGCTACCATCAAGCCTGAAACTAGCCAAGAGGCCTTAGGACTGTTTCTCTAATACAGGGACAGCTTTAGGGAAGAGTTAGCTAGGGAAACTTCATCTTAGCTTTGAGACCTATATAGTCATTCCAGAATGCTTGTTCAGTCCTTGTACATATAAAACTTCTGTATAAAGTTCTAAAAGAATACTTAGAAGCTGGCTCCCAAAAGAAACCCAAGGCACACTAGGGCAAACCCTGACCCTAATCAACCCATCATTGTCGATAACCCAAATATCATACCAAAGAACATAAGGAGACAGCAAAAGCAGGACAAGCCTGCTGATTCAAATATAAGTTCGGACCAACCTATCCTCATTCCCACTCCTTGCAAAGTTCTTTTCCGTTCCACACCCAATTCCCCCAGTTCACCATCAACCCCTCAAAGTCCTCTCCTTCCATCTTCACCATCTGCACATACTCCCTCAACCAGTTCCCCACTTATTACCCATCCTCTTAACCCGGTTACACCTGTAATCCCTGTTGTCCCATTTGTTCCTATTAACCCTATAAACCCCATAAATATGGCTAACAGATATGCACCTCTGCAGATACCAGCCAATGCTCCAGCTCTACCCCAAGACTACCAAACTAGACTCTCATTTTTTGACTCCCATGGCCCTTTGACAGCCATCCAGCATGCTAAAAAGATGCAAGACCACTTTGAGACCTATGAAATAGATGATGACAGTGTCAGGATGAGAATCTTTGTTCAAAGCTTAACTGGGGATGTCAGAACTTGGTTTAGATCCTTAAATGCAAATTCCATTGCAACCCCTGAAGTTCTATACCAGGAATTTACCAACAGATGGGAGAAAAAGAGAGATCCGCACCATATACTTGGTGAATATAACACTATTAAAAGAGGTCCCCAAGAAACGGTTTTGGAGTATTGTGCTAGGTTTAACAACATATACAATGCTATCCCCCAGAACTTAAGGCCCCCTCCTGATTTGGCCCTTTATAACTTCCCTGATGGTTTTGATTCTGATATGGCCTATCAGTTGAGAGAAAGAGACCCTCCAACCCTTGCAGAAGCCCAAAGGGTTGCAGTCACTGTAGAGGCCAACCTAATTGCCAAAAGAAACAGGGCAAAGCTGGAAAAGAAGACTGGTTTCAAAGAAGAACCCTCGGGTTTTGATCAAAAGTTAGATGCAATTCTAAACAGCATGAAAAGACTAGGTGAGAGAGTGGAATCAGTAGAAAGGAAATCATCATGGGAGGCACCACAAAACAACCCTCCTAGAAACCCAAATTTTAGGAGAGTCCAGAACCCCAATATAGGAAAGACAGGTGCTGACCAAGATATCAGACCCCCTTTTCAAGAAAACTATGCAGAAACTTCCTCAGCAAATCAGCTCAATGAGGATCTTGAAATCAACCTAATAGGTCTGGATGGCAAAAGTCATGTATTCTTAACTCAGGAGGACCATGAGGAGGATGAAAGCAAAACATTCCAAACTCAATCAGGAGAATCCTTTGACTTTAAACAAGGATATGATACTGCTGTCTATGAAGTCCATAAGCAATACAAACTAAGGAGTAGGACTGTGAACGTGAATCAGCCCGAAAAGATAAAGGAGAAACAACAATCTAAAGAAACCTTAGTCACTGAACCTAATGACAAAACAAACTTGCCTACAAAGGAAGTAGTGGTTGAGGAGGTCACTGAACTACTGTCCCCACCACAACAGCCCATGGCAGCCTCGTCCTCTCACCCTAACCCAAACATTAACCCTCAAGACATCAATATAAGGGGCAGGTTCCAAAATCAGGATGAAATCCACCAAGAAGATCTAATGAACAGAGAAAGAACTGCTACCCGTGACTCCAAAATCCAAATTGATAAACCCTTTGACCTAGGAACAGAGATTGGCAAGTTAAAGATAAATTCCCCTTTCAGAGCTAGCCAAGCATGACATATATAAGCAACAGATCAAAAAATCCCTTCAGCTCACCAACAGCAAAGATGATGTAAATGTGCTAGATGACACTCCAGAATTACTGTTTGGCCCAGAGGTAGATGGAAAAACAGTAGTCACAGGGGTTTTACCTTTTTATGTCAGCTTGCATATACATGACAAAATACTGCATAATGCAATGTTTGACTCAGGTGCCTCTCACAACCTGATGCCAAAAGCAGTCATGGAAAGATTAAACTTAGACATCACAAGACCATACAAAGACCTGTTTTCTTTTGATTCTAGTCAAGTCAAATGCTTGGGCCTAATTAAGGATTTATGTGTGTCCTTGGTTCAATTTCCCAACAAAACCATTTTAATGGATGTTGTTGTTGCTGATATCCCACCCAAATATGGGATGCTCTTATCAAGATCATGGGGAGCGAAACTCCAAGGCTCCCTGCAATTAGACATGTCATATGCAACCATCTCTGTCTTTGGACAACCAAAGAGACTTTATAGGGAAACACTCATGAAATATATGGTCAGCAGTGAAGAGAAACCCCAAAATTTCCCAATATACGCTGTTCATTCGGACATAGACTCCTTTATCCTCTTTAATGACAGTGCAGGCCTCTCAAGCAGTGATATTAAGACGGTGACACTTATACAAGAACAAAACCTTGATCAAACAAGTAGCACCTGTCAAACATCAATCAGTTCAACAAGACACTTTAGCTCTCCTCTAGTGGTCAAAGATGGTCAAGCAAATGATGAAGTTATCCTAGAAAACAAATGGGAGAACAAACCCCAACTCATGCTCACACTACCATCCCATGAACAGAATTTGAAATCTCCTGACCAGCAAGGCATCTGGTGGGTCCTAGAATTTGATGGCTCAGTTAACAAGTTAGGGGCAGGAGCTGGAGTATGGATACATAACAAAGAGAAAGGCTATGCAGAAGGCCGGGCTTATAGATTGAACTTTAAATGCACTAACAACATGGCAGAATATGAAGCTCTGCTACTAGGCCTCAAGATTGCAAAATCATTACAAGCACATAGCCTCTCAATCAGGGGGGACTCTGATCTAGTAATTCAACAAGTAAAAGGGAATTTTGTCACCAATGACAAAAGGCTGAGGTCCTATAGGTCTGCTGTAATTGAAATACTAGAGACTTTCTCCGAGTTTGTTATCACAAAGATTCCAAGGGGCCACAATCTCCATGCACATAGCTTGGCAACATTTGCCAGCACCTTCAAATTTCCATTAGAACCCAACAATTGTTTCACGGCAGAGGTCAAATATAGGCCTTCTATTCCAAACAATGTCAAAGAGTGGCAAGTATTTGAGAATGACATGCAAATAAACAACTTTTTAACCTTGCAACAAGAGTTTACAGGATTAAATATTGACCTTGAGACAGCAAGTCAATCTCAAATAGTTGATGGAGCAAGTCAATCTCAAATAGTTGATGGAGCAAGTCAATCACAATTACAGTTTCAACAGTCTGACCACCCAATGTCACCTAGAACAGCCAAACAATTACTCAGTCCAACCATTTTCAACAAAGAAAACATTCAGCAAATTCACCAAATTGACTGTGAAGAGCTGAGCAACGCTGAAGATGAAATCATACAACTCAAAGACAATCTTCTTCCAGCAGGCCTTACCCCACTAGAGGATATTTTTGACTCAAATGATGTCCCCAGGAAACCAAAGATGCAGCCATTAGATGCAACAATTGAGGAATGTAACATTGGTACCACTGACAAGCCTAAAATAATAAAGCTATCTGCTGCTTTACCCCCTGATCAAAAGCCCAAATATATTGATCTCTTTAAAGAGTTCCAAGATGTCTTTGCCTGGGGTTATGAGGACTTGAAGTCTTATGATACCTCTGTTATCCAGCACACCATTCCCCTCAAGCCTAATCAAAAACCATTCAAACAGAAATTGAGAAGAATCAATCCTGTGCTCCTTCCTTCCATTGAAAAGGAATTACAAAAAATGTTCAAAGCTGGTATCATAGCACCAATCAGGTTTTCTGAGTGGATTTCAAATTTGGTCCCTACAAGAAAGAAAACTGGTGAGATTAGACTTTGTGTAGACTTAAGGAATTTGAACCTAGTGTCACTCAAAGATAACTACCCCTTACCCAAAATGGATCACATCCTTCAGAGGGTAGTAGGGGCCTCAAGAATATCATTGTTGGATGGTTTCTCAGGCTTCAATCAAATCCTGGTACACCCTGATGATCAAGACAAAACTGCATTTACTACCCCATGGGGCACTTTCAAGTATGTGAAGATGCCCTTTGGATTGAAAAATGCAGGGGCAACGTTTCAAAGAGCAATGGACATTGCTTTTGCAAAGGAAATTCATGACTTCTTGGTCATTTACTTAGATGATCTTACACCCTTTTCAAAATCTGACCAAGAACACTTGAAACATTTAAGACAAATCTTCATAACATGCAGGAAATACGGTATTTCCTTAAACCCCAAGAAGTCATTATTTGGCTTGGAAGAAGGGAAACTTCTAGGGCACATCATTTCGAAAGATGGCATAAGAATTGATCCAGATAGGATACAAGCTATCCTACAAATGCCTCACCCAAGGAATGTCAAGGAGCTGCAAGGATTCTTAGGAAAAATCAACTTTTTGAGAAGGTTTATCCCAAATTTAGCAGAGTTAATCAGATTACTAAACAACATGCTAAAGAAGGATTCAAAGGTCAAGTGGACCGTTGAAGCAAAGCAAGCCTTTGAAAGTATAAAATTGGCCTTGACTCAAACCCCAGTGTTAACTAACCCTCAGTTTGACAGAGACTTTATTATTTTTTCTTTTGCCTCCCAGCATACTATTGCTGCTGTATTATTACAGAAAGATGACCAAGGGAATGAAAAGCCCATTGCTTTTTTCAGCAGAGCTCTTAGAGATGCTCCTCTAAAGTACCAAATAATGGAAAAACAAGCCTATGCCTTAATCAAAGCTATCAAAGACTTTAGGATTTACATCCTTTACTCCCATGTTGTGGCTTATGTACCAAGTCCTATTGTCAAAGACATTCTCACACAAGAAAACTTAGAGGGTAGAAGAGGAAAATGGATTGCAAACATACTTGAATTTGACATTGAAATAAAGCCTACAAAGCTGATAAAAGGGCAAGGTTTGGCCAAGTTAATGACAGAAGCAAATTTCCAAGCCTTAGATATCAACCAACTGGACAGTGAAACAGAGCTGGCGACTCCAAAGATCAATGTAGCCTTTGAACAATCTCCATGGTACTCTGATATCTGTTATGTATTACAAAACCTGTGTGCTCCCCCAGGACTGTCCAGAACTAAGTCTAGGTTCCTAAAAATGAAAACATCTAAATTTTGTGTGATAGATGAGAATCTACTCTGGAAAAACCATGAAGGTATTTTGCTGCACTGTCTTCTTGAGAGTGAAACTGACAATATCATGCAAGAATTCCATGCTGGAGACTGTGGTGGACATTTGTACTGGAAGTCCACCGTAGACAAGATATTAAGGGCTGGTTATTACTGGCCCACTATGTTCTCTGATGTGAAGAAATTCACAACATCATGCCACAAGTGCCAGCTGTTTGAAGGCAAAAGACAGTTGCTGCCACTTCCTTTGAGGCCCATTGCAACAGAGAGACCTTTTCAACAATGGGGCTTGGATTTCATTGGAGAAATTCATCCCTCATCTTCAGGACAACACAGATGGATCTTGACAGCAACAGACTACTTCACCAAGTGGATTGAAGCTGTCCCATGCAGACAAGCAAATGATTCAGTAATCATTCAATTTTTGGAAAACAATATACTGGCTAGATTTGGCTGCCCAGACAAGATAATAACAGACAATGCTGCTGCCTTCAGATCCAAGAAAATGGTGAAATTTTGCCATAAATTTCACATTACTTTGGGCCATTCTACAGCTTACTATCCTCAAGGAAATGGCCTTGCTGAATCCTCAAACAAAAGCCTGATAAACATCATAAAGAAAGTGCTGGAAGAGAACAAAAAGAACTGGCATAAGAAACTAGTAAATGCTTTATGGGCAGACAGATTAACCACTAAAAGATCAATTGGGACCAGCCCATATGAGTTAGTCTATGGATTAGAGGCCAGATTTCCTTCATCACTAGGAGTGCCGGTTATGAAACTTCTACAAGAAAGCCAAGCAGAGCCAAATGACATGCAAAGAAGGATTAACCAGATAATCTGTTTACAGCAGACCAGAGAACAAGTTTTCAGCAGAGTGCAGATATTACAAGAGAAACTAAAAAAGGCCTTTGACAGAAGAACTAAAGCAGAGGATTTCAATGTAGGGGACAAAGTTCTAAAGTGGGATGCAAGAAGAGAAGAGAAAGGAAAACATGGGAAGTTTGATTCTTTATGGAAAGGACCATTTTCTGTCCAAGCAGTACAAGGTAATAACACCTACTTCCTAAAAAGTTTGATTGTAACTGAACTGGATGAAGGTCCTGTCAATGGCAGGATGCTGAAGCACTATTTTGACTGTTCACTATGATAGAAATTCAGAGGTTCATTGTATATATGCAGCCTTACATATTATCTTCTATTTTAGAATGTAAAAAAAGGTTTTCCCAAATGCTGCACCTAGCAGCAACAGGCAGATAGAATCAGAGGTTCTCCAAGAAAAGGCACACAATTTTGACAGATTACATGCAGCAAATTTCAAAGATTAAGATGGGCAGTCAAGGAATAAGGCAATCTGACCTGCTGTTCTTGGTCTTTCAAAAGAAAAACCATCCCCATGTGGAGCCACTGTTGGATACCTATACTAATAGGTTTCATATTTCATGATTGGCAAGAGAAAAGCCAAATATGCTCTGCTCTGGTGTCCCAAAGATCCCATATTTCTTAGAAAGCAAGAGCTGGGTAAAGTGTTTCAAGTATTGAGGACCTTATTTCAAATTTTGTGGATGATTCAACAGTCTAATCTGGATCATGCCATGTTTCAATTTTGAGTTTTAGAATAGAGAAAGAAGTCTGTCCAAACAGCCTAATCTTGGCAGACAAGTAGTTCAGGTAGAGAAGCAAAGGTTCCCAAAAGTTTAATCTGGGACCTTGGAAGACATAAGGGTAGAAGTAGATAGAGAGAAAAGGAAAAAGCCAAAGAAAAAAAAGGCAATTGAGGGTTGCAAGTCCAAGTGCCCCTCCAAGAAGAAACAAAAAATGCTAGGCAAAATAGTTGGGTAGGCAGTTGTGGTTGCAGAAAGAATATGATCACCATTACTCAGGCATCAATAGGTCTCTTACCAAGGCAATAAATCTATCAGCAAACAAAGTGGTGAATTCCATGAACTCACAGCAAAGAGCATCACTAACTTCTTTTCTTTCCCTCTCTAGTCCATCACTAACACCCCCTTTCTAATTCCCCTCCTTCATTCATATTAACTCCTAATTATACTATATAACCTCCCCTATCTTACCCCCACCCCTAATAATATTAACACTAAGGTGTATAAAACCCCAAATCTTATGTATATTCCCTCCCCTAGGCATAATAGCCGTGTATTTTTCAAAAGGGACCAAATGGCATCTGGCCACTTTGGTGAACCTATTCCACCCTATTCCCCCTTTGCTGCAAGATAATTTACCCTCAAATCACCTCTGCATTGATAAAACCCCCTCTCCAAACCCCTTTTGCCTATAAAAACCTTTGCAAAGGTTAATACCCGCCTCTGGCACATTCCCCAATCCTACCACATTATTGGTTAAACGAAACATTTGAAAAAACCCATAAAAACCCACAAAGTTTAATCTTTTCCGCCCGCAGTATGAAGCGCGCATCTTTCTCCTCCGCCAGCCGTCGGATCAAGCCCATCAGATCCGACGGTCCACATCAATATCGGAGCGCATCCTATGGCGGCACTTTAACCTCCAGGAAAGTGACGTTGCGCCTTGTCACGCCTCCTCCACGCGTCGATCGATGAACCATCTCGGAGCCAAGTCTGACAGCCTCTGCGCCGTACCTAAACCGCCCCGAGAAACCGCGGCGGTTAAGGCCTTAACCGTGACCGCTGCGGTTTGACTGCCACCTACCCGTCGCTGACTCGCCGCCACGTCCTTGTCTGCTCGTACCTGCCTTTGTTATTGGTCCACCTCGCTGCTGACTGGGTTGCCACCTCACCGCCCCTTTGACCAGTCACCCACTGCCACGTCGCCCGATGACGTCAGCTGACGTCACCTCACCATGACCCACCAATGACGTCATGCTGACGTCAGCAGAAAAAAGCGCCAAATTGGTAAAATAACCCATATTTACCAATTTTCCCGTGTTTTTTACCACTTTCACTGTTATTTCTGTTGGACGCTCTGCATGACCGTTTGCACTCTAATTTTCGCCAACCAGTCTATTAGCCCGGGCGACCTCCTCAAGCAGCAACTGTGCACCTTTGCTTCAACCTCTGCTCATCGAATTACAGGTATTTAGACCGTTTCGCCCTCCATACGACCTTCATTAAGCTTGAAATTGCTCAGAGGGATAGTAGAACCATAAAACGCTATTTGCACCGTTCATTTCCATTTGTTCATCCACCATTGTCATTATGAGGGCCAAGAAGTACCTGCAGAGCTTTAGAAACCTGCAATTCACATAAAACCACTGTAATTCACCATTTTCCCGGCAGAGCTCCTAATAGATATAATTCACCCGATTGGAGAGTTCAGTTAGACCACAGAGAAGTTCTGTCACTAGACTCCAGTAGTATTTCAATTGCTATTGAGAGAATTCCCCTTGGATACTCAAAACATCAACTGTTTCCACAGAGAACTGCCTCCAGACTGTGTTTTTACCATTCCACCTGTCCACCTGCAATTCTTGCATCTTGAAGAGCTATGGAGACCCCTATTGCACTGAATATTAAGCCCATCAATGCTCCTCACCAGGAATTAGCATGGAAAGCCCTGGGAGACATGGACTACCAAATGCTGGATTGGTTCCCCATGGGAACCAAGTACAATATTCAAATGTTGAATGAATTAAGGGCCCAGCACCTCAGTGGGGCAGATATCTTGGGGATTTGGGAGTCAAATTTGCCCATATACAACCTTCCCCAAGTCAATCCTATGCCAGAGCTCATTTATAGCTGCCAGGAATGCTATGACCCCAGCCAAAGAGCAGTCATGAGCCCCACAGGCCTAGTCCTGTTCCAGATCACCCCAGAGAGCATAAACCAGATGCTGCGCTTCAAAACAGCCAAGAAATTGACCCCTCTATCCATGCAGAATCTGATTAACAGAGGGATCAAGCTGTCCAGTGACCAGATTGTCAAAATCAACCAACTGTTTGTCACACCAGGCTCTGAAACAGTCAGAACCCCTCCTATTGGGTACCAATATCTAAATGAGTTGGGCAGAATGTTGGTGGATCTAATTGGCTATGTCCTAGGATTCAGGGGGTTGGAAGATGTAGATGACAGCATAATGGCAATGCTGTCTATATTTGCCCCTGGTAAGCCTCCAGCTGTGCAGTATGATTATGCAACTTACATAGCAGAGAAAATCCATGAGCAGTTCATGAATTTGAAAAGGGAGAGACTGTTCAGGTACTCCTCCTATATATATCATTTATTCCTTTTCTACCAGCCAGCTACCTTCTCAGTTCCTTTGAGGCCACTCAATGCCCAAGGAATCCCAAGATCAGTTGTTTTCTGGACCTCTGTCTTTCATTCTACCTCAGTATCACCCTATACATACTGTGAGTTTATTGATTTATTTGTTCATCCAGCCCTAACAGCGCTGCAAGGTACTCCTCCTCCTAGATTAACCGATGAAATGAAGAGGATTCTACATTTGAACAAATCTTACAATATTGGCAACTGGTACTTCTACCAGAACCACACAGTCATTAGGATATATGGCTGTGAATTGAACCCATTTAGGTTGCCAAGGTATGTCCCCATGAGGCTTTTTGCCTTAGAATATTTCAGGCAGTTTGGGAACTCAGATTACCTTCACTTTCAGAGTAGAAACAAGAAGTCACAATTGAAGGTAAGAAACCAGCTAGGTTCCTTCCTATATAACAGGAAAGAGGAAGGGTGGAAAGAGGCAGACAGCATCCTGGAAGGCCTCAGATTGCAGACCAGTTTTGAATGGATTCCCTATGACCCCAATCATTCTATCTCCCTCAGGAGAATTAGATACAAATTGGGCAACTATGCACATAAAAGACAACCTGAAATTGAACAGTATGCCAATGCACTAGATTGGGAAGAGGGTACACTAGTAGAAAAAGTCACTAAGGAAGAATTACTTGAGAAAGAAGCTAGGAATGTGCAAAAAGAAGCTGACTTGGAAACTTGTGGACAGGTGCCCCTCTCCTACAGAAAGCAAATTGGAACAGCTGCTAAATCTTCAGCAGCACAGCAGCAAACTACTGAGAAGACATCCCAGGCAGCAAGCAAAGACAAAGGAAAACAGGTGGAACAGCCACCTATATTGACAGAAGAACAAGTTGACACCTTGCTACAGCAGCAAGAAGAAATGGAACAGCAAGAACTGGGGCAGCAACAAGAAGAAGCACAGTCCAGTGAACAGCAGCCCTCGCAGCAGAAAAAGGGGACAGATCTACCTAGTCACACTGAGCAGCAGCCCCAAACAGAGGTGCCTCCCAGGACAGACACCAATGTAGACACCGCAGTCCTCCAAACACCACAGAAGGAGGACTTGACCAGGAAAAGGGAGAGAGAGACCCCCCACACCTCATCCTTCATCAGAGGAGAGAAGAGACAAAGACTGAATGACTCCCAAGAGGAGGACATAGCAGTAAGGCAAGCCATGGGCATGGGCCCACCCAGTGGAGAACTTTCGGCCAGCTCATCTCAGCGTGGACATGACATGACTATGGGAGGAGAGGTCAGCTCCTCCGGTCAACATAGAGAAGGGCAGTCAAGTATAAAGCAGCAATTCATTGACATCAAAAGGAGGAGTGATCCCATAAAAGTGCAGCTGTATAATCACTTGTTAAACCTAGCTCCTAGCAACCAGCAGAGACTCATGTCTGCTTTCGATGTGAGCGAAGGCAAAATGATAATGAGCCATTTCATGCCCACAACTTTGCATCCTCAGTCCACCTCGGACTATCTAAGAACCAACATGGAGGTTCTTGCCAAAGACATACACCCTATGGACAAGATTGAGTTACATAAACAAACTGGTGAAATGGTGTATGCCTCCCTGGCAGATGAGACATTGGAGAACTACAAACTAAAGAGCAGCCTGGATAACACAGCTTCTCAGCTGGAATTAGAAAGAGCATCATCACAAGCCAAGGACAACAGGATCAAGTCCTTGGAAGAGGTAATTATAGATATAGGGCATGATCCTAAAGATGTCAAAGGCATCCAAGAACTCCTGAAGATAAGGGATGCAGACATGGCGGCCCTAAGAAAGAAAATCAAACTCCCGGCCACCATCCATCCACAAACAGATGAAGTTGCCCAGCAAAGGCAAGAAAAGGATACTACAGACCTGCTGGTATCCCTATACAAAGAGCTGGTTAGGACTCAAGACCAGCTAGGACAAACTGAAGCTGCAAAGGCAGCACTACAAGAAGCACTGAAGCAAAGAGAAGAGGGCCAACCCTCCCAGCCTCCTCCTGTGATAATAAATCTTGAGGAAGTCCCTCCAAAGACTACTCCTCCTCCTCAGCAAACAGAAGCTACAGCACCAACTACAGCGCCATCCACAGCAACAACAACTACAACATCGGAACAGGATACTAGTTTAGACATGCAAAAGCTGCAAGCTGAGATCCAAGCCATGGAATCTCAAATGAAAGAGCTGGATGAACTTAAGAAAACCTTGGCTAAGGTAAATGAAAAGTTTGACAAGAGCAAACAGAATGAGGCAGCCAAGGAGAGAGAGGTAAGAGCTCTTAAGAGGAGAATTGCTGAACTAGAGAAAGAGCTTGCACTAGAAAAAGTGACAGCTGAAATGAAAGCAGTGCTATGGAGCAACATTGGGCGGTCCATTGCCAACCAGTGGCAATATATTGAGACCATGGATGAGCAAATGGTGCTCATCACTAAAGCAAACAGAGAAGTACAGAGAGCCAGGGCAAGCCTTGGACACATGCCAGAAGCTGCCACTAGGATGATCAATATTCTGAACTATAAGACTAGCTCTCAATTAGCTGTCATGGGAATCACCAACAGGACAGAAACAATTGCTGTAGCCAAAAGAGTTATAACATTGAGGAACTTGGTTGGAACACTGGAGAGGAGGACACAGGATATGCAGACTGAAATCAACAGATTCCTGGAAAAATTCGTGGCACTACAGAACAGAGGCCTCCCCAGCATTTTAAGCAGTGTAGGAAGACTGCTCACCCTAGACAATTACAATAAGAGAATTGATGCCCATGCAGTAGCAAAGATTGCAAAACAGCCCAGCACTTCAGCAGACGCAGGGCCAGCAACCGGGCAGACTATGTATGACAGGGTGGAGAACCTATTTTTCCTCATGAATGAAGTTGAGCATCTGTTCGATACACCACCTAACTTCTTCAAATTCACAGAAGCAGATGAAACTCTAGGGGCAATCTTAGCACACCAACTGCCCACACAGGATGTCTGGAGAAATTTGACACAGACAGTTTTGTCAGGCCAGAATCAGTAGCGCTAATTCTCCAGGCAAATGAGCATACATGCGCAGGCACAATTTTGAAGAAAGATATCTACAAGGACGAGGCAGAGGCTGAGCCAACTCAGCAGGACCATTGACTCACCACAAGCAGCAGTCACAATCACAGGTGAAAAGTCCAGGATACAGCGTACAAGCCTTAAAGACAGGTCTTCCAGCATTTATTCAGAATATCTCGACCGACTTAGCTGTTCCCAAAGGCTAAAATATCTTCTGACAGAGCATTAAAATGCCTGTACTCTGTAATCAATGCTGTACTAAATTTTGGTCATAATATCTTAAGTAGTTGGTAAGAATGTACAATCTGAGATAACTCAAAACTCAGATATTTTGTAAATCACCGCAAGTATATATTCACCCTTCACAGCAGTTGAAGGGGTTGATGTAATTTTCTTTTGAGAACTCTCTCTTACTGTAATATTTTCAGAGAAGTAATACAAAGGAAGAATGGAATTTCCAAGGCGTGGTGTACTTTGATGTATTGTGGTGAAAGATGAATGTTACAGGATTCCAGGGTGTTGCATAAAACAATAAGTATTCTCAAATCTCTTTGTTATATGTTTTCGAGTCTTTTGTTCTCTTTTGTTGTTTAAATGTTTTACACTTGATAGCAAGGTGAAAGGATAGTTCCAGGACTTAACCCATGATTACCCTGGACTCAAACTGAGCTATTATACATGTTTTCCTCAGATACAGTGACAGAATTGTAATTCTTAATTGCTGCATTTCAAAACTGTGTCTTTTACTGTGATAGGCATTCTCAGGGATTCAATTTTTGCCCCTGAGACCTCTGTCTTTTCCTCTTAAACCTGTCTGTTGGGAATACATAAACAATAAGTGAAAATTCTTAAATGCTTTCACTGTTTGTGTTACCTGTTTCCAGTCATTTAATCAAAAATCTGTTCTATTAAGCACTCAAATGGCCTTGTAAGTTCCATCTTTCATCTCAAAGTTTCAAACACATATAGCCACAGACTCCATTGCCAAATGGTACTCAACTTCTCTGAAAACTACATCACTGGAATCTAAAAGGAGTTTCATCAACCAAAACATAAACAAAACCTGTGCATAATAGCTAGCCTAAAACCCTATCATAAACAGTTACAAATCATAAAGAGAGAGCCCTCTCTGATCACAGTTTGGCTAGAAACAGTGATCCAAAGATTGGTTAGTGGTTACCCCGGCCGTATTCCCTTGGGAGTCATAGGGAACAACCTGGGTGTTAACACCAAACATGAATTCATCAATAAGACTTGAACTAGAATTTTACAATATCCCTAAGAAACTTAGGATTTCATACATTCACATTAGCATACCCTTCATTTAGGGTTTCCAGAACTTGTCGCAGGTTCTACATAGTCAATCAATAATATGAGTGGGTTGGGTAGATTTATCAAGAGATGAATCACCCAAAAAAGAATCACTAAGATTAAATATCGCTAATCATAACAAAGTTAGTAATAGATCATCAAATGAATAATCCTTTCAATCAATGTATTCAAAGCATACCTTTGAATCTTGACTAACCTTGTCTTGAGAGATTCTCCTTCTTTCGGATGTTTTCATGATTAAGACAACAGAGGGAGAAAGGTGTTTAGTATTTAATATAATCAAAACTAAATGAATACATGAATCCAAAACTAAGAAGACATGAGATGCTTATCTTTGGGAGTTGTTGGGATCTCCCTCCAAAGATTGAGTGAAACCTACAAACTTAAATCAATATGAAAAGTGCATTTTCCAAAGATATGTTAAAAACATATAAATTCTAAAACATATAAAACAAGTTATGTAAAGAAAATTACTTAATAGTGTAAGTCCCTAATGTTGGATTCTTCAGGCTTGACTTTCTTTGAGTCTCCTTCTTCAGCAAATTTGGCTTCATCTCTTCCTCTCTTCTTATTCCTTATATTCTCGGGACATTCACTCTTGTAGTGACTTTCTTATGACATTGATACCACTCTATATTAGACATGTCAAATTTATTCCTTGGTCCCTTCGATCTCTTTCCTTTATGATGAGAAACATAAGCATTTGATACTTCTTCAATATCGGAAACCATTGAGATACTTAATTATTCTTGAATACATGCGGTCCATAATTCTTCAAAGGTGGGAGCTACATTCCAACTATTGAGACCTAAATCAAATGCACCCTAAGAGGGTGGCAATCCTAATATAGTAGTGATCACAAGTTCTTTGTCCCGAATAATGTTTTTGATGGCCAAAAGGTCATCCTTGAGTCTAGCTATCTTCACAAAGAATGTTGCCACAATATCTTCTTTAGTCATCTTTGTATTCCTCAGTTCATTCTTCAAACTTGATACTTAACCAATGTTCTTAATAGTGAACAACTTTGACAAGGCTTCATACATCTTCTGAGCATGATCGATGTTATATATGAATGGGACAAGATTGTTTTTTATCCCTTCTACCATTAGAGTCATAGGCACCAATTATAAATCCATGAATTTCACTTTGTTGGCATCACTAGCTTCTGTTATAGGCTTATTTACATTTCCTTTTACCAAATCAAACACCTTGTTCTTCTTGAGGATTAGGTCAATCCTATTCTTCCAGGATATGAAGTTAGACTCTCCTTCAATTTTTTTCTCGACCTTGATTGAGTTGGACATATTCCTTAAATATAATATACTCTTTCCCTGAGATAGTGCCTATGAATGGATTGCCTTTTTCTTCTTTATTCACCAAAGCTCTGAAACCATGTTGGAAAATCAGAAAGGCAGTAAATATTTTCTTGATATTGATAATTAATTGTGATGTTTCTTATTATTACTATTCTTTATATCTTCTTTCTTTAGTTCATCAAGAAATTACCAAAAGAAGCAGCACATAAAACAATGAACACGAGATATAGGTACATGCCAAGGAAAATCCCCCCATGAGGGGAAAACCCAGTCAAATTAATTCTTCCTTTCAAATAGTATTATTTTAGACTCTTCACCCTAGACCAAAACGGAACCTTCCCTCCACACCAAGTCAACCTCTAGAAGATTGACCTCTTCCTAACAACTTCGACTATGAAAAAACTTGCAGCAACTAACAACTTCTAGCAACAGTCCAACTTGGAAGACTTTGATCTCCCAATCTAGAGCACAAAACAGAGAGAGACCACCACCAAAATTTAGATTTTTCTTGACTTCTTAGATTCACCCAAACTTGCATTCACTCTCAGCTTCTCAGAAACAACCTTTCCTAGCTACCCACTTTGCACTTCTGCCTAGCCACAAGATTCTCGCACTTCTGCCCAGTAGAGAAAATTTGAACTTGATGAGAAGTGGTACTCCAAATGAATTCAATGTCCTTCCTTTTATAGGCTTCTTGTGGGGTCGAATAGGGTCTTAGCCCAACTTGATATTCCCTTAGGCTGACATGGTTTGGAGGTTCCATAGTTCATATTTGACTCAATACTAAACCTTTTTGCATCATTCAAAATCCCAAGAAGGGTCTCTTTAATTGTACAATAATTCTATAGACTCAAAATAAATCCTAGAAGTCATCAATGGGGAATTTGACCTAAAACATGGTGACCCAAGCATGAAACCCATGCTTTAATAAGTCAGACTAATAATAATAAAATTTATTTTATTCTTTTGACAAGTACATTACTAAAGACTGAACATTGTTACTTTTTCCAACAATTTGTGGGGTACATAGAAACTCCCCAAAACTACCACGTGTACTTGTCATCCTTCAGAATGACACTTGTGTGAAGTGATGTAAAGTTTGGTGGGGAGAAATAGATGTGGTACTCTCTATGGGTGAAGCTTTAGGTCCCACTAGAAGAGGATCTTTTAGCTCCAAAGGAGGAGCCTCAAGAAGTTGTGGAGTAGCCACAAATTGAGGAGAAGAGAGTGGAGACAACCACTCAAGAAGAATCATCCAGAGAAGGTAGAAAAATAACCATGGACGCTGAGAGACTTGTGCAAGATGTGAGGGAGAATGTGGGTTCTCCTTCAATTTAGCACAGATAGAGAAGCTCACCTGATCGATACACTGGCTACATAGATCTAATGATTGAGCTTGTAGAGACTGAGCCATCCTCTTTCGAGGAAGTAATAGAGAAACCTATACGGGTTGATGAAATGGTAGAGGAATATGAATCCATTGTAAAGAATAGTTTTTGGGAATTGTTCCCAAGACCAATAGATAATCAGTTGTGGATTCAAGATGGATATTCAAGGTGAAGCATGAAGAAAATGGAAGCATAAAGAAGTATAAGGCTAGATTAATGGTGAAGGGGTACGATCAAGTTGAGGGAATTGATTATGAGGAGACCTTTGATCCTATATCAAGGTACTCATCCGTTAGATCAATTCTTGCTCTCGTTGTGTAGATGGGGTGGAATATCCACCATATGGATGTAAAAACAACATTTTTCAATGGGGTTATTGAGGAGGAGGTGTACATCGAGCAACCATAAGGCTTTGAGACTTTTGGTCGGAAGTCCCATGTGTGCAGACTCAAATGGGCATCGTACGGTGTCAAGAAAGCACCCTGTGCTTGGTACACCAGGATTGATAGCTATCTCACTGGTTTGGACTTTGCAAAAAATGAAGTGGATGGAAACCTCTATCATATCTTGGTAGAAGGTAAATTGCTCATTATTTCCTTATATGTTGATGATTTAATTTTAACTAATGATGAGTAGTTGATTAGATCTTGCAAGGGAGTTTGAAATGAAAGGCATGGGTCTCATGCACTACTTCCTCTGGTTGGAAGTATTGCAAGGCAATGGGGAACTATTTGTCTCTCAAGGAAAGTATGAAAATGAGCTACTACATAGATTTTGAATGAAGAGTTGCAAACCCATGGAGACACCTCTAGCGACCAACTAGAGGAAGGAGGATGCCACTTCAGGTGAGGAAGTGGATGCTACCATTTATCGATAGCTAGTGGGTTCACTCATGTATATTGTGAGTACATGAGTAGATACGTGTTATGCAGTCAACCAATTGAGCCAAGCTATGGTTAGGCCAACCAAATTATTTTGGAAGGAAGCTAAGCATGTTTTAGGTACCTCAGAGGAACTACTCAGTTTAAAATATGGTATAAATAGATATAGGGAGTGAAGTTGTGTGGCTTCATAGATGCATATTGAATGGGGAGTCCATAAAACCAAAAGAGTACATCAGGGTGAATTTTTAGTGTTGGGTCTGCATTTGTTTCATGGTGCAGTAGGAAAAAAATATTTCTACCGTTCAACTCAGCAAAAGCAGAATATATGGTTTCAATTCAAGCAACATGTGAGGCTATCTGGATGAGAAAGATACTTGTTGGATTATTTGGTCATATGATGGATCCAACTGTGATCTACTGTGATAATAAAAGTTGCATCAAGCTCTCTGAGAATCCTTTTTTTCACGATCGATCTAAGCATATAGATATCTGGTATCACCATTTATGAGATTGTGTGCAGATGCGGATAATGTTTCTCCAGTACATGCTAACAGAGGAACAAGATGTTGACATTTTGACAAAGGCCTTGTCAAAAGGGAAGTTCAAGTTTGACATGTGTAGGATAGGGGTGGTTGATAATCCCTTTCTTGCTAACATGGAGTGTTGAAAATGTAACAAGAAATTCCCAATTTGATTTTTCCATGATTAAATTGAGAAAAAGCTAATTTCCACATCAACAGACAACTTGGTTGCAGTTAACTTGTGTGACATGGCTAGTGTCACCTATTTTACTCAGTAAATTCAAGCTAGAGGATCTATATTTCATTTAAACATGTGTGATTGCTAATTAATAGAAATCAAGGTCAATTATCTCAAGTTGTTTTTAGTTTAAATAGTTCCAACTGTCGGAGGAACTAGTGGAAGGTCATTGTGTAGTGTGACTTCAATCAAACTTAGTGATCATCCAATTAACTGATTAATCAACCCAAAATAGCTAGTGCATGCAGATAATTCGATTTCACCAGCTGAGGTGGGGATTCCAAAGTAGTGTAACATCAGTTGTAGACTAGTCTTTAGTGTACAGGTGTTGCATTGAGGCAGATGATCAACCTTCGAAATTGTGTAATCTATTTTGGATAAATTCCTAAATAATATGGCCATAATTTATCAGGAATTGTGCAAGGAAATAAGGGCTCAAGCAGAGGCAAAAAATGAGTAAATCTAGGTCATATATTCTCTGTGAGTACAGAGAAATGTTATTTACTCGCAGATTGTGCTCAGTTGATAAAAGAAATTGTAATACATCTCTATTCATCAGATTAATGCAAGACGACATTGGGGTTTTTAGCATATTTCTTTCCTTAGGAAAAAATTGTGTGAATTTGTGTTATTTCTTATTGCATGTCTGATTTTTTTGTTATAAATTGTGAATTAACTTCCACAAAGCAATATATTAGGTTTGTGTCTTGTGATTTTGATTAAAACTTCATGAGAAGTTGAAAACCTACACCATAATTTCTGCACGTAAATGGTTATCTGCATTAATAATAAATGTAAGTGGTTGACCTGTATTATAGAAAAGGGACCATAATTAGTTAATAAATAAAATGGTAACCTGTATTATACAAGAAAACACTAGTAGTTAGGGTTTTGGATGTCATAAGTTGTAAATAGTATTAGATATCAAGGAAGAGTCATCAAATTTTATTGTAATTGAGCTCTATTTTTTTGGAGGTTTCCCCCTCAAAGAGGAGAGTGAACATTGTATTATGCTTCTGAATAATAAAATATCTTTACATCATGTCTCAATTCATGTGATATTTTTGTGTTTCTGGCAATGTTTTTTCATATTTCCGGCATTATGTTATTCTTGTAGGTTAAGTGCATAGAAAGTGGTGGTATCAAAGCACTTTCTAGGGCTAGATGTACCTCCAATTTTGGAAGATTTTTTTTTAGGCTAGAGACGTGTTCCAACATCTTTAAACCAACAAATTTGTCGTTAAGCACATAAACCTACGGATTTGGGGAGGCATACACAAAATAACTATAAGAGGTGGTCACGCTTGTTGGACTCCCTTGTAACTCCTGTGGGTATCCCTTCGAGTAGTAATGCATTAGATAGAACTGCACACAGACTGCACTTCCAAGTACCCTTGGGTATATCAGAAGCCCCCCCAGGGTAACCTGAAACCTAACCTTAGACAAGCCATCGACCATCTTGCTACTACAATACACTGAGAACAACACTTAGAAGATTACTCACACATACAAAAGGGTAGTTGGGTAATACAACTAAGGGTCCATTTGATCCTCCTTAGTTGGTGCTATAAAATATTGGGTCGAGTACTACTATTGTAACCCTACATATATTGCGATCTGCAACACCTAGAACTCCATTGTGACCATAATTCACTCAGCTATCTGAAGATCACCCCCCCACCTGTTTGTCTAGATTAGATACAGTAGTTGGGGTTTGGTCGCTACTGTACAGATAAGATCCAATGTCTAGGGTTTTGCCATCATCATACATATTAGATTAAACAAGAGACTTACATCACATAAGACTCAGGATGTATAGTTGATCATAGTTGTACCATTCACTTGTAAGCCCCCCTATTTTCATGAGGTACTAATTTTTTCTTGACATGAATTCAAGTGACCCACATCACTAGACTCCTAATATTTTCCTCTTTCCAGCCATACTACTCTTAAGTAAGTTCAAAATTTGACTGGGGCTAGTGTATGTACAGTACTAGGTCTCAAGTTATGGCTCCAGAGAAAGTCAAAGCCCTTGAGAAAAAATTCAATGACTTACAGGCATCCTTTAATGACATAATTACAATAGCAGTATTGGAATCTCTTAGCAATTATCACGAACCCATGAGGGAAGAACATAGTGTTGATGTACATGTAGAAGGATAATCCAACCATAACATTCATTTCCATGGAGCTCATCAATATTCGAGCCACCTGACACCCAAGTTTGACATGTACAAATTTGATGGCTCTAACCCAGCAGTATGCGTGGCACAAATGGAACAGTATTTCCACCTTAATAATATATGGTATGATGACACTAAACTACATGTGGGAGATCTTTACTTGGACCAAGAGTGATGGAAGTGGTGGAAGTGGCATTAGAAATGTTATCCAGGGAAGCCATCTTGGAACATGTTCTTAAATTCCATTTATGACTACTTTGATCGGGAATCTCACTTTGTGGATCTTCACATTAAGCTCAGGAAAACATGTATAGTATGGGACTACATTGTAGCCTTTGATAAATTGGCCATCCAGACTAAAGGACTAGGAGATGCCATTTACTTGGAATTTTTTATTAGTGGCATAGAGGAATCCATCCAAGCCCATGTTCGAATGCATCACATATCTACTTGGGTGGAAGCATTCTACAAGGCCTTAGATGCAGAAGTCACTTTAAATGTCCAATCCAATCATCCAAATTTTGTCGCATGGGCATGTCCCACCCCAACTATGTGCCCCACCCAAACACTTAAGATTCAAAAGGTGTCGCCAATAGAAATGGTTGACAAAAGGAAACAAGGACTGTACTACTATTGTGATGAAAAATACTGATGAAAGGGGCCAAAATGATGAAAATAGATTTTGGGGTATACCAATTTCCATTTTCATCATTTTGGTATCATCAAATACTCCCCGGGGCATAAATGCAAGGAACCAAAATTCTCTCTATTCGACGCTACTGAAAATAGGTTCGCCAATGAAGCTCCATCTACCATGTGCCTGAGGAGGAAGAGGGTAGACCCCATACAACCCTAGAAAATGATACTACATCTATGCCAGATGAGTCGATTATCTCACTCCATGCATTGGTCGACATTTCTTCTTCCTATACTCTCAAAATAATAGGTTTTATTAAATATTGGCTAGTAGTGGTGTTGATTAATAATGGCAGCACACACAACTTTTTCCATAAGAGAGCAGCAGAAGACATTCATTTTTTTGTCAATGAGGTGTCTAGATTCCAAGTCCTTATCGTTGATGGGGGGACCGTTAAATGTGAATGAAGTTTTGAAAATATTAAGCTTCAAACAGTGGATTATCACCTCAAAAGACACATGTTTTCCATTGAAATAGGTAGTTGTGACATTTTCCTTAGTGATGAATGGCTCAGCACAATGGGCCCCATGGCGATGGAATTCCAATAGTTATATATGAGCTTTAAGCAGAACAACCACACTCATACACTAGGAGGACTCCAGGTAGGTGATCCTACTATCATCAACTCGCATCAAATGGAGAAGCTTTTTAAAAAGGACCATCATGGGATAGTAGCACAATTTAATGCTATCCATGCCATTGAATCAACTCCTCCTAACATTCATCATGATATGCAAAAGGAATTAGATTGCCACCAACAGGTCTTTGTTAAACGTAAGGATCTCCCACCCTCTAGGGGTGAACATGATCATAGAATCTATTTTCTCCCGAGTACCTAACTTCAAAATTTCTTCCCCTATTGATATCCTTTTGCAAAAAATAATGAAATTGAAAAAATCATTAAGGAACTCCTTGAAGTCGATGTTATTCGTCCCAGCACCAACCCTTATTCATCTCCCATGGTCATGGTTTTAAAGAAATATGGTGAATGGCACATTTTTCTATAATTTAGGGCCCTTACCAAGCTCACTATCAAGGAAAATGTTCCTATTCCAGTAGTTGAATATTTGCTTGATGAACTACATGGTGCCAAATTTTTTACCAAGTTGGACCTCCACTCCAGCTATCACTTAATATAGATGAAGGAAGTTGAAATTCCCAAGATAACCTTTTGAAATCATGAAGGCCATTATGAATTCTTGGTCACACCATTTGGTCTCTGTAATGTCATATCCACTTTTGAGAGCCTCTTGAACCACCTTTTAAAACCATATCTCAGAAAATTCATCCTGGTATTTTTTTATGACATTCTCATCTACAACATAACATGGGACACACACCTTCAACATGTTAACTAGGTATTGCAACTGCTCCAAGATCACAACTTATTTGTCAAATTATCCAAGTGTTCCTTTGGCATGGAAGAAGTAGAGTATTTGGGAAACATTGTGGGTGTGAAGGAGTGAGGGTGGATCTAAAAATTATTCAGGAAATGCAATATTGGCCCCAACCAAAAACCTTGAAGAGTTTGAGGGGGTTCTTGGGTCTCATGGACTACTATCACAAACTTGTCATCGCTTATGGAGATATTTCCCAACCCCTCACTAATATTCTCAAGAAAAATTAATTTCTCTTGGCTCTATATTAGGCCATGTGCTCCACTCCAATATTGGCCCCACCATAATTCACAAAACCTTTTTATGATTGAATGTGATGCTTTAGGTATGGGAATTGGCACAATATTAATGTAGGAAGGTAGACCATTGGCTTTCACCAATCAACAACTAAATGGCAAGCATATGGGTCAATCTAAATATGAGAAAGAAACGATGGCCATCTTATATGCAATAGACACTTGGCTACCATACTTATTGGGGCGTCATTTACAAATTCATACTGACCATCAGAGCCTAAAATATTTCCTAAAGAAATGCCTATTTTCACCATAGCAAAAGAAATGGCTCACAAAAACGTTGGGATATGATTATGAGATAATTTACAAGAATGGGCATGACAATGTAGTGGTCTATGCCTTATTGTGCCAATTTGAGGAAGAGGGCACCCTTTTATCCCTCTCTCTACCCATTCCAGATTGGATTGAAGATACCCATCATGAATGGTTCTCCCACCCCTCTCTATCCCAGGTCATTAACAAATTACGAGCATATCTTAATTCCTCGTAGGATTACTCTTGGAAGGATGAGGTTCTTCGCTATAAGGATCTGGTAGTGCTATCCATAACCGCCTCCCTCAAAACCTACATCTTGGAAGAGATGCATTCCTCTCCAGTTACAGGACATTCAAGCTTTCAAAAGACTTATGGATAAGCACGCTTCTCTTTCTTTTGGACTGGCATGAAGCATGACATTCTTACTTTTGTAGCTAAATGTGAAGTATGCCAACGCAACAAAGGGGAAATTATCAATCTACTGATAACCTTACAACCCTTGCCACTCCCTACTTCCGTCTAGACAAATGTTTCCATGGATTTCATTACATGTCTCCCAAAGCTAGGAAACAAATCATTTATCATGGTATTTGTTGACAAACTTTACAAATATTCTCATTTTTGCACTCTACCATAATCATTTACCCCAACATTGGTGGCTCATGTTTTCATGGACCAAATATTCAAACTACATGGCATGTTGATTTCCATTGTGTCTAATCAAGACCCTAATTTCACTAGCAATGTTTGGCAGGAAATTTTCAAGCTATATGGCACGCAAATCCAATTGAGTACAACTTAGCACCCCCAAACCGATGTTCAAATAGAAGCAATAAAAAAAATGTTTGGAGACCTATCTGTGGTACTTCACTTCAGACATGCAACATAAATGGGTACAATGGTTGCCTTTAGATGAACGATGGTACAATACTAACGATCATGAAGCCACCAAGATGACGCCATATGTTAGGGTCCCACCCTAACCCCCTTATTTATGTAATAAGATCGAGTCATAGTTATAGTTAAGTAAAGAGTCAATAAAGCTCATATTAATAATTTTAAGTGGTTAACCTGCATTTAATGATGAGACCACAGTTAGTTGCAAATGGGCCATGGTATTAGATAGATGGTATTAATAAGAACCATGGTATTGCCCCATGGTATTGCATGTATGAATCCTATATAAAGGATAGAGACTCCCTTCGAGGAGCATCGTGTCTTATTTTGTAATCGAGCTCAACTCTATTGGAGGTTGCCCCCTCGAAGAGGCAAGTGAACATTGCTTTTTGAATAATAAAATACTTGTTGTTATTTCTCATTGTTCTATGTTTTGGGTATATTTCTTCACATATTTGGTATTCTGCTATCATCTTGCAGGTAAGAGCATAACAAGTGGTATCAGAGCGCTTTCTAGGGCCAGTGGGATCTCCAATTTTTAGAATTTTTTTTTTGGCTAGAGACGTGTTCTGGCATCTTTAAACCACGGGATCTGTCGTTAAGCGCATAAACCTGTAGATTTGGGGAGGCATGCACGCAAGAAATACAAGATGTGGTCATGCTTGTTGGACTCCCTTGTAACCCCTGTGGGTACCCTTTCAAGTAGTAGTGCATTAGATAGAACCGTGCATAGACTATTTTCCAAGTACCCTATAGGTATATCGAAAGCCCCCTAGCTCCCTTGGTAACCTTGCTATAGATAAACCATTGGTCGTCTTGCTACTACAGTACACCGAGAACAGCACTCGGAGAGCTTACTCGTGCGTACGATAGGGTAGTCGGGTTCTATGGCTAAGGGTACGGTTGATCCTCCTTGGTTAGTGCCCTGAAAAATTGGGCCAAGTACTACTGCGATCTGTAGCACCTGACACTCCTGGAGACCATAGTTCCCTGATCTATCTCTGGATCACACATAATCTTTGCTAGATTAGATCTTGCAAGTGGGGTTTTTGTCGACGCAGCAACAATCAGTTCCGCCGTTCAAATCTATCATATCATCCATTCAGATCTCTCAGATCCATCAGATCTGCAATAATAATCAGTTCCGCAGTTTAGATCTCTCAAATCCATCAGATCCACCATCCAGATCTGAGTGGTTGTGTGGGTTCCTACACCTGGGCGTGATTTTCGCAGGACTTTTGGTAGCAGTGACATTTCTAGGATTTGGCTACTGTAGTATTCCTAAAGAAGGAGTAAAACTCCGTTCGGAGTAAAAAAAAAAAAAAAAAGAGGAGTCTGAGACTCCCCGGGGTGCTTATTGGTGACTTAGCCTATAAGAATTAGGACGACGAGTTGAGCAAGGTGGTACCATTCAATTGTTAGTGCCAAAAAATTCGGGCGGTCCCAAATTTCAAGCACATCATCTCGGTGCATGGTACAAACTAGAGCTCAAGCAATGGCGAATGAGAGGATGGAAAGCCTTGAATCAGCCTTGAAAGACGTAGTGTCGTAGCTAAAGGAATTAAATGTAACACTCTCTAAGGGCAAGGCAGAGGCACGTGAGGAGGCATATATTGGCATTGAACACAGTGAGGGTGAGTCTAGCCAGTCTCTTCACCTCTTTGGCACCCACCAACAATCCCATGCATGACCACCCAAGCTGGACATGTATAAATTTGATGGCTCTCACCCGGCCGCATGGATAGCACAAATGGAGCAATATTTCAATCTGAATTACATCCTGGATAATTCCACTCAGCTTAGTGTGCGTATCATGTACTTGGACAATGAAAGATGGCAATGGTGGAAATGGCATCAACGTTGCTATGGAAGGCCCTTGAGTTGGGAGACATTCAAAAAAGCTCTTATGGATCGCTTTGACCATGAATCTGCCTTTTTGGGTTGTCTCACTAAGCTCTGACAGACAGGAACAATGGATGAATATATTACAGCCTTTGAAGCCTTATCTTTTCGCACTGGAGGTCTACAATATGAGTTCTACAAGGAATGTTTTGTCAGTGGTCTTAAAGAAGCCATACAAGCCCATGTCCGACTGCACCACCCTAGCTCATGGATACAGGCTTGCAAGATAGCTCATGAAGTAGAACATGTGTTAACGGCCCAGTCCAATCGCCCACATTTCAACGCCAAGGGTCGCCCCCCACAGGCTCAAAGCACTACCCAAACACTCAAGGTTCAAAAGGTGTCCCTTGCAGAAATGGTGGAAAGAAGAAAGCAAGGATTATGTTACTACTGTGATGAAAAATACTCCCCATGGCATAAATGCAAGGAGACAAAATTATTTCAAATATATGCTATTGATCACAGTTCATCGGAGGAAGCCCCACCACTTGAGGAACCAGAGGAGGAAGAAGAGGATAACCAGTAGGAAAATGTACCTAAAGAACCAGTTATCTCATTGCATGCTTTGGCAGGGATTTCTTCGCCTCAAACTCTCAAAATCAGAGGTTTTATTAAGCATCACCTAGTAGTAGTCTTGATTGATAGTGGAAGTACACATAATTTTATCCATCAAAGAGTCGTGGAAGTAGTGCATTGTTTTGTACGAGCAGTTTCTAACTTCTAGGTCCAAATTGCTGATGGGGGAATAATGAAATGTGAAGGCCGCTGTGAAAATGTCAAACTTCAAATGGGGGATTATCAGTTAAAGACCCACATGTTTTCCATACACATGGGAGGGTGCGACATTGTCCTAGGTGCTGAATGGCTTCGCACACTTGGCCCAATCACAATGGATTTCCAGGAGTTATATATGAGATTTAAGCAGAACAACCACACACATACCCTCCGCGGACTCCAGGTGAGAGCTCCCTCTATCATCAGCTCACATTGGATGGAAAAATTGTTAAAAAAGGGGCACCATGGAGTTATAGCTCAATTTAATGCCATCCAAGCCTTCGAACCCAATTCTCTTCAGATTCATCCTGAGATGCAACAGATCTTAAATAACCATCTGCCAATCTTTGACAAGCCTCATGAGCTTCCACCCTCGAGAGGGGAACATGATCATAGCATCACTTTGGTCCCAGGGGCCCAACCACCAAATGTGCGCCCATATAGATATCCGTTCACCCAAAGAATGAAATAGAAAAAATAATCAAGGAACTTTTGGAAGCAAGTGTCGTTCGTCCAAACATTAGTCCTTATTCATCACCGGTGGTCATGGTGCTCAAGAAAGATGGGGAATGGCGTATGTGTCCAGAATTCAGGGCCCTTAATAAGTTGACAGTCAAAGATAAATTTCCCATACCGGTTGTCGATGATTTGCTAGATGAACTAAATGGGGCTCAATTCTTCACTAAGCTTGATCTTCGCTCAGGCTACCACCAAATTCACATGAAAGAAGTCGACATTCCAAAGACTGCTTTCCGAACTCATGAAGGCCATTATGAGTTCCTGGTCATGCCATTTGGTCTTTGTAATGCCCCATCCACTTTTCAGATCCTTATGAACCACCTGCTCAAACCATATCTCAGAAAATTTGTCCTTGTTTTCTTTGATGACATCCTCATCTACAATCACACTTGGGCCGCACATCTTCAGCATGTAGATCTTCTCTTGCAACTACTCCGCAAGCATAAATTATTTGTCAAGATGTCCAAGTGTTCTTTTGGCATGGAAGAATTTGAGTATTTGGGCCACATTGTGGGGCGTGAAGGTGTCAAGGTGGACCCCAAAAAGATCTAGGCAATGGAAGATTGGCCTCAACCTAAGACCTTGAAGAGCCTGAGAGGATTTTTGGGTCTCACAGGCTACTATCGCAAATTTTTCCATAATTATGGTCGCATTGCGAGGCCCCTCACTCAAATCCTCATGAAAAATTCATTCCTCTAGAATGATGAAGCACAACAAGCCTTTACATCTCTCAAAGATGCCATGTTTTCCACTCCAGTCTTAGCACTACCCGACTTCACCAAATCTTTTGTCATTTAATGTGATGCTTTAGGTATAGGTATTGGGGTAGTCTTAATTCAGGAAGGTTGACCCTTGGCCTTCACCAGCCAACAACTAAGTGGGAAGAATCTGGGACAATCTACCTATGAGAAGGAGATGATGGCCATCTTACATGCAGTAAATACCTGGCAACCATACTTATTGGGGTGACGTTTCAAAATCTGCATAGACCATCAAAGCCTTAAATATTTTTTGGAGCAATGCCTATCCTCACCACAAAAAAATAAATGTCTCGCTAAAATGTTGGGATATGATTATGAGATAATTTACAAGAAAGGGCACGAAAATATTGTAGCAGATGCATTATCGCACCAATTTGAGGAAGAAAGTACCCTACTTGCAATTTCCCTTCCCATTCCAGAATGGATTGAAGAGGCTTGCAAGGAATGGTTTTCACATCCCTGGCTCTCCCAACTCATTACTCAATTGCAGGCAGATCCAAATTCCATAGAGGGCTACTCGTGGTAGGATGATATTCTTCGCTACAATAACAGAGTCATAATATCACCAACATCCACCCTCAAAAGCCGCATTTTAGCGGAGTTTTACTCATCTCCCACTATAGGACATTTAGGCTTTCAAAATATGTGTGCTCGCACTCGAAGATCATTTTTTTAGATAGGCATGAAAAAGGACATTCTTACTTTTGTAGCTGAATGTGACATCTGTCAGTTCTAGAAAGGAGAAACAATCAAATCACCAGGCACATTACAACCATTTCCCATCCCGACATCAATATGGACGGAGGTTCTATGGATTTCATTAAGGGTCTTCCAAAGTTAGGAAACAAGTCAGTTATCATGGTGGTTGTGGACATACTTTCTAAGTATGGTCATTTTTGCGCCCTACCCCACCCTTTTACACCTACTTTGGTCACTCAATCTTTCATGGATCAGATCTTCAAATTGCATGGCATGCGCACTTCCATTGTGTTTGATCGTGACCCAATCTTCACCAGTAACTTTTGGCAGGAACTCTTCCGGCTACAAGGTACCCAACTACAACTCAGTACTTCCTATCATCCACAAACTGATGGTCAAACTGAAGTAGTGAACAAATGTCTAGAAACCTACCTTAGGTGTTTCACTTCAAAAAAGCAACATATCTGGGTACAGTGGTTACCTCTAGTTGAATCGTGGTATAACACCAACTATCATGCTACCACCAAAATGATTCAAAATGAAGCAATTTATGGTCAACTCCCTCCTTCCCCTACTTCTTATATCAAGGGGCGCTCAAAGGTACAAGCAGTGGATCAACTCCTACAGAATCGCACAACCATGTTGGCCCATCTTCGAGAGAATCTTCATCAAGCTCAAAACTGCATGAAGCAACAGGTAGATCAGCATCGCTCAGAACGCCAATTTCAAGAAGGGGATCAGGTATTTTTGAGGCTGCAACCATATAAGAAAACATCACTCAAAGACAAGGGTTGTCAGAAACTATCTCCAAAATTCTACGGACCATATCAAGTACTTCAGCGCATTGGAGAAGTTGCCTACAAGCTAGCTTTGCCACCCACTGCAAAAATCCATCTAGTTTTCCATGTCTCATGCCTCAAGAAAGTGATTGGTAACAATTGTAGAATTCAAACCAATCTACCTAAACTGGATGAAGAAAGGTCAATCTGGGTCCAACCTGAACAGGTCCCGGAAACACGAGAATGGCACCTGCGTGGCCGCATGATCAAGGAAGTCCTCGTCAAGTGGAAAGAAACCTCTCCAGAAGATGCAACCTGGCAACCAACCACTATTCTTCAGCAGTTTCCGCAGCTTCAGCCTTGAGGACAAGGCTATTCTTATGGGGGAGGGCATGTTAGGGTCCCACCCTAACCCCCTTATTTATGTAATAAGATCAAGTCATAGTTATAGTTAACTAAAGAGTCAATAAAGCCCATATTAATAATTTTAAGTGGTTAACCCGCATTTAATGACAGGACCACAGTTAGTTGCAAATGGGCCATGGTATTAGATGGATGGTATTAATAAGAACCATGGTATTGCCCCATGGTATTGCATGTATGAATCCTATATAAAGGATGGAGAATCTCTTCAAGGAGCATCATGTCTTATTTTGTAATCGAGCTCAGTTCTATTGGAGGTTGCCCCCTCGAAGAGGCAAATGAACATTGCTTTCTGAATAATAAAATACTTGCTGTTATTGCTCATTGTTCTATGTTCTGGGTATATTTATTCACATATTTGGTATTCTGGTATTGTCTTGCAGGGTAAGAGCATAACACCATATGAGGTAGTGTATGGTCAACTCCCACCTTCACCAGCTTCTTATATTCCTGGATATTCCAAAGTATAGGAAGTTGATAAGCTCATTTAGAATCGTGTTGCTATCATCACTCATCTCAAAAATAATCTACATCAAACTCATAATCAAATGCAACAACAAACCAACCAACACCATTTAGAGAGGTCATTTCAGGTATGTGACCACGTGTTCCTGCAACTCCAACCTTATAAGAATACCTCTCTCAAAGAAAATGGATGCCAAAAAGTAGCCGCAAAATTCTATGGACCTTATCAGGTACTTCAGTGTATAGGAGCAACCACTTACACATTGGCCCTGCCAACTACTTCAAAAAGTCCACCCTTTCTTCCATGTATCCTACCTCAAGAAAGTTGTGGGGAATAATTTCAAGATTCAAACAAGTCTTTGAGAATTGGATGGGGAAGGTTCAATTTGACTCCAACCCGAACACGTCTTTGATACTCACGAAATACATCTCTATGACTGCACAATAAAAAAAGCCCTCATCAAGTGGAAAGACACCTCTCCAAAGGAAGTGACATGGGAACCAACTTCTATTCCTTTGCTATTTCCACAACTTTAGCCTTGAGGACAAGGACGATTTTTATGGGGGAGGGCATGTTAGGATCCAACCCTAACCCCTTTATTTATGTAATAATCCCAAGGGGCCTCATCAAAGTCATAGTTAGTTAATGAGTCAATAAATCCCATAAGTGGTTATCTGCATTAATAATAATTGTTAGTTGTTTACCCTCATTATAGAAAAGGGACCAAAATTAGTTATAAATTAGCCATAGTTAATAAATAAAGTGGCTAACCCATTGTTATCGGGAAATCTAGTGTCTATGTAGAGCTGCTAGTCCCACTAAGATGGGTAGCTATCTTAGAAACAAATAGATTAAAGTTACTTTTTTTTTCCTTTATGAGAAGTAGATAGAGAGGATCAAAGAATACCAACCTCGATATTTCGCTCGGTTCTTTGCTTCTTCCTTCTCCTCACCGATAGGTCTTTGCCGCTTCTCCCTTGACCACTCTGCTTCAAAGAGTACCTGTAAAGTCAAAGCAACATAATACCTTCAAAGTGCATAGATCTACAATCATAAACAATATAGGACTAGATATATATTGACCACACAAATGCATATACTATCAGACATACAATAATGTGGAGGAAAACTTGAATAGCTTTAATGATGTAAATATTAGAAGAGAGGATTACAACCCATTGATTTGACCCAACGTCATCCTCCCAGCATGAAAGCCCTTCTTCACCTCATGAAAAGCTTAGATCACCAAACACTATGATATTCCACCAGGAAACCAACATCACTTCCTTACAAGATACAAAATTCCAGCCTCCAACCTTCCGGATATCTGGGATGAGGGATCCATATATAGATATTTGTTGAGGTGTGAGTCAGCTCTGGGTTTTTTATTAGTGTCATTCCACTGATAGTTCTTGGTTCCACTTGGAGATCTCATTGATCTCTTACTCATCCTTGGGCGATTCTGAGAGGCAAGTGTCATATGAGGAGTTTCTAGAAGATTCCTTGATCATCCACTTAGCAAACTGTCTCTGCCACTTGTCTATTCTCGCTCATCGCACCCTATAGAAGGACTTTTCAGTATGCATCACACCTCCCGTGTGTAGTAGGTGCGATGCATCGCACCCTTAGCACTGAGCAATCAGTATGGTCCAGTTTTGACCATTTCTGAGTAGTTTTTCATGGAGAACTTCTGGGAGATGATGTAATCAGCTGACCTTGTTCCTTTAGGGTATGAAACAACACTTTTAGGGACTTAGAAGCCCTTGGTTTATGGACATATGTGATTGGGGTTGTAGTGCCCAAATATGTCTATAATAGTTTCCCCCTAAAGCATGAGGTCGTTAATCTTTTGATGTCGAGTGAAATTATTTATCATGAGGATCCGAGGTTTTTCGAACTGGAAGGCGACCTGTAATAAGATACAATACAATACATTATCTTCATAAAATTTTCATGATCTAGCTGAGGCGGGCATTCCCATGCTCAGCTTTATAAATTCATTTCATGTACATAGGAAAAACAATCGTCTGTGTAGCAGACTGATGATTCTGATAGAGACATCATCCTTTGATTCAGATGATCATCTGTGCAACAATGGTGTACATTTGATGTCTTTATTTTTCCTGAATATATCGCAGCCCAGATGGATGAAACTAGATCTGGGGTCTTCAAACTCATCCAATCTTCGCACGAAGTACAAGTTGATCCATGTGAAAAATGTTCTGGAGTCAAACATGGAAAGACCTTGCCTGATTACTAGCCAATGATGTAAGTTGTTAACAGGTGCAAGAGGAATCACCGATAATGATGATGACCCTCAAGGTACGACAGTACAATTCACGTGGTGTGAAAGAGGGACTTGGCGTCGAACACCACGTAAAATCTTTCGGTCGAAGGCCATTGATGTAAACCTGTCGCCGGAAGTGAGAAACTTGCCATTGAGGCATGCAAGCTTCAAAGTACTGAAAAGGTTGTTCCTAGGTCAACTTCTTGGATAATGAGCTGATGTCGACAAGAAGTGACCCGTCGTAGGAGGGCCTTAATGAATCCCACATCTACAACACGAAACGAAGCAAATGATTTTTTGAAGGTGAAAACAATCTGATGATACAAGGCTCGGGGTGGCAGTCATGAAAGAATGAAGCGTGAAGGTATTGCAGCGGATGAGACACAAGATGGGTTGGTGAATTCTCTGATCGACTTCTCTTGAACATATCGGTGACACTGAAATAGATTGGTAGCATTAACCCTAAAGATGGACAGTACGGCGGACCAATGGTAGTATGACTGGTGAACAGAATAATCCAACCCGACTCAAACATGGTGATGGAGTGAAAGTGTCATGTTCAAGAGCGACTCACTACCAATAAAGTTTCTTCAAGTTTTCTTCCTAATTTTTCCCAGTCATTGTTGACCAGTACCTCTTTATTTTTATCAAGGTTGAGGAGGATAACATATGCTTGTTCTATAATTTTCCCTTCGGGTAAACCCGTTACTATGTTTTAACGAGCCTAGCGACAGTGAAACTCGTTCTTGTCTATATGGACAAGTTTGTCGCTATTGGTTTTAACGAGTTTAATGACAAAGACAACTCGGTCCTTTTTCAATTTTAGAGAGTCTAAAAAGGGATGGAAAGGAAACTCCAGTGATCCTTTTTCGTCATGTAATCCCTCAAGTCCGAAAAAGTATAAAATAATACGAAAGGGATGAATTTTCGATAGTTTTAATGAGTTGAACAAGACAAGCGCTTGATCTGTTTGTGTAATAATCCCTCGGGTCCAAAAGGATTAAAATCTAGAGCAGGGATAGCACTTCCGATAGCTTTAACGAGCTGGAGAGGCCAATTGTTGGGAAATATTTTCATATTTTACGAGTCATATGAAAAGAGCTTAAAGGAGACTCGTTTTTTGAGGAACGAGTGATATTTTCGGGTAGCAGTTGATTCTAGGTAAGCTTTGGAATTTTCCAATCATGACAGTGTCACAAGGATGGCTAACAGAATCACTCATCGTAGCTATTCCTCAAAAGGGTAAACAATCAAATGGAGGCGTATGATTGGCTAAAACAGAGTGGAAGTGATGGTAAGAACAGGACCAGGGCTCAAAAAGTTGATGATAATGCATTCGCAATGGTTATTTACCGGAGGTTGGTTCCTTTTTTAATGAGCTTAAACTCTGGGGGAACATTTTCTCATTGCTTAGGTTTAATTTTTAACAAGCTTGAACTTTGCGTAAAACTGCTCGCGGTGGGTTTATTTTTTAATGAGCTTGAACCCTGCGGTAACATTGCTCGTGATAAGTTTACATGCCCCCAGCATAATAACGCAAATCGAGGTGCATGCCCCCCAATCTTCATTGCATTCAACACGGTGGTTGGAATGAAGGTTTAGCTCCTAGATCTTTGAAATACTCGACTTGGAAAGGGAGTTGTTTCATTTTTTATTGAGGTTGACACAGTAAAAGAAATATCCTTAGAATCCACCATATTTACAGTATTTGATAGAAAATCAAAAACTGAGGGATGATTAAGGTCGTTGGAATAATCTTCGTGGTAATCCAGAAGATGGGAACAATGGTGGTAATCTTCTCATGGTGCCTCTCCTATAAAGATTCCTTCATCTGTAGAATCTACATGCGACCAAGGGTCTGAAGAGGTGCCATATTCCTTAGACCTATCTATCCAAACACTCGATGAGCGTTGATTTGGGTTTGCCCCCGAGGCCAAGAAAATTTATTGCTACAATATTTCTAAAATGGCGATGATCCATGCTGACAAAATGTTCAGGAATCTTCCGAATCTTTTAGATATAGAAGATACCATATTGCAGGTTCCCACCGTGTTGTTTGGAGGCGGTAGGGTAAAAGTACCCATCAATGTAGGGTATTTTAGCAGGCTTACTCCGATGTTCTGAAGTGAATGAGGGCTTCCATGGATCATTGGAATGCTTCCCGTAACTTGTGAACTATTGGGGAGGAAGGTTTGTTGATCAAATATTGTAATTCCTCCTTGAAAAGGAAATGCAATATTTCTAAAGTATGTTGACACAATTGCAGCGATAGCGTAAATCCAGGGCCTTCCCAGTAGGATGTTATAATCGAGGTTACCATTGATAGCCTCGACATCAATTTCTATTGTTTTGCCCCCTAGTTCAACTTGCAAGTTACTTAAAATCCCGTATGGAGTGTATGATCGTCCATCAAATGCTTTTAACGTCGTTGACGATCGCGACAAGGGTGGTGAGCCTAACTTTTTCCAGCAACTCATTGACATAATACATTAGATGCCCCCTCATCAATAATTGTTCGATGAACAGTTTTGTTGAGGGCTTTCACTTGAATAAGGAAAGCGAATTGAGCTGGTAACAGAGGGTCATATCCTTTATGATTAAAGGTCACAAGATTGGAATTCGCTGGGTCAATCCCACCTACTGCTGATAATAGAGCCTGCTTTTGGGAGGGGCTATTTTGCAGTACCTCAAGTGTCAACATAGCGGACGGCGATTGGGCCAGGTCCTCTACTATATTATAATTCTGTGCTACTCTGGCACGAGGATTAAATGTCGATTTGTGTACTACTCCCTTTGGTGGATTTATCGTTAGCTCAAGAATGATGGGTGGCACAACTTCGGTCGAAGTTGTTGTCGAACTACTAGGTTGATCAATAGCCTTGTTTTTCAACAGCTGTGGATTCCTGTAATCTTTATTCCTTGTCGATATCAAAGCATCATTTTGCTGTTTCGAAATGGACAACATGAGCACTTGGGATCGGGAAGCATTATCACTAGCAACCAGATTGGTTCCTGGGTTTGGAAACGGATCTGTTAATACCGTTGAAGTTTTTGAATTCTTAAAGAATTTCTTAATCTTAGATTTATGTGGAAAATCTCTTGTCCAATGATCCTCATCGCATATCTGACACCCCGAAGGAGGTTTCCTTTGCCCAGAAGGGTTTGCAGAAGATTTTTTAGGAGATGAATCATCTTGCTTTTTCTTCTTCCCTTTCTTTTTCTTCTTACCTCTTGGTTGTTTCGGTCCTTTTCCTTTGTCAGTCGACACGACATTTACCTCTGAGGTGAGAAGTTCCTCATTTGCATTTTTACTTGAAACCGTACGAGCCTTATTTGATGTAGCCTTTACGGTTTTCGTGCTAGTTGTGCCTATCACACCATCACTGGCATGAGAGTCTTTGTTTGATTTAGGAGGAGGAGGAATGGAAAATTCCGTTCTACGAGCATCAGGTATTTTGTCATAGAGCATGCCAGACTGAGTATAGGTCAGGTCTAGATATTGCGCATGAGCAATGACTTGCTCTTTAGTGACGACTCCTCCCTTTGCCACATCTTCTATGATAGAAGGTAATAATGAATTAATAAACCATTCAGCTAATAGCTGATCAGGAACATATGTTTTTACCATTCTACGACGATGTCGCCACTCATGAATATGATCAGATATGTGAGTGGCTGTCGTTTGTTTGAAATTGGTAAGAAGCTCTATTCCCGTTTTGTACCTTATGGGTAACTGAAAATGGGTTAAAAAGGTCGTGGCTAGGGTGCTGAAGTTATTGAATGAAGCTCTAGGCAATTCCATATACCATTTTGCTGCCAGACCAGTTAACGTTCGCTGAAAAAGGTGAAGCCTAATCGAATCATCATTTAGAGTATTAGATGAACACCACAGATGAAAGGTCATCACATGATTTGATGGGTCTTCACCTATATTTCCATTAAATTTAGGAATATCCGACGGAAGTTTATGTGGAATCCGCAGCCACCAAGGGGTGTAAGCAATTGGATCGTTTGTTAGTCGATTTAGATCTGGTAACTCTAAAGTTTCCACAAAGGGAAACTATTGATTCAGGTTCGGTGAAGCATACCCAGGATAAGATGGGATTGCCTGAGCAGTAGGTCTTTGCATACCAGCATAGTGCATTTGATGCTGATAACTTTGGTCAGGTTGATGGGCATAACCACTATGAAATGGTTGATGTTAACTGTTTTGAATATACGATTTCCCATTACTTGCAAAGATTTGGTGCTCAAATCCTTGGTAAGCTTGTTGGAATTGTGGTTGTTAATATTGCACCAGCCATGGTTGTGAAACCATTTGCTGTTGTCCAATACTGGTTGTTTGACCAAGATGAGGGGTGATGGTACCCATTTGAGCCTAGGTCATTCCAGTTAAGGAGCCACTAATCAATGATTGTGGTGGTGTCGTAGAGACAAGAGGCTATTGTATTGTGACCTGAGAAACTTGAGGTTGGCATACAACAGGCAACGCTTGTACTTGCGACACCGTCACAATAGCCGATGTAGTGGGGATATTTGACATAGGCAGACTTTGTTGCATTGAGTATACAACTCTTGGTTGTTGAGGTAGTATTGGCACCCAACCACTGGATGTAATTCCAGCATAACCCGAATCCTGTTGCGAACCCCCATATGGTTGTTCTCCCAGAGGAAACAATGAAAGGGCGTACTGCCCCCCATACGGCGACAATCCAGTGCTCAAAGGGATCATTTGCCTTTGGGGACCAGACTGCCCAAATTGATGCTGTTGCGAAGGATCAATTTGTTGAGATTCAACATAAGAGATTCCAGATATTAATCCGGATGAACAAACGGGAACAGACCATACTGTCGAAACAGTCCTTGGATGGACTCCATCTAGCGGTTGAGAGCTAGTTGGGATAGATGGTACATCGACGAACATCGTTGGAGTAGTAGTAGGAGGTTTCGCCACTGCTGCATCAAATGACACAGTCCTAGATGTCGACGGTTGTTCAGACATAACTAGTCTATCCAAAAGACTTCCTAGTGACTCTACAGGAACTTGCGATTCTACAGGAACTTGCGATGAAGAGAGACCAACTTCTGTTGAAGAAGGATATAGGGTGATCATAGCTCCAAAATGCAATGGAGTACTTGATGGAGGATCCTCCACAATCTCTTCTATAGAAATCAATCCTGGTGGAAGAGGTAGACCGTCAGGTCCGTAAAATATTTCTGGTGCCGAAGAAGGTATAGGTTCTGCAGCGGAAAATGTTTGGGGAATAACACCTTCTGAATCAGATTTATATGGAGCTAGTTCAGGAATAGAAGTGTTTACCATCACACTAGGATCAGTTCTACTGTCCTCTTATGGCTGCGGAACTTCTTCTGTAGAGGTAGGGATACCAGAAATGTTTGGAGTAATCGGAGTCTCTAAGGGTGTCGGAACACTTGTTCCAACCAAACCAGGGGACTTTGATCTGGTTAAACGAGTTCGCTTTGTCCAGAATAGTTTTGTTTCCAGAGACAAAGACGGTTGACTCGTAAGTCTCCATGAACGACGGGGTTTCGATTGACTTTCCTCCATGATTGCAGATTACTCGATCAACTAAAAATAAAGGGGAAAATGATTCTGAATTAAATGAATTTTAGACGCTTTGACACAACTTGCTTTTTCAATTTTTAAGAGTCGAGAAAAAACAAAAGATGACTCTAGTCGCCTTCGATTTTTAATGATCCTGAAGTGACAAGTGCTCAGATGGACCTTTTCCTTTAAGGAGTCTAAAAAGGAACAAAAGAGACTACTCTGGAAATCTAGACAGAGGGATTACCAAACCAATCACAAAACTGCAGAATACCTTTTACGGTACGACAGTCAATCTTCCCGAATGTTGTGTTCAGTGCATTGTGATCGATAGGGCGGCAGACATGGCTTCCTATGGATAAAGGATATAGCCTATTGTGATCTCCCAATATATACTCGACGGTACGTGGGAGCACAAGTCCGTACTGGCACTTGTCGTCTCAAAGAGGAGGAATCACCCAACCAACAATGAAAGCGATAGTTACTAGGCTTTACGACGCCGGAATACGTCTCTAGCCTAGACTTCTAAATGTTGTGCGTTAGGTTCCAAAGCGTTTTTATGTTCATTGAATTTATTTTATAGTTGATATTTCTTAAGAAATTTTCCTTTCAAGTTCACCGCATGATGTAGATATATAATTCCTAAAATTCAATCTAAGATGATAAACAATCGTTTAATCTTCTTTTTGCAATAAAAATCCTAGCTACTAAAGAAAGAGAGATGATATTCTTTCAACATAGAGTAGAGAGCACACACTAGATGCACTGTCCTAAATCAAACCAACAAGCAGTCTAAATGCAAATGCACATGCATGTATTTGTTTTCTGCTTTCTTAATGTGTGAATGACATAAAGAATGCTGAGTACAAATCTGAATTATCTTTTCAAAGCGACAGTACTAACAAATTTCTCTTCAAAAACGAAAGGAAGATAATGATGACACTTTGCGACTTTGAATTGAAAACTACTTTCGACACTTGAAAAACTACTAATTCAAATCAAATACAAGAGTAACTGTATAATCGACCATCAAGAATGATAGGATTCTTTTCTTTGACTGAAAATGACACTTGCGACACTTCCAAATCAAAAGACGATAGTTTGATTACGCTACTTTTTGTAAAAGAGAACTGTAAATGGCGCACAATACATAAAAACATTCACAATTCTTTGTACTATGGAGGCGGAATCATTCAAAGGAAGGGAGTTTCCACAGTGGTATACTCATCACAGATAGCAAAACTCTTGAACAAAGCTGAAGAGAGTGAACAAAGAAACCAAAATCTGGAAGCAGAAGAGGTCTTATCTGACCAGTGCACCTACAACACAGGGAAAGTGCGATGCAGCGCGCCTACTGCACACGGGAGGTGCGATGCATCCAAATTCCCAAGAGGAGAAAGTGCGATGGTCCAGGGACAAGACTTCAACTTGGTTCTTGGTCAAAGTTGCAACTTAGTTTAGGGATTTAGGCCAAGCTAATAATAGTCAGTAAATAGAAATCACAAGGGCTGATCTAATGAGGTTACTAGAGCCACCACTAGGGCAATTAGGATGTTTGCAAATTGATTTTTCAATTTATAAACAAAACCCGGAGATAGACTGAAGCAACATTGATCTACTTTGCACTTGCATAGCAAATGAAGTTCGAAGGCTAGTTGGCTCAACTTCAGGCTCCGTCTGTAAGTTTATAAAGCAAACAAGTATAAACAAGAAAACAAGCTATTCGCTCCCTAGTGGAGTCGTCATTTTGTTATTGGGAAATCTAGTGTCTATGCAGAGCTGCTAGTCCCACTAAGACAGTTAGCTATCTTAGAAACAAACAGATTAAAGTTACTTTTGTTTTCCTTTATGAGAAGTAGATAGGAGAGGATCAAAGAATACCAACCTTGATCTTTTACTCGGTTCTTTGCTTGTTCCTTCTCCTCACTGATAGGTCTTTGCCGCTTCTCCCTTAACCACTCAACTTCAAAGAGTACCTATAAAGTCAAAGCAACATAATACCTTCAAAGTGCAGAGATCTACAATCATAAACAATATAGGACCAGATATATATTGACCACAAAAATGCACATAATATCAGACATACAAGAATGTGGAGGAAAACTTGAATAGCTTTATTGATGTAAAGATTAGAAGAGAGGATTACAACCCATTGATCTAACCCAGCATCATCCTCCCAGCATGAAAGCCCTTCTTCACCTCATGAAAAGCTTAGTGCCCAAATATGTCTATAACACCCATATTATGCAAGGGACCACTAGGAGTTAGGGTTTTGGATGTCATAAATCTATAAATAGTCTTAGATAGCAAGGGAAGATTAATTGAGTTTTATTGTAGTTGAGCTCTGCTATGTTGAAGGTTACCCCCTCAAAGAGGAAAATGAACATTGTATTCTGCTTCTAAATAATAAAAAATCTTTGCAACTTGTCTCAATTTATGTGATATTTCTGTGTTTCTGGTAATATTGTTTTGTATTTTTGGCATTCTGTTATTCTTGCAGATCAAGTGCACAATGCATCACTTTCATCCAGTGAGGATCCTTACTTGAGTGAAATTTTTTGGCTCTATTATGGATAGCAAGGAAATGTAATTCCTTTTTGGTGTATTTTTCATCTTTCTTCAAGTTTGTATTCCATCATCTACATCACCAATAATTTTATCTTTTGGATGATGTTTTTGAAAGAAATTTACTCTTGATGGAGTTTGAGATGGTTCCCTTTGATTTTTCGGCTCCTTTTTGTATTTTGAAGCATCTTCTTCTAGGTCTCCCAGGATAGGATCTTCGCTAATGATTTCAACTTCTTTTTCAAGAAGAGACCCATCAATATTTACATCAATAATTTCAATCACCTTTCACAACCGATTGTTGTAGAACTTGTAGGCCTTACTTCTTATAGAATATACAAGAAATATTCCTTCATCAACTCGAGAATCGAACTTGCTTGGTAAATCATCATTGATCTTAATAAAACACTTAAAAATATTTTGAAATATTTGACTAAATCATGTATTCCTTTCCATAAGGCATATGGATTTTGGTTACTATTCACCTAGAATTGTGCCCTCTTCATGGTATATACTACTTCCCCAACTATTTCTCTTCAAAATTTAGGTTGAAAATTAGTTTCTAATAACATTGTTCTTTTCGTCTCTTGTATGGATTTGTTCTTTCTTTCAACCACTCCATTTTGTTGTGGATTCCTAAAAATAGATAGTTCCCTCTTGATTCCATGTTTTTCATAGAATTCGTTGAATTCCCGTGAGATGAATTCTCCTCCTTTATCTGTCCTTAAATAGTTGATTTTTGAATCACTTTCATTTTCAACTACTGCTTTGAAGGTTTTCAAACATTCTAGTGATTTTGACTTATATATTATGAAAATACCCACATTATTCTAGTATAATCATCTATGAATAATATAAAGTACCTTTCTCCTTGAAGAGTTGGAGTTCTAGTTTTCCCACATAGATCAGCATGAATGATTTCTAAAGGCTTTGATGACGAGTATTCCTTCATTTTGAAGTTGGTCCTTTTTTTATTTCTATGTTGAAATGGTGTAGAAATAGCATTTTCAGGTTTTAAAATTATGGGAATATCTCTCGCTCCTTGAGTTTTGTTGATCTTTAGCAAATTGTCGAAGTTTAATGTCCCAATTGCTTGTGCCATAATGAGCTCTCATATACTTGACTCATGTAACATTTTTATTTATATATTATGTATCATTCTCACTCCTTTTACAACAAATTTTCTTGAATACCTTATCTCACAATTCTTGGTACTAAAAATGATATCATATCCATGGTAACATATTTGGATGACACTTAGAATATTGTATTTTAGTCATTCAACAATTAGTGCATTTTCTACTTTTCCCTTGCCATTGAAGAGACCCATTGTTCCTTACCAACAATTTTAGCAGATCCACTTCCAAAAGTGACATTTCCATCCTTCTTGTCTAGTGAGATGAACTTATTTTGGTTGTCAATCATGTGCCTAGAACATCCACTATCTACAAACCATTTTTCTTCCCCATTTTGTGCACACAAATATAGGCCACACTTTTCAAGAATGGGTTCTCTAGTCTTCCTTTTCCATATCCTTTCTCTTGGTTCTAGTGGAAAATTTTGTGCCTCATGACTTGGGTTATTGCATTTGGAGCATTCTAGACTATACCTTGAAAGAGGAGAAAATGAATTGTAAGTGATGACCTGATTTTGTCTTCTTGAATCAATAGCCTTATTTTGGTAATTATTCCCATACTTTCTTGAGTCAACATTATTCCCTCCATAAGCTTTGAAATGCTTAGCTTGATGACAAAAAAATCTGTGAAGGAAAAATTGACCAAGGAAAATAGTTTGATACCTGTTGATAATAAGCTTGATTTGATGCCAAACATTTCTTTCCTTGGATTATTGTAAGGAGGTCCCTTCAATGTATTGAATTGATTCTCACTTCTTGGAAGATTGTGAGGAGCATCAACATTGATTATCAGTTCTTCATGATGGACACTAGTGTTCTCCTCCAAATTTGATGTTTCACCTATATAGCCAAGTCTTAGTTTTTCATATTGTGGTCTTTGAGTGTTGACGATGTCATATTGGGTTTGGGATATTTTCAACCTTTTGTTGACCTTATCCAATTCTATTTTTAGAAAGACAACTTCAACTTCTAAATTTTTGCAAGTCCCTTCCTTTCCCTTTAGCTTATTGTTCAAAACATCCTCCATCCCTTTTTCTTCTTCATTTTTGGATTTGAAAGAGATGATTTCTTTTGATAAATTTTCATTCTTTTTCCTTAGTTTTTCATTCTCGTAAATGGAACTAAGCAAAAATTCATCCAAATTTCCTTCTTCTTCCTCTTTAGGTTCTCTCATGTCATCTATGAGGGCCATGAATAATACTTCTTTACTTCCTACATACTTATCCTCTTCATCAAAATCATCACTATCTTGCTTGGCGAGGAAATTCCTTTTGCATGATCCTTTCTTTTTACATTTTCTCTTCTTAGGTTCATCTTCATTAGGATCATCATTGTCTTGTTTGGAGAATAATTTCTTGTTGTTTGACCCTTTCTTTTTGAATGTGTTTATTTTAGGTTCATCTTCATCATCATTGTCATCCTTGAAAGGACATTTTGTAGCATAATTTCCTATTTTTCCACATTTAAAACAAATGAGAGGGTAATTACCTTTGATTTTGGATCCTTTCTTTACCTTCTTGAAAAATTGCACCAATTTTGTTTCGGTATTAGAATCATCATTATTGCGGTCACAACTCTTCCCCTTTCTTAATGATTTTGATGCTATAAAAATGGCTTCTTTGTGAGTTGAGTTTCCTTTTCTCATTTCATATGCCATAATGATTCCATGAAGCTCATCCATTTTCAATTTATCCAATTCTTTCAATTCTTTTATGGCATTAAATTTGGCATAAAAGTAGTATGGAAGTGATCTTAGTATTTTTTGGACAATAGTATTTTATTCATTGTCTTCACCTAGTACTTTGAGAGAATTGAATTCATCTAGTCAGATAAAATAAGTAGCAATGCCTTCTTCTTCATTCATGTTGAGACTTTCAAACCGCCTTCTAAAAGTTTGGAGTTTTTCCTTTTTGACTTTATCATCTCCTTCATAGATGCTAATGAGCTTGTCCCACATATCTTTAGTTATTTTGGTATGTATCACTTTAGTGATTTCTTAATATGATAGGCCACTTACTATAGATATCAAAGCCTTTGCATTATGTTATGCTTCTATACCAATAGGTGTCATATTTCATGATTGACTTGATGGGCTATGTAATACGTTCATGCCTTTACTTGTTGCAAAGGTTTTCCATATTGTTAAAAATCAAAAAAATTTAAAAAATTTAAAGAGGGTATACCCTAAAAGAAAAATCAAAGGGTGGAAAGAAATAAAATAGTCAAAAAAGTGAAGGAAAATGAACTCCACCAAAAGAAAGACCAAGGAAAGTGTGCAAGTCTAAATGCCACTACTTTTACTCTTATGTAATAATCAAATTGTGTGCAACTTGTAACTTATGCCACAATTGGTGAATAGTCAAATAGTTTAAACTTGACTAGTTCATATTTTCAATTTTATGTTTTAGAGATAGAGAATAAAATCTGACCAAACTGTTTAATCTTGGCAGATAAGTAGATAGGTAGAGTGAATAAAAGGAGATCAACAGTTTAATTTGAGCCCTTGGATGTAATAAGGTTAGACTTAGATAGATTTCTATATGTAAAAGAAAAAGTGTGATAAGGGTTTTCCAGTCCAAGTGCACTTTAATAAAGAAGAAACAATGTCAGGCTAAAGTAGGTAGGGTAGGTAGATGGTGTTGCGGAATTACTTGTGATGGATGATGTCTCTAAATGTGTTAATTTTCACTTTTATCACAAGTGTAAGGCAGACATTTCACTTGATGCAGTTCAAGCAAAACAAGGTCAAATAATTAACTTCCTTTCACATTTTTTCCTAAATATTTCACTAATTCCCCCTAAAGTATTAAGGTCTTTGAAAATTAAAGGGGCTCAGAGCATTTTTCTGACTTCTGGAGGGACCGGACCCTCGGCCCAATAATTTAAAAGCCTAAAGTACTTAAAAACCATCATTCATTCATTCTCATAAGTCTTTTCCTAAGTAAAATTCCATTTTACTTAGGAAAATTACACAATATTACATAAATCCCATTTTTTACTTTAGCCTAAGTTAAATATACTCTCTAAATGTTTTACATAGCGTTTATTCTCATTTTATGTCATATTAACTTTTAAAACATATTATATAACCCCCGAATAAAAGTTCCACCATTTCCCGTATTATTTAATTATATACTAAAATCCCCAAATTATCATATACCCTGCCCCAGTAATTATAATCATAAACACAGTTAAAAAGGGATTAATGGATTAATTTGAGATTCACTAATAACCAAATCTCCCTGCTCCGCAAAAAGGAATTAATTAACCATCCTAGTTAATTAAGAACATGCCAGCCATTCACAATCACCCCGATATGATTTATTAACTTATTAATTAAATCAGGCCCGCCGCAGTTAAATTTCCACCATACCCCCACTCTCGTCCACTCTTCGATCTCGTCCCCATCATCCAACAGTCGGTATCAATATTGTGCACCCCCGGTGACTGCGTGTTAACACACGATCACCAAGCAGTTTTCCTCCCGTACCTCCGCCACGCATCATGCAACTAGTGGAATCGCTATCCTCCGGTCTAATACTGCCCGATCCCAAAAGCGATGCGATCACATACCGCTTATTTTCCTCCATAAACAACAGAACGTCATTTCCCTGCGTACGTCGCCCGCCCGTTAATCCAAAAAACCCCCGCCAACCTAGATTTTGTGAATAAAACCAATGAAATGTCATTTTCATTGTTTTATATAACAAACTTTGTTCCCATGCAAAGCGACATCCCAATCAACTGTTGAATCTTTTCAACTGCCACCTAGTCAGAAAATTTGCAGCGACGCCATCCAGAACCTATTATCCATCCTGCCATTGCACTGCTCACTTCCCCAATACAAGTATTTACACGTTTCCACTGAAACCCTATAAGTTTTGGTTTTATACTGAATATTCCACAGAAGATACCAATTTCACTATACATTCAGTCTTTGTTTCACTATATAGGTTCCCAAACCTGTTGTTTTCACTATTTTTCACAGAAAACCCAAATTCCATTCTTGAATCCACAAGAACCAGAGATGGAAACTCCTATAGCTCTGAATGTTGTACCCATGAACGCTCCTCACAAAGATTTAGATTATCTGCCTTTGGTCGATAAAGATTTGTAGATAAAAGACTTATCTGGTAATGAAAACCACCTTAATATCTTTTGCCAAGCCAGAGATAGCTATCTTAATGGCTCTGACATCTTAGGAATATGGGAATCCAACCTTCCCATGTACTTCCTCCCTTCATTCCATGTGTTTCCCGATATAATTCATCATTTTTGTGCCAATTATGGCCCTAACCAAAGAGCAGTCATGTCCCCAAGTCAAACAGTCCTTTTTCCCATAACTGCTCAGTTCATCAATGAAATGTTGCAATTCCACTCCAGTCACGCTCTCACTCCCATTTCTATGGGATACTTACTTGAAAGAGCTCCCCAATTATCTCAATCAAAACTGACTTGCATCTGTTAGATGTTCATGGACCTTAAACATCAGCCTAAAGGCCCACCTCCTTATCTGCAAGTTTTCTTTATAGATACAGGAAAAATTATTGTTGATATGATAGCCTCAATCATGGGATTCAACTCCGGAGAGTATGTTGATGAGATAACCTTAGTATTATTGTCAATTTTTACTCCTGGATAGTCCCATGCTATTAAATATGATTATGCCTCTTATATTGCCAACAAAATTCATGACCAATTCCTAAGACTGGATAATGAAGGAGTCTTCAAATACACTACTTTCATCTATCATCTTCTATTGTATTATTAGTCAGACAACTTCCCTTTCCCTGTTAAGAAACTTGACACCAGAGGCAATCCAAGGTCTGTCATCTTTTGGAGTCCCATCTTCCATAATTCCATTGAGACCCCTTACACCTACAATGAGTTCATTGACCTATTTGTCCATCCAACAACCACTTTATTGACAGGAGTTTCCCCTCCTAGGATAAATGGTGATATGAAGAAAATAATTCAGCTCTCCAAGCAGTACAGGATAGGTGACTGTACCTATATAAGAATCACACAGAAATCAGGATTTATGGGTGTGAACTTTTCCCTTTTAAGCTACCAAAGTATGTTCCAATGAGACTCTTTGCATTGGAATATTTTAGGCAAATGATAAATGTAGACTTAGTCCATTTTTGTAATGCCAAGAAGAAATCTCAGCTTATAATCAAGAACCAACTAGGCCCTTTTGTCTGCAACACTAGGGAAGCATGGAAAGAAGCAGAAATTTTTTTAGAAGAGCATCTTAAGTTACAAAAGAGTTTTGGGTGGAAACCATATGATCCTAACAATTTTATATGTGATAGAAGAATGAAGAACATGTTGTCCCCATATATTCACCATAGGATTCCAGAAATTGAACAATATGCAAATATGGATGAATGGAGGGAAGGTACCCTAGTAGAGCATGATAGTGAACATGTCAATTTTGAGAAAGTTATGAGAGATATTGAGAAAACACTTGGCTTGGATTCTTTTGGGCATGTACCATTTAAGTTATCTCAAAGATCAGGAGTTGGTGCCTCCAGTACTTAAACCTCTCAGCAACCTTCACAGGAAACAAGTACACCAGCTACAGGGTCATCCAAGGGCAATGAATTAGAGACTAGCTTTCAACACACTGAGAAACCTACAATGTCCAAGCAGCCTGAAACTTCTAGAGAGCAGGCTCAAATACAGACTACTCCCACTCAGATCAATATAGGAGAGCCTCCAGTTCTGTAAACTCCTCTAAATGAGGAAAGAAACAAAAAGAGAGACAGGGAAAAAACTACCCCTTCCAGTGAACCATTAGGACAGCCTGGAACAAAGAGACAGAGATTAAATCCCCTTTCAGAGGAGGAATTTGCTGAAGAAAATACAGATAGTTAGAGGGAAGAAAGAATGGAAAGCCAACAAACTTTCCCAACAGGAGGAACATCCACTAGCTCTCAGAGGCAGGAGCTAGAAAGGCAAAAAAGTGTGAAGATATCTTCTTTCAAGCCACTAGGGATTGATGCCTCAGATATCAAGAAAACATTCACAGAAATAAAAGCCAGGAATGATCCATTAAGGTTGAAGGTTTATAACCAATATTTGAAGATGGCTCTTATAAATCAACAGAGATTGATGTCATCCTATGACATTAAAGAAGGCAAGATGGTAATGAGCTATTTTAAGCCAAAGGTGCAGTAGCCTAAATCAGCAACAGATTATCTCAGAACAAATTTTGAAGTCATGGCAAATGATTGTCATCTTTTGGATCAAATTGAGTTGCATAAGCAAACGAGAGAAATTATTTACTCAACCTTGACTGGTAAGGCAATGATGGTCCACAGGTTACAAAATTCTTTGGACAACACTACTGCTCAACTACACTTGGAAAAGGCCTCCTCTCAGGCCAAAGATAATAGAATAAAAACCTTAGAAGAAATAATTATTGGATTGAGCCATGATCCCAAAGATGCAAAGGCTACAGAAGCCTTGATAAAAAAGAAAGATGAAGATATTGCTGCCCTAAGGAAGCAACTAAAACTGGCACCTTCAAGACATCCACAGACTGATGAGGTTATAAAGCAAAAATTTGAAGAAGAGCTGATGGATTTACTCTTAAAGCTCAATGAATGACTGAATGATACTAAACAAGCACTTGAAAAGGCATTGAAGGACAAGCAGGGAGAGTCGACCTCCCAGCCTCCTAATGTAATACTAGTAGTATCAACAACAGTCCCATCACCTCTTGGAGTAGCATTGGCACCAAGTATTCCACCAGTCACAGCAGAGGCAGTTATAGGTACAGCAACAACAGGAACAACAGGAGTAGCACAGGGAATTCTTGCTAATTTAAGCACAGAAGAGCTAATAAAATCAATGGAGGACCTGAAACTACAAGTTTCAGAACTAAATAAGGTAAAGGAGCAATATGCCAAAATGGAACAAAACTATGATCTCTGAAAGATAAATGTTGCAGAAAAGACAAGAGAGATTAAAGTGTTAGAAAACAAAGTGAAATCATTGGAGAAAGATCTTACATTTGACAAGCCTCTAACAGAAATCAAAAGAATTATTTGGGCCAACATCACTCAATCCATAAATGACGTTTGGCCATCCATCCAAGTGATTTTTGAGCAGATTGATCTTGTGAAGGCAACCCAAGAAGAAATCCAAAGAACAAAGGCAGAATTAGGAAAAATGCCTGAGGAAGCCAACAGGCTCATACATTTTTTGAATACTAGAAATAGAGAACAGCTGGAAGACTTGGGCATTAACGATAGAATAGAAACCATTTTGGAAATCAAAAGGGTATTAACCAAGAAAACTTTGATGCAGAATTTAGAAAGAAGATGTCATGACATGCACACAGAGATTAATCCTTTTATGGAGAAGTTTAATATTTTGCAAGGTAAAGGGCTACCCAGTCCTTTAGTTATTAATGATAGATTAATGAGACATAAAGATTATGTGGAGAAATTGAATAAGTATGCAGGTAACCAAGCAGGTTCATCAACAAGTGCATTAGGGATAAAAGCATTGCCTACAGGCGGAGTGCTCTATGACAACCTAGAGAACTTATTCTATGTCGAGCATGAACTAAAACACTTGTTCCCAATTCAGCCTACATTTTTCAGGTATACAAAAATAGATGTAACCCTCAAAAAGCTTTATAAAACCAGAATACCACAGCCAAAATGGTGGGAAGAAATGCTTGAAATTTTGTAATTTATTCTAGGTAAAAGGTAAATTTTGATTTTTAGTACAGTCAATTAAGGTAAAGAGGATGAAAAGAGATAAACAGATAAAGAGTATTAGATGCAGGTAAAGTGTATCAGTATGAAGGTCAAAATAGAGCAGCCAACACATAATTACACCAAGGACAACAAGAGGCCAAATCATAGGGCCTAACTCCAACACATTCTTGAAAACAGGGATAGAAAACCATTCAGTTGCCTTATCTGTCATCTACGAGGTCTTCTAGCCCTATTTTCTTGAAGGATATGATTAGTCACCCCAGTTTATATCTCACTTTGTTATGAGATATTTCATTGTAAAAAAATTTGTATAAATACCCCCTCAATTGGAGTATTGAGGGTGGATTCTTAGACATTGCTGTAATATTGATTATTTTGGAATAAAGTGCTGTTGGACCAACTTTTGTATGGCTTGCTGGATAAAGAATTGATGCAAAGGACTTTCCACAGATTTCTTGAATCAAACAATGGATCAATAAGTCCTCTTTACATTATGTTTTAAAGTTTTCCTTGTTTCTTATATCATTTATGTTTCATATCTAAATGATAAACGAAAAAGAGTATTTCAGAAAATGCTTGATTGCACTCTATTTTCAATCGTTATTATTCTCAATGTTTTCCTCTGAATTAGCATAAACAGCGAAATCTTAATTGCTCATGTTTTATAGTTTATTCACTTTGATTATTTAGTAAAGAATACTCAACTGCTCTTTATTAGTAATCATTCAAGTTCCCTTTTCAAATAGGTTGAAGGATTCTTAACTTCCCTTCACCCATTTTGAGTCCATTCCACTTATCCCAAGTCTTTTTTTGTTCCCTGTTTGACAATATTGCCCTGTGAAACCATCCTTTGTTAAGAAACCAAATCCAGTTAAGCCATCTTCTTTGACTCCATTAGCCCAATGGCCTAAACTACTCAGTCCTACCCCTCTGCTATTGAATCTCACCACCAAAACTCAAACAAAACTCCTAAACTTCACAACTAGCCTAATATATTTCAAAACCAAGCTAAATCATAAAGAGAGAGCCCTCTATGAGTACAGGCTAGCTAGATTTTTTACTTAAAAGTTGGTTTGTGGTTACCTCGGACCCCTTTCCTCTTCCCAACAACTTCAAGGAAAATCTGAGTGATAACATAGTGGCGACTCCACTAGGGACCTGAATAATTTTTTTGTTACTATTGTTTACTTTATAAGCTACAGACGGAGCCTGAAGTTAGCCAGGTAGCCTTTGAACTACTCTTACTTTGCAATTGCATAAGTAAATGAATGCTGCTTCAGTCTATCTCCGATCTAGTTTATGGATTGAACATCTGGTTTCAAATACTTGATCAGTTCCTCTTATCAAATAAGTCTTTAAGAAAGTTCAAATCCCATACCTAAAACCTCTTAAATAAACTGTAAGAAATTGTATTGTCCAACCCATTTAGAGAAAAAACCAAAACATACCTAGAAACCTGGCTTTAGAAAGGACTCATTACACCAGAGCTAACCCTGATCCAAATCCACCACCTGTGTTTGAAAACCCTAATCTGATCCCTAGGATTCTTAGGAGACAAGAAATCCAAGAGAGTTCTTCTAGTTCTCGGCCTTTATACAGATCAAGATCCTGTCCTGGGAAGTGGATTTACCTTGAGGACGAATCCTTTGATGAGTATTTTGAGACCTATTTATTTGTGACCTTTTCTGATTCTGGGTTAGCCCACACAGTTCATGACCCATTATTTATTGAAGATTTACAACTTGAGATTGTCACTTCACATCTTGACAGACATTTGCAGAATTCCATTCAATATGAGCTTACCTCTGTAGGAACACCAAACCTTTTTGTAATCACTTCAGCCTCCCCAAGTTCATCAACAACACCTCAGATATCTCAACCTCAAACCACCCCTTCCACCCCTCCACCCACCACTCCAAGACCAACCCGGCTGTTGTTTCAACCCTATCTACTTCAATGGCAAACATATACACTCCTCTGGTATTACCAGCCAATACAGGGGCTATGCCCCAAGATTATCAAAGTAAAATCACCCCTTTCGATGGTTCTGGCACTTACACTACATAACAACATACCAAAAAGATGATAGACTACTTTGAGATATACGAGATAGATACAGATGATGTCAGAATGAGAATATTTGTTCAAAGCCTGACTGGAGACATTAGAACTTGGTTTAGAGCCCTCCCTACAAATAGTATCAATGACCTACAATCTCTTTATACAACATTCTTGAACAGATGGGAAAAGAGGAAAGATCCTCTCTAGATCTTATCAGAATATGAAAACATGAAGAGAGGAACACAAGAAACTGTACAAGATTACTGTACTAGGTTTAATAATGTTTACAATGCTATCCCTCAAAACCTCAGGCCTCCTCCAGATTTGGCATTGATCAAATTCCCTTATGGATTTGATTCTGATATGGCATACCAACTTAGGGAAAGAGCTCTTAGAACTTTAGAATATATGCAAAGTATAGTTGTTAGTGTTGAAGCCAACCTGATATCCAAACGAGTTAAAGCCAGAAGTGAAAGGAGGATACCTTTGAAAGAAGAACCCTCAGCCTTTGAACAGAAACTAGATGCTATTATCAAAGGAATGGATAGGCTAGGAGATAGAGTAGAAACGATTGAAAGGAAATCCCCTTGGGATGGTCAACCAAGCAATACTGGGAGAAATCCAAATTTCAAGAAGAACCAAAACCAGAACACTGGAAAGACTGGCCCTGATCAAAACATTAGGCCCCCATTCTAGGAAAATTATGCTGAAGCCTCAACTTCTGATGAACCAACAAAAGATACCCAAATCAATTTGATGGGACTCAATAATGAACAACAAGTTTTCTTGACCCAAGAGGATCAAGAAGCTCACATCCTTAAACAATTCCAAACTCAGTCAGGTGAATCATTTGACTTTAGGGAGGGATATGATACAACCATTTATGAAGTCCACAAACAATATAATTTGAGGAGCAGAAGAATAGATATCCCTAAAACCAATAAACAGAAAGCTACAAAGCAACCTAACAAAGGTAAGACCAATACCACCCCTGTACATATTCTTTCAAAAATAGATCCTAATCCAACTAACCCAATTATTGAAGATGTATCTAATAATCAACCAAATAATAGACAACTTTCCACTTCTATTCCTTCCAAAGGAAATGTGGAAGAACCTCCAGAAGTTGATTTGGAAACAACTTCAGCCCATAATCCCACTCCTAAAAAGGAGAGAAACACAAAGAATACAGAAGAAAAAGAGAATCCAACTGTCCGAAATACAAGAACTCAGACTGAAAAACCTTTTAATCTGGAGACTGAAGTAGGCAAATTAAAAATAGTTGTTCCATTGTCTGAATTGGCTAAACATGATGTCTACCGAAGCCAAATTAGTAGATCACTCATAATTTCTATTAATGAAGATTCAGTAAATGTTTTTGACGACCGTCCTGAATTGATTTTTGGCCCTGAAGTGAATGGAAAAACAGTAGATGGAGGAATCCCTCCTTTCTATGTAAGTTTGAACATACATGATAAAATACTTCATAATGCCATGTTTGATTCTGGTGCATCTCATAACTTAATGCCTAAATCTGTAATGGAAAAATTAGACCTAGATATCACCAAGCCGTACAAAGACCTCTTTTCTTTTGATTCAAGTTAGGTCAGATGTTTAGGATTAATCAAAGACTTGTGTGTATCATTAGTTCAATATCCTGCCAAAACAATCTTAATGGACATAGTAGTAGCAGATATTCCATCAAAGTATGGCATGTTATTATCTAGGTCTTGGGGTGCAAAGCTTCAAGGGTCTCTACAAATGGACATGTCTTATGCTACTATTTCAGTGTTTGGTCAGCCTAAGAAACTATACAGAGAAACCTTAATGAAATACGTTGTAAGTAGTCAGGAGAAACCCCAAAATTTCCCTATCTACTCAGTACACTCTGATATGGATTCTTTCATTCTTTACAATGCTGAAAGTGATTCCTCAAATGAATTGGAAGTTTTAGCAGCAGAACCAAAAGAAATTACAAATGAAAAATCTAGTGTTCAAATACAAGAAATTTCTGAGAATAATGAAACACCAGACATCCAAGAGAAACCAAAAGAAACTAAAAAACCAGAGCTCCCTATTAAACAGATTCTTGAGACTCCTCAGACCAATTATGAACACGAAATTCTTTGGCACTTAGAATTTGATGGTTCAGTGAACAAATTAGGAGTAGGAGTAGGAGTTTGGGTGCACAATCTTGAAAACGATCATGCTGAAGGCCATGCCTATAGATTAAACTTTAGATGCACCAATAATATGGCAGAATATGAAGCTCTGTTGCTAGGTCTTAAATTGATTAAGAGATTAGGAGCAATTAGGGTGTCTGTCTTAGGAGATTCTGAGTTAATAGTTCAACAGATTAAAGGACAATATTCAACAAATGATCCCAGATTGAAGTATTACAGAGATACAGTGATAGAGATTCTCAATACATTTCTAGAAACTAAGCTTTCCAAAATCCCAAGAAAACATAACTTGCAAGCTCATAGTCTGGCAATGTTTTCCAGCACCTGCAAATTACCATTCGAACCTAATCATCAATTCATAGCTGAGAATAGAGATAGACCAGCTATACTTGAAAATTTGAAGAACTGGCAAGTGTTTGATAGTGAAAAGCAGATTAACAATTTCTTGACATTAGATGAAGAATTTTCTAACATTAACATAGATGTAGATACAATTAGTGAGTTTGATCAAACAAATAAGATAGAAACAGACATTTCAATAGAAAGTGCAACTCAAATGCTTCACCCAATAAAAGCTACCAACAAAGAAATGCAAGATCTTAAAGAAATGGATATTGATGAAATTATTGAAGGAAAATTTGAAGTAATCAATTTAAAAGACAATCATTTGCCTAAGGGATTAACTCCTTTAGAAGATCTCTTTTATTTCAACGATATTCCAAAGAAGCCTAAGATGAAACCCTTAAAAGCAGATATTGAGGACTATAATTTGGGAACTGAGGAAGATCTGAAAATGGTAAATTTATCTAAATCTTTGCCCCCTGACCAAAAACTCAAATATGTTGATCTAATGGGAGAATTCCAGGATTTCTTTTCCTGGAGCTATGAAGACCTCAAATTTTATGACACCTCCATAATTCAGCATACCATACCCCTGAAAGGAAATCAAAAACCATTCAAACAAAAGCTCAGAAGGATTAACCCTATACAGTTGCCCTTAATTGAAAAAGAAATCAAACGAATGTACAAAGCAAGGATAATTTCTCCTATCAGGTTTTCAGAGTGGGTGTCTAATCTAGTACCTACTAGAAAGAAAACTGGAGAAATCAGATTATGTGTTAATAAGGTTTCTCTGAAGGACAATTACCCTTTACCCAAGATGGATTACATTTTACAAAGGGTAGTAGGTGCTTCTAGGATTTCACTTTTGGATGGGTTCTCAGGCTATAACCAGATTCTGGTTCATCCTGGTGACCAGGAAAACACTGCTTTTACTACCCCATGGGGCACATTCAAGTATGTCAAAATGCCATTTGGACTTAAAAATGTAGGGGCGACTTTCCAAAGAGCAATGGACATAGCATTTGCAAAAGAAATTTATGATTTTCTGGTTATATATCTAGATGACCTGACTGTTTTTTCTAAATCAAATCTGCAACATTTAGATCATCTGAGACAAGTATTCTTAAAATACAGAAAATATGGTATTTATTTAAATCCTAAGAAGTCCTTATTTGTTCTAGAGGAAGGAAAACTTTTAGGCCATATCATCTCCAAAGAGGGCATCAGAATTGATCCTGCTAGAATAGAAGCTGTTCTGCAAATACCCCACCCTCGAAATGTCAAAGAACTTCAAGCTTTCCTAGGAAAGATTAACTTTTTGAGAAGATTCATATATAACTTAGCTGAATTAATTAGATTGATTAATAATATGTTGAAAAATAATTCAAGTATTAAATGGATAGTTGAAGCCAAACAAGCCTTTGAAGAAATTAAAATTGCTTTGACCAGAACACCGGTCCTTACAAGTCCAAAGTTTGACAGAGACTTCATAATATTTTCATTTGCATCAGAACACACCATATCAGCTATTTCACTACAAAAGGATGATCAAAGATGTGAAAAACCCATAGCCTTTCTTAGTAAAGCACTTAGGGATGCATCACTAAAATACAAAATCATGGAAAAACAAGCTTTTGCACTTGTAAAAGCTATTAAAGACTTTAGAGTCTACATATTGTACTCCCATGTAATAGCCTATTTACCAAATGCTGTTGTCAGAGATATCTTAACCCAGGATGGAATTGAGGGCAAACGAGGTAAATGGATTGCTACTATATTGGAGTATGATATTGAAACAAATTGTCAGACCCTAGACATTAATGAACTGGATAATGAACAGGAGATGGCGACTCTACAAATCAGCTAGGCCTTCTTAGATTCACCTTGGTATGATGATATAATTTATGTATTATTAAACCTGCAGGCTCCTCCAGGGTTATCCAGAACAAAGAAAATGTTTTTAAAGATGAAAGCTTCAAAGTTTTGTATTTTAGATAATGCTCTTTTTGGGAAAAATCATGAAGGTATTCTATTGAATTGTTTATTAAAAGAAGAAGTTGTCAAGGTTCTCAAAGAATTTCATGCAGGAGACTATGACCTTTACTGGAAAGAAACTGCAGATAAGATCATGTTAGTGTCAGTCTTTCCAGCCTTCCTCCAGTTATCAAATATGCTCTTACAAAGTGGTCTCAGAGTGTCAAGGTCAAATTTTGTCATTTCAAAGAGTCTTCAAGTAAAATTTGGTCACTAGGCATTAGGTCTAGGGTTTGCTTTCACTCCTTCTAAAGTTGTCCAAATGTCGGTCAATGTCATCATTCAACTGAATCTATCATCATTCATAGGGTTGTCCTCATCATGTCAAGTTCCATTGGGTCATTTTACACCCTGTTCATGCTTCAGTTGCGCCTAGGCAAGGTTCATTTCCCTCTCCTAGGGTTTTGGAGGTAAATTCTCTTGGAGGGTCAAATCATCAGAAAAGTTTGTATCTTGATGTTCATACACCTTCCCCTATCATTAATGTACCTTATTAAACACTTCCCATCACTGAGATTCCCCAAATTCCTCATTTTTACACAAACCCTAGTTTCTTGCCACAACTTGGCAATTTTCTAGGCTAGGCCTGTGTTTTGCCCTTTTGGACCCCTTCCCCTCACTCCATCTCTCAGATTCCACTTTCCCCTACTTCCTAACATCCCTCCCTACTTCCCAAAATTTCCCCAAGAATTTACAAGCCCCTCATCCCCTTCATTTCGCTTCATTTCCACAAACTTCCTTGTTTCACACATCGGGATAAGTTTCTCTAAAAAGATGTTTCAGAGCAATAAAAGATAAATTTTGGAAAACTGAGAGATTTTTTTATCCAAAACATTCCAAATAAGAAAAACCTCCCTCACTTTTTACACAAGTGTCATGGTTTTAGAGGAATGTCAAAAATACAATCGCCTCGGTAGAATTGATGCACTTCTGAAGTGACCTTGGGAAAATCGGGTTTTCTCCTAGCTTGGTTGACCAAATAACTTTCTTGATGAGTCAAAGGATAACTAGACAAACGTATCTTTACAATGAGCTATCATTAGCTCAATTTGGAGTTGCAGAAGGCATTCAAAAGTTGACTGCAACAACACTCTGCCTTGAGGCAGCCTCATTTGGCACATTTTGACCAGTCTTGGGAGATTTGATTTTTGACATAGTAAATGAACTAAAAATTGAAACATTTTGGTTGGGTTGGAAAGTAGACTCAAATACCTTTCCAACAAGCTATCCTATGCCCAATTTTGACACCGAGAAGGCCTCTGAAAGCCTCCTGAAAAATGCACTATGTGGCGCGCGGCGCGTTGGGCAGGCGCGCGACGCATCAGCGGCGCGCGGCGCATTGAGCAAGTTTTCACAGTGTAAAAATACACTGGCGCGGCACATCAGAGGCACGCGGCGCATTGGGGAGGTGTGCGGCACATACAGCCAACAAGCCCAAAAACTTCAAAATTTTGCTCCAAAATTGCCCAATATGCTTGGATCATCATTTGTACAAGTAGGTAGGGCCTCCATCTCTGTTTTTTTATCCAAGTTTGGTGCTTACTTCATGGTGTTTGATGAATGGTGATTGTTTAAGAAATCAAACCCTACTTCTTCATAATTTCCAAAGCAACAGTGTTAGGGTTATGATTGACAGTTTTGCTACCAATTTTATCATTCCTCCATCACTCCCTTATTCCATTTGTCCATTCATTTCCTTATTCCCTAAGTTCTCCCACCCCCTAAATTCACATGCCCTAATCCTATACCCACTGTCCCTATGTGCCACAACCCCTTCCTACTTGGCATATTTTGATAATTGAAACAAAAGGCACCAAATTCTCATTTCATACACTTGAAAATTGGAGATAAAGGTACCAATTTCTCATTTTCAACGAGTTGAACATATCATTGGCATAGACTGGTAACACCATGGAGATGGACACCGACACATCATACAACCGAGACAATGATTCTACCATAGAACTGCATGTACCAGAAGGGCACTAAAATGTCGAAAAAGGGAGGATAGACTTCGAATCTTGGCCGAAGCTTCTTTGGCTGAACATGGCACTTGATGAGGTGCCTTCAACCCAAATTTCAAGGAATTTGGAGAAAATTTTGTCAATTTTAAATTTTGGCTTGCAAAACAGGGTTTTCAGCTCAACGCGTAGCGCGCCGCGCGCGACCCATAAGATTGGGAGGTCCAAATCACAAATGGCTTGTAGTTTTGGATTTGTCATGATGAATTATACATGCTCAGCTATTGCCAAAGCATTTCATTAAGTTCTGGGTGACCAAAAGGCTCAAAAACACCATGAAAATCACCTTTCTGCCACCTTTTGCACCAGCAGGAAGTACTTCCAGGAGAATGCACTTTTGGAGGGGAAAATGGACACCAAATTGGAAAATTCCACTTGGGTTGGAAAGTAGACATCCAGGGCTTTCCAACAAGCCAACCTGAGCTCAATTTGGATGCCAGGAAGTGCCCCAAAAATAGGTGGAAAGGCGCGCGGCGCATAGGGTTCAGGCGCGCGACACACAGGGTTTTTTGGCACAATTTTCATCTTCAGCTCAGGAAACGAAGCCAGTTTGACCAGTTTTGACTTGTGATGTGATTTTTTCACTCCTCTTAATGTAATTGATTGAACATGATGTAATTTTAGCACATTTTTACTTGTTCTAGAGAATTCATTCACTAAAAGGTGAAAATTAAATGAATGAATCAGTTTCCTAGCATATAAGGGTAAGTTGTTTGACTACCTAGATTTCAGTTCCTTGTTTAGAATTAGTTCGAACAGCTCCTAGAATGATGAGCTCGACCCCTAGAGGCAAGGAAAGGGTGTTAGGATAGTCTATATGATGTAATTTCTCAATCATTTTCAGAGGTTGGAGAGGTTGGACTCTTGGGGAAAAGGTTTGGAGACTCTATTGTACATTTTACTTCAGCATTTTGGCAAAGGAAAGACCAGGGTTTTGTAGCACTGTTGGGAATTCATGTGGCTTTATGTCTTGATGGTGTGTTTCTTTCAGTACTTGTAAGTTTTTATGTGTATCATTTTACTTCTCTCATCCTCTGCAATTGAACAAATGAAGTGTTAAGGTAGAATTCATAATCTGTAATGCTCTGCCTTTAAGTTTGTTTGATCTCCTATGTTTTCATTTGTTTAAGGATAATTCTTGAGGTTTCCTCGCTCTCCTTAGATCATCACCTGTCTGATCTACTCACCTCATTAGATTTTAAGGCATCAAACAATTTCCTACCTTGCTCCAATCAGACCTCTGCAGAAACTGTGTCTCATCCCCGCACCCAAAATTGCCTTTCCCTTTGATTCAACAAAAACCCCAAAAAATCACCTTTAAACCTCTGCACTTAATACCTAGCCTAATTTTAGTTACAATTTCAGTCATCTCGAGCCTCATTGATTATATTTTTCCAAGATTGACCTGGAGAGAGCCCTCTCCTGTCCTCGTGGGGCTAGCTACGAGGCTGAGCGTGGTTTGATGTTGCCTTGAGTTTTGCCTTCCTCAGCCTGGGTCAAATCGAGCATTAACATAGTGGCGACCATATTAGGGAAGAACATGGTTTGCTTGTTGATTTCATTTGTTTTATAAGCTACAGACGGAGCCTGAAGTTATTCCAGGTAGCCTTCAAAACTCTTTTGCTTTGCATTAGCGGAAGTAGATAAACGTTGCTTCAGTCAATCTCCGGTCTAGCTTGTAATCATGACATCTAACTTGTTAATTTCCCTAGTACATGTATCAAGTTCAGATCTGATTGTTGATGGTGGACAACGATCAGACACTGGAAAGGCTGAAATCATATACCTGGCGAATCTAAATTAGTTTTGAGATCAGATCCAAAGACTCCACTAGAGGATGATCCTGACCAGTATAAACATGAAGGGACAATATGGACAGATCAAGTATTCAAGTGGGAATTGCATCCAAGACATTTTGTTCTTTGTTCTAAATTATTTCTTCTCTTTTCTTGAGAATGTAAAGAAGGCTTTGGAAAGTATAGTATGCTTGAGAAGAGATCCTCGACCTGCAGTTGATTCTTTCCCTTTGAAGATTGTGAATACCAAAGATTTGCATGCATTTGAGCTTGATCAAGACCTTTCTTCTAAATTTTGTGATGACCATCTTCAGATTGATGAGCCTCAAGAGACCAAGACTGATTCTATACCTGTTGTACATACCCCTACACCTTGTAAAATTCCAGATCGGTATAAACCTCTTGTTTTACCTTCTGTTATTCATGCTTTCCCCAAAAACTATGATCTATACTTGCCGAGGTTTGATGGTGAATGTAAGAATGTCAACGTTGAGCAACATGTGCAGAATTTTGAGTCTTTTCTAGACCTTTTTGAAGTTGATAGCGAAGATGTTAGTATAAGGCTTTTTGCTCTTTCTTTGCAAGGTGTTATCTCAAAATCAGACCCTGATAGGCTGCTGGTCAGGTTGACTCTAAGTAACTATTTCAAACCTACTTTAGGCTGAGGCTTAGCCTCCTCAACCTGAGAGGGCTCTCTTTGGATGGGTTAATGATTTTGATTAAGATAAGATGACTAACTCTTTGTGAAATAACTGAGACAAATATGGATGCTAGAAAAACATTAAACAAGTTTCCATTGGGCCTATGGAGTCAACAGCATCTTAATAAACAATGATCTTGACTTTACATAGAAGTCAGGGCATTCAACATTTGAATATTCAGAACACAACTCATATGGAACCACAGTTTATAAATGCATACAGGAAATCAGAGCACAATCAATGAATTCTGAGTGATTATACATTTATACAACTGTAAAAAATTAAGGAAAAGACAAGATCACACATTCTAAACATAGAAATCCTTCATGAATCCTGAGAAGTAAAGCCAAATTATATTACTGAAACTCTGTCTTTACATAAGCCAAATACAATGCTCTGTCATAAAGTTTTCCAACCCTCATTACATTGTTGTTTCAGCTATATATAGAATTCTTATTCTAACTGATCGAGATTCCTCCTCCAGCATGAGGGGAATTCGGTAACTACCTCTAATGACACCTATCAACTATTTAACTAACTAATAAATACAACAAAGTGCTGACTGGAGTTTTTTTAGAGTTCTAAATCAACTATGACTCTAACTCCATATTACATGCATGATGGCTTCTCCTCGTTCTTTGACATCTGGTCTTCTTTCAGTTTGGCTGAGATAGCTGAGATGGATGTTTAATGCCCCATGTTGACCTTGGATGCTGAATCTTTTAACTGCTCAGAAGTATTAGGAGATTTCCCTTGCTTCTCGGCTTCAGTTTTCCCCAAAATATTCGAATGCACAGAAACATGTCTTTTAGCCTTTAATTACCCAAAATGTGGAAGACTGCCACGTTTTTGATGCGCTGTAAGCTTTGTCCATGAACATGTGTGCAGGCAAAAGTTTGTTGCAGGCCAACCATTTGATATATCTTGAACGGTGATCAAGGGACTTTATAACAAAAATTTAAAATTGAATTTGAATATTCAACCTTTTAAAGCATCCACCTGTCTTGACCTGATTGACTGTTGACAGCTCCAGATGATCTCTTGCATTCCCTTTAGGCATTTCCTTTTCAAAATTCCCGCTCATAATTCAAACTGTTTGATTTATGTTAAAATCATCACTTTCAGCAGTTTCGTAGCGCGCTACGAAACTGCTGAGTTATTTAAAACAGTTTGCCTTTGACCCGAGATATTTATCAACCAAATATTTGATTGCCAAAAACTCCCTTCGACTTTCCACATGTTGAACAGGGATTTATATTTCCTCAGAGAAATAAGATTAAGCAAATTTGTCAAAAATTTGAAACAAAACCTTACTTGAAGTGAAAACTCATTTAGCAGGCAGCCGGCTTAGCTGTGTCTTCAAATCTTCAATTTGTTTCCTCATAGCTCTATTCCCAGCTCTCAGTTGCATATTAATCCTTCTGATATACTTGGCTTCTTTGATTGCTGGTACTTTCCAGGTGTGAAATTGTGCATGGACATCAAATTTAAGCCTTTTTGAGGCCTTGGATTTCTTGGTGCTTTCTTGTTCTGACTGCATCAAGTCGATTTGAACTGGTAGAGACTGCTCGAATTCAATAGCATGTAATAAATCATTCAAACTTGCCTTGGATACTGGACTGTCTTCGACTGCTATAGCTTTACCTTTTTCCTTATTTATTTGACTTCTTGTTCTTACCCTTGAGACTATTTCCGATGTGCTTGTTTCAGGTATAGTCTTCTTACCATGAGCTTTTTCCTTAGTTGTTTGCTGAGGTTGATCTTGGATGATGAGAGGCTTCACTGGTTTTCTTAGCTGTGACTTTGGAACCCTTTTAGCTCTTGCCTCTTTTTGGAGCTCAGCTATTGTAAAATCTCTGGCCGGTTGAGGAGTGAGGCCAGTCTGGCTTTTGAATCCAGCCATAAAGATAAATGAATTCCAGTCTCTGTCTATTTTTTGTAGCCCATCTAAAACCAGCAGTTTGATTAAACCATGATGAAACAAAGAGGTTTCACAGTCCTCTTTCCTCAGCTGCACTTTATCACACATCTTGCTCAAACTTCGGAACAGATAAAAAGGTAAGTCTATGGAGACTTTCCCAGTGAAATGCAAAAGTAGTTTGAAATGGTAAGAATAAACCTTGTTATACCTTCCTTCACAAGTCAAATATTTCTGTATGCAGGTGAGTAAATGAGCATAATGTTCCTTGACATAGTTCCTTGGCACTGCCTTAGTTAAATCTTCATTTACATATGCGTCCTTCAAAAACTCCTTACAAGGATTCATGTCAAATTTGAAATTTTTGAACCATTCCTCTTGTCCCCTTGGGATCTCTGTCACAGCAGATATCACCTCTGGAGAAACCTGCACTTCTAACATAGCTACCTTTGAATTCAAACCAGTGAAGTTAAGTGCAAATTCCTTAGTTACCTGTGCATGTCCTCCTTGTAACTTTTTGCAAAAGTTCCAGCACCCAGCATTTTTAAATGCTTTCTTCACATCTTCATTTCTCAGTGTTATATCCAAGCCTTCAAGTTCATTCCTTAGAGGTTTACCGGATCTGTGCTCTTTTTTCTCCATTGATTCTTTCAGATCTTCACAAACAATGACTACCAGCTCCGGTTGGAATTGTGACTCGGCCTCGCTTGATTATCAGCCTCGCTTGAATTTTTCCGTTTAAAACCTTTCAAGATATAATCTTGCAGATTTTTCATTCATGCAAGACTTACGGCCATCATTAAGGTTTATGCACGGTGAAAATTTCTTGGGAATGATAATACATGTGTATCAACAGATCTAGTGGTGGTGATAGTGGCAATGAGCGTTAAAACGTGATAGGAGAGATATATGAACTGACATGAGAAGACATGGATGATGACTCACCTAACGGACTTGACCTTTCGGGAAAGATTCGCTGCGGAAGTACGAATCCATGATTTCGCAGCGCTGTTAGTTTTAAATTTTAATTATGCGCTGCGAAACTGCCTAATCATGATGCGCTGCGAAACTGCTTAATCATGATTGCGCTGCGAAACTGCTTAATCATGATTGCGCTGCGAAACTGGAGAATTGGAATTGTGCTGCGAAATTACTAAAAGATACGGTGGCTCACATAAGACATAGAGGTGGCTACAAAACAATGATGGGTAGAGGGGAACCAATGGGAGTTGAGAATGACTTGAGTTAAAAACTCTTTAAAACTCCAAATCCTAAGGGAAGAAAATTAAAACGAAATTAAACTAACACAGACCTTTGTCATCGGGTTAGGATAGAAAATTATATGCATCAAATTTTTAGTTCTAAGTGATAACACAAGGCAAAGTGAAGAGTTGGTTCAAATCCCTGCCTGATCCGAGCATCTCAGATTTCCAACAATTCGTCAAAGTTTTTCTCGACAGGTGGATGATCGAGTAGAACCTTTTCCTTATTATAGAAGAGTATAACCAGCTGAAAAGAATTCCAGGGGAGACAATACAACAATTTTCTGCCAGATTTAATCAAGTTTATTATTCAATGCCAGTTGAGATAAGGCCTACTCCTAGATCTGCTCTCTTGCACTATCCGGGTGCCTTTGATCCAGAAATGGAGTTTCAGCTGAGAGAAAGGAATATTGCAACACTTCACGAGATGCAGAACAGTGCAGTAAATGTAGAGGCGCATCTGCTGATCCGACGGGCAAGGTTGAAGGAAGAAGAGATGAAAAACATAGATCCGGAGGAATCAACATCTCTAGAGGTGAAGCTTGACATTTTGGTAAGTGCAGTGGAAAAGATGATGGACAAGATCAATGCAAGGAATGATTATGATGTTCAAGCCCATGGCTTGTTGATTGAAGAAGAACAAATGGCCGCTCCAAAACATTTTGTTTCTTATCCTAGTTGTCATAGATCTGATAATGATTGTTTTGTAGATCACCTTGGCGAAGAAAGAACTGTTGATATGACATGTATGCTTGATGATGTCTTTTATACTGATGATTTGCCTCAGTTTGATCAGTATGATGATGATTATGTTCTCCAAACAGAAGTTACTATTGCAGACGAACCAACAGCTAGTTTGTGGGAGGAGGAAGTTCACTTACAACAGCTCGAGTACAATGATCAAATGATGCATATCAGCTATGACATTGATGAGGAAAGTGCAGAAAATTGGGAAGTAAGTGAAGGATCTTTACCTTTTTGCTTTGATTCATGTCAGTTCATCAGAGCCAATTTCCATGCAATCAGAAATCAGCTGTCAACAAGTCTTGATTTGGACCATCTTGAGAGCAATGAAAACCTTGTTCAAGACTTCTCATATTCAGCTTTGCAGCCCCCGAATGCCATTGATTGTCAAGTTGCAGATGAAGATATGGAAGCTGGCACATATGATCAAATGATACAAGAAGATTTCATACCATTTTGTTTTGAATCATTTCAGCTTTTGAAGGGAAAATTGCATAGTACATCTTCAGTAAAGAATGAGCAGCATGTAGGCAATCATGTAATCACATTGGAACCAATAGAAAATGGTTTGCAGCAGTCTTTTCAAGTTTTTCATGATCCAATAGCTGATGTTTTGGATGAGGTTTGCAGTCAAAGTCTTTCTCCATTGACTACATGTGAGCTTGAAACATGTGCTGATATGAATTTGATCCGGCAGCCAGTTTCTTTGTCATTTTCAGCAGAGGTCTCGTCACAAGGCTCAGATCAAAGTTTGCATTCATGGTATGAGGAAAAGAGAAGTAATCCATTAGATGAGCTAAGTTCCAGTGTGCTTGAATTTCAAGATCCTTATGCAGTGTTTTTGGAGGCGGATAGAGCATCCATATCATTCAACGGATATGTTTCTAAGTTGTCATGGGAGTTGCATTTCAGTAGTTCTCTCTTGTTGTTCATAAGTAAGAACTTGTGGAGAATTCGAACAACAGACGAGATACTTACTTGGTTGCATTGGTTGTTTCATTTCACTTGATCAGGTGATGAATGAAACTGTTATAGTAGGTTTTGATGAATAAGCTCCACTTTGAGCATCATTTCCAGTTTATCGGTTGTGTTTAAGTATTGAGTCAGTTTTTAGTTGAGTGAGAGTCAATTTGTGTCATCTGAGTCATCAGTTTTCAGTCATGCATTTTAGTTTGAGTTTTTGACTCCATTGCCCAATGGATAAGGCGCTGGTCTGCTCTCCCAAAGATCTGTCGTTCTTGGCACCTCCAAGGAGCTACCATCCTCATTGGAGCCAATGTTAGTGCCAGTCTTTCTAGCCTTCCTCCAGTGATCAAATATGCTCTTACAAAGTGGTCTCAGAGTGTCAAGGTCAAATTTTGTCATTTCAAAGAGTCTTCAAGCAAAATTTGGTCACTAGGCATTAGGTCTAGGGTTTGCTTTCACTCCTTCTAAAGTTGTCCAAATGTCGGTCCATGTCATCCTTCAACTAAGTCTATCATCATTCATAGGGTTGTCCTCATCATTTCAGGTTCCATTGGGTCATTTTACACCTTGTTCATGCTTTAGTTGCGCCTATGCAAGGTTCATTTCCCTCTCCTAGGGTTTTGGAGGTAAATTCCCTTGGAGGGTCAAATCATCGGAAAAATTTGTATCCTGATGTTCATACACCTTCCCCTATCATTAATGTACCTTATTAAACACTTCCCATCACTGAGATTCCCCAAATTCCTCATTTTTCCACAAACCCTAGTTTCTTGCCACAACTTGGCAATTTTCTAGGCTAGGCCTGTGTTTTTCCCTTTTGGACCCCTTCCCCTCACTCCATCTCTCAGATTCCACTTTCCCCTGCTTCCTAACATCCCTCCCTACTTCCTAAAATTTCCCCAAGAATTTACAAGCCCCTCATCCCCTTCATTTCGCTTCATTTCCACAAAATTCCTTTTTTCACACATCGGGATAAGTTTCACTCAAAAGATGTTTCAGAGCAATCAAAGATGAATTTTGGAAAACTGAGAGAGATTTTTGTCCCTAAAATGCCAAATAAGAAAAACCTCCCTCACTTTTTATACAGGTGTCATGGTTTTAGAGAAATGTCAAAAATACAATCGCCTCGGGAGAATTGATGCACCTTTGAAGTGACCTTGGGAAAATAAGGTTTTCTCCTAGCTTGGTTGGCCAAATAACTTTCTTGCTGAGTCAAAGGATAACGAGACAAAAATATCTTTCCAATGAGCTATCATTAGCTCAATTTGGAGTTGAGGAAGGCATTCAAAAGTTGACTGCAACAGCACTCTGCCTTGAGGCAGCCTCATTTGGAACATTTTTACCAGTCTTGGGAGATTTGATTTTTGACAAGGCAAATGAACTCAAAATTGAAAATTTTTGATCGGGTTGGAAAGTAGACTCAAAGAAATTTCCAATGAGCTATCCTGCGCCCAATTTTCACACCTAGAAGGCCTCCGAAAGCCTCCTGCAAAATGCACTATGCGGCGTGCAGTGAGTTGGGATTGAGCAAGTTTTCATAGTGTAAAAATACACTGGCACAACGCATCAGAGGTGCGCGACGCGTTGGGCAGGTGCGCAGCACATACAACCAACAAGCCCAAAAACTTCAAAATTTTGCTCCAAAATTTCCCAATATGCTTGGATCATCATTTGTACAAGTAGGTAGGGCCTCCATCTCTGTTTTTTTATCCAAGTTTGGTGCTTACTTCATGGTGTTTGATGAATGGTGATTGTTTAAGAAATCAAACCCTACTTCTTCATAATTTCCAAAGCAACAGTGCTAGGGTTATGATTGACAATTTTGCTACCAAGTTTATCATTCCTCCATCACTCCCTTATTCCATTCGTCCATTCATTTCCTTATTCCCTAAGTTCTCCCACCCCCTAAATTCACATGCCCTAATCCTATACCCATTGTCCCTATGTACCACAGCCCCTTCCTACTTGGCATATTTTGATAATTGAAACAAAAGGCACCAAATTCTCATTTCATACACTTGGAAATTGGAGATAAAGGTACCAATTTCTCATTTTCAACGAGCTGAACATATCATTGGCATAGACTGGTAACACCATGGAGACGGACACCGACACATCATACAACCGAGACAGTGATTCTACCACAGAACTGCATGTACCAGAAGGGCACTAAAATGTCAAAAAAGGGAGGATAGACTTCGAATCTTGGCCGAAGCTTCTTTGGCTGAACATGGCACTTGATGAGGTGCCTTCAGCCCAAATTTCAAGGAATTTGGAGAAAATTTTGTCAATTTTAAATTTTTGGCTTGCAAAACAGGTTTTTCAGCTCAACGCGTAGTGCGTCGTGCACAACCCATAAGATTGGGAGGTCCAAATCACAAATGGCTTGTAGTTTTGGATTTTTCATGATGAATTATACATTCTCAGCTATTGCCAAAGCATTTCATTAAGTTCTAGGTGACCAAAAGGCTCAAAAACACCATGAAAATCACCTTTCTGCCACCTTTTGCACTAGCAGGAAGTACTTCCGGGAGAATGCACTTTTGGAGGTGCAAATTGACACCGAATTGGAAAAATCCACTTGGGTTGAAAAGTAGACATCTAGGGCTTTCCAACAAGCCAACCTGAGCTCAATTTGGATGCCGGGAAGTGCCCCCAAAATAGGTGGAAAGGCGCGCGGCGCATAGGGCTCCGGCATGTGGCGCACAGGGTTTTTTGGCACAATTTTCATCTTCAGCTCAGGAAACGAAGCCAGTTTGACCAGTTTTGACTTATGATGTGATTTTTTCACTCCTCTTGATGTAATTGATTGAACATGATGTAAATTTAGCACATTTTTACTTTTTCTAGAGGATTCATTCACTAAAAGGTGAAAATTAAATGAATGAATCAGTTTCCTAGCATATAGGGGTAAGTTGTTTGACTACCTAGATTTCAGTTCCTTGTTTAAAATTAGTTCAAACAACTCCTAGAATGATGAGCTCGACCCCTAGAGGCAAGGAAAGGGGGTTAGGATGGTCTATATGATGTAATTTCTCAATCATTTTCAGAGGTTGGAGAGGTTGGACTCTTGGGGAAAAGGTTTTGAGACTCTATTGTACATTTTACTTCAGCATTTTGGCAAAGGAAAGACCAGGGTTTTGCAGCACTGTTTGGAATTCATGTGGCTTTATGTCTTGATGGTGTGCTTCTTTCAGTACTTGTAAGTTGTTATGTGTATCATTTTCCTTCTCTCATCTTCTGCAATTGAACAAATGAAGTGTTAAGGTAGAATTCATAATCTGTAATGCACTACCTTTAAGTTTGTTATCTCCTATGTTTTCATCTGTTTAAGGAGAATTCTTGAGGTTTCCTTGCTCTCCTTAGCTCCTCACATGTCTGATCTACTCACCTCATTAGCTTTTAAGGCATCAAACAATTTCCTACCTTGCTCCAATCAGACCTCTGCAGAAACTGTGTCTTATCCCCGCACCCAAAATTGCCTTTCCCTTTGATTCAACAAAAACCCCAAAAAATCACCTTTAAACCTCTGCACTTAATACCTAGCCTAATATTAGTTACAATTTCAGTCATCTCGAGCCTCATTGATTATATTTTTCCGAGATTGACCCGGAGAGAGCCCTCTCTTGTCCTCGTAGGGCTAGCTATGAGGTTGAGCGTGGTTTGATGTTTCCTTGAGTTTTGCCTTCCTCAGCCTGGGGCAAATTCGAGCGTTAACAGATCCTAAGGGCTGGATTTTATTGGCCAACCTTGTTCACTGATGTAAAGAAATTTGTCACTGCTTGCCATAAATGTCAAATTTTTGAAGGCAAGAGAAAACTATTACCTTTACCCCTGAGACCAATTTCCACTGAAAACCCTTCCAACAATGGGGCTTGGACTTCATTGGAGAAATCCATCCTCCCTCCACTGGCCAACACAAATGGATTCTCACTGCCACTGACTATTTCACCAAATGGATAGAAACCATTCCTTCTAGACAAGCCAATGACACATTGATTATAAGATTCTTAGAAACCAACATATTGTCTAGATTTGGTTGTCCTGAGAAAATCATAACTGATAATGTTGTTGCCTTCAAATCCAAGAAAATGATAAGTTTCTGTAATAAGTACCATATCACTTTAGGCCATTCCACAGCCTATTACCCTCAAGGTAATGGTCTAGTTGAGTCTTCCAACAAAAGCCTAATTAATATTATTAAAAAATTATTGGAAGAGAACAAGAAAAATTGGCACAAGAAACTTACTAATGCACTATGGGCAGACAGACTTACCACCAAGAAATCTATTGGAACTAGTCCTTATGAATTAGTCTATGGCATGGAGGCTATATTTCCTTCATATTTAGGAGTTCCTGTAATGAAATTACTTCAAGAAGCTCAAGTGGAACCCAATGATATTCAAAGGAGGATAAACCAGACCATCCATCTGCAGTATACCAGTGAGGAAGTGTATCAAAGATCCCAAGTCTTATAAGAGAAACTTAAGAAAATATTTGATAAAAGAACAAAGGTATAAGATTTCTACCTTAGAGACAAAGTTTTAATATGGGATTCCAGGAAAGAGGATAAAGGAAAACATGGGAAGTTTGACTTCCTATGGAAAGGACCTTTTATTATCCACGCCTTACAAGGGAACAATACTTACTATTTGAAAAACTTCGATGGCACAGAAACAAAAGAAGGGCCAGTTAATGGTCGGATGCTAAAACATTACTATGATCCTACTTTTTAATGTATTCTGATTTTAACATGTACATACTATATCCTTGGTAATGTCACAATTTTGATTGGATAGTAACTTGCTTGAGTTGAAGCCCAAAGAGAAGGCCTTAAGCTTCAGAAGTGTTATTGTCATACATACAATAAATCAACAAGAAGAAGAATATTTCACAGCACAGTCAAAGTCATTCAGAAGCCATCTGACCTACTATTCTTGACTTTCCACCAGGAAAAGCCATCCCCAAGTGGAGCCAGTGTTATGCTCCTATACCAATAGATGTCATATTTCATGATTGACTTGATGGGCTATGTAATATGTTCATGCCTTTACTTGTTGCAAAGGTTTTCCATATTGTTAAAAAATTAAAAAAATGTAAAGAGGGTATACCCTAAAAGAAAAATAAAAGGGTGAAAAGAAATAAAATGGCCAAAAAAATGAAGGAAAATGAACCCCACCAAAATAAATACCAAGGAAAGTGTGCAAGTATAGATGCCACTACTTTTACTCTTATGTAATAATTAAATTGTGTGCAACTTGTAACTTATGCACAATTGGTGAACAGTCAAATAGTTTAAACTTGACTAGTTCATATTTTCAATTTTATGTTTTAGAGATAAAGAATAAAATTTGACCAAACTGTTTAATCTTGGCAGATAAGTAGATAGGTAGAGTGAATAAAAGGAGCTTAACAGTTTAATCTGAGCTCTTGGATGTAATAAGGTTAGACTTATATAGATTTCTCCATGTAAAAGAAAAAGTGTGATAAGGGTTTGCCTGTCCAAGTGCACCCTAATAAAGAAGAAAAAATTTCAGGCTAAAGTAGGTAGGGTAGGTAGATGGTGTTGCAGAATTACTTGTGATGGATAATGTCTCTAAATGTGTTAATTTTCACTTTTATCACAAGTGTAAGACAGACATTTCACTTGATGCAGTTCAAGCAAAACAAGGTCAAATAATTAACTTCTCTTCACATTTTTCCCTAAATATTTCACTAATTCCCCCTAAAGTATTAAGGTCTTTGAAAATTAAAGGGGCTCAAAGCATTTCTCTGACTTCTGGAGGGACCGGACCCTCGGCCCAATAATCTAAAAGCCTAAAGTACTTAAAAACCATCATTCATTCATTCTCATAAGTCTTTTCCTAAGTAAAATCTCATTTTACTTAGGAAAATTACACAATATTACATAAATCCCCTTTCACTTTAGCCTAAGTTAAATATACTCTCTAAATGTTTTACTTAGCACTTATTCTCATTTTATGTCATATTAACTTTTAACACATATTATATAACTCTCGAATAACATTTCCATCATTTCCCGTATTATTTAATTATATACTAAAATCCCCAAATTATCATATACCTCGCCCCGGTTAATTATAACCATAAACACAGTTAAAAACGGATTAATGGATTAATATGGGATTCATTAATAACCTAATCTCCCTGCTCCACAAAAAGGAATTAATTAACCATCCTAGTTAATTAAAAACCTCCCCACCATTCACAATCACCTCGATATGATTTATTAACTTATTAATTAAATCAGGCCCGCCGTAGTTAAAGTTCCACTGTACCCCCGCTCCCGTCCACCGTTTGATCTCGTCCCCATCATCCAATGGTTGGTATCAATATTGCACCCCCCTAGGTGACCGCACGTTAACGCGTGATCACCAGGCGGTTTTCTTCCCGTACCTCCGCTACATTTCATGCAACTAGTGGAATCGCTGTCCTCCGGTCTAATACCACCCGATCCCAAAAGCGGTGCGATCACATACCACTTACCGCCCTCCATAAACGACAAAACATCATTTCCCTGTGTATGTCACCCGCCCGATAATCCAAAAAACCCCCGCCAACCTAGATTTTGCGAATAAAACCAATGAAATGTCATTTTCAATGTTTTATACGGCAAATTGTGTTCCCATGCAAAGCGACATCCCAATCAACCACTGAAGCTTTTCAACCGCCACCTGGTCAGAAAATTTGCAGCGACGCCATCCAGAACCTATTATCCATCCTGCCATTACACTGTTCACTTCCCCAATACAGGTATTTACCCATTTCCATCGAAACCTTGTAAATTTTGGTTTTATACTGAATATTCCACAGAAAAGACCAATTTCACTATACATTCAGTCTTTGTTTCACTATATAGGTTCCCAAACTTGTTGTTTTCACTATTTTTCACAGAAAACCCAAATTCCATTCCTGAATCCACAAGAACCAGAGATGGAAACTCCTATAGCTCTGAATGTTGTACCCATGAACGCTCCTCACAAAGATTTAGATTATTTGCCTCTGGCCAATAAATATTTTTAGATAAAAGACTTATCCGGTAATGAAAACCACCTTAAGATCTTTTGCCAAGCTAGAGACAGCTATCTTAATGGCTCTGACATCTTAGGACTGTGGGAATCCAACCTTCCCATGTACTTCCTCCCTTCAGTCCATGTGTTCCTAGATATAATTCATCATTGTTGTGCAAATTATGACCCTAACCAAAGAGAAGTCATGTCCCCAAGTCAAACAGTCCTTTTTCCCATAACTGCTCTGTCCATCAATGAAATGCTACAATTCCACTCCAATCACGCTCTCACTCCCCTTTCTATGGGATACTTACTTGAAAGAGCTCCCCAATTATCTCAATCAGAACTGACTCGCATCTGTCAGATGTTCATGGACCCTAAACATTAGCCTAAAGGCCCACCTCCTTATCTACAGGTTTCTTTACAGATATAGGGAAAATTATTGTTGACATGGTAGCCTCAATCATGGGATTCAACTCCGGAGAGTATGTTGATGAGATAACCTTAATATTATTGTCAATTTTTACTCCTGGACAACCCCCTGTTGTTAAATATGATTATGCCTCTTATATTGCCAACAAAATTCATGACCAATTCTTAAGACTAGACAATGAAGGAGTCTTCAAATACACTACTTTCATCTATCATCTTCTGTTGTATTATCAGTAAGACAACTTCCCTTAACCTGTCAAGAAACTTGACACTAGAGGCAATCCAAGGTCTGTCATATTTTGGAGTCCCATCTTCCATAATTCCATTGAGACCCCCTACACCTACAATGAGTTTATTGACCTATTTGTCCATCCAGCAACCACTTTATTGGCAGGAGTTTCCCATCCTAGAATAAATGGTGATATGAAGAAAATCCTCCAGCTCTCCAAGCAGTACAGGATAGGTGACTGGTACCTATATAAGAATCACACATAAATCAAGATTTATGGGTGTGAACTTTGCCCTTTTAAGCTACCAAAATATGTTCCAATGAGACTCTTTGCATTGGAATATTTCAGGCAAATGATAAATGTAGACTTAGTCCATTTTTTTAATGCCAAGAAGAAAGCTCAGCTTAGAATCAAGAACCAGCTAGGCCTGTTTGTCTGCAACACTAGGGAAGCATGAAAAGAAGCAGAAATTTTGTTAGAAGAGCATCTTAAGTTACAAAAGAGTTTTGGGTGGAAACCATATGATCCTAACAGTTTTATATGTGATAGAAGAATGAAGAACAGGTTGTCCTCATATATTCAACATAGGGTTCCAAAAATTGAAAAATATGCAAATATGGATGAATGGAGGGAAGGTACCCTAGTAGAGCATGATAGTGAACAGGTCAATTTTGAGAAAGTTATGAGAGATCTTGAGAAAACACTTGACTTGGATTCTTTTGGGTAGGTACCATTTAAGTTATCTCAAAGATCAGGATTTGGTGCCTCCAGTACTGGAACCTCTCAGCAACCTTCACAGGAAACAAGTACACCAGCTACAAGGTCATCCAAGGGCAAGGAATTAGAGACTAGTTTTCAACACACTGAGTAGCCTACAATGTCCAAGTAGCCTGAAACTTCCAGAGAACAGGCTCAAATACAGACTCCTCCCACTCAGATCAATATATGAGAGCCTCCAGTTCTACAAACTCGTCTAAATGAGGAAATAAACAAAAAGGGAGACAGGGAAAAAACTACCCCTGCTAGTGAACCATCAAGACAGACTGGCACAAAGAGACAGAGATTAAATCCCCTTTCAGACGAGGAATTCGCTGAAGAAAATACAGATAGTCAGAGGGAAGAAAGATTGGAAAGCCTGCAAACTTTTCCAACAGGAGGAACATCCACTAGCTCTCAGAGGCAGGAGCTAGAAAGGAAAAAAAGTGTGGAGATATCTTCTTTCAAGCCACCAAGGATTGATGCCTCAGATATCAAGAAAACATTCACAAAAATAAAAGCCAGGAATGATCCATTAAGGCTACAGGTTTATAACCAATATTTGAAGATGGCTCCTACAAATCAACAGAGATTGATGTCAGCCTATGACATCAAAGAAGGCAAGATGATAATGAGCTATTTTAAGCCAAAGGTGCAGTAGCCTAAATCAGCAGCAGATTATCTCAGAACAAATTTTGAAGTCATGGCAAAGGATATTCATCCTTTGGATCAAATTGAGTTGCATAAGCAAATGGGAGAAATGATTTACTCAACCTTGATTGGCAAGGCAATGATGGCCCACAGGTTACAAAATTCTTTGGACAACACTACTGCTCAACTACACTTGGAAAAGGCCTCCTCTCAGGCCAAATATAATAGAATAAAAACCTTAGAAGAAGTAATTATTATTTTGGGCCATGATCCCAAAGATGCAAAGGCTACAGAAGCCTTGATCAAAAAGAAAGATGAAGATATTGCTACCCTAAGGAAGCAACTAAAACTACCACCTTCAAGACATCCACAGACTGATGAGGTTATAAAGAAAAAATATAAATAAGAGCTGATGGATTTACTCTTAAAGATCAATGAACGACTGATTGATACTGAAAAAGCACTTGAAAAGGCATTGAAGGACAAGCAGGGAGAGTCGACCTCCCAACCTCCCAATGTAATACCAATAGTATCAACAACAGTCCCATCAACTCTTGGAGCAACATTGGCACCAAGTATTCCACTAGTCATAGCAGAGGCAGTTACAGGTACAACAACAACAGGAACAGCAGGAGTAGCACAAGGCAATCCTGCTAATTTAAGCACAGAATAGCTAATAAAATAAATGGAGGACCTGAAACTACAAGTTAAGGAACTAAATAAGGTAAAGGAGCAATATGCCAAAATGGAACAAAACTATGATCTCCCAAAGATAAATGTTGCAGAAAAGACAAGAGAGATTAAAGTGTTAGAAAACAAAGTGAAATCATTGGAGAAAGATCTTATATTTGAAAAGCCTCTAATAGAAATCAAAAGAATTCTTTGGGCCAACATCACTCAATCCATGAATGGAGTTTGGCCATCCATCCAAGTGATTTTTGAGCAGATTGATCTTGTGAAGGCAACCCAAGAAGAAATCCAAAGAACAAAGGTAGAATTAGGAAAAATGCCTAAGGAAGCCAACAGGCTCATACATTTTTTGAATACTAGAAATAGAGAACAGCTGGAAGACTTGGGCATTAATGATAGAATAGAAACCATTTTGGAAATCAAAAGGGTATTAACCAAGAAAACTTTGATGCAGAATTTAGAAAGAAGATGTCATGACATGTACGCATAGATTAATGCTTTTATGGAGAAGTTTAATATTTTACAAGGTAAAGGGATACCCAGTCCTTTAGTGATTAATAATAGATTAATGAGGCATAAAGATTATGTGGAGAAATTGAATAAGTATGCAGGCAACCAAGTAGGTTCATCAACAAGTGCATCAGGGATAAAAGAATTGCCTACAGGCAGAGTGCTCTACAACAACCTAGAGTACTTATTCTATGTCGAGCATGAACTAAAACACTTGTTCCCATTTCAGCCTACATTTTTCAGGTATACAGAAATAGATGAAACCCTCAGAAAGATTCAGAAAACCAGAATACCACAGTTAAAATGATAGGAAGAAATTCTTGAAATTTTGTAATTTATTCTAGGTAAAAGGTAAATTTTGATTTTTAGTACAGTCAATTAAGGTAAAGAGGATGAAAAGAGATCAACAGATAAAGAGTGTCAGATGCAGGTAAAGTGTATCAGTAGGAAGGTCAAAATAGAGCAACCAACACATAATTACACCAAGGACAGCAAGAGGCCAAATCATAGGGCCTAACTCTAGCACATTCTCGAAAACAAGGACAACAAACCATTTAGTTGCCTTATATGTCATCTACGAGGTCTTCTAGCCCTATTTTCTTGAAGGATATGATTAGTCACCATAGTTTATATCTCAATTTGTTATGAGATTTCATTGTAAATTTTTTGTATAAATATCCCCTCAATTGGAGTATTGAGGGTGGATTCTTAGACATTGCTGTAATATTGATTATTTTGGAATAAAGTGCTATTGGACCAACTTTTGTATGGCTTGCTAGATAAAGAATTGATGCAAAGGACTTTCCATAGATTTATTGAATCAAACACCAGATCAATAAGTCCTCTTTACCTTATGTTTTAAAGTTTTCCTTGTTTCTTATATTATTTATGTTTCATATCTGAATGATAAATGAAAAAGAGTAATTTGGAAAATGCTTGATTGCACTCTATTTTCAATCGTTATTATTCTCAATGTTTTCCTCTAAACTAGCATAAACAGTGAAATCTTAATTTCTCCTGTTTTATAGTTTATTCATTTTGATTATTTAGTAAAGAATACTCAACTGCTCTTTATTAGTAATCATTCAAGTTCCCTTTTCACATAGGTTGAAAGATTCTTAACTGCCCTTCACCCATTTTGAGTCCATTCCACCTATCCCAAGTCTTTATTTGTTCCCTGTTTGACCATCTTGCCCTATGAAACCATCCTTTGTTAAGAAACCAAATCCAATTAAGCCATATTCTTTAACTCCATTAGCCCAATGGCCTAAACTACTCAGTCCTACCCCTCTACTATTGCATCTCACCACCCAAACTCAAACAAAACTCCTAAACTTCACAACTAGCCTAATATCTTTCAAAACCAAGCTAAATCATAAAGGGAGAGCCCTCTCTAAGTATAGATTGGCTAGATTCTATACTTAAAACTTGGTTTGTGGTTACCACGGACCCCTTTCCTCTTCCCAACAACTTCAAGGAAAATCTGAGTGATAACACATTCACCACATATTTTTTCTTCTCATCAGAATTTGTTGGAAGAGGATATGGGATATTGTATCCATCTATCATAGATTATGAAACTTTGACTCCAAGAGAAATTAAGTAGAACTCCATTCTAACTTTCCAAAAGGTAAAATTTCTTCCATCAAACTAGGGGACCCTAGCATCCTTACTGGCCATTATGATTCAAAAATCATTCTTCCAACTGTTAATTTGTTCTTTGAAGAAATTGGTTTTGATACCAATTACTGGAAATACTGAGAGGGGGGTAAATCTATATTTATTTCATTTGTTACTTAATTCCAGTTAATATTTTATCACAAAATAAACCAAACACAAGAAATAGAATAAAAAATAATTTTATTGTGAGTACTCCAATCCTCTTGTACAACAAATTAAGCTCTAACCACTATAATAATAATTTTGAATTTTTCAAGACTCCAACCTTGAACATATCCAAGATTATACTTGGTCAAAATTAAGGACTCCAATCCTTCCAACAACTCTAAGCTCCAACTTAGTAAAAATCAGAACTTTACAAAATACTTACTTCAAAAAGGACTTCAAAATGTCTTCAACAATGCTTCAAAGTTTCCTTCAATGATGCTTCAACAAGGCTACTCGAGAAGTATCTTCAACAAAAAGTTTCTCCTAATATGTCTTCAAACGTTGGTCTAAAGGGTGTCTGCAAAGGTTGCTCCAAAGGATATCTTCCAAGGCTAGTCTTAAGGATGTATTCAATAGGTCTACACAACAAGTCCTCTACAAGCTTATGCAACAAGTATTCAAAAGGGCTTCAAATAATCTTCAAAAGTGCTCCTTAAAGTATTCAAATATTTCTTTAATAAGCCTCCCTCTAGTCTTCTTCTAGGTTTGTTTCACAAGAATTAAACCTTCCTTTTTAATAGGTTTGATTCTACTACAAGATTCTTTGAGGTATGTTCCCACAAGGTAAAACTCTGCCTTTTGCAAGGTTGAGACTACATATTCTACAAGGCTGAATATGTACCACATATTTGAGTTCTAATAGGAAAAAAAATTGTATAGTTACAAGTTTCACTCAAGTCCACAAAAGTCACTGCTCAAATATTTTCACTTAGGCCCAAATTTATAGAGGTTTGTAACGAACTATTAATAGTGTTGGAAATATTTCGACCAAGGGGGTCTCCCCGATGTGAAGTATCAATTAGACCTCACACCACTTGGAGTAGGAGCCACATCTAGAGTATTGACCCAAACGCCATGTATTACTGTAGATTTTCCTTGGCTACAAAGTTCAACACAAGAGAGTAATACACAAGTATCTTCAAATCAACAAGTGAGTATGATTTGTGAAATGTTTAGCTGCGGAAAGTACCAAGTTCCTTCTACTGAAAGGGAAGATAAAAGTGGGTCCTTTAAAGACAAGTAATAGTACTAATCTAGAAAATGCACATGAGCATATACATGAGAATGAATCGTTGATCAACCAACGAAATAGTTCACAAGGAAGCAACGATTGTTAAAGTAAATATAATGCACCTTCGACAAGATAAATACCAAATCCACCAAAATAGTTCAATTTCCTTAGTACAGATGAAAACAACACACATCGCAAACATTTAAAGAACAATTAATTACAATATTCATGACATATGCATGAAAGTGTGTCGACTCAACGAGCTTCTGAATTAAGTAGAAGTTCCAAGATACATCAAGGCAGTGAACACCACTAGTCCCAATAGTGGAGCATTAGAGCAGTCAATTGCTCCTCCAAAACAACTATCTTCCTCTCTACTACTTGGCAGGAGGAGGTAAGGTAAAAATTCCCCAATGCATGAGCTATGAGGGTGTATATATAAAAAATAGTGTGACCATTCACCTCCCTTGTGACTATTGGACTACCCTCATGACTGTTTGACTTCTCCATGACCCTTTGACTCCTTCATGACTTTTCACATTCTATGGATGACTCTTGGACTTTCACTTTACATTACATTTTGTCGTTTTCTTGTGATATTTATATCATGAAATCCACAAGAGATGTGGACAGACACGTGGACAAACATGACTTTGTTGTGATACCTTCATATGTCACAACTTGACAATGGTGATATGGACTTCATGATAAGGTGGTAGTGCCAAGCTATTCATTTTGTTGCTTTATCTTCAATAAGAGATGTATCGAATACTTCATATTCAAGAGAGATATGATTTTTTCTCCATATCTTCCCTCTAAAGGGTTGTTGGGATGGGCTCCCCTAGGGTTAATTTTGCGGTAAGAGCCCAAGTTTTGGGGCAAAAGCCTAAGTTTTGTTGTATAAAGATGTAAAGTCTCTGCAAATTGTGGTCGCAGAGTGCATAGTTAGTTAAAGAATCATAAAGGGTTTTACCCTTCTTTATGTAAGTTGAGTCGGCTTTTTAAGGATCTACCCATGGTCTGCAGACCATGGGATTATATAAATAGGTGTTCCTTACAATGTCCAAGGCAAGTAATGAAGTTTTTCCATGGGATAAGCCTAGAGAGTTAGCGCAGAAGAGTAGGAAGAAAGGATCTACAGCTGTGTGCACAAAGGCCTAGAGTAGTGTTTGCAGCTGAGTGTGCAGACCCCTCTAGCTAAGTGTGCAGGGAAGTCTTGAGTCTGTAAGTTGAAATAAATATTAACAAAGAAGATTGTTGTATAAATACCCGTGTTTATCTCTTTACTTTTATTTATATGAATGCACTTTATGTTATGATGGGGCTATGAAATAATGATGTGTTGATGCGCAACTTTACACGATGTATAATGTTATATGAATGCAATCAATGTTAACTATTTACACTAATATTATCTTGTTGTATGTGGAAGTTATCAAACACTTAATCCAATCTGAGTAATTAATGGGTTAAGGGTAATTCATGAGGTGCATAAGTAGTAGATTAGCCTATTCATCTGCAAAATACAGTCGTAGACCTTCACGAAGGTCTTGAAGCTGATTAAAGGGAGTTATATCGATAAGCCATAAAGGCTTATCAATCTATGCAAAGGCGGATTTAGGGCATAAAACGACATCACATTGATCTTTGGGTGTGGAAAATTGGTTCCACCATCCCCCCATACTACTTCGGGTGAGACTTCAGTTTGCTCCACGGATTGGTGCCAAAAGGGCCAGTAGTGTAGGGATTTTTTGGAGCAACTAACATTGAACCTAGGTCGGGACCCACTAATCCAAAAAGGGTTGTGAATTATATGGATTCTTCATGTTTTCATGATCTTTGGACTTCTTTTGTAATCTAGTGTTCCTTCATCTTCTTGCATGATGATCATATTATATCCTAAGCTCCTTAGGTGTCTTCTCACATGGTATTCTTTCCCATATCCTTCATCATCATCCTGTCCTGACATGATAGAATACCTACGACTCATGAAAACATGACATTAATCCGATAAACCCATAGTATAATATGCTTCATAAAATCACTTGTCAGGGCTGGAATTGTTGACTGGTTGAGTGTCTGAATCAAGAATTATGTAGTTCGAGAGGCCAAGGTTTGGGATTGAGGCTTGAGACTGCCTAATGCGTAGTTCAGGATGGTTGGGTTCAAATTATTTCACGGTTGAGGAACTCAAGAGCTCAGGCTAGAAGCTTGATGGTTGAGACTACATAATGCACAGTTCTAGAGGTTAGGGAAGAGGGATTGTGTAGTTGAGGGACTCAAGAGCTCAAGCTAGAGGCTTGAGGCTTGAGACTATATAGTGGGCAATTCTGAAGGCCTAGGCTGAGTGACAATGCAGCAGAGGAACTCAAGAGATTAAGCTTGAGGCCTTAAGTTGCCTAATGTGTAGTTCAAACAAGAGAACAGGCTAGGAGATTGCATAGTTGAGGGATTCAAGGCCTCAAGCTTGAGAATTGAGGCTTGTATTTTCCCAATGGGTATTTTTGGAGGGAGAGAAGCCAAGTGATTGCATGGTTCCGTAGTTCAAGAGCTCAAGGTTGAGGCTTGATGCTTGAGACTACATAGTGTGCAGAGAAGACTAACTAGAGGTAAGGATTATGTAGTTTTAGTTCTCAAGGATTGAGACTACATAGTACAAATTTCCAAGAGGAAAGGTTAGGGCTTGAGGGTTGAGACTGCACAATGTGTAGTTAAAGAAGGCTAAGTGAATTCAAGTTGCATGCGATAAGTTTAAGTGTGGGATCAATGAGTCTTAAGTGAGCAAAGAAAAAACTAGATCATGATCACTCACTCGGAATAATTGTAGAAATTCCCACTGTAGATCAACAAATTATGCAATATACGAAAGAAAAATACAAGATCGATTTCTACAACAAACTTTGTGGAAACTTAATCAATTTGAGCTAGATCAATCAGAACACATATAACAGAGAAGAGGAAATCATACACATGAAACACAGAAGAGTACTCTGGGGAAAACCTCAACCTAAAACCCCAATCTCTGTATTATCATACAAGTGGAAATATGTTCAGATTACAAAAAGAATCAGCTCACAAGCTATCCTGCTCTCTCTGCAATCCAACTGCTGCTCATAGACAACCAAAGGCTTCTCAGAAACCTTCTCCTCTACCCCCCAAGCCTCCTATTTCCTTGTTCAGTTTTCCTTGGGGTCCAGCGCTGCCACCTGTGTGAATTGGCCTCTTCACACACTCACTAACCTCTGATCTAACTGTGCAATCCTGAAGGAGATAATTTCTTCTGCATGGATGAGTTTCCTATATAGGAAAAATCCTCCAACTGATAGTACATTGTTCCTTCCTCTGATCTCAACTAGGTCTTTGACTGAACTGACATGCATGAGTTATTTATGAGAGAATATTAAGCTATCTAAAGTGCAACAGTTACATGCATGCATACATTAACTAATTGAACTCACAATTAGTTCAACAAACTATTTGAACTAATCTAACTGGACTTAACTCAGTTAACCAAGCTAACTAATTACAACTCATCCTTATCTCATTAACTGATGGATAAATTCCTCAATCAATGGAAAAACTATTGCATGTCCCCACATAGACTTCATGTTTGATTCTCTACAACTAATTAACTCAAGATGAATTAATTAATTATTTTACAAACAGCTGCTAAGATCAAATTCGAATTTTTACTTCTCTATTTTAGTTCAGGGACTAACTAAAATAGGAATCCATCCCGAAAGACTATTTATGGCAATGCTATTTTTAGCACTTCCATTTTTCATTCCTTGTTGCTATGTCCAACACTGGTACCCGAAATGCTATTTATAGCAATTTTATTTTTAGAATTTCTTGTTGCTATTTTCAACAATAATCAACCAAACAACATTGATCACTCCAAAAAATAGGAACAACATGATTCCCTCACTATGACAGGAATGTAACATACTTCTCCAAATGCAACACGAAAGATACACTTTGCAATGAAAGTGACAACACTTGTGCAATAGTGCATGAAACTTTGGGAAGTAAAACATGTCTACATGAATAGTAGAACTCATCAACACCAAAGTTTCGCCTTGAAACAAGCCAAAACTCCACTTTACATGATAAGCGACACTTCCCATGCCAAAAGAAGACATTTTCTATATAAAGAGAAAAGTGAAAATGAAACCTATGATATGCAAAGGATAGTGAAAGCAACACATGCCAGAGCCAAGATAACATGAAAATGACACTAATTAATATGAAAACAAGTGAAGTCGATAGTCAAAAACATGAAAAAGACACTCATGAAAGTGAAGACACGCAAAAGCGATAGTTTGGAAAACTCACCCAAAAAAAAAGTACAATCACAAACAAAAGTGTTGTGGGGAAAAGTATCCGACTCGGAATGACCCTATCCCTACTCTAAGGGTGATAGTTCCTTAGCAACAACTGAAAGTAAAGCTTTGATATTTTTCCTTTATGAAAGTACAGAGAAGGAAGAAAAGATTGACCAACCGATGTCTTTCGCTTTTGTCGATCCTGTCTTCTCTCTTTGCCTCTTGTTCCCAGCTCCTTGCTCCCTTTGCCGGCCCAGCTACACAAAGATCCTGCAAAAACAAGAGAGGGAAACTACAAGAAACATGTACTCATAACTGATGCATGGATTAGAATGAATCAAATATACAGATAAAAACAATACATCATTGCAATACAAGTATATAGGAGAACATCAAAGCTTTATTGATAGAAGAAAAAGGTTCTGAGAAGGTTACAACCATAAATGGCTCCAATCCAGCAACACCTCCCCAGCAGCAAGAAATCTCCTCTTCCCCTCTATAAAAGCAATCACCCAATAGCTCTAACTGTAAACCAACAACACTTCCTTGCTTGCACAAAATTCCAGCCTCCCTAGACCTCATAGAAGAGCTCTATATGTAGGGTAAAAGGAGAAAGGATGAGTCAGTTTGAGACTGACCTAAAGCTGCCTTGTGTCCTCTCCCTCTTCAGTTAAACTTCAGTTCTTGAGTCCACTTGGAGATCCTTGCTTCCACATGGAGATCAAGTACCTCTTACTCATCATAGGGCGAATTCCTTGAACCAAGTGTTAGTTTGGAAGCTTCCTGGGCAGTTGACACCTTGCAGAATGACTGTGCCACTTGGCCAATCTCGCCCAGCGCAGGTAGCCTTCATTAGAGTTGACTTTCAGCGCAGGTACAAGGAGGAGCAGTTGACATTTAGCGCAGATGCTCAGTGGAGCAGCTGACATGATCCAAAAATAGCCTGTTTTTAAGTGTTTTCAGGTGGAGAACTGATAGGAAGTGCTGTGGTTTGCTGACCTTGTTCTTCTAGGGGTAAGAACAACATGTTTAGGGACTGAGGATCCCTGTAATTATTGACATTTCATGCTCCATGCTGCGAGGCACAAAAATGTCTATAACAGTTGCCCCCTAAAGTATGAGGCCGTTTATCGGGTGAAATGCTTTATCTAGAGGGTCCGAAGTTCATTCCAGTGCTGAGGAGGCGCCCTGTAATACAATACAATACAATATATTATTTTTCATTCTGTTTTCATGATCTAGCTGAGGCGGGCATTCCCATGCTCAGCTTTATAAATACATTTTGGTACATAGAACAGACGATCGTCTGATGGTAGACTGATAATTTTCTGCTGAAATTATCATCCTTTGAATAGGATGATCATCTGCTGCAATGATGTACATGGCAAATGCTTTTATATTTCCTGAATATGTATCGCAGCCCGGATGGATGAAACTAGATCCGGGGTCTTCAAACTCGTTCGATCTTCACTCTAAGTACAAGTCGATCCATGTGAGAATTTCGCTGAAGTCGAACATGGAAAGACATCGCTTGATTACCGGTCAATGATGAAAAACCGTTAACAAGCGCGAGAGGAATCACCGATAATGATAATGACCCTCAAGGTACTGCAGTACAATTCACGTGGCGTGAATAAAGGACTTGGCGTCGAACGCCACGCAAAATCTTCTGGTCGAAGGTCATTGATGTATACCTGTCACCGGAAGTGAGAAACTTGCCATTGAGGCATGCAAGCTTCAAAGTACTGATGGGGTTGTTCCTAGATCAACTTCTTGGATAATGAGCTGAAGTCGACAAGAAGCGATCCGTCAAAGGAGGGCCTTAATGAATCCCACATCAATGACACAGAACGGAGCTAATGATTTTAGTGGAGGTGAAAACAAACTGTGACATATGATTCAGGGTGGCGATCATGAATGGATGAAGGATAATGTATGGCAGTGGATGGGACACGGTCGACACTTTCAGAATGACCTCTCTTGAACATATAACGACACTGATGCGATGGATCGGTAGCATTACCCCAAAATGTGGATGGTTTGGCGAAGACCATGGTGATGAGACCGGTGAATGAAACAACCCAACCCGATGTGGTACGGAGGAAAAGTGTCATGTTCAAGAGCGACTTGCTACCATTAAGCTTTGATGTTCTCCCAATTTTTCCCCAGTCAATTCTGACCAGTACCTCTTTATTTTTGTCAAGCTTGAGGAGGATAACATATGCTTGTTCTATAACCTGCCCTTCGGGCAAGCCCATCGCTATGATTTAACGAGCTTAGCGATAGGGAAACTCGTTCTCGTCTAAAGACAAGTTTGTCGCTATTTAATCATTTTAACGAGTCTAACGACAAGGAAAACTCGGTCCTTTTCATTTTTAGAGAGTCTGAAAAGGTACAGAAAGTTAACTCCATAATTCCTTTTTCGTCATCTAATCCCTTAAGTCCGAAAAAGTATAAAACAATATAGGAGGGATGGGTGTTCGGTACTTTTAACGAGCCGAACAAAACAAGCGCTCGATCTTTTTGTGTAATAATCCCTCAGGTCCAAAAAGATTAAAGTCTAAATGAGGGATAGCTCTTCCGATCCCTTTAGTGAGCTGGAAGGCCAAAAACTCGGCAAACTTTTCATATTTTACGAGTCAGAAAAGAGCTCAAAGATGACTCGTCTTTTGAGGAACGAGTGATAAACAGGGATAGCAACTGATTCCAGGTACAAGTTGGAATTTTCCAATCACGGTAGTGTCACAAGGATGGCTAGGTGAAATCACTGTTCGCGACTGTTCCTCAAAATGGGTAAACAATCATATGGGGGTGAACAATCGGCCAAATGACGGTGGAGGTGATGGATGAAAACACGACCAAGGCTTTTAAGGCTGATAAATCTACGATCGCAATGGTTATTTACCGGGATAGGTTCATTTTTTAATGAGCTTGAACTCTGGTGGAAACTTTTGCTCACGCTTTTCTATTTTTTTAACGAGCATAAATTCCGCGATAAAACTGCTCGATTCATGGTCAAATTTGATTTTTTACTTTTACTAGCTTTTCTCTTTTCAAATGTAGTACTTCACCTTCAATTGCTGCAACAAACTTTGTTAGAAATGGACAATATTTGCATGAAAATGAGATTGTAACCCTAATATTTAACTTTAAACTGTGTAAAAAGCCATAAAAAGGTGTTTTTACCTCTCATTTACCATTTCATTTGCATTTTGCTTGTTGGAGCTCTGGAGGTGCCTCTTCTTCCTTGATTTTCACCAGCTGATTCCGGGAGATTCTGTGGACGATTTTCGGCGCCGTTTGGACCAGGTAGGAGCTAAACCTTAGCCCTTCACTTTCATGGTTTCCTTTTTCAGTTTCATGCACATTTTTCAGGGTTTCTGAGCCTCAGGGGTTTCATCAAGGCGCCCTGGCATCAGCGCAGGTTCTCCTTTCAAAACCTGCGCTGCATGTCAGGTTGTCTTAAGGCAGACTGCGCCTCAGCGCAAGGGAGAGACTCTTTGCCTGCGCTGGGCCTAGAAAAACTGATCCTGCATGTGATTTTTGATGATTTTTCGCCAATTTTTCATCAAAATTAGGAACTTACTCCTTCTCTTGTTTGCTTGCAGGGAACTTTGAACAAAATGTCCCTTACATGGCGAGAACGAGAACATGAAGCAGAGGACATGGTTGCACTCCATGACCCGGTCACGATGAACGCGCTTCGGAACTGTGGCCTACTGAAGTTCTTCCGTATCTCTAGCATGAGAGCACAGATTTCTTTACTGCAGTATATGCTTGATGCTTGGGATCCTGTTAACCAAGTATTCCAGATTAGGGGGAAAGCCATCCCCTTGACCATAGAGGACATGTACTTCTTGACTGGGTTGTCAAGGCGGGGTGCCCCCATTTCTTTGTCAGGTACGGCTCGAGGGACTAATTCCACCAGAGACTATATCTGTCAGTATTGCCGGGAAGGTTCACAGCCGAGCAAAGACGGCAAGATCAATATCCGTGACATCACTGACAGGTCTCTTAGGTCCATTCTGTTTACCATTGGTAGGATGGCCGGTAGCGCAGCTTTACATGTTGCCAACAGATCTTACATGCAGCACACCTTGGAGTGTCTCCAACCGAAAGTGTTTAACTGGTGTGATGCAGTACTTGTTCAGATGAAAAGTCAATTGACCAAGGTAAAGGACGGGAGGCTGAAGAACTTTGGATTTGGTTCTATTCTGACTGCCTTCGCCTTGGAGAAAATCCCATTGATGCAGCCTCAGTACATCATACTTGACTTGCCTTCTCCGACCGAGCCACGCATGCAGAGGTGGGTTGACCACATGTCCCGACATGCTGGTCAACCTCAGATTACTTTCACTGAGGCCTTCTTTAGGTGGTTCGAGCGTCAGGAGATGGTGTTTTCTGAGTATCCATATGTGGGTATGGACTACCGAGGTGATCCGGACTTGGTGCTACCGGATGGCGAGCAATGGGGTGCTATTGGTAAAATCTCTGACCATATCACTGTTTATTGTTTTTTACTCATGATGTTACTGTGCAAAAACTAATCAAACTCTTGGGTGCATGCAAATGTTGGTCTTGTTCGTCCAGCAGCCCGTCCACGATCGCCAGCTGCTGCCCCAGCAGCAGAGCCTGCTAGGAGAGTTGTTATTCACGACCTTGGTGATACTGAGACACTTACAGCTGTGCAGGAGTAGGTTGAGAGCCTTACTCATGGTCTTCCGGATGTACAGATTGATGAGTTACCTTTACAGTTGCAGCGGCACACTATTGGCGTGCCTAGACGATGGACTCGTCTCTTGCGCATGATTGCACAGACCGTGACGTACTATCATGAGCACCATTAGGCTAGGGTGCCCCCTAGCATCTTTTTTGAGTTCTAGGTCATACGACCAATTTTGTTTTGATTACAGCACATCATGTACAAACTATAAACATCTTTATATATTTTGATTCTCGGGGTTTATTCTGGTTTATTTGCGATCCACTTGCATAGCACCGATGCATCTCTTTTTATATATGTCGTAAATGTCTATCTAATACATAGTTTGCTAATGAATCTGTTAATGTGTTCAAGTTTCTGGAAATATGTTGGTATTGAATTGAATCAAACTCTCTTTCCAAAATCTTAACCCTTAGAAACATTCGATAAATAGCTGGATTGCGGACTGAATATATACCAGTGAGTTGTAGTATCACAAGCTGTGAGTCTAGCCTAACAATTAGTCGGCATATACCATGAGCGATGGTATCAGAGAGGAGTTCAATCAACGCGCTATACTCAGCGATGTTGTTCGTTGACTGCCCAATACACACACCTCTGAAACTCACTAACTCGCCGCTTGGATCAAAAATGGCCCAGGCTGCGGAGGACAAATTCCGCGTACTACGACTCGCTCCGTCGGCATATCCTACATATGTCTTAGAAAAATTCGACATCTGCAACAAACGAGAAGGGTGGATTACTAAACCGAAACAAACACTTTAGCGAAAACAAAATACAACAAAAGCACTCAGGTTACTATTCAGGCATAGTAACGCTTGAGGTACAACCCGTTGCGGGGTTGCGCCAGTGGTATCCCGTCATAATTCATTAACTCGTAGGCTCCTTTTGCTAACACCCTTTTAACAATATAGGGACCCATCCATAAGGACTGAAATTTTCCTGCTCTTAATTTGTCGGATTCTTGGTCGTAAAGCAAAACCAAGTCACCCTCAGAGAAGATACGAGGTTTGACATTCTTGTCGAACTGTGCCTTGACTCGTTTCTTATGGGCTTCGTTCGCCAAAGCGGCGTCACGACGGTTTTCATCCAACTGGATCAATTCCAAGAAACGAGCCTCTTCTTCTGAGGTTCCGGGGAGGAGGTCAATTGCGAGTTTAAGAGACGAAATTTCGCACTGGATCGGTAAGACTGCCTCCAGGCCATACACCAATTGGAATGGTGTGAACCCAGTGGCGTTCTTTACCGAGGTTCGGTAAGCCCACAATGCTGAGTACAGGAGTAGGTGCCATCTTCTTTTGTGAACCCCGATCATCCTTTGCAACATACGCTTCAGGACCTTGTTGATTGCCTCAACTTGTCCGTTGGCTTGTGGATAATATGGGGTAGAGCTGTCGTGAGATAGCCCTAGTTTGGCAGCTAATTCAACCATCATGTGATTGCGAAAATGCGATCCATGATCTGTCACTATAGCCTGCGGAACGCCGAACCTGGCGACTACATGATTAAAAAAGAAAAGGGCAGCTGTTTCACCAGTGTTATCCAATGTAGGCATCGCCTCGGCCCATTTGGTAAAATAGTCAACAACGACTATAATATACCCATGCCCCCCGGTCGAGGTGGGGTTACATTGCATGAAATCGATGCCCCACTTGGCGAAAGGCCCAACAACAACTATAGGCTGCAAAGGTGCGGGCGGTCTCCTAGTTTTGCTATCAAAGATCTGACACGCATGGCAACTTCTGATAGCTATTATGCAATCTTTAAACATAGTTGGCCAGAAATATCCTGCTCATAAGATTCTTTGTGCTGTTGCATATCCAGATTGATGCCCCCCGCACGCGCCTGAATGACAATCATTCAGGGCTTTCTCGGCCTCCTCATGGGTAAGGCACCTCCTCAGAACCGTATCGACACCACGACGGTAAAGTGTATCACCGACGATCATGTAGTCTTTAGATTGGTATCGTATACGCTTCTGTTCCGAGTGTGAGGTATTAGGCCTAAATTTTTGGGTTTGGAGATAAACAATGATGTCTCCATACCACTCATCGCTTACTGATATCAGAAACAAATTTTCATCCACGATTGACTCTTCTGATGTTTCATCGTTGGACGACGATGGGAGATCGCATAATAATTCTGCGAAAACTAGAGCTTTCTTCGATTTGGATTTTACAAAATCCAAATCAAACTCTTGAAGGATCGCTATCCATTTTGAATATTTGCCCCCAAGCAACTGTCGCGACAGTATATACGTCATGGGGTTGCAATCTGACAGAATGGTAGTTTTCCTAAAGAGGACATAATGTCGAAACCTTTGAATCGCTTGAACAACAGCAAGCGCTAGTTTTTCAACATAGGAATATTTACTTTCTGTGTCATTTAAGTTTTTACTTAAATAATAAATAGGATGTTCAATTCCATCGACTTCTTGCACTAAGACCATCGCAATGGTCGTATCTGCTGCAGCTAGATACAGGTTAAAATCTCTTTGATAGTCCGGGGTGTACATTAATGACGCTCTTACTAGGGAATCTTTCAGAGCGTCAAAGGAAGCTTGCGCAACCTGGTCCCAGACAAAAGGTACATCTTTTTTCAAAAGACGAGTATAACCTTTGGCAAGTTCTGCGTAATTTGGAATGAACCTCCTCAGAAAGTTTGCTTTCCCTTGGAGTTTCTGAATCTGGAGCAAATTTGAAGGTGGAGGCAAATTAATGATTGCCTGAACCTTACAGGGGTCGAGACGAATCCCATCCTTAGAGACTACAAAGCCAAGTAAACGACCAGAACCGACGCAAAACACACACTTGTGCGGATTGAGTCTTATCTTGTAGTGTCGGCAACGTAGAAATATTGCTCTCAAATGTCGTGGATGATCAGTCCGCTTCCGCGAATGAGCCGGAAGATCGTCGAGGTAAGGTTGAATGATGTTCTTGATGTCATGGAAGGCATAATTCATTGCCCTCTGAAACGTCGCCCCTGCGTTCTTTAAACCAAAGGGTAATTTTCGATAAGCGAATGTGCCCCACGGACAAATAAATGCAGTCTTAGACTGGTCCTGTGGGCGGATATTTATTTGATTATACCCAGAAAATCCATCCATAAAGGAAAAGATTTCACATCCGGCGCATTCATCAATTATCTGGTCGATGAAGGGTGTAGGGTAGTTGTCCTTTGGACAAGCTTGGTTTACATCCCTATAGTCGACGCACACTCTTATCGTCCCTTGTTTTTTCATAACAGGGACAATATTCGATACCCAATCGGTTAGAGGAACCGGGTAGATGAATCCAGCATGGAGAAGTTTTTCAACTTCTGCCTTAATGGCAGCGGCTTTCTTGGGGTGCACCTGCCGAAGCCGTTGTCTTACTGGTTTGACATCAGGATACATTTTAATCTCATGTTCAACTATGCTCGAGTCAATGCCTGGCATTTCATCATATGACCATGCAAAGACATCTCTAAATTCGCGAAAGAGAGCACCATATATTTCCAGTTCTGAAGGGGAACAACTTTTGCCGACATGAATATTCTCTACAACATCAGGTTTTGTCGAGATGTTTATGGCTACGGTCTCTTCAATATTGGATAGGTTCCGCTCTGAATCCACCGTATTTACAATATTTGTTAGGAATTCAAACACTGAAGGGTGATATAGGTCGTGTTGAGTTTCTTCTTCACACTCTGGAAGAAGGGAACGATGGTGGTGATCATTCCATGGTGCCCCCTCAATCATCATTGATTGTAAGATTCCTTCGTCAGTCCCATGAACTTTTGACCATGGATCTAATGGGGTACCATATTCTCCAGACCTATCTACCCAAACGCTTGACGAGCGTTGATTTGGGCTCGCCTCCCATGCCTGAAACATTGATTGCTACAATATTTCTATAGGGCTAGGTGGCAAAACCACTTGATAATCCATGACGACTTTGTCTCCTGCGACCTTCGAAGAAGATACCATGTTGCATGTTGCTACAAACGGGATATCCCCTACATGGAAAGGAGGTGGCAACGCAAAAGTTCCCATCATTGTGGGATCTTTTAGCAAGCCTACTCCGATACCTTGCACTGAATGGTCGCTCCCATGGATCATGGGAATGCTTCTAGTAACTTGTGAACCATTAGGGAGGAAATTCTGCTGGTCGACGATCGTAATCCCTCCTTCAAACGGGAATGCGATCTTCCTAAAATATGTCGACACTACAGCTGCCATGGCATATATCCATGGTCTTCCCAGTAGGATGTTATAGTCAAGATTGCCATCAATGACTTCAACATCAATTTCCACTGTTTTTCCTCCTAGTTCAACCTTAAAGTTATTTAGGATACCGTACGGAGTGTACGTCCTACCGTCAAATGCTTTCAATGTCGTCGAAGATCGCGACAAGGTTGGAGATCCAAGATTTTTCCAGCAACTCATCGACATGATACATGTCGATGCTCCCTCATCAATAATCGTTCTATGAACAGTTTTGTTGAGTGCTTTCACTTGAATAAGGAAAGCTAGTTGCGCTGGTAACTGAGGACCATATCCTCTGTGATCAAAGGATACAAGATTGGAATCTTTAGGATCCACTCCACCAATTGCTGATAACAATGCCTGCCTTTGGGATGGACAACTTTGCAGTACCTCAAGAGTCGACATAGCAGATGGCGATTGGGCCAAATCTTCCACTATGTTATAATGCTGTGCCGCTCTGGCGCGAGGATTAAATGTCGACTTGTGTACTACTCCCTTAGGTGGCTTTATTGTTAATTCATTCGTGAGGGGGGGTACAGCTTCTGCCGAAGTTGTTGTCGAACTACTGGGTTGATCTTTCCCTTTGTCGTTCGACACCGGCGGATTCCCATAATCTTTATTCCTGGTCGAGATCAAAGCATCATTTTGCTTAGAAACCGACAACATGAGCACTTGTGACGGGGAAGCGTTTCCATTATCAACCATATTTTGACCTCGGGTGGGAAATGGATCAGTCAACACAGCTGAAGTTTGGGAACTTTTAAAGAACCTCTTTAACTCAGCTTTGAACGGACAGTTCTTTGTCGAATGATCCTTTTCATCGCATATCTGACATGGATAAATTTGTTTCCCTTGCCCAGGAGGGTTTGAAGGAGTTTTTTGAGGGGATGACTCACCCTGTTTCTTCTTCTTCCCTTTGTTTTGTTTCTTCTTGCTTCCTGGTTGATTGGAGTTTTTGCCTTTATCCGTAGATACAGCATTTACCTCCGAAGCAAGAATCTCTTGATTTGCTTTTTGATTCGAAGTCTTACGGGCTTTCTTATTTGAATCCCTTGTCGACTTAGCGTTTGCAGTTCCAATCACGCCATCACCGGCATGAGAGTCACTATTCGATCCGGGAGGAGGAGGGATTGAAAATTCCGGTCTGGGGGCGTCAGGTATCTTATCATAGAGCGTGCCCGACTGAGTATATACTAAGTCCAAATATTGAGCACGAGCAATAACCTGCTCCTCTGTTACGACGCCTCCCTTGGCCACATCTTCTGTTATAGCAGGAAGAAGCGACTTTATAAACCACTCAGCTAATAGCTGATCTGGAACATAGGTCTTTACCATTCTGCGACGACGACGCCACTCATGTATATGATCTGATATATGTGTGGCCGTTGTCTGCTTGAAATTGGTTAAGATCTCTGTTCCAGTTTCGTACCTTATAGGTAACTGAAAGTGTGTTAAGAAAGTCGTGGCTAGGGAACTAAAATTGTCAAAGGAGGCTCTAGGTAATTCAATATACCATTTAGCCGCCGGACCAGTCAATGTCCTCTGGAAAAGGCGAAGCCTTATCGAATCATCATTCAAGGTATTCGACGAACACCACAGATGGAATGTCATCACATGATTCGACGGGTCTTCGCCAGGATTTCCATTGAATTTAGGAATGTCCGAAGGAAGTTTGTGAGGAATCGCTGGCCACCAATGGGCATAGGCGATTGGATCGTTCGTTAATCGATGTAAATCTGGTAATTCTAGAGTCGCCACAAATGGCAACTGCTGATTCAGGTTTGGCGAGGCGTACCCAGGATACGATGGAATCGCCTGAGCAGTAGGCCTTTGCATACCAGCATAATGCAACTGATGTTGATATGACTGATATGGCTGGTGGGCTTGGCCACTGTAAAGTGGTTGATTTAACCCGTTCTGAATATAGGGTTGCCCACTATTCGCAAAGATCTATTGCTCAGATCCCTGGTACACCTGTTGAAACTGAGGTTGTTGGTATTGCACCATCCATGGTTGTGAAGCCATGTTTTGCTGCGCGATATTAACCGACGGACCAAGATGCGGGGTTATGGTTCCCGTTTGTATCTGTGTCGTCCCGGCAGTTGGCGATTGTGGTTGTGTTGCAGGGTCAATGGGCTGTTGCATTACAACTTGGGGTTGACATACAACAGGCATCGATTGAACTTGCGACACGGTTACAATTGCTAGCGTCGTTGGGATACTAGACATAGGTACACACTGTTGCATGGAATATACAACTCTCGGTTGTTGGGGTAACATAGGTACCCAACCACTCGTCGTTACTTCAGTCAAACCTGAATGATGTTGAAAACTGCCGTATGGGTATCCCCCCGGAAGGGGAAGTGAAAGGGCATATTGCCCCCCATACGGTAACAATCCGGAGCTCAAGGGTATAGATTGCCTTTGAGGACTGGATGGCCCAAACTGATTTCCAAAGGGATCAATTTGTCTAGTTTCAACATAAGAATTACCGGGTATTATACCGGAAGAACAAACTGGAACAGACCAAGTTGTCGTAATAGTCCCTGGGTGGACTCCTTCTAGCTGATGAGAGCTAGTCGGGACAGCTGGTATGCCGACAAACATCGTTGGAGTAACAGCAGGAGCTTCCGCTGTCGCTGTGTCATTTGGCACAGTCCTAGATGTCGACGGTTGCTCAAACATTTTAAGTCTATCCAATAAACTGCCTAACGATTCTACAGGAACTTCCAGTGGCGATGGACAAACTTCTGATGCAGAAGGAAAAAGAGGGGCGCCTACTCCAAAATGAGTTGGAGTATTTGCTTGCTGGTCCTCTACGATTTCCTCTATTGCAATCAGACCAGGAGGAAGAGGAAGACCGTCAGGTCCGTAAAAGATTTCTGGTGCCGAAGAAGGGGTTGCTTCGACAGCGACAGTTGTTTGAGCAACAAGACTCTGTGGACCGGTTTCAAATGGAACTGGTTCAGTTATGCAAGTACTTGTCCTCAGACTAGGATCAGTACAACTGTCCCTCTGTTGCTGTTGAACTTCTTCAATAGAGGCAGGGATTCCAGAAATATTAGGAGTGACCAGAATCTCAGATGTTGTCGGAACAGTTGTTCTAACTTTAATGGGAGATTTTGACCTGGTCAAGCGAGTTCGCTTCGTCCGTACTACTCTCGATTCCGGAGACAAAGACGGTTGACTCGCGAGTCTCCTCGAACGATGGAGTTTTAATTGACTTTCCTCCACGGTTGCGGATTACTTGATCAACTAAAATACAAAAAGGGGAATTATGTTTCCGTATTGAATGAATTTTATTAGACGCTTTTAGACACAACTTTGCTTTTTCATGTTTTAAGAGTCGAGAAAAAGCTAAAGATGACTCTAGTCGCCTTCGATGTATTAACGAGCCCGAAGTGACAAATGCTCGGTTGGACTTTTTCAGTTATAGAGTTTGAAAAAGGCCAAAAGAAACTGCTCTGGAGATCTAGGCAGAGGGTGTGCCAAACCTTTCGCGAAACCACAGAATACGTTTTACGGTACGGGTGGTCGATCTTCGTGAATGCTGTGTTCACTGCATCGCGATCAGTAGGGCGGCCAACACGGCTTCCTAAGGATAAAGGATAAATGCCTATAGGGGTCTCCCAATATACGCGACGGTACGCGGGAGCACAAGTCCGTATTAGTGCTATCGTCCCTCAGGAGGAATCACCCACCTTCGTAGAGATCGACAGTCACTACGTTTAACGACGCCGGAACACGTCTCTACCTAGACCTCTATTGTGAGCGTTATGTTACAAAGCGTTTTTAGATTCATTCAATATATTTTAAGTTGATCTTGTTTAGCAGTTTGTCTTTCAGGATCACCACGAGATGTATTGGTACAAATTCCTAAATGCAGCTAAAATGATAAGCAAGCTTTACAATCTTTTTAGCTTTGAAAATCCTAACTACTGAGGGGAGAGAAAAACATTATCTCTCCACACAGAGCACAAAGCACAAACTAATGCACTTTCTCCTAGATCAATCACGCAAACTTATCAAAAATGCGAATGCAAGATGCATGTATTTCTTTTCTTTTCCCTTAAGGTTGATGTAAGACAAAAAGGAAACTGTCGTATAATTTTCGAATTCAATTTGAAGCGTAAACAAACAAGTTTTGTCTAAAATCAAAAGACGCCTTACAGGTACTTGTTTTGACACTAAAAATGTATGAATTCAAACCATAAAATGAAAAACAAACAAACTCAAACAGCCATGAACAGTAATAAAACTAGCTCTTAAGATCACAAAGACACTTTTACAGTTCAGGATCTAAGAGGCCACAGCTATACTGGTTTGCTTTTCACAATGGGAAACTGTAACTGAAACAAGAAATACTGAAAGAACAATCACAGTTTCATCACACAACTGAGGCGGAATAATGTCAAGGAAAGTTGGTTTACAGCAAGTACAAATGACAAGCAATTAGCAGCAAAATAACAGTGAAAACAGGGCCAAGACTCAGTGGGAAACCTCAGCAAGACACTGGCTAACTGGTTCAGCGCAGGCTCTGGTCTGTCAAACTGACTTTCAGCTCAGTTCCCGAAGGGAGTACCTGCGCTGAAATGCAGACTGCCTTTGGGCAGCCTGCACTGAGACACGAGAGTTGCGTTTACAAGGGTTTCCGGGTCATAAAAAGCTCAAAAATTCACTGTTTTTGCTGAAATGAAAAGCTATAGGTCAAGTACAAGCTAAGGGATGATCAAGAGGATGAAAAGCTATCACAAAGAGCACAAGAGTCCTTGTGGATCAGCTCTTCAAATCATAAACTTGCTTAGAAATTGAGCCAGAGCAGCTGCCCTCTACTTTGCAATTGAAGGACTCAATTGCAGTTCGATTTGGTGCTCTCCTTGTTTATGAGATGAATAGCAAGAAACACAATAAACCAACAAGATACTAGCTTCCCCAGCGGAGTCGCTAGTTTGTTGTGGGGAAAAGTATCCGACTCGGAATGACCCTATCCCTACTCTAAGGGTGATAGTTCCTTAGCAACAACTGAAAGTAAAGCTTTGATATTTTTCCTTTATGAAAGTACAGAGAAGGAAGAAAATATTGACCAACCGATGTCTTTCGCTTTTGTCGATCCTGTCTTCTCTCTTTGCCTCTTGTTCCCAGCTCCTTGCTCCCTTTTCCGGCCCAGCTACACAAAGATCCTGCAAAAACAAGAGAGGGAAACTACAAGAAACATGTACTCATAACTGATGCATGGATTAGAATGAATCAAATATATAGATAAAAACAATACATCATTGCAATACAAGTATATAGGAGAACATCAAAGCTTTATTGATAGAAGAAAAAGGTTCTGAGAAGGTTACAACCATAAATGGCTCCAATCCAGCAGCACCTCCCCAGCAGCAAGAAATCTCCTCTTCCCCTCTATAAAAGCAATCACCCAATAGCTCTAACTGTAAACCAACAACACTTCCTTGCTTGCACAAAATTCCAGCCTCCCTAGACCTCATAGAAGAGCTCTATATATAGGGTAAAAGGAGAAAGGATGAGTCAGCTTGAGACTGACCTAAAGCTGCCTTGTGTCCTCTCCCTCTTCAGTTAAACTTCAGTTCTTGAGTCCACTTGGAGATCCTTGCTTCCACATGGAGATCAAGTACCTCTTACTCATCATAGGGCGAATTCCTTGAACCAAGTGTCAGTTTGGAAGCTTCCTGGGCAGTTGACACCTTGCAGAATGACTGTGCCACTTGGCCAATCTCGCCCAGCGCAGGTAGCCTTCATTAGAGTTGACTTTCAGCGCAGGTACAAGGAGGAGCAGTTGACATTCAGCGCAGATGCTCAGTGGAGCAGCTGACATGATCCAAAAATAGCCTGTTTTTAAGTGTTTTCAGGTGGAGAACTGATAGGAAGTGCTGTGGTTTGCTAACCTTGTTCTTCTAGGGGTAAGAACAACATGTTTAGGGACTGAGGATCCCTGTAATTATTGACATTTCATGCTCCATGCTGCGAGGCACAAAAATGTCTATAACAAAAAGTGAGAGAATGTTAATGAAAGAGTGCACTGACTATTGACATGGGTTGATCATCGCATGAGCATAATCTTGATGGACTATGATATGCCTGTAAAAGAATGTGTTCATGAACTTGTTGCAGACTGAGAATGTGTGAGCATGTGACTTCAATACTTATAATCCAAGAGGGAGCTCAAAGACTCAATAAGGCATCAACCGACCAAGAAGTGACTACGAAACGACCAATCACAAGATCCACGGTAGGCTCCAAAATGCAAGTGTAGGAAAAATTATGTAGGGTGTTTGTCATCGCGACAACACTTGGAAACACATTGGTAGAACATTAGCTTCTCTGCCTTGGTCAAATATTTCATGCAGGATATAGTTTCTCATGAAGTATTGATTCTCCATGCAGATTACTTTGGTTTCCCCACTTTACCCAGTTATAGATATAGTACCCTCGATCTCTTTCATGGTCGAACATATCCATAAGGCCAACGAAATCACATGTTTCAAATCAGAAGAAGGGTAATATTATTCATGAGCTTAGGATATTCACAGTATAGTTTCATCTTTGGTGTTGCTTCATTGCTAAAAGGCCTGGATAGTACCCCGACGAAGTCATTTTAGGAACACAAACATTGCTCCACTACCAACAAGCCTGGACAATACCCTGGCAGAGTTGCTTGCTTCACCTCCTTACATAGGAAGCTTTTCTATTCTTTCACCCTTTATTTATTTATTTTATGTAGGACTGTGCATCAAAACTTATTCATCTCATGGGTTGGAAGAGGTATCTCGACTTAGTGAGAGAAGACGAGGTTGTTCCTTCAGAGAAGCATATATATATTAGAGAAAATTTCAGCTTAAAAGTGCCCATGAAATTTTCACGTAATTTCCATATCATAATATGTAAACCAATCAAAACCCTTTAAATTTAAAAAGAGATACATGTCCAAAATAATTTTAAATTGTTAAATTTGGGTATCCGTGAAATATTTTATTATTAATTCAGGTATAGGTGAGATATTTTAATATTAATTTGGGTATTCGTGAAATATTTTATTAATGTTATTTACCTACCTTACCCATATGAATTAGAATATCAAAAAAGTTATTAATGCATTGTAAACCTTGATATTAGTCAAAAAACATAAATTAAGAATGTGGGCCCATTTGGCTTTAATAACTATGCCCAAAAAAACATTAAAAAATAGTTATATATAAAATATATATTGACAATTAGATATAAAATATAAATATAGACAATGATAGTTATACATAAAATAGTTAAAACTAAAATATAATGATAGATAAATATAAAATAGTTAAATAGTCAAAAATGTATTCTAGAAAGGACAAAAGTGTGGAAAAAATATAAAATATATAGTTAAATATAGCTAAATATAAAACAATTAAATAGTTTAAAGTAGTTTAAAATATATAGTTAAATATAGTTAAATATAAAACAATTAAATAGTTAAATATAAAATAGATTAAAAAAAATGTATTCCAAAAAAGAAAAAAATACATTCCGCCAAAAATATAGAATATATAGTTAAATAGTATATTCCAAAAAGCACAAATTACAAAAAATATAGAATATATAGTTGAATAATTAAACATAATTAAATATTAAATAGTTAAATAGTGAAAATTAGTTAAATAGTTTAAAAAAAATGTATTTTAGAAAGGACAAATTACCAGATTCTGGCCAAAAAATATATTTCGAGAGAAATTGTGGCTTCACTAGACAATATTCTTAACAAAACAACAAACAAATAGTTAAATATAAAATATATATACACCGTTAAATATAAAATATAAATATAGATAGTTAAAGTTAACTATAAAATATATATAGACAATTATTTTAATAGAAGTGTGATATATTGAGCGATTTTGAGAATTGTAAAAAATTAGAAATAATATATTAAGTTTTTATTAAATATCATGCTAATAAATACCATGGAACATAGATAAAAGTAAAATAATATTAAAAAATTGTCTACATGGACTTTTTTATTAATTTCTTGATTTTTCCTTAGGAGGCCACTTTTAGACTAAAATTTCTTCTAATGAAACTTCTTATATTGGTTTTCTCATTTAGATTTTCCACTTGTCCTTCTCTACTTGATTAGATCAACATGGAAAGCATCGAAACATAAAAACCACATATAGAAACGACGCTCCTAGAAAATATACGGGTGTCATGGTTTCACACAAAGCTCCTCTTATGCAAGGATCATATTTTCCATCAAAACATCAACGACCAAAAGGTATGAACCAACATGAAGAAGAAGGACTAAAGGTTAGCCAAATGTTGCAGTGTCACAAATCCCTTTTCTATTTTGCCACATTGTCTTCGAGCCAAAGGGAACATCTTTCATGTGAAGTCTTAGTTAACAAAACACGAAAGAACAGATAAGACATAACAAGAAAACAAAACCAAAAGGACAAATTAAAGGAGTGTAGGCCGAAAACAAAGTGCGAGACAAATGTCAGAAAACACAAAACAAACTACAGAAAATGAGTGCAGGATGAACATGCAAGTAAACTAATATGTAGCTAGAGCTACTCCTTAACTAACCAGCTAGATGGTTAGGGTTATGTAAAATGAATTTCCAATGTAACCACCATAGCTTCTCCCAACCTGTATCCACAAAGATACGAGCAATTAAAACAAATATAAAACAATGTGCAAAGGAAAAGGTAAGAGCTTGAATAACTTGTACGGAAAATTGAAGGTCTTTCCTATCAGCAGAAAAATGTGTCATAGTCACTACTTCTACCCAACTTGCGATCTTACTGTCTCTATGAAAATTATAAATAGACAAACCTTGAAAGCTTCTTGTGAATGCACCTTCATCTGTGTCATCTTTCTTTGCAAGCATGAGAAAAGATCGAAACTTGTTATTAGAAAAGGGCTTGCTAAGTAGGATATTTCCAGGAAATCATAGATTGGATCATGAAATTTGAAGCAATCCTCTTGAAAACCCCACAATATTTGAGAATATGAGTTTTCAATTAGAAGCACAGGGTCAGGATGAGAATCTGGTGAGGGAAAATGGAGCTGATCATATTTGGTAGGCGTGCCAAGATAGTGAAGGCCTAACATAATCATCAGTGAAGGCTGAAGTGCATCAGCTACTTGATAAGTACCTGAATAACGAGATGTTAAACCATAATGATCAAAGGATGTAAAACAATTGTAATCTGATGTGCTGATGAGAAAATGGTAAGCTGAATAATAGTGATTAGAGCCAAAATCATGATCACATGGGTTGATTAAAGCATCAGATTCCCATTTTGTAGTTAGAAAAGATAAATCAAATTGAAGAACTCTACAAATGCTCTGAATAATAGAATCAACTTCCTTATACTCTGAATGTGACAAACCATTTTCTTGTAACTAGTGTAAACTATACAAGCATTGCAATCATCAAAATAATTGAAAAGGAATGCTAGTATAGATAACATAAGAAACCATTCAAGATGTAATGGATGAAAAAGAGGAACCTTATTTAACAAATAACTCAAGAACAATCATAAAAAGAATTGAAAAGGAATGCTAGTATAGCGAACATAAGAAACCAGTTACGATGTAATGGATGTGTTGGGACTCAGAAATGTCATATTTTCATCCACCTTTTTCTTCACTATTCCTTACATTTCATCATCCCATTAACCTTTTATCATATCATTTTCATAAATACATTTGGGTTTCACCTTCTTATTTTCCATTTTATTCATTTTTGTATTGCAAGTGAATTTATGATTAAATATTAGAAAATATACATATTTTTATATATATCTCAAGAATATGTGAGTTTTGTGATGTGTAGGAAATATGTGAAGAATTAATTCCAAGAGACTTCTCAAATATCTCCTCCACCATATTAAGGAGATAATTATTCAATTCTATTCCTAAGGAGAAGATCATGGAGGATTTGGTTGGCATATCTTATCCAAGATATGTGAGAGATGTGTGGAGGATTCAAAGGGATCATATTTTTTAATAATGGGAAAGTAGTTGAGAGTGCTTGAGAGAATATTGGATATGTAATTATGAGATGGTTATCTTCTTCATGTATATAAGAGAGTCCTCTCTCTTCATTTGAGGGGATAGAGATTAGCTTTAAGAGATAGTTTTGTAATTAGGAGAAGGGGATTCTTAGCTTTGATTTATATTCTTTTATTGTTACACTTTCATGATTTGTTCTTGTAATATAATTTAAGATATCTTTATTGTTGTGAGCTCACATATGTTGTTTGTCATTCAAATTCTTCACATGTTGTATTGCTTTTCCCTTATGCAATTTCTTGCTTTTATAGTTAATGTTTCAATGCCTTCCTAGATTAATTTGATTTCAGTAATTTAAATTAGATTAGATTGGATTAGTTCCACTTCAGTCCTACATATATAGTGCATGTGCCTCGTAAGCCTACGAACCTCGGATTGACAAATTAAATAGTTGGGCAAGTACTACAGCAAAATTAAACGATAATATTTTCACCCAACAGGATGAAAAAGAGGAACTTGATTCAATAAATAACTCAAGAACTTACTAACACTCAAGAGGATTGTTGGTGTGATCAATACATTCACAAGAGGGACTAGGAGCTGATTATCCACCATAACACTTAACAGATATGATTTCTTCGTCCAAAGGTAATCTTCAGATTGATCATCTTCGTGATTTCACACATTCATGAAAGATGTATATTCCAAACCTGAATTTTATACAAGATATTTGTATGAGGATGAATTCATTACAGCATTATGATTAGAAACATGAGCTTGAGAAATAGGAAAATTGTAATGAGAAATCCCAAAATCGATCGAAAATGAGTTTGCATCCAGTGAAGCAATATGAATGGAATAATTCTGCAAGAAAATACAGATCTGACATGGTTCAAGAATTTCACCAGGATCACGAGAACTTGAGATAACCATTGATGAGAGTTGAAGTTCCTTGTCTTCTTGACAAGTTTTGAAACTTTGAAATGACAGATAAAAACATTTTGTAAAGTGTGTTAGATTGTAAATTGCATGTGGACAACTTCTATGAACAAGATCACCATCATTCAGATGGTAGCCATCTACTTCACTGGTTTGATTAGATTTTTCAAATTCAACAAATAAATTGCTCAAGTCATAATATTCCTTTAATCATAAGTCTAAGGATGTATGGATCAGAAAAATCTCGTGATCACACTGATTCGAAGAGTTTCCCCCATACAAAACAAGATATGATAATGGATGGAATGGATGCTCTATAATTTGATTGCTTTCGACTTCATCATGGATATTCTCAATATCCTGTATCATTTCAAGATTCAACTCATGAGATAACAAAATTTAAGATCATTGACAGTTTCCATCGTAAGTTGATGCATTATAAACAATAGAGCACAAAGGATAGGGACGTGAAGAGGAAGAAGTGTTCATAAACGAATCTTCTTTGAATGAAATAGATTTAAGATCTAAATCTTTCAAAACTAAATCTTCTTGAGAAACTGAAAGATCAATTAGTGCACTTGGGCATTCATCGTGTAAATTATAAATGAAAGCATCCTCATTAGAATGATTATTTCCCAAGACTTGAGATTGATTAGGAAAACTGATCACATTTGATTGACTACCAAGATTACTAGATTCAATATCATCCAAGAATGAGGAAACACCATCTTCACATGAAGGATTTTGAAAAAGAAAAGAAATATTGAAATATTCTTCACCTTTTTACTCCTCTAATTGTGAAATATGACTACCTTGCACATTATCACTACTTAGATTTGAAAGTGAACGATTAGGTAGATCAAGGGATAAATGGTCATGAAGATGAGATGGTAAAGGATGGATGGTATCTGAATCAGATTCAAGACTTAAGCTATGAGAAATAATATCATCTTGCAGAATGGAGTTATTATTCACCAAAGGATTCATGAACCATTTCGAGATTTTCTTCATTGGATCTAAATCATGAAAAAAAGAAGGAGGAAGAGAATATGGATTAGGAATTTGATTTGCAGATTTACCAACTTTATTTCATTGAAAGGAAGCACTTGTATTGGGACTGAAAAAGGAGGAGGACAAGGAACAAAAGGAGTAGTAGATTCCTCCTCTGAAATTAGAGGTGTCTCATGATTTACAAGAGTTGTGGAACTAGAAACATCAGGGGCTTCAGGTTCTTTTGCAAAGAGATATGAACCAAATGCTCAAACTTTTTCTTCAAGAAATCCCAATCCATATATTCTTTAGAACATTCAAAAAAAGGTGAAGGAATCGATCAGTGAAATCCTCAACTAATTCATTAGGTTTCATTCTTAATTGATTAATTCGATTAAAAACATCTAGGTAATCATACCTATTGAAGGCTTGATAAAGATCCTGGAAGAAATGGTGAAAAGAATGGAAGGAAGAAGATGGTAAGGTATGACACCATTGATCAGGATGACCTTCAAGGGTGAGGAAGAAAAGCACACAAGAAAAATCTTCATCATCAATTTTGTAGGTTTTAACCCCGTACAGAAATTACCTGCATACAAATTCTAATAATAAAAAATAAACAAAGGCGAGAGCATAACACATAAAACAAATATATATAGAGATTTTCCACTGGATTCCAAAACCGGGACTACCAGATTGATTTTTCATTATGTTCCTTTCAATATTACAATACATATATATACATGCCGAAGCATTCAATAGCATGGAATGAAAACCATTGCGCCCAAAAACATGTGGGAAAACCATGCACAAAACCATGGAAAAAACCATGGGTCCAATGAAAGAATATAACACAACCCAACATTCTCCCACTTGTTGTTTTCTTTCCATAGGGGGCCATAGGAGAGCTTAGTCATTTATCCAACCCTGCAATGACCATAGTTTCTCTACACCAAGAGAACTTCTCAGAACTCACAGATTTTGTCAATGCATCTGTAGTATTCTTCGTAGTGTCCACCTTTACCAGCAACACCTTTTTTTCTTCTATCATATCACTCACAAAGTGATACTGAACATCAATGTGCTTTGTCTTTGAATGGTAAGCAAGGTTCCTTTCCAAGAAAATTTCACTTTGACTATCATAGTCTATTCTTATAGCTCCCTAGACTAACCCCATACTTGAACACAATATCTGCAACAAAAATGCTTCCTTGCTTGAATGATTCGCTGTCATGTATTCTGCCTTTGTAGTTTATAGTGCCACTACATATTGTTTCTTACTCATCCAACTGACTGCACCTCCAAATAGGTTAAACACATACCCACTTGTAGATATTCTCTGATCTATATCTCTAGCCCAGTTTGCATCAACAAAGCAATGAATATCCAAAACTCTGTCCAATCCTGGCCTTCCTTGGTAGCACAAACCATAATCACTAGTGCCATGCAAATACCTTAAAACTTGCTTCGCTGTTGTCCAGTTCTCCTTCCCTGGTGTTAGAGTCGGTCTACTAGCCCTTCACCAGAGATCAAAGCTCTTTGCATTTCATGGTTAGGTGTCCCATCAGTGTGATCAGTTGCATTCCGTTAGGCATGCCATAACTCTGGTGGAGTAGTTTTGTGTCATTTATTCCCCTCATGTTTGGCACTGCTGGTTCAGGTCTGTTTAAGTAAATAAAGTCTTCAAGGGTCATTCATCATCTTGTTTTAAATTTCGAGGTCTTAGGTCTAGGGTTGAGTCAATTTTGTCTTAAGAAGTCATAAAGGACCAGCAGGCCAGAGGGATGTCCTTCATAGAGCATCATTTCAATAATTCTCATCATTGTATAGCTAAATTTGGACTTTGTTTTCAAAACTCTGTTTTTGAAAAACACAAGTCACCATCTCGTTTTTGTAAAAAATTGTCAAAATTTCAAGTTCTCCAAATGTTGAAGCGCAGCCTTGGTTTCCTTTGCCAAAGCATTTCAGAGCTATCCCTGCAAAAATCATCAGAAGAAATCATTATTTCAACCAATTTATTTTAAAAAGTGAAACCAGAAGTCAGAGCCTATTAATTCAAAAAAGTGTCAATACTCAAACATTACAAAGTGGGTTTTGGTCAAGTAAAAATTAAAAAGGAGCCTATATAAGCACATTCCTCTTCATTAACACCTCATTCATCTCTTACAAGCAAAGTGGATCCTTGCAAAGGCGATTTCACAAATCAGTGAGCGAATCGGGCAGTTCCAAGGGCGCGCTACGCATCAGCAGAGGCGCGCTACGCACCCAGGGCGCGCTACGCATCAGCAGAGGCGCGCTACGCACCCAGGGCGCGCTACGCATCAGCGCGATTTTCTCAGTGTAATTTTGTTCAGGCGCTACGCACCAGAGGGGCGCTACGCGTTGGGCAAGGTGCGCTACGCGTTGGGTTTTTCGCCCAGTGACTTGCCAGCAAGCTCTCAAATTCTCTCTTAACTCAAGAAAAATACAAGTAAGCTTTTTTTCCATGGCTAGTTTCAGTTTTCCAAGATGAATGTGAAAGAAATATGATAAAGATGCCATGAAAATTAGAAGTAAAAACCCTAAATTGCTGTGTGAAATTTAAAGACCTAGTTTGTGCTAAGGTTTCAAGGTGTTATGCTGTCCAAGGTCTTCCCATTTTGATCCTTTTTTTTCCCCACATTCACCAGCATTCTCCTTAAAATTGCCCATAAAATTCTATAATATCCCTCCACAAAATCCCAAACCCTACATTATCATAATTTCCTATGCCCTTGCCCTTCCCTAAATTCCTTGTTTATTTTTATTTTCCCTAATTCCCTCATGTTTCCCTTTCCCTAACAATTCCCTTGTATTTATGTCCCCTTGGTAACAGCATTTGAAAAAGTCAAACAACAATCAATTGTGTGCACAGTCAGCATATACATTTCAGCCATCCTGTCTTCAAAACTATGTCAGAAACCGAATCAGATTATGAGCAGAGTTATGACAGTGATTCAACGCCAGAGATAGAAGTGCCAAGGAGGCATCACAAGGGCAGTAAAGGTGGTCGGCATGTCAGGGAGGAGCCCACTTCTTTGGCTCATTTGCAAGCTTGTCCACTTGCAATGAACTGTTTTCAGTACCAATCATGTTTTGGATATTGTGAGCGGATCTCACAAATTCAACATCACAGAGAACTAGCTCGCTTGTTTGTCCTACATTTGCAGAATGGTCATGTGAACCTTGCAGGAGTGGACTTCACCCTATCACCCGAGATTGTTGCTCAAGCCACTGGGATAGCAAATGTAGGGGAGGAATGGAATAAGCGCCAGCAGTTAGACAGATTTCACTATGAGCCATATATCAAACCCGGGTGTATGAGACACTTAACTGCTGTTTTTCCTTTCAGATTCCTAGGGATGAGTATGCACTTTTGATGAGACTCATTATTCACTATTTCACTTGTGAGGGCAGATTTTCACGTCTCTATTCGTACCATATTCGTTTATTGATGCATTTCACAAGGGTAAGAATGATGAACATTCCTTTTTTCATGTGTCGCAATATAGAAAGGATGGTGCCCTTGGTACAAAGGAAGAGCCCAGCACAGCAGCACAAGAGTATTTATCATTATGCACTGATTAAAATCATAGTGATGCATCAGTTGGCATAGAAGGGTATTGCTTGGGAGGATTTCATTTCTCGCGACTTTTTCACGGTACCAAGGCCACCTCCTGAGATTGTCCATGATGAGGGAGGGCTTTCACATCAGTTTGACATTCCAGAGCCTGAGCATGTCAGCACTCCAGCATGTATTACATATCAGAGAGGCCACAGGGCCTTATTTGCATCTGCACGGTGAGTATTATCTCCACATCAGGTGGAAGGGGTCTTGCCTTCTTGATCAGCACAATGAGTGTTATCTCCACTTCGTGTAGAAGGGGCCTCTCTTTCGACAGCAGCACAGGTACAGGTACAAGACAGAGGCAAGCAACCCATGTTTGATGAGGGACCATCAGGAGATCCGAACATAGATATTATCGACCTTGATATTAGCTCTTCTATCACAGAGCTAAAGGAGATCATTCAGTGACAGAAGGCTGAAAATCGCTTGTTGCAATAGAAATTGGAAACGGCCAATTGGACAATCAAATACTTGGAGCAGCGTAACAAGCAGCTAGAAGATGAACACACTCTTGATGACTTGCGGCGAATCCGAGAAGACCGAAACTTGGCCCGCAAGAGACCCGGTGATTTGACACCTATTGAGCAGGGGTCTATGCTCATCCGGGTGAACACTCATTTAGAGAAATTGTTAGCCAAGGCAAACAGAGACAAATATATGCTCCGCCATATGAAGAATCATTACTGGGCCCACATGCATGTTTGCAAAGCGAAAAAGAAGATCCTTAAGAGGCGATTGAGCAAGGAATTAAAACGACGAAAAAGGCCCGATCCACTCCAAATTTTGGCCGAAGCCTCCTTGAAGGAGCATGGTACTTGATGATACACCCCCATCTGAAATCTCAAAAAATTTAGAGAAGTTTTGGTCAATTTTGAAATTTTTGTATTGAAAGCAGGTTTTTGCCCTCAACGTGTAGCGCGCCGCGCGCTACCCTGAAGATTGGGAGGCCCAATTCAAGAAAGGTTTGCATTTTTGAATTTTTCATGATAAAATACACCTTCTCAGCCACTGCCAAGACATTTCATCAAGTTTTGGGCCCCCAAAAGGTCAAAAAACATGCAAAAAATGACCTTCTGCCCCTTTTTGGACACACAGGAAGCAGTCTTGGGAGAATTCATTTTTGGAGGGGCAAATGGGCACCAAATTGAGAAATTATACTTGGGTTGGAAAGTAGACATCCAGACCTTTCCAAAAAGCCCACTTGAGCCTGATTTGGATGCCGGGAAGTGCCCCAAGAGTGGGCTGAAAGGCACGCTATGCGTAGAGATTTGGCGCGCTACGCATCAGGGAAATTTTCCAGTTTTTCATCTACAGTACAAGACAACGCAGCTATTTGAACAGTTTTGACTTTTCATGGGATTTTTCACCCTCTTTGATGTAATTAATGTACTTTCATGTTGACATGACAATTTTTTACCTATTCTAGAAAATTCATTCATAAAATGGCAAAAAATTAATGAATGAATTGGTTTCCTAGCTTATAGAGGCAAGTTGTTTTGATTTCCTAGATTGTAGTGCTTAGTTTAGAATTGGTTGAAACAGCTCCTAGGATGATGAGCTCGAACCCTAGGGGCAAGGAAATGTGTTAGCTTGCCTATATTATGTATCTTCTTAGTCATTTTCAGGGTTGGACTCTGGAGGGATAAGCTTAGACTGTATTACACTTTGTATCTCTGCAATTTTGGCAAAGGAAAGACCAGGGTTTTGCAACACTATTTGGGATTCCTGTGGTTATTTGTGTTGATGGTGTGTTACTCTCATGTACTTGTAATTTTGTTATGTGTATCATTTTCCTACTATTCTCTTTATCAAATTAAGCAAATGAAGTGTTAAGGTAGAATTCATGGTTCTCTATGCTCTGCCTTTAAGTTTTCTTAATATCTATGTTTTCATCTGTTTAAGGAGAACTCCTGAAATTTTCTTGCTCTCCTTAGCTCCTCACCAGTCATACCTTTCCATTCAATTCCTTTAAATGCATCAAAACGATCACCTACCTTGCCCCAAAAAGACGTCTGCAAAAACTGTGTCTCATCCCCGCACCCAAAATTGCCTTGCCCTGTTGTCCAACAAAACCCTAAAAATTTGAAATCAAACTTTCCCTATCAATTTACTAGTCTAAAATCAGTATTATTTATTGGTCATCTCAGCCCCTTTGAAGACCTTTTGCCGAGATAGACCCGGAGAGAGCCCTCTCCTGTCCTCGTAGGGCTAGCTACGAGGCTGAGCTTGGTTTGATGTTGCCTTGAGTTTTTGCCTTCCTCAGCCTGAGGCAAATTCGAGCACTAACACCTGGTTTTAACATAAACCTGCTTAATACTCCCACTGCATGTACAATTTCTGGTCTAGTACTGACCATCACATATATTAGGCTACCAACTGCACTTGCATATGGAACACGGAACATGTCCTCTTCCTCTTCTTGTGTCTTGGGACATTGTTTAGCAGATAACTTTACACCTACAAGAATAGGAACCTTCAACGGTTTAATATCCTGCATATTAAAAATCTGTAGTATTGTCTTGACATACTTCCTTTGGTTTAACTAGAGCTACCTATTTTCCTGATCTCTTTTAATTTCCATTCCCAAAATATAGTTTACAACACCAAGATATTTCATGTAGAATTTGGAGGACAATTAGGTCTCAAATCCTAGATAATTTCTTTGTCATTTCCAACCAGCAAAATATCATCCACATACAATACCAGATAAATAAAATGGTCACCAATTAATTTAAAATACACATAGTGATCTACTTTGCTTTTGGTGAATCTAAGTCCCCATATAAATGTATCAATTTTCTGATACCAGATCCTTAGTGATTGTTTTAACCCATACAGAGACTTTTTTAACTTGCATACCAGTTCTTTCTTACCCTTCACTGCAAAGCCTCCATGTTACTTCATGTAGACCTCTTCTTCTAGGTCCCCATGAAGAAATGTTTTCTTCACATGCATCTATTCTACCTCAAAATCAAAAGCAGCAACAATAGATAAAAGTAATCTAATAGAAGCTACCTTGGCAACAGGGGAAAAAATATCACCAAAACCAATTCCCAACACCTGGGAATAACCTTTTGCTACCAACCGAGCTTTGTATTTCTCCACCTTTCCTTCTACATTTGTCTTCTTCTTGAGCACCCATTTGTTGCCAATGGTTTTCCTTCCAGCCGGCAACTCCACCAGATCTGAAGCCTCATTTTTGTGCAAAGATGTTATTTCATCAACCATGGCCTCTTTACAGAGTTTGCCATTCTCTGAATTTACTGCTTCCTTCACAGTTCCGGGATCATCATCAGTAGTAGATAAAGCAAAATTTGAACAAAAGCAGATGGACTATACCTTTTTGGTTGCTTTCTTACTCGAACTGATATTCTCACAACTTAATTTTGTGGCTCTTCATCTTCTGATCCCTCTCCTGATGTATAGTTTGATTCTTCCTCCTTTAGCTCAAACTCTATCTTCTCAAGTTCCTTTGAAGGGACTTCATGTTTAATAACATCTTTCACCTCTCTAAACACCACATCTCAGTTGTACACAACCTTCCTTATTACTGGGTTCCAAAGCTTATAGCCTTTTAAACCATTCTTATGCCCAATAAAGATGCAATTTTCAGATTTATTATCCAACTTTGTTATTTTTTCCTTTGGGAAATGTACATATGCATCACATCCAAATACCCTCAAATGTGAAAGAGAGGGTTTCTTAGCAGTCCATACCTCTTGTGGAGTCTTATCCTCCAACACTGATCAGGGTGATCCGTTGACCAGGTAACATGTAGTCTCACCACCTCTTCCTAGAATTCGTGTCCTAACCCGGCACCGTTGAGCATGCTTCTTTCCCTTTCCATCAACGTCTTGTTCATTATTTCTACAACTCCATTTTTCTCAGGTGTGTATGGAGTAGTCCTCTGTCGTGCTATACCAAACTTCTTAAAAAATTCTTCAGATTCCTTCTTGCAAAACTCTCCACCGTTATTTTTCCCCAACACCTTTATCTTCTTTTCTATCTCGTTTTCCACCAAAGCCTTAAATTCCTTAAACTTGTCAAAGAATTCAGATTTATTCTTGAGGAAATATATCCATGTATTAATTGAGAAGTCATCTATAAATGATACATAGTACAAAGAATTACCCAGTGATGGAACCCTCACAGGTCCAAACACGTCATTGTGCACAAGCTCTAATATATGTTTCACCCTCTTACCACCAAAGGGGAAACTCACCCAACGCTGCTTCCCATATACACAGTTTTCACAGAAATCAAAATCCAGAGAGATATTATTCATACCTTCTACCATATCTTTACCATGAAGTATTCGAAGGCCCTTCTCTCCAATATGTCCAAGCCTTTGATGCCATAGCATGGTCTTTTCTCCGAAGACCACTAGATTTTCTGCTCCACTTTCAGGAACCACAGAACTATTGCACCCATCAACAACAGTGCTACCTTGTAGCTTGTACATAGTTCCAATCCAAACTCCCCACATCAATACCAGTGCTCCCTGAACCATCTTGCAGGTATCTTTCTCAAACACTGTTTCTACACCTGCATCATCTAGCTTGCTTATAGAAATCAGATTTCTGGCTAATGCACAAATATGTAGAACACTCGGAAGTGTTCTAATCCTTCCATCTTGCAACTTCAACTTTACTTTTCTGTGACAACAATTCTAGCCTTCCTATCATCCCCTAATAAGACATCACCACCATCATATTTCTCATACTTGCAGAACCAATCTCTATGGGGAGTGAAGTGAAAGGATGCACCTAAGTAAATCAACCATGCCTCATTATCTACATGTGTACTTAAAGAAGAAGCCAAGTACACATCCCAACCTTCATCTGAGGTGGTTTTTTCTTCTGCAGAAGGAGCATCATCAGATCCCTTTCCTTTGTCAGGAGATTTAGATTTACAATCCCTTTTGTATTTCCCTTCATTTCCACATTTCCAGCACACCTTTATATGTTTTCCTGGAGATTTAGATCTCCCTCTAGAGTTAAATCTCCCACTCGATGACTTATTTTTGTTTCTATTTTGGAACCGTCCTCATACAGACAAGGAATCACCATTCTGGCTCTCCATATTTTTCCATCTCATCTCCTTCATCAGCAATGATGAGACTATTTCATCAAGTTGTAAGGCTGTTGCATTGCTACCTATTGCAATAACTAGACTATCCCACAAATCAGGTAGAGAACACAAAAAACTGATGCACTTATCTTCATCTAAAATTTTAATATCAACAAATAATAACTGACTTACCACAATATTAAATGCGTTCAGATGCTCTGTCATCGAGTTTCCATCTTTCATCCTCAGGTTATACATTTTTTTCCATAGGAACAATTTATTCACCAGAGACTTAGATTGGTACAATGTCCCTAACTTGTCCCACAAATCCTTTGCCATAGCTTCCCCTGATACATTCAACAATACTGAATCTAAAATACACAATCGTATTATGCTCTTTTCCTTCCGATCCAACTTCTTCCATCTTCATCAAACACTCCTGTTGGTTTAGTACTCGGATCTATTATGATCCACTAATCTTTATCCACCAACAAATCCTTCATCTTGAGTTTCCACAACTCAAAACTCTGACCATTAAATTTCTCGATCTCTATCTTTCCACTACTCGCCATCTTCTTTCACCACTAGAATTGATCCTGCAAATCTCCCACTGAACGAGGTCTACCACAAGCCCGAGTGAAACCCCTCAACAATAAAGGCGTCCCCTTGAAGCCAAAACAGCTCTAATCCCAAATGTAGGTTTTAACCCCATACATAAATTACCTGCATACAAGTTCTAATAACATAAAATAAACAAAGGCGAGAGCGTAACACATAAAACAAATATACACAGATATTTTCCACTGGATCCCAAAACCAGGACTACCATGATTTTTCATTATGTTCCTTTCAATGTTACAATAAATATATTTACATGCTGAAGCATCCAATACCATGGACCAAAAACCATCGCGCCTAAAACCATGTGCGAAAACCATGCAAAAAACCATGGACAAAACCATGGGTCCAAAAAAAAAATCCCCTGGGGCGTTGCCTTGGACCCCATAGAGGGGGGCTAACCACCCCCCTCAAACCCCCCCACTGCGCATGGGGGGATCTGCCCCACCTCTAACCCCCCGGTTCGGTTAAGGAGGCTAGTCGTCGAAAGAATATAACACAACCCAACTAATTTTGTAAGATTCACAAAATTTAAGAAAATTAGAAATGTGCTTAGCTATGGATGTTCCATCCTCACCGTCAAAATTCAATTGATACAAGTAATAAAGAGGCTCATCGAGGATTGAAAATTGAAAAATGGATAAATTAAAGAAACACCTTAGGAGTATGGTTTGAGAATGAGCCATTAAAGATAAGAGATTCAGAACAAACTCAAAGGGCACAACTTGTCGTTTGGCCCTCCTTCTAGCGCCATTTTGTTGACAATGCTAAAAAAATTTCAACCAAGGGTGTTTCCTCGATAAGAAGTATCAATTAGACCTCACCCATTTTGGATTAGGAGCTCCATCCGAAGTATCAACCTGACTACCATGTATTCTTGTAGATTTTCCTTGGATACAAAGTCTAGCACAAGAGAGTAATACACATGTATCTTCAAATCAACAAGTGAGTATGCCTTGCGAAATGTTCAGCTGTGGAAAGTATCAAGGTCCTTCTATCGAAAGGGAAGAGAAAAGTGGGCCCTTTAAAGACAAGTAATAGTACTAATCTAGAAAAGGCACACGAGCATATACGTAAGAATAAATCATTGATCATACAACAAAATATTCACAAGGAAGCAATGATTATTGAACAAAATACAACACACATTCAACAATATAAGTACCAAAGCCACTAAAATATTTCAATTTCCTTAGTATATATGAAAAAAACATACATTGAACACATTCAAATAAAACTCTTACAATATTCATGACATGTGCATGAAAGTGTGTCAGCTCAACAAGCTTCTGAATTAAGTAAAGTTCCAAGATACATCAAGACAATGAACACCAATAACCCCAATAGTGGATCATTAGAGCGGCCACTTTCTCCTCCAAAACAACTATCTTCCTCTCTAATTCTTGACAAGAGGAGCCAATGTAAAAATTACCCTATGCATGCGTTATGAGGGTGTATATATAACAAATGAGGTGACCATTCACCTCCCTTGTGACTCTTGGACTACCTTCATGACTTTTTGACTTCTCCATGACTCTTTCACTCCTTCATGACTTTACACATTCTATGCATGACTCCTAGACTTCCAATTTACATTACAGTTTTCTTTTGCTTGTGATATTTACATCATTAAATCCACAAGAGATGTGCCGAGACACATAGACACACATGACATTGTGGTGACACTTGATTAGGTCACAACTTGATAATGACAATATGGACTTCATGATAAGTAGTAGTACCAAGTTGTTCCTCTTGCTTCTTTGTCTTAAATAAGAGATGTATCCAATAATTCTTCTTCATGAGAGGTATGTTTTTTTCTTCATATCTTCCCTCCAAAAGGTTGTGAATCAGATGGAGTCTTCATGCGGTCCTGATCTTTGGTCTTCTATTGTAATTCAATGTTCCTTCGTCTTCTTGCCTAATGTTAACCTTATCTTATTAGCTCCTTAGGTGTGTTATAGCATGGTCTCCTTCTCAATCTCCTTCATCATCATCATGTCCTGACATGATAGAATACCTGCGACTACAATCCACTCATGACAAGATGACATCAGTCTGATAAACCCTTAGTCCAAGATGCTTCATGAAATCACTTATCAGGGCTAGAAATAGTGACTTTTTTAGTGTCTTACTTAGGGATATTGTAGTTTTAGATTCCAAGGTCCGTGACTGAGTCTTGAGACTTCACAATGTGTAGTTCAATATAGCGAGGGTCAAATGATTGCATAGTTGAGAGACTTATGAGTTTAGGATGGAGGCTTGAGACTTGAGATTGCCCAAAGTGCAGTTCTAGAGGCCTGGCTAGAGGGACTGCATAGTTGAGGGACTCAAGAGCTCAATCTTGAGGCTTTAGACTTGAGAATACACAATGTGCAGTTCTTAAGGCTTGGGTTGAGTGATTGCACAGTTGAGGAACTCAAGAGATCAAGCTTGAGGCTTGAAGTTTCCTAACGCATAGTTCAAATAGGATAACGGACTAGGAGATTGCATAGTTGAGATGTTCAAGGCCTTAAGCTTTAGGCTTCAGGCTTGAAATTTCCCAATGCACATTTTTGGAGGGAGATCAACCAAGTGGTTACGTAGTTGCACAGTTCAAAAGCTCAAGGTTGAGGCTTGATGCTTGAGAATGCATAGCACGTAGAGGAGACTAGTTGGAGGAAAGGATTGCATAATTTTGGAGCTCAAGGACTGGGACTGAGCACTTAGACTACGCAGTGCATAGTTCCAAGAGGAAATGTCAGGGCTTGAGGGTTGAGATTGCACAATGCATATTTCAGGAAGGCTAAGTGAAGTCAAGTTTCCCGGGAATGAAATTTTCTGGATAAGGCTAAGTGTGGGATCAGCGAGGATTACGTGAGCAGAGACAAAAATAGATCATGATCACATTCTTCGAACAATAAAACAACCAACATTGATCACTCCGAAAAAAAATCATTGCAACTTGAATGCAACAAATCTCTCCAAGTGCAACACAAAAGATACACTTTGCAACAAAAGTAACAACACTTATGCAAAAGTGCATGAAACTTTGGGAATGAGTAAAAACATGTCTACATGACTAGTATGACTCATCAATAACAAGGTTACCCCTTGAAACAAGCCAAAAATCCACTTTACATCATAAAAGACACTTCCCATGCCAAAATATGAAATTTACTATATAAAGATAAAAGTGCGAACGACATGTGAGATATGCGAATGGCATTGAAAATAAAAATTCAATATCCAAGATAACATGGAAATGACAATAATTAAGATGAAAGCAAGTGAATAAGACAATAAACAACATGAAAGTGACACTCGCAAAAGTGAAAGCACGCAAAATCGATATTTTGGAAAACTCACTGAAACAAAAGTAAAATCACAACCAAAAGCGAGAGACTATCAATATAAGCATGCACTAACTGTCGGCATGGGTTGATCATCACATAGGCATAGTCTTGATGGGTTGTGCTATGCTTGTACAAGCTTTCATAAAAGAATGCACTCATGAAATTGTTGCATATTGAGCATGTGCAAGCAGGTGACTTCGACAATTAATTATAATCCAAGAGGAAGCTCAAAGATTTAACAAGGCATCAACTGACCAAGAAGTGACTACAGAATAAATGATCAAATGATCCAAAGTAGGCTCCAAAATTCAATTGTAGGAAACATTTTGGAGGGTCTTTGTCGTAATGAAAACATAGACCTTCCATAGGTTTGAAACCTATGGTTTGTCTTAGCCTATAGCTGATCATAGAGGGTCAAAATTTCAGTTACAAAGTTCATAAATTTCAAAGAAATATGGTTCAAATGAAGTTCAATACTAGGTCCAAGTGAGGATCAAATTCTACCCCGAAATTTCCTTGAGCCAGTGTCTCCTTTGACATCAATAACATTTTTCCTTCCAACATCTAGGAGAATTTTTTTTCTTTGGGTCATCCATTATAAGTTACATTAACCATTCTTGTACCAAGTTCTTTCATTCAATGCTCAAATCCATATTAGTATGGATCATGAGTTGAATTGGATGATTGACTGATTTTAGATGTAGTCTTATTCCCATGCTTCTCATTGTGGTTATCCCTTACCCCTAGTATAGTGTTACCTTTATTGAGGTCCCTTTTTTCATTTGTCCAGGAGGGCTCAAAGATGTTATGCCCATGATAATGCATTTATAACACTTTCCACCTATCCCTTGTTCCACATCCCATCTTCAAGTTGATTGCTAACTATTAATTTGGTTCCATGATTTCCTCATTCTTGAGTAGGGACCTATACATTTTTCCTTATAGAGGTTGGTGCAGTAGAAAGAAAATAAAAATCATGAGCTATGAATATAAAATGAAAAAAATATTGGACGGGATATAAAACGATATTTGGAAAAAATTCTAAGTTGAGCTCTACCAACCTAATTAACCCTTAACTAGTTCTTGACTAATGCATGAGAAAATCCAAACGAAAGGAACTTTGACATCCAAACCTTGACGAGAAATAATTGACTTCATCTTTAAGATGGAAAGGATGCATAAATGAAACCTTGTGAAAAAATTTATGCAAGAAAATAAAAAAGGAACACAAGAGGGGTAGTAAAAATAGGCTGAGAAAAGAAGTAACTTGGGTCACATGAATTTTCCCTCTTCACATTATAACACTCAAGAATGATGGTGTTTCATAACTAGTACATTGATAATGGTGACTTCCATGAAGTAAACTCCCATCATACCACTATTCAATTGCACCTATTGATTCATGTGTCATCCTATTAATTGTTTCTCCATTTAGGGTTAGAAGCACCTAATAGGGCCTCTTAAAAAGCCTCTCATATCTAAGCATGGTAACTTGTTTACAACCCATCAACGAAAAAAGGAATTTGAAGAGGATGATTTTGTGAAGTACTATTGTGTCTTTTGCATTAGAGATGGCCCATTGTGATATTTTTATGGGTAATTTACCTATGATGATTATCTCACTTGATTTGAAGGTATGTTTCAAATATCTTCCCCTAGTTGAAACTTCCATACCTTGAGGGATTGATTGACTTCTCCAATTCTTTAGAAAGGATGTCCTTTTGTAATTGATGACAATTCAAGGCATTGTAGGTACGATGTTGACCACTTTAAGAAGAGCATTGACATTAGGATGGATCCATCATTGATGATGACCTCCATCTCTCTTTATAACCTAAAACTTTACCCATTGACTCTAGGATGTTACTGAGAAATATGTATCCTGAAGACCACAAGATCCCACCAAGTTGGTGTTGCATCTTCTTGATTAACATTGCCTTGTTCCTAGACCTAATTTATGATGATGATAATGACTTGAGATCCCTCTAGATGTGATGATACACCTTCCTTGATGATGACATCATGCCCTAGCCTTATGATGTGACCCTCACGAGGCCTAAAGTGATGATATGGGCTTGGTTGATGGTGATACCTTGATGACGGTTTTGTTTTATGATGCACATTTATTGATGAGGAGATGGCTTGGAGTAAGGAGCACTCTTTTGACTCACCTTTGGCACCTTTTTTATGGGGATCTTCACTATTGGAGGATGATGTCACACTTGGAGGACGTTTTTCTCACGTGTGGGTTGAAAGAAGGATATTTTTTGTAAGCAAATATATTCACATTATATTAAGAATATAAAATGCATAACTTACAGTCATGAGACCATGGGGGGTCTGAGCCCTTCACCCATCAGAATGATTTTCTCCTGAGAGGGGAAACTAGAGAGTGTCACACAAAAGTTCCTTTGCCCCTAAGAGGGGAAACTAGGGACAATAGCTTCAAAGACTAGATTGAAACTTATAGATATCATGAAAAGAGACAAAATATTTCTGAATATGGACTGTGTGGCTCCAAGCTATTGATTGAACACCCTTAATTCAAGAGACGAAGTGAAAATCTAGACCAAAATGGCAAAAAACATGTGAGACTTGAGAAATTAATTAGAACCTATTGAAGAGTCAACTTTCTGGAGATGAACCTGAGTCATGCTAGAAAACCTAGCTGTGATGTATGCTTCTTCTGGATTCTCCTTAATAATGTAGCACTTGAAGGGATTGGGGCAAGGAGGAGAGGCATTGAGAACTGCAGCTTGTGTTGTGACCAATGATAAAACTATTTATGGACCTCTATGGATAGGAGAGGTGTACTTAATAGGTTATATGAAAATGGGGGGAGAGGCAGAGCCCAAGGGCAGGGAATTGGAAGTCGAGGGAGTTGGGGAGGAGGGGGATGGAATATTGGGAGGGAAATCAATTTCAAGGTCATGGGAGAGACATCTTAGAGAGGTGGAGGTATATTTTTGGTAGGATGAGAGCTTAACTATCCAACATGTAGCACATGATTTGTCCTTCTCACACTCTAATCTAAATAGAAAGTGGCATCCAACCATGGTATTCATCCACCCATGGTATTTATCCACCAATGGAATTTACCCATGGTATTATAAGTGGAATCCACCAATGGTATTCATACACCCATGATATTTATCCACCCATGGAATTTACCTATGGTATTATAAGTGGCATCCACCCATGGTATTCATTCACCCATGATATTTACCCACCCATGGAATTTACCCATGGTATTATAACTAAAAGAGGTTATAAGTAACAAGTCGCATTTTGTAAAAGGACAGGTTTTCCACCATAATTTAGTTCTTACAATTATTCTCTATTTTAATAAAAAGTTTCTTGGTGGTTTTGTTGACTGTATGTTCCTATATTTTTCTAGCATTTCAATTTTTCAAATCTTGGGGGCCTCCCCCCAAGATCCAAATCAATGGTATCAAAGAAATTACAGCTCCATGGGAATGAGGGTTTGAAGCACAATGATGGATGAAACATAAAGAAACAATATTTAGAAAACTTCATGCAAGTGCCACAACCTCCATAGACAAATTCATAAGGTGCAAAATAGCTCAATTGAAAGGATTTTATTTTAACTCAAATGGGTTTTTTACATAATTTCATTTTGTTTCCCAATTTGAGAGATATGAGAAATTAAAGTTACACATGTCTAGACCATTATGCGACTGCACGTACCATGAGTGTCATTTTATCACTCCATAGGTTATTAAAGTTCAGTTGTCTCATATCAATGGAAATATCTCTTCAATACATCAAATAGGTCTTTGACAGAATTTTATTTCATCACATGTAGCAGAAGTTATCAGGAAAGTTGCAACAAGAAGTCTATTGCTAGAAAAAATAATGTGAAAGAAGCCTTTATAGCATTTCATTGGATATGAGAATATACCAGACAAGACACCATACTTTTACCAAACATATTGACAAGAATCACGGTTATGGGTCACCCACATACCCAAGATTATGGGTCAACCACACAAAATCCTTGTCATCGAAGTCCATTTGCTAGGTCGCACACTGTTAGTATCATAGTTGGTCACAAGCATTACGGGGTATCTATATCCCCATATATTCATTTGTCATGGTTATGGGTCATCCACAAACCCACACTTCATGAAATTCCATTTTCTAGGCCTCACAATGTTATTATCATAGTTGGTCACAAGCATTATAAGGTATCTCTATCCTCGGATTGTCGTTCATCACAGTTATGGGTTAACCACACAAAACCCTTCTTTTTAGTGGATCTTCATATTCAACAAAGCCTTCTCATGAGGGAACTTCACACAATGGGGACTACTGATTATTAAGGATGGAGGAATGATTCGAATGGAAAGTGGCATCCACCCATGGCATTTATCCACTTATGGAATTGACCCATGGTATTGTAAGTGGCACCCACCAATAGTATTCATCCACCCATGGAATTTACCTATGGTATTGTAAGTGGTATCCACCTATGGTATTCATTCTCCCATGGTATTTACCCACCCATGGAATTTACCCATGGTATTGTAGCTAAAAATGGCTATAAGTAACAAGTCACATTTTGTAAAAGGAAAGATTGTCCACCACAATGTAGCTTTTACAATTATTCTCTATTTTAATAAAAAGTTTCTTAGTGGTTTTGTTTATTGTGTGTTCTCATATTTTTATGGTATTTCAAAATTTCAGATCTTGGGGGCCTCCCCCCAAGATTTGGATCAGTCTCATCCTTTTCTGGAATTTCAATTTTTTAGAACTTGGGGGCTTCTCCCCAAGGTCTGGATCATGTTCCTTGAGCTAGCGGGATAGAAATTGCGAAGAGCCTAACGTGTGTTCCTGCCATGATTGGTTTCTTTCTCTTTGAGCTCGATAAATTAGCAATGGATATGAGATAGGATGGCATTTTAAAACAATGCTAATTCCACGTTGTCACCAAAGGTGGTTGGGGGATGACCTCTTCCCCTTCCTTGGCTAGCTTGATTCCCTCTACCCCTCTCACAGATCATGGCATAGCAACAATATGCAGGGGACAATGAGTAAGGCTCAGAGGAGACATAAAAAGTTGAAACGAGGTTGGTGAGTGGGATGTACTAGGCTTAGAGAAAAAAAGCAAGAGGGAAATGACACATATTTTCCATGGAGAAGAGCAATAAACACTGGGAGGAGGAAGGTGAAGCATTAGTCCAAGCGTGTAAGAGCGGACCTTGAGGAATTGAGTTGATGTATTTATGATCCATGGTGGGCAGCTGTGGTACGATGGGGGGGGGGGTGACACATGCCAAGTGAAGGGCATCAACATTCCTCAGTGGAGCATGTGGCATGCGATGATAGAGCATCCAGATCCGAGGGGTGGATGTCATTCTCAAGAAGATACAGGAACTAGGAGGACCAGGTTTCAAAGGTAGGGGATGAGGGCAGCCAATCCTGAAAGTTATGATGATCTTCAACCCCTTTGTTGGCAATGAAATTTGCAAGTGAGTTTGCTTTGCATTCAATGTGGGAGAAGAAAATGGAATCCTGATGAGAGATGAGGTGACCTAAACATTTTATGTGGTAATCTGGGTGCTAGTTGGTTATGCATTTGGATATTGGAGAGACACTGAGGATTCAGTTAGCTATTTGGATTATGACCTGAGAGTCCCCCTCCACGATTAGAGGAAAGAACTGGAAGCGCATAGCTATGTTGATTCCTTCAATTAGTGCTTCCAACTCCATAAAATTGTTTCTTTCATGACCTATGTATCCCCTATATATATTGATGATATCCCCAACGTGATCCCTAAATATTCCACCAATGGCAACATCAATTGGATTTCCCTTGGAAGCCCTGTTGAAGTTCAACTTGAAGTGATGGAGGGGTGGAGGGTGTCAGAAAGTGGGTGGAGGATCTTTCAATATGATTGAAGGAGATGCACAATTTAGATTGGGAAGCTTGAGGTTCCATTAGGCTAGAATATCTCGTTCAGATGGAGGATCTTGATAGTTGTAGGAAAACTAGTTGGAGAGGGCTATAGATTCCTCCAGATGCTTGTTGAAAAGAAACGATGTGTTGTCAAGGGAATTATAAGAGTTGTTGAAAATTCGTTGGTTGCACTCCTTCTATACTTTCGAGACAAGAAATATGGGGGAAATGGACCAGAGGAAATTGAGAATGGGGTTAATGAATGGGGCATTGGGCCAATGTTTGAATGATTTGAGGAAACAGTGCTCTAGTTTGCGCTAGAGGCTGTCAATGAAAGGGCATGATAAAAAGAGATGGTCCATACTTTCTTGTTGGTTTTGGAAGAGAGAGAGCACCAAGATAGGCCATGGAATCCCTTCTTGATCCAGGTGGATTTTTTTGGCCACATGTCTAATCCACTTATACCCCCACCACTATCTCTTTTAGTTTTTCAATTTCCTTAATTGTAGAACAATTTACTATTTTTCGCATTTTTCTGGTTTTGAACTTTCAAGCCGTTTTGAGGCCCTAAACGACGTTTTTTGGGAAAATCGGGCCCAACATCGATCTTTTACGGTTGTTGGCCACTCGAAAGTTGTGGTCCTTGGATAGATATTTATAACGAGGAGTTGTGCACATCAAACAAAGATTGTATTCCAAAGTTTCGACGCTAGGAAGTTGATATACCAATTTACCTAAATGAGGCCCATAGTTTCGGTGCTTCATCTCCTAGGGTTAGGTTTTTGGATGTTTAGCATTTTCCATTGTTTCTCAATAATAAATATGCCTTCAAGCCTCATTGTAACATAGTTCAAAGGCATCTAGCCACCACATCTCCTCTTAGAGAAAGCTATCATCGCCCAAGCTAGTCTTATTTCCATTATGTTTGTAAACATATTTTAGTATTTGATATTAATGAAATGAAGTGTTATTTTTGTTGCATCTCTGTATTTACGGTTATATCTATAATTTGTGCATTCCTGTTTAAGTTGGGATCAGTGGTATCAAAGGGGGTCTGCTCTTTCTTTGTTTTTCTTTGCATGTCCTCAATGAGGTCGAGATATAAGGAGTTAGGGCTTGAACTGGTTGAACCTTTGCAACACCAGCCTCGCAAATCTCGATGACCTCCCATGGCAGAAGAGAATAAACATGAGGGTGCAGGAAATTCTTTCAAAATATTGCTCAAAGAAGCCCTTGAGTGACAAAGGAACATGATGATGGACAACTTTGCTGATATCCTTTAATGGCTACCCAAGGGTGACGCATCTCCTTCTAATAGCTACTTTGGAAGCACCACACCCTTTAAGGTACAAGTTAACTTTGACATCCCCATATTTGAGAGTCAGATAGGTGCGGATGCCATAGATAAATGGTTAAATATTCTAGAAGGATTATTTTTTGTTCATGATTTTTCTAGCTGAGAAAAGATTACTTTTTCACTTCCTAAAGTTGCCCCACACGTCAAGGACTCGTGGGAAACCTACTGTGAGAATAAGGATGAAAGCACACCCTCACTATTTTTAGTCATGCCCACTTAGGATTCGTTCTAGGTAGCCATCAAGGAGCAATATTGTTTGGTCAATTCAATATCCTTGAATTGGCAATCATAAATTGTCAACTAGGGTGCGTAGACTGATGAATTATAGGTGCACAGTATGTGCTTAGAAGTTTTTTTAATGGGTCATTATGTATTTTTCAAAGTCTAGTCCTAGGATGGAGGTGATGTTTGTTAGTTGTATTAATGTTGTAATTCTTAAGGATCTTGATTAAATTTCCTACGAATTAATCACTATTCAATCAGTTTCTGGATGATGTGAGGGTGATTTTACTTATGTTAGGTTGTTAGGATTTGATTTTATATTTCTTTGTTGTAGCTCCTAATCCGTTAAGTGTAAAATAGAATCTTACTCTAACGGCTATGAAGGAATACTGTTGAAATCAATTGTTTTAGGAGAAGTCTTCTCGCTTGTTCAATTTCTGCTCAAACAATGTAATCCAAGCAACATTTCTGAATTAAACACACTTCAATTATGTTGGATAATAAGCGAAGGAAATAATTGTGCGGCACCATGTATAAAGAAAAGTAAACAAAAACCTAATATAGGTATAAAGAAAAGTAGAATTCTTATGCAGATAACAATTTGAAATCATTATACAACATGATAACACAAAACAGAGCAATTGAATAATTGAAGGAAATCAGATTGTATTTGATCAAAACCTGACACTGATTGTAGGGGCTCTCCACATAGAAATTCAGAGCTTTAAACCAGTACAATGCTTTCACACAGAAACCAAATTCATTCACACGAAAGCCACAAATTGTTTAGAAAACATTTCATTCGGCGTGCACCCAAATAACAGTGCGACCATTAAATTTATAGCATGTCTCTTGCATAACTGTATGAGAATCCTAAGCCTAATATCTCTTAACCCTATCTAATCTTATATCATGAAACTGTCATTTTTCTATTTCGAAAGAAAAATGATAAGGTTTCAGCTGATCTCGGCTCTATTCTGCGTTAATCTGGCGGTTGACTCAGGGTTTGACCACGATCTCCTGTGCCTCCTTTAGAAAATGGTTTCGAGTGGATAGGAAGGTATCCATGAGGGAGTCACCTTCTATCCATCCACACCTTTCGTTGCTGAACTGGAACTCTGGAACCTCGCGAACGATCAAGGTAGCTACAGAATCCTGTACTAGATGTGGAAACAGGTTGATTCGGTAGCTAATTACAACTCTAATTAAAACAATAGGGTATACAGTTGAATATGAACAAGAAAACATACTAATGCATACCCTCCTCAAAACCTTGGAGATATGGCTTTATGAAGTGGTAAATATATATGAAAAAGATAGGATTATTGGGAAAAAAGGATGTCATGGTAGGGCAGTCTTCAGACTCTACATTCCCCCAGACTGGAGATGTTGTATGTCCTCATACACTTCTTCCTTGTCTTCTTCTTATGTCTCTTGTTTGTTGTTTCCCCTTTTCATTGTTTTCTTCTTTCTGGCAGAGATTGGAATTCAAGGCTTCCTCATTAGGATTTTGTACTTTAAATTGATTATCTCTCTCTGCATAATTTTGTTCTCCTTCTTTAGCTTCTTGTTTTTCTTATACCACAGGCTTAGATGTAGGATTAGATTATCACTCTTGGCGATCTGTATTTCACTTTGTGTCTTCAGGTCTTGATTTTCATTTTTAAGATACCAATTTAGTGTTTCTAGTTCAAAGATCTCCTGCTTCAAGATGTTTGAGGCTGATTGTTCATTTAATTGGTTGATTCCTTCTCCAGGGCTCTCTATTGTCTCCTTTGTTGTTGTCACCTTCCTTTCCAGTGATTCTATGTAGTCATATATTTCTTGTTGTGCAGGGTCAATACTTGGACTATGTATAAAGCTTCCTAGAGGTGAGTTGTAAGGCTGTGGCGATGATCTTGGTGATCCTTTTGGAGAATCCCCAAGGATTCCAATTGGCTCATCCTCTATTGGCTCAATCTCCGTTGGGGTGTTTTCTGTTGGCTCCTCTTCATTCGGCTCATTTTCCTCCAAGTTGATGTATTCTATATTTTTTGGGGTTGTTTGTTGAGTCGTGCTCAACCTTGTGCTCCTTCTCAATCCTAGGGTTTTTATTTTCTGCACTTTCCTCCTCTTATTCTCTAATTTTCCTTTTAGAGAAGAGGTTTCAATTTGTGAGGGTTCTTCTTTTCCTAGGCTAGCTTTCTTTCTTCTAGGGTTTCCCCTCTTCATTCTCTGCAAAATCTTTCCTATGGGTAGCTCTTCTTCTATTATCTCTATCTGAGTTTGAGGTGCCTGTTACTTTGTCATTTCTATGGTTCTTTTTCTCCCCCTGAGGATCTTGCTGCTATTTGGTTTCTCTGGGGATTTTTCCTTGAATTGATTCCTTATCAAGAAACTTTCCCAGTAATCCCCTGTACTTCGGAGGTGAAATTCAACCAAAATTTTCACTAGACCATGATGGTACATGGTGTTTTATATGCATTGAACTTTCTTCTGAACATTTGTAGCCATTTTCCTGAGGCTATTCAAGAGAAAATATGGGAGGTTCATCTGATGATCCTCTAGGAAGTGCGTCATCATTCTAACATGGTAAAAGTACATTTGTCCAAACCTACCCACACAAGTGATAAACTTCTGAAGCACAAGAAATAAGTTTCTCCATTTATTTTTAAGAGCAGAGCTTGGAATACCTTTTTTGTAGATCGTTGTGTCCATGCTTGGATTCTTAAGGAAAACCCTCCAGTCTTTGCTCTCAATCCCTCTGTTTTTAAACCATTTTTCTCCATGCCTTGGCAAACTGGTGGCCTCAACAATCACAGTCTCCATCACTGTGAGATTGATGTCCCCAATTTCGGCCTCCATTCCATCGAAGGAACGTGCAAATGTCTTTGCTACCTCTTTGTGGAAACTGCTAAACTTCTCAATGAACTGCAGCCATTGTTTTATTTGCAAAAACTCCCTAGTTTGTCGATACCCCTCCAGGAATTGCTTCCCTGTTGACTTAGTTCGAATAATTACCCCCATGCTGAAGGATGCTTTGCCTTGAAAATTGGCTACCTTGATAGGAAAATGGGACTGGTTGGGTTTGCTGGCTGGTGGAAAGATGGTATGATTGTGAAATAATGAAGGAGTGTAGGAATAGGGAAGAATGGATGGGTTATGAAGAGGATTATGGAAATGGATTTGACCGTTAGGCGCATTCAAACTTATGATTTGATAATTAATTTGGCAGATTTGGCACAAGGTTGTGACATAACCTTTTAGAGTGGTGGCATATGATATTTCGTTAGATAGCCATTACCCTTAGGTTATAATGATTGCACTTTAGTACTCTATTTCCTTACTCATACATGCTATATATCTTTCCCTATTGTTAAATTAAAGCAACACGTACCTTTAATTTTCTGTTGTTAACCTCATTTGTTATCCTTTGATGATCTGCAGGTGCATCATTGTCAACTATCCTTTAATCCAGATCATCAAGCATTCTTGCAGACTTCAAAATTATTAGGCTGAATTTTTTTTTTGGTTGCGGAAACTTGTCCAAGCTACAAAAAGTTGGACGAGTTGCAGAAAGTTGTTGTTTCTGCAGCTTAAGAGAAAGAAAATTGTATTAGATGAGCTTTATTATATTTTTTGAAAAGAAAATTTGAAGTGCCAATAAATTGGTTTTCACTTTAAATTTTCTACATAAGCATGCCAACAACATGTTGATTTTCATGTTTATACAATTTTTTTTTTCATATTATTATATGTATATATATATATATGCATATATACACATATAATTTATTTATTATATTTTTGTTATATATATATATATATATATCTATATATATATATATATATATCTATATATATATAGAAAGAAACAAACTGAATGAAAATATCTAAGGTGGAAAAGAAGAAGAATTCTTCTTGACCATCTTTAGTTTTGAATTATCTTGAAATATTTTGACAAATTCCTCTCTTGTTAATGGTTTCTGGTAAAGCTTGAGTCGATGTCCATTTACTAATAGAGGAGTTATTTCTTCATCAATAGTCCTAATTCTAATTGCACCATTATCAAAGATATTCTCAACCTCATAAGGTCCAAGCCAATGGGTTTGGAATTTCCCTTGAAATTTTTTGAATTTTGAATCAAAGAGCAATGCCCAATCTCTCAGATGAAACTTCTTTACTTTAATATACTTATCATGCCATATTGACCTTTGTTGTTGTACTAAGCTAGTTCTCTGAAGGGCTTCTTGTCTGATCCCATCGAGCTCATTTAATTGTGTCATTCTTTGCTTCTGGGCTTCTCACAAGTTAAGATCTAACTGGACTACTATCTTATAGGTCTAGATATGGAACTCTATTGGAAGTAAGACTTGCTTCTCATAAACAAGTTCATAGGGAGTATGTCCTGTAGTATTCCTCCATGTAGTCCTATAGGCCCATAAGGCTTCTGGAAGTTTTTCCACCCAGTCTTTCTTGTGTAGATGTATAGTATTTGTAAAGATAGCTTCAATCACTTTATTGGTGGACTCAACTTGTCCATTGGCTTGTGGATGATATGGAATTGACTTCTAATGTTTTATCTTGTATTGGTCCACAAGCTTCTGCACTAGTCTGGATGTGAACTGTGTCCCTTGATCTGTTACAATTTCTCTTGGCACACCAAAACGAGTAAAAATATCCTCAAAAAGAAATGAAACTACAGTATTTTCAGTAGCAAAAGGAAGTTCTTTAGCTTCTACCCATTTAGTGACATAATCAGTACATACTAAAATATACTTCTTTTGCTTTGAAGGTGGGCTGATTGGTCCAACAAAATCCAGTGCCCATTTTTCAAATGGTTCAATAAGTACCTGTGGTTGCAATGGCATCTCATTTGAAAGAGTAGGTTTTCCCATTCTCTGACAACTGTCACATCTCTTAACATATTCTTTGGTGTCCTTAAAAATGGAAGGCCAATAATATCCTAGAAGCAGGATTTTGTAAGTGGTTCTCTTGTCAGAAAAATTTCCTCCACATGGCTCATCATGGCAAGCTTTTAGTATCTATGGTATTTCATCGTCCCGAACACATCTTTTGATGATGAGGTCTGGTCCTGTCTTATACAATTCTTCATTTATCCATGAGTAGGATGTGTTATTATGGAGTATTCTTCTTTTTTCTCTAGGAGTTAAATGAAATGGCATTTTTCGTGTGGCCAAATAGTTAGAAATATCTTCATAACAAGGTGATTTAGTAGATACTTCAAAAATATATTCATCAGGAAATTTATCTTCTACGGGTTGATCATTGTTTTCATTTTGCATTCTAGATAGAAAGTCAGCAATTGTGTTTTCTTTTCCTTTCCTATCTAGAATGGTTATGTTAAATTCTTGTAAAACTAGGAGCCATCTGGTTATTCTTCCATTAGTGACTGGTATATTCATTAAGTATCTAATGGTAGAATGGTCTGTGTGGACAAAAGCTTCATAGCCAGTTATATAATGTCTAAATTTATTAATGGCATGAACCATAGCTAAGAAGTCCTTCTCGGTTCTAGTATAATTTAACTCTATAGGGGTTAAATTTTTACTGGTATAATAAATAGCATAACGAGTGAGATATTTTTGTCCCAAAACAACTCCTAAGGTTGAATCTGAAGCATCTTTTGAGATATGGAAAGGTAATTTCCAGTTAGCTCCTTTTAAGATGGGTGCTTCAGAAATTTTCTTTTTCAATGTTTCAAAAGCAACATGACATTTGGAATCCCAAATGAATTCACAGTCTTTTGTAAGTAATTTAAAGAGTGGGGATGCAATCTTTGTGAATTTTTCTATAAACCTTCTATAATATCCAATAAAGCTGAGAAAATTTCTGACACCCTTTTGACAACTTGGCACTGATAACTTGGAAATGACTTCCACCTTCGATGAGTCTACCTTAATTCCATCCCTGGAAATATGGTGACCTAAAAAAATTCTTTCATTAAACATCATGAAATTTTTTTCATGGCTTAATGAGAGGTTTGTTTCTTGACATCTTATTAAAACTTTCTCCAGGTTCCCTAGTGCTTCATTGAAAGAATCCCCATAGACTGTGAAATCATCCATGTATACCTCCACACAATCATGGATAAGGTAAGAGAAAATACCAAGGACTGCCCTTTGGAATGTTGTAGGAGCATTACATAATCTAAAGGGAAGTACCTGGTAAGCATAAGTTCCCCATGGACAAGTGAATGTGGTTTTATCCTGATCTTCAGGGGCCACCTGAATCTGGTTGTATCCACTAAACCCATCCAGGAAGGAAAAATATATTTTTCCTACTAGAGTGTCTAAGACCTGATCTATGAAAGGTAGCGGAAAGTGGTATTTTAATGTTGCTTTATTCAATTCCCTGTAATCGATGCATACTCTCCATTTTCCATTTTTTTAGGGATGATTACCAGGGGTGAAACGCATTGACTATTAGATATTGGATAAATGAAATTTACGTTCAATAATTTCTGCAATTCTTCCTTAACAATTTCTTTTAGATTCGGGTTCATTCTTCGCTGAGGTTCTCTAACTAGTCTTGCATTTTGTTCAATGTAGATATTATATATGCAAGTTTTGGGATAAATCCCTTTCATTTCAATATATTCCCATGCAAAAGTAGAAGAATTTTTCTGTAAAATTTCTATCAATTGTTTCTTTCGAATGTCTTCCAAGTTTTCATTGATATTTAAGGTTTTTCTTGGAAAGATTTCTATCGAGGAATTCCTAATTTTTTCCATGGACAAGAATGATACTTGTTTAGAGGAGAGATATTCATTTCGACTGTGCTCATAATGTGAGGAAGATTCATTATTCTCTAACAGGTTTAGAAGTTTGTCTTCCTCTTTTACTTGTTCAGTTACAAAATTAGGTTGTATGTCTTCTCTGTCTTCTATCCATTCTTCAGTTTTTGTATCTATTGTTGTTCTTGTAGGGGGGTATAATGTAAATTTCTTTGTATAATTTCCATCTGAGATAAACATATCACCTGACCTACAGCTGATGAAAGCATCTTCTGTAGCCAACCAAGGTTTTCCTAGAATTAAGGGATGTCCCCCTAGATTGTTCTTGGGTGTTAATACCATGAAATCAATAGGATATTACCAAGAATCTAAGGATACACAAACATCCTCTTACACACGATCTGGTTTAATAATATATCTATTTGCTAATTGCAACAAAGTTGGTGTGTATTGAAGATTAGGAAGCCTAAGTGTGTCCATAACTTGTTTGCTCATTATGTTTATGGCTGCCCCTAGGTCAATCAGTGTGTTTGGTATTTCAGTTCCATTGATGTGAATTTTTACAATGGGGCTTCTTGGGTCTAGATATTTTTGGATTTTCGTCTTCCCCATCCTAATGTCTGCAATTTTTTTGACTAACTAAATTCTTTTTATATCTTTTCTTTTTCTTCCTGATCGTTGTGTACTTAATTCCTTAATTGTTTTTGCAAAAAATGGTATTTCTTTTATGGCTTGCAATAAAGAAATCTTAATACAAACATTTCTCAATGTCCATCATATTATAATCAGGCAAGATAATTTTTTTCTCTACTCCTTCATTGATTTTTAATCTTTCTCGGAAAGGTGGTTTAATTGATATTGAAGGTTGTTCTATGATAGGATCATTTATTGGAATTTCTTTTGTTTGTCTAGTTTCTTTTTGTGGAAGAGAGGTTTCTCCTTCTTCTGACTGATTCTTATGTTTTTGAAGATCTGATTTTATTTATTTATTTATTTATTTTATTTTTATTTTTATTTTTATTTTTATTTTTATTTTTTATTTTTATTTTTTATTATTTATTTATTTTTGAATGAATGACAACAGGAGGGTCTTTTGGTAATACTCTTCCAGAACTTAATTGGACATTGTTCAGGTCTAGCGGGGTTATTACATAAGTTTGAGGATTCTGACCCTCCATGTTGTCTACTGGTTTTTGTGGTACTTTATTATTAGGATTTGGAAGTGGTTGAGTGGGTAGTTGATTTGATTTTTGTGCAAATGGTAGGGAAAGTTGCGGGTTTTGACTCTGTACTAGGACTTGTGGCAATTGATTGGTTTGAGGAATTTGATTGGACGGGGTTAAGAATTGTGGTGGAATATAGGATGGCGAGTATCAGGATTTTTCCATCCTTGATTCCAAGGTTGTGATTGTGACAGAACCCAATGCTGCCAAGCTGGATTCCAATTACTTTGTGAAGATTGGGAAAATTGTTGTGGTCTAAATCCTTGTGGTTGATTTGGTTGGGGGTTTTGCCATGGTCTTTTAGCTAAAAAGTAGAGAGGGTCTATTGGTTCTGAGATTCCTTCGTCATTGAATACAGCCTTGGGACCTGGTAAGGATGGACATTCCTTTGTATCATGATTATCTACAAATATGACACAGGTTTCTATGACTTTTGAGTCTAGAGGACATTCTCTCAGAGCATGTTTATTTTGACATTTGGGTCTAGAGGACATTCTCTCAAAGCATGTTTCTTTCGACATTTGGGACAGAAGATAGATAATGCAACATTTTCATAATTTTGCTTGTTTTGTATTTTAAGGGTGTCTATTTGTTCACTTAAGCTCCCTAAAATATCTGTCTTAAAGGTATCAAGCAGATTCCCTATTTCTGCCCTACTAACTGTTCTAGCTGCAGACTTGTTTATTCTTTATAAGAGAGGGTCTCTAGGACTCTTTCCAACTCTTGCTTTTCCCCTTGAGATATGTACACACAAATCACAAATATCTGCAAATGGGAGTTGGGAGATATCTCCTTTTCCTGTTAGGTTAAGTAGATTGATCCATTCATCTTTAACGGCTCTGAGTAAAAGAGCTTTTAAGGTTTCTTCATCCAAATTATCCATTTTTTCTCTTTTAACATTATAAACAAATCTTTCTACCAAGTCTTCAAGATTCTCATCTTCTTTCTATGTCATTTTAAAGACTTCATCTTTAAAGTTACTAGGCATACAATAGTCTCTGTACTTGCCCAAGAAAGCCTCCTTCATTTGTGCCCATGTTGTTATGGAATGCACTCCTAGACTCATGAACCATTTTAATGCTGAGTCTTTTAATGTGGCAGGAAATAATTTCAACTTTTGAGCATCATGCAGATAGTCATATGATCTGCACAATACTTCAAATTCGAAGAGAAATGTCTCTGGATCTTCGTTTCTTTTCCCATGGAAATTAGGAAGAATCAAGGGTGATATATTTTTCATTGTGAGGGTTGTATCTTCATCAAGAATAGGGAATCCCAAAAGATCTTGATTCCCCCTGCCTCTACCCCCTCCTCTACCTCTACCTCTTCCTCTTCCTCTGCCTCCAATCCTATCCTCTTCACCATGGACATTATGTACTTCTCCTTCTTCTTCAGCCATGATAGATTCTTTGGAACTAAGATAGTGTTCTTCTAATATTTCTGGTTCCTCTATCAATGGTTGTTCAGAATAAGTTTCCAATCCCTCCTCTTCATGAGGAATTTCTAATTCTACTGCCACGATTTTTTCACCAGTGGAGGACAAAAAGATTACTCTTGTGGTTGGGGATGTAGGATTTTCTTCAATTACAGCTTCAGTAGAGGAGGTAGGTGAAGTTTTGTATTGAATTTATGATCTTGAGACTTCAGGAAGTCTTTATCGACCCCTAAATGGAATTTGGGTTTGAGTAGGTGGTGTTGAATCTCAAAATCATGGTGGAGTGAGTGGATTTGTGGGAATTAAAATTCTTCCTCATCTTGCAAATCTACCCCTAGAGTCTCTATTCCTACGCATGTCATGTTTTTAAAGTAATTGTGGTTTTGTTTGTTGCTTTTTTTATGGCTTCTAATTATACTTCCCCGACAATGGCACAAAAATGTTTGGTCAATTCAATGTCCTTGAATTGGCAATCATAAATTGTCAACCAGGGTGCGTAGACTGATGAAGTATAGGTGCACAATATGTGCTTAGAAGTTGTTTTAGTAGGTCGTTATGTATTTTTCAAAGTCTAGTCCTAGAATGGAGGTGATGTTTGTTAGTTGTATTAATGTTGTAATTCTTAAGGATGTTGATTAAATTTCCTAGGAATTAATCACTATTCAATTAGTTTGTGGATGATGTGAGGGTGATTTTACTTATGTTAGGTTGTTATGATTTGATTTTAAATTTCTTTGCTGCAACTCCTAATCCACTAAGTGTAAAATAGAATCTTACTCTAGCAGCTATGAAGGAATACTGTTGAACTCAATTTTTTTAGGAGAAGTGTTCTCGCTTGTTCAATTTCTGCTCAAACAATGTAATCCAAGCAACATTTCTGAATTAAACACACTTCAATTATGCTGGATAATAAGCAAAGGAAATAATTGTGCAGTACCAAGTATAAAGCAAAGTAAACAACAACCTAATCTAGGTATAAAGCAAAGTAGAATTCCTATGCAGATAACAATTTGAAATCATTATACAGCATGATCACACAAAATAGAGCAATTGAATAATTGAAGGAAATCAGATTGTATTTGATAAAAAAAATGACATTGATTGTAGGGGCCCTACACATAGCAGTTCAAAGCTTTAAACTAGTACAATTCTTGCACACAGAAACCAAATTCATTCACATGAAAGCCACAAATTGTTTAGAAAACATTTCATTCATCACGCACCCAAATAACATTGCGGCCATTAAATTTATAGCATGTCTCTAGCATAAATGTATGAGAATCCTAAGCCTAATATCTCTTAACCCTATCTAATCTTATATCTTGAAACCATCGTTTTTCTATTTCGAAAGAAAAACAATAAGGTTTTAGCTGATCTTGGCTCTATTCTGCGTTAATCAAGCAGTTGACTCGGGGTTTGGCTGCGATCACCTGTGCCTCCTTTAGAAAAACGTTTCTAGTGGATGGGAAGGTATACAGGAGGGAGTCACCTTCTATCCATTCACACCTCTCGTTGTTGAAATGGAACTCTGGAACCTCGCGAACAATGAAGGCTGCTACGAAATCATGGACTAGTTGCGAAAACAGGTTTATTTGGTAGCTAATTACAACTTTAATTAAAAAAATAGGGTATACAGCTAAATATGAAAAAGAAAACATACTAATGCATACCTTCATCAAAACCTTGGAGATATGGCTCTATTAAGTGGTAAATATATATGAAAAAGAGAGGATTATTGGGAAAAAAAGATGTCATGGTAGGGCAATCTTCAGACTCTACAAGTACTACCCTGTCGAGAGTTATGAGAATAAATATATAAAGTGGAACACATTGCGGAAGGGAAGGGACCAAGACATGTCAGAGTTTACGAATGTTTTTCATACCCTTCGCATGAATTTGGGTATCAAGGATTCTGAGAAACATTTAGTACTCAAGTATCGCGGTTGCCTACATAGGTAAATCCAGGATCAGATGGAGTTCCTGGACATCTCCTCACTTGGACATACCAATACGCTGTCATATTGAGCAGAAGTTTAAACATAAAAAGAAAGACTTTGGATCTTTGAATCCGAAGCAAGGGTAAGGCACCCCCAAACCGCAAAGCAAATATCAAAGCCAAGGCGGGGCGACCTAGGATAACCCGCCGAAGCCAAAAGAAAATAACACCACCATGAAGACAAAGAAGGACATGGGAAAGTGGTGTGAGTTCCATAAGATATCTATTCACAACACAAGTCAGTGTTGGGCCAAATAGTCCCTAGTGGCCAAGATGAAGGAATCTGAGTCAGATGCATGTTCTGACTCTGAGTCAAAACCCAACAAGGGGAATGACAAATGGAATCATATCATTGACATGGAGCCCAGTGCCATTGTGGCCACCACCAAGATCTAGAAGATTGAGCCTGAAGATCCAGAGGAGGGGCAACACCTATTACACTCACAGATGTGGGTGAAGGGTTCTCCGCTGCAGTTCATTGTCGGCAACAGGAACCAAAATAACCTCATTTCAGTAGAGGTCGTGAAGTGGCTAGGACTACTAACTACAACACATCCATAGTCGTACACCATCGAGTGGCTTCACCAAGGATTAGATCTCCACGTCATCTAGCAATGTCGCCTTCCCTACAACATCAAGCCCTTCACAGATGAGGTATTGTGTGATGTTTATCCTCTTGAGGTTTGCGATGTATTATTAGGAAAACCATACTTGTGGAAGAAACATTTTGTATATAAGTCTAGACCCTACTATGTTATTTCTTTGGGTAGTAAGTTATACAGGATACCACAGGTAGCCCCACCTACCACCATATCTTTGATCTCTACTAAGAAATGCAGTAAGATCATCTCCCAGGATGGTGTTGTAGTGGAAAATCCCTCTTGCGGATGAGAGCAATCTCCCTAGATCATTGACGGAAACTAGAAACAAGCAAGACAATTGAACTAACTCTTTCCCTAAGTTGGACTTGTTTGAATTATAAGAATTAAAGCTAATGGATGAGCCTTGTACCTATTTCACGAAATTCTCTATGAAGATCCCTTGTTGTGACTTGATGTAGCTCCTAAATGCTTGATAAGTTCTACAACCATAAACCATAAAAGGATCAAAAGCATATGCGATATAATAATCCAAACAAAACATAACATAATGATCAAGGAGATTAGGAATTCAATTTGCCTTAATAAACATGTTAAACAATTATAAACCATTCAACATTAAAATAAGACAAATCAATGGTGAAAGTGTTCATTTGTATTAATCAAAGATAAACATGAGCCTTACAGCCTTCTCCTTGATGTCGTGAAGTTCCTCCCAAATGCCTCCAATCTTCTCCTTAGATGACAAGCTTTCCAATCTCAAACTAGCAGCATAAGTTTATCTTCTCTGAGTTCTAACTTCTTCAAACCCTCTACCCTCTAGTCATTTTATGGGCCAAGAGGAATAATTTTCAGAGCCAAAAGAGGAGGGTGAGATCCCCTAATTGGGGGATTAGGTTTCCTTGAGGAAAGGGATTAAGATGCATCATTTGAGGGTTATAGTTTGAATAGTCATCACATGGAAGCTTTTAGGTGGGAAATATTTGACCAACTATGTTTCTAGAATGTACTTTTTATTTTTACTTTCTTGAATTCACCTGTGCAGGTTTATAGTGGCAGACAGAGCACAAATCTACGTTGTTCTCAAAGTTAATACTAGCGAATGCACGGGAAAATTTGGAAAATCAGCACATGTGAAACTTGACAAGGTGTGACAGCTATTATCCCCAAATTTCTCATCTCCTTCAAGATATTTTTGGTTGTTTGACTTCTAAGGGAGTTCAATCAAACATGTTCACAGATTGTAAAAAGACCCATAAACTAATCAAGTGTCATGGCGACAAATTGAAGTGTAAAAGTTTTCCCTCTAAAGTGCGAAGTTTGCAAAATAAGTTTAAAACATTGAATCTCTTTATCATTCCAAGGATCATATCAGAGACAATGGTTGGAAACCTGTAGGGAAAATTCAAGTATTATAATGCAAATGTATATCGATAATCATCACTGAGGTAGGCATTTCCATACTCAGAGTAAAGTGAACTCAATGAACAAGCATGAAAAAACCAAAACCATATATATAGTAGACACAATATGGACGCATCCATTTGTCATAAATGGGTCTACACAATCATGAATATAAAATCTCATCACAACCTGGATTGATGGAAGTAGATCCAGGGTCTTGATCTCCATCTCTTGATCCATAGTACGAATCTAACCATGCGAGCGAATTTTTTGAAGTTGAGCATGGCATAAACCACTTGATTACTAGTCAATGATGTGAACCGTTAACAAGTACGAGAGAAACCACCAATAATGACAATGGTTCTCAAGGTACTTTCAGTACAATCTATGAAGTGCGAATAAGTGATCTAAATTCAAACACTCATAGAATCATTCGATCGAAGGCCAATGATGACAACATGTCATCGAAGGTGAGAAACCTTCCATTAAGGCATGCATGCCTTAAGGTACTATGAGCTGAAGTTGATAGTAAGTGACCCGTCGTAGGAAAGCCTACAACACAAAACAAAATGTCAAGTTTTCAAAATAGTTTGCAAGGATTGACTCAAGGATGGTCGACACAATTGAAAGCTAAAATTTGAAAAGGAACTTGAACTGAGGTTGAAATTATCTTGAACGCATAATGACACGACAATTGACTTGCCAACATTTGACTTAACGATAATACCCAAAACCACGAAGACTTTCAATGAGGCTCAATTAATTGTAAGACAAATGGATTTCTCAACCTGGACATTGTGGAGCGATAAAAAGGTGTCTTGTGAACTCCTAATTACTTCACATTAATTATCAACCCAGGGACGACTTTTTATTTCAAGAGTGTACTCTGTCTGAGGCGGCTATTTACTTAAGAGTAATGTTTCACAGTATAGTGCTTAAAACCCAAAAGTAAATGAATGCTTGAAACAAAATCTAATTGGAACAGCAAGAAACTGAAATGTTCTAAACTAAATCATTCATTCAAATAACCATCAATCGAGGATACAGTTGTAATAACTCATTCCTCTAGAAATTGATGAAGGAAAAGGAATTAGAGTATGGATCATGGATCTGGGAGCATAATAGCGTCTGTTGTGTCTCACGACAGCCTTGATCCTCCTCCCACACTAAAACAGTAAATGCAAGTAAATGGAATGGAAATTAGAGCATGGACCAAAGATCTGGGAGCTAAGCAACGGCTTGCTGACTCACTACAGCTTTAGACCTTCTCTCACACCAAAGCAATAAAGGCAAGTAAATAAATCAACAGAAAGTAAAACGGAATGGCGAAATGGAAATGGGACAGCAATAAATGATACAGCAGTAAAATGGAACAGCAATAATCAAATGGAACAACAGCAATCAAATGGAACAACAATCCTTAATGAATTACGAAACAACAACTATCACCCGTATGTACATGATTTACATTAATATAGCAATCTGAGAGTATTGAATGATGCAGCTATGTTTCTAAACAGAATGATGCTACTCTCGAATCCCACAAATATTCATACCAGCACTCTGTTACAGAAATGGCTGAATAATGATACAATTCGACCCCGTGTGAATTCATTTATATAGTGCGGAGTTCTTACATGGAGAAATTGTTCATTCATTGATCATAACAGAATCACAGAGTATCATATAAAGAATGTATCAGATTGCTACATAATAGAAATAAACAAACCACACACAATTTACCGTATAATAATACAACGGCAAGTGTCCGTTGGAGCCGGGCCCGTAGCTTCCAATGGCACCGCCGTAACTTACTTCAGATGCAGGGACGAATTGAACACCAAATCCTTTATATTGATTGCATTAACAAAAGTATACAAAATCAGATCTCAACAAGACTCAGCGATCAAAGTTATTCTGAAACTTATAATTACAACAACAGTCGTCCCCTCGCCCTCTGATCTTTGGTTTCATTAAATAGAGAAAGATCAGAGCATAGATAATTACAATCATGATTTCTCTTACAAATTTAGGTTGATTCTAACCCATTGATCAACAAGAACAAGGCGGATTTGGGTTTGCAGCTAAGATTTGGAGGGCGGCCGCAACTGCAAATCTCAGAAAATCGTGCTCAAAGAACCCTGCGTTTCTCCCTGTACAAGCCGAATTTGGGCAAACTGTTTTTCATGAAGATAATTGGGCCCGTTCTGGACAAAACCCATGTTCCGGATTTTCCAAATTCGTCTTCATTTTCTCAGAATCTTAACCGTAAAATTGTCACTCCTTAAACCAACGAATTTCTGAGTTGGCTGATTTAAAAATCAAATCTTCAATCTGGAAGTTACTTTGGAGGCTAAAAATGGTAAATAAGGTTACAACCAACCTATTAGAACTATCATTGGTAAAATAATGCATAATAATCAATTTATTAGAAATAAAGGAGAATAAATAATATTTATTCATGAGAGCATAAATAATTAATAAAATGGATTTAAATGATAAATTATAATAAATGGCATGATGAAGAATGGTAGAAATGGGTGAAATAAACGTTCACAAGTGACAATAATAATGGTATATTATCGACTCTACACACCCCCACACTCAATATGTTGCATGTCCTCATGCAACGAAAACTGAATATATTGCATGTCCTCATGCAACCCAAAGACAAAAACCATGTGTTAACCAAGCAATAAAAAATTATGTTCATCTCAGCTCATGAAATGGATAGAACAAATGAATTCTTCCTTAATTAATGAATATTCACTTTTGGTAATCTTGATGAAGGCATAACAATTTTTACATTGACATTCAATTATATGTATATATGAAGTTGCAACAAAATATGATATATGTAACAGCAAACTTCATGAACCATTTTCCAGCTTTTGTTGAAATTTGGCAAGTAAATTTATAATATATGAATGCCTTTATGATCCAAAAATCAGATTGTTTTGATGCACGGATCATGAGATATAAACAAAATGGCTGTAGGTGAGAGTGCATGATTTCCGAAATTTTATGAACCACTACTTCTTGAAATTGTGTGGATTTGTATTAATGATAGGTATGTGCTTTCCAAAAATTACAAGAATTGGGTTCATAGTTTTAAAAATATGTGGAAATCAAAAAATGAAATTGTATGCCTTAAATAAGGAAGAAAGTAGAAAATATCCATCATGCATAGCAATTCCTCCCCCTCTCTGAAAAATTAGCATGTCCTCATGCGATGCTAGAAAACAAAGAGAGGTGGTTACTACCAGCTGTTGAATTCTATGCTTGGTGTAAAACAACATGGAATAAGGGAGGTGGTGAGAGTGAATAAGAATAGCAATGGAGGATAAAGAATATGAATGGCGTGGTGATAAGAAAAAAATGAAGGAACACTCCCCCATACTCGGAAATGATATGCTGCTGAAAAAGGGAAAGTGGTAAAGATGTGGAATGAAAGATGACAAATAATGCTCAAAATAGATTTTGATGAAATTCTCCTAAATTCATAATAAATTAGAAAACTATGCGATTTTACCTCAAGTTTTACCTCCAAAAAAAAAAATGTGGAATGACATATATGCACTGGCAGTTGTTGAAGCTGATGTAGATAGAGTTGGTGCTAAAAGTGATGCAAAAGGTGGAATCCAGGAAAGCACATCATGTCTGAAGAATTGTTCACGTTCACGAGCCTCTACTGTGAAGTGCAATAGTGTGGTCATGCTACGAATAGAATTTCCCCTGCATACTTGTTGTTCTCCTGTAAACAAAGCACTATTTTGCATACAATGTGCATGAATACATAGTGTTAGCGTTGAATAGCAACAGACAAGATGCATGCAAAATTTCAATTAGAAAAACTTATGTATACATGCAATACTAATATGTTGTCAAATCAACAAGGTATGGCAAAGTGGAGTAATCATATCGCATGCAATCCCATAATGCATACATTCCCCCCTCCAATTGGAAAATGGGTTCCATAACCATAAAGCATATGAAAGGGGTGGTGCTGACGGCAAGGCAATGGAATGAACAATATATCAGTAAGGGAGGCAGAGTACACTTATCAATGATAGGACGGTGAAAGTTATGGTTATATTGAAAGAAAAGTGTGTAAAGATAGTTATGAATAAGAGATAGGACGCTTTGGATTGATGATAGTTTATACAAAACGAAAAAGGACAACAATATGCTAAAAAGATGCTTTGCTGACGGTATTCTAGCTGAAAATGATGTGATTGATCATAAAACAATTTCTCATGCATAAAGGTTCAAACAGGGAAAAAGTTAAGAAAATAACTTCTCTGATAAAAAGAAAATAAGAAAAGGGTATTATAATAATAATTGACGAAAAGATATAACTTCAATACCATAAGTAGAGCCGCTGCTGCCAGCAGGAATCCATAGCCTCGGCAGGGTTGCTTTTTAACCCATATGAGCCAGAATCCTCAATTTATAACTGGAGAGTTTTAGTGTTGTTCTACAGAAGAGATCAATGTGCTGGCGTAGTAACCAGGTAACCACGCTGCCATTCACTAGGAGGTAGCAAAAGTTATCAGGCCGGCTCGTGATGAGACCTCCTGTTCCAAGGATAATTTGGCTATCCAATGGATCATAACCCTGGTGTGGTGGCCATAATGGGAATGTCACTTTGTTACAGCCTTATGAACATGGTAGGCTGGCTCGTAATGAGACCCCCTATCCTCCATCTGCGAACAAAATTTTGTTATTATTACACATTTTTATGATAAAAAGAGGGAGGCTCAGTACTCCTTAAGAGAAGGGATGGCGGAAGAAGTTGAAGATGTCAATAGAAAAAAAATATACCCATAATCTCATTTATTACAGACAAAGAAGATTATAACCAGGGATGATGGAACCAGCATGGTATTAAGATGATCAATCAATATCATGTTCAACAGAAAACAATGCAGTAAAGTAGTATATAAATAATTGTGTCTCTTTTGAAAAAAAATCTGTCATCAAGGAGCTGTCCTGTTAAAGATCATAACGTAAATGATAATACTTGCTTCAAAAGAATCCATAATTCTTGTCCTCATAAAAATAGTGTACTTCATGCCATGAAAGAGAATCAGGAGAATGTGGTTGAGCTGACTATGAATAATCCCACAAGAGAAAGGAAAGGGTTGCCCTCAAAAATATTCCCAAAGTGTTGCTCTTTTGAATGAACAGCAAAAACACTCACAAAGCGGTGTTTCGTGTAAGGAACATCAAAGAAAATGCACACCAAAAAAACAAAAATACATACAAAAAACGTGAAAATGCAAATGTCGTTCGAAAAATCACAAATGTTGTTTCTTCTGAGAAAGGAACAACAGAGACACTCAAATGTTGTTCCTTTTCGCAAAGGATGAACAAAAACACACAAGTGCTTTTCCTTTTCGCAAAGGAACAACAAAAACATGCACGTGCTGTTCCTTTTCGCAAAGGAACAACAAAAAACACGCAAGTGCTGTTCCTTTTTGAAAAGGAACAACAAAATCACACAAATGCTGTTCTATTTCGAAAAGGAACAACAAAAACACACAAATGCTGTTCCATTTCGAAAAGGAACAGAAAAAACACACAAATGTTGTTCCATTTCGAAAAGGAACAGCAAAAACACACAAATGCTGTTCCATTTCGAAAAGGAACAGCAAAAACACACAAATGCTGTTCCATTTCGAAAAGGAATGGCAAAAACACACAAATGTTGTTCCATTTCGAAAAGGAACAGCAAAAACACACAAATGCTGTTCCATTTCGAAAAGGAACAACAAAAACACACAAATGTTGTTCCATTTCGAAATGGAACAGCAACAACACACAAATGCTGTTCCATTTCGAAAAGGAAAAGCAAAAACACACAAATGTTGTTCCATTTCGAAAAGGAACAGCAAAAACACACAAGTGCTGTTCCTTTTTCGCAAAGGAACAGCAAAAACATGCAAGTGTTGTTCCTTTTGAAAAGGAACAGCAAAATCACACAAATGCTGTTCCATTTCGAAAAGGAACAGCAAAAACACACGAATGCTGTTCCATTTCGAAATGGAACAACAAAAACACAAAAGTGTTGTTCCTTTTTCGCAAAGGAACAGCAAAAACACGCAAGTGTTGTTCCTTTGGAAAAGGAACAACAAAAACACACAAATGCTGTTCCATTTCGAAAAGGAACAGCAAAAACACACAAATGTTGTTCCATTTCGAAAAGGAATAGCAAAAACACACAAATGATGTTCCATTTCGAAAAGGAACGGCAAAAACACACAAATGTTGTTCCATTTCGAAAAGGAACGGCAAAAACACACAAATGCTGTTCCATTTCGAAAAGGAACAGCAAAAACACACAAGTGTTGTTCCTTTTTCGCAAAGGAACAGCAAAAACACGCAAGTGCTGTTCCTTTTGAAAAGGAACAGCAAAATCACACAAATGCTGTTCCATTTCGAAAAGGAACAACAAAAATAGCAAAAACACGCAAAGAATGAATTAGCTGTTCACTGCATTGATGCTGAGGATGAGTTGCACTTTGAATGAAGCAACACCTGAAACACAAAATATAAAAGAAATTAGAAAAAAACAACATTTTATTTAAAAACAATATGTAAAATAAATTGAGTTGCAACAGCTATGATGTTATGTCAAAAAAATGATCTATTCGAAAAATGTTTTGGCAGCAAAGACATGACATGAATCTTCAAATGGAAATCAATTCTTCATTTGTTCTATTATGAATCCGTTGGGTAATGATTTGGATAAAATTCCTTTGTTTTATAAAAATTTCTTTGAAAAATCACTCGTCCATAAATTGACCTTCTTTATTTTCCCAGGACCTGCAAAAAACGAGTGTCTACCTGCAATAAAACATTCAATCATGGAGAAAGAGAGGTGATCGGGCTCCCCTAATCCAAGAATTATGCAAAAAACAACAAGTAGTTACTCTGTTATAACAAATCCATAGAGAAAATAACAAAGTAAAATTTATTTGTTACCTGCGGGAGAGCAGTGGTCGACCATACTAACCAGCAGTGTTTTAATCACAACTTCTTTGTTTTTCGTCCAAATTGAGTGATTCCAAAGCCAAATGAGAGCTAAATCAAAGGTTTATCTCCAGTAGAAACAGGTTTTAAAAATTCAATCATATGATATGTCAAATTTGTTTAGAACAACCTGCATAATAGAGTCATTTTCGATTACCCGGCTTAGACCAACAGTTGATATTTCAAGCATAACTTTTTCGTTTGATGTCGGATTCAAATGATTCAAATTGAAAATGAAAATAGATTTATTTATTGATCTCCAATAGAAACAGTTTTTGAAGACAAGAAGAATTGATAGGTCAAATACTTTAAGGAACAGCTGGAAAGACATAGTTTTAAGAGTGCTGATTTACGATAGGCAGTCAGTATTTTGATCATAACTTCCCCATACGATATCGAAAATGAGTGATTCCAATTTCATTGTAAACTAGATTCATAGGGGAATCTACCATAGAAACAGGTTTTAAAAATTCATTCATTTAGGCCTCCAAAAACGGATTGTCCCAACTCTGTTCCTGAGCCGCCCGCTAGACATCCGGTCAATGTTTTGGCTCTAACTTTTTCGTTTCAAATCCAAATTGAGTGATTCAAATTGGATTGGAAAGTAGACATCAAGGGCGACTTAGGATAGAAACAGGTTTTAAAAATATGGTCATTTAGGCCTCCAAAAACTGACTGTCCCAACTCTGTTCCTGAGCTGCCCGCTAGACACCCTGTCAATGTTTTGGTTCTAACTTTTTCATTTCAAATCCAAATTGAGTGATTCAAATTGGGTTAGAAAGTAGACATCAAGGGCTACCTAGGGTAGAAACATGTTTTAAAAATATTCACTTTTGGTCCCTCAAAACATGACTGTCCCGACTGTTTTTCCAGAAAGTTCATCAAGCCCGCAAGCCAAAAAAATGAAATTCAAGCATTTTTTTTTTAATTGGTGATAGAAATGAAAATGAGTGTTTGTAGAACTTATTATTTCAATTATGATTCATCCACATACACAAATTATAAAAAAAAAAAAATATCACCGATGTTGATTTGCATAGCATGTTGCAACAAAAACCCTAGTTTTTTACAAAAAATAAAAAAAATGTGCTTGTTTTATTTCGTTATTTATTTTATTTTCTCCACTATCCTACTCTTCTTTGAGAATTGATTATGTTTATGTATAAGAGTATTTCCAGTGGAACCATGTTAGAAATAAGGCCTCTAGTATGCACATACCCAAATTTGAAAAATACATGTTGATAAAAATTAGGGTATGAGAAGCCAACTTCCCTTGAAAAGATGGAGTCAAAAATTGTTGAAGTGTGGAGCAATGTTAAAAACAAGTGATGGAGTGAAACCAACCTTCAATGTATGCGTTACTTTGTTGATTTCTCATATCCATCAAATCATGAAGTCCTTGGTCTTTTAAAATAATTTGTTGATGCATCCTACAAGAAACCTCATTTTCTTCCATAGCTTCTACAATTTTTGCATTTGAAACATTCTGAATCTCATTGTAGGTTTTCTCTAATAACACATGTGAGATAGAATGGGTGGGAAGGGTGGGTAAATTTGCCAGCTCAATATTGTAAGCATGTTGTACTGGTTTATTGTGGTGAGGGTGTGGAATTAGTTGAGCAGGAAAATGTGTAAAGAATGGAGCATTTTGATGATGTGGCTGATTGGGTTGTGTGAATGATTTTGATGGGCAAGCAAGGTGTTGTGAAAGAGCTGGTGGAGAATATGGAGAATGTTCTTGTGCTACAAGATGAGGGAGAGTAGTCATGCCATCATAAGATGAACCATGCCCAACTTGTAAACAAGATAGGTGGTTATATTGAAATTGACATGGCTGCCCTAACACAACAACATTCCATAATGGATTATGCAAGTAAGAAAGTGGAGAAGAAGTGTTTTGAACCATACCTGTAGGCCATGATTTCCATGGTTTTGACCTTGTTGCAGCTTCCTTACCTCTTTGATATGCCACTTCCATCATAGATAAGGAAGAGTGAGTATCTATGAGATGCTCCTTTCGGTCATGAGAACAAAACACTTCATCAAATTCTTCATTTTTATGAACCTGCAAAACATCCAATTTTTCATTTAGAGAGCTAATAAAATCAACTTTAAAATTTTCAAATAACACATTGATTTCAGCTCTTATGTCTCCTGTTCTTGTAGCAGATTTGGAAAACAAAGAAAAAACATCTCTAGGATTCTTACCAGCCTTGGAGATTCCTCTTGAATACCTTATGCACAACTCACAAACATCATCATATGATAACTGAAAAACATCACGTTTTCCTATCAGATTTAAAAGTTCTAAAAATTCATCTTTGATTCCTTTAAGAATGAGTGTTTTTAAGGTCTCTTTCTCCAAATGCTTATATTTTGATTTTTGAAGGTTGTATTGAAATCGATCTACATAATCCTCCAAACTTTCATCTTCCCCTTGTATCATATCGAAAATATCTTCATTGGCTTTGCAATAGTCTTGGTACTTCTTCAAGAATATGTTCTTCATGTCCTCCCATGATTGGATGCAATTCCCACCTAGGCTCATGAACCATCGGAGAGCTGCTCCTTTTAGAGTAAGAGGAAACACTTTCAATCTTTGATCATTAGTATAATAATCATATCCTCTACAAAGTATTTCAAACTCAAACAAAAATGTATGTGGATCTTCATTTGCTAAACCATGAAAATTTGGTAAAGATGGGGGAATTATGTGCATTTGTGTCACTCCTCCTAGATCTTTGATAGGAAATTCAAAAGTAGAAATGTGAGCCATTTCTTACCATAGTTTAAGATGTTCTTCATGTGTTTCTTCGAGGCTCCTTCTTCAAATGTTCCTGTCAATCGGTTAGTGGAATGGGTGGTGCTTACATCACCACTTAAGTGAAATCATGTGATTCATTTTTTTTTAAAATTCTATTTTTCCTAATAATTCACACAAAAATTCAAACATCTATTTCTATTCTAGGTTCTTTAACAGTCCTGCTGGAAAGCGGACGGGGGAGCAGGGCTTTTACATGCTCCGTACGCAGGTTCTTACCTTCCGTTTTTAAGATCCAACTCTTCCCTAGCAGGCACTCATCGGATTCACATTACTCTTTAGAAATGGCTACACTCTCCCCGGCAACGACGCCAAAATGTGGAGCGATAAAAAGGTGTCTTGTGAACTCCTAATTACCTCACATTAATTATCAACCCAGAGACGACTTTTTATTTCAAGAGTGTACTCTGTCTGAGGCGGCTATTTACTTAAGAGTAATGTTTCGCAGTATAGTGCTTAAAACCCAAAAGTAAATGAATGCTTGAAACAAAATCTAATTGGAACAGCAAGAAACTGAAATGTTCTAAACTAAATCATTCATTCAAATAACCATCAATCAAGGATACAGTTGCAATAACTCATTCCTCTAGAAATTGATGAAGGAAAAGGAATTAGAGTATGGATCATGGATCTGGGAGCATAATAGCGTCTGCTGTGTCTCACGACAGCCTTGATCCTCCTCCCACACTAAAACAGTAAATGCAAGTAAATGGAATGGAAATTAGAGCATGGACCAAAGATCTGGGAGCTAAGCAGCGGCTTGCTGACTCACTACAACTTTAGACCTTCTCTCACACCAAAGCAATAAAGGCAAGTAAATAAATCAGCAGAAAGTAAAACGGAATGGCGAAATGGAAATGGGACAGCAATAAATGATACAGCAGTAAAATGGAACAGCAATAATCAAATGGAACAACAGCAATCAAATGGAACAACAATCCTTAATGAATTACGAAACAACAACTATCACCCGTATGTACATGATTTACATTAATATAGCAATCTGAGAGTATTGAATGATGCAGCTATGTTTCTAAACAGAATGATGCTACTCTCGAATCCCACAAATATTCATACCAGCACTCTCTTACAGAAATGGCTGAATAATGATACAATTCGACCCCGTGTGAATTCATTTATATAGTGCAGAGTTCTTACATGGAGAAATCGTTCATTCATTGATCATAACAGAATCACAGCGTATCATATAAAGAATGTATCAGATTGCTACATAATAGAAATAAACAAACCACACACAATTTACCGTATAATAATACAACGGCAAGTGTCCGTTGGAGCCGGGCCCGTAGCTTCCAATGGCACCGCCGTAACTTACTTCATATGCAGGGACGAATTGAACACCAAATCCTTTATATTGATTGCATTAACAAAAGTATACAAAATCAGATCTCAACAAGACTCAGCGATCAAAGTTATTCTGAAACTTATAATTACAACAACAGTCGTCCCCTCGCCCTCTGATCTTTGGTTTCATTAAATAGAGAAAGATCAGAGCATAGATAATTACAATCATGATTTCTCTTACAAATTTAGGTTGATTCTAACCCATTGATCAACAAGAACAAGGCGGATTTGGGTTTGCAGCTAAGATTTGGAGGGCGGCCGCAACTGCAAATCTCAGAAAATCGTGCTCAAAGAACCCTGCGTTTCTCCCTGTACAAGCCGAATTTTGGCAAACTGTTCTTGGTGAAGATAATTGGGCCCGTTCTGGACAAAACCCATGTTCCGGATTTTCCAAATTCGTCTTCATTTGCTCAGAATCTTAACCGCAAAACTGTCACTCCTTAAACCAGCGAATTTCTGAGTTACTGATTTAAAAATCAAATCTTCAATCTGGAAGTTACTTTGGAGGCTAAAAATGGTAAATAAGGTTACAACCAACCTATTAGAACTATCATTGGTAAAATAATGCATAATAATCAATTTATTAGAAATAAAGGAGAATAAATAATATTTATTCATGAGAGCATAAATAATTAATAAAATGGATTTAAATGATAAATTATAATAAATGGCATGATGAAGAATGGTAGAAATTGGTGAAATAAACGTTCACAAGTGACAATAATAATGGTATATTATCGACTCTACAGACATGAATGTGACAGAGTGTCGTGTTCAAGAGAGACATGCTACCTTTAGAAATGAAATGTAAAATGGACACCTTTTCCCAATTTTCCCCCACCATTAATGGAAAGTACCTCTTAATTTTGTACAAGCTTGAAGAGGATAACATATTCTTGGACTATAAGCTCATCCTTCATATGAGTCCATTGAAGTATTTTTAACAAACCCTAAGAAGGAATGGTTTGGTCCCATTATGCTTAATGATTCCTATACTATTTAGTTTTTACGAGTCCAGTAAAGGAGTAACTCAATGTCGTTTTATTTTAAAGAGTTTGAAAAATACACAAAAAGGAAACTCATTCAGTTATTTTACCATAAAATTTTAACGAGCCCAGAGAAAGTAAAACTCGGTGTTTTTCAGTTTTAGAGAGTCAGAAGAAAACATAAGTAGACTCCATCAGGTTCTTTTTCATAATTTTTAGTCCCTCGGGTCCAAAAAGGGATAAAATAATACAAGAGAGAACTCTATTGACCATGTTCGATCAATGTATACCTTTTTCGTAAATAGTCCTTGCTTAGTCTGTCAAAAGGGTAAACTTATACTGAGTGGACGGTTGTTCATTTACTTTTACGAGTTCTAACAAACAAGTACTCGACAATCTTTTCATTTTTAAAGAGTTTGAAAAGGGCTTAAAAGAGGACTCTATAGTTTTTTCTTTTTGTAATTTTTCAAGAGCATGAACAGTGATAAAAGTCCGTTGATGGCCAAAATGATTTATTCTCACTTTGTAACCTGCCTTGTACATTTAAGCTCAATAAATCATTATAACTGCTCAAAAATATAAAATTTCCCTACTAATAGGGCTTAAATATAAAAATAATATCTATTTTTTGGTCAAAAACCCTATAAAAGTTGAAAAAGTAAACTATTTTTCACCATTTGCACTTTTACCATTTGAGAGCATAAAAAGGAGATTTTTACTACTAGATTTCCAGGACTGATTCCGAGCCAATCGGTGGACAAAATCACAAACCACTTCTTCCAGGTAGAAGATCTCTTCCTAACTTAGCTTTTCATCTGTTCAAATTTCCATTTTAAGATTTCATTTAATGTTTTGGGGCAAGGATTTATCAAAAAATGTGCCCTCGGCCCTGCACAGGCAGATAAAATTTTCCATATGGAAAATCACAGATTGCGCGGATTTATTCCAGAAAAATCCATGCAGTTGCGCCTTATTTTTAAAACATCAGTAGCGTAGGCAGTGAGGGTTTTAAAAATGAAAGATTTGGACCCCAAAAAATATCAAATTGACCTTAAAAATGATTCTAAACTCTTTTAAATGGTCATTTCAGGTTAATTGATTGCTCAAAATGGAGTGGAGGGAAAGAGAATGAAGCAAGTGATTTGTAGCTTTGGAAAATCCAGCGACCATGCAGGCTCTAAGAACTTGTGCATCTTGAAATACTAGCTCATTTGTGGGATGGAAGCTCAAGTAGATCTGATGACAACACTGGTAAGCACTTGAACAATGTTTCGTGATCGGAGATCATTGCATTACCATTGACGTCGATGACATCTATTTCTTTACTGGGCTTTCTTATTGGGGAGCCGATATTTGATTATTTTCTTAGAGGAAAGGAGGAGATACTATTGATGGGTATCTACGACACTTTTGTAGAGGTGCACCACCCAAGGATGGTAGAATTGATATTCAGACCATCGATCTCTTGCCCTCGAGGATCATTAGTTTTACTTTTAGCAAGCTAGGTGGAAACAATGCCCTTCATTTAGCCACATGGGCACAAATGCAGACTATCGTGGAATGTTGGGAATCCACAATGCCTAATTGGTGTGAGGCAATGGTTATAAACATGAAGGGACAATTGGCTAGATGCAAGAGTGGGAAATTGAAGAACTTTGGTTATGACACCATTCTTATTGATTTCACCCTAGAGAGGATTCCTCTTCTCCAACCAAAACATATTCTAGCAGATGAGGGGGATCCTAGGGATCCGCGTATGATGAGGTGGGTTGCACCGATGGAACATCATGGAGAAGATGGACCAATAGTGAGGCATACTCCTGAGTTTTTTTTACTGTTTAGGCTAGCAAATTATTTCGATCGATGACTTCCCATATGCTAGGATGGATTACAGAGGTGATCCCGACATCCCACTTCCATCTGGAGCTCAATGGGGTGACTTAGGTGAGAATTTCTCATTTTGACATGTTTTCAATTTTATTTTTTATTTTTATTTTTTTTTTTATTTATTTTTTTTTTTTTTTATCTTCGATGGCTAATTATTTGAAATGCATGCACATATGTGGGACTAAACTGACCAGTAGGGCTAAAGCGATTTGACAAATGAGATGAGCAACCTATAACAGCTGTGGCAGCTAATCCAGAGGTAGTAGAGATTTTGACAGAGCTGGAACACAACCTAGAGAGGTTGACTTTGGATATCGTAGAGACTGGGATGGATGACATTCCTCTCCAATACCAGAACATGTAGTTGGGGTTCCATGGCCACTTAGAGTTTTACTGTGTCGAGTTACTCGTACTATTGTTTGCTATCATGAACATCATCATGCTTAGTTTTTATATTTTTTAGGAACACATTTTGATTTTTAGTGGCAAAATGTTCAGAAAATAAAGGCCACGAGGCCTTATGTCCTCGGATGACATATTTTTTAGACAAATTTCTATGCAAAAATTATTTTAATAAAAAAAACCACTTTTGCCTACAATTTACCTTGTTCAATATATGAATGAATATTGTTTTAATTTACAAATGTCACAAATGTCTATTTAACACATGATTAGCGAATGCATCTTTCAATGTGTTTAAAAATCTTGGAATGCGTTGATATTCGATATAATCAAATTGCCTTTCCAAGAGACGAACCCGTAAAAACATTCTTAACATTGTTGGACTTCTTACTACATAGAAACTGTTTAAATGTAATACCACGAGTTGCAAATCTAACCTAACGATCAAACGTTGAATACCAAATGTGATGACATCAGATAATAGCCCAATGACTATGCTATATTCTGCTATGTTATTTGTTGTTTGACCAAGGCATATTCCATGAATAGAGACTAGCTCATCATTGGGTGAATAGATAGCCTAGGTTTTGGAAGATAAATTTTGAGTACTACGACTAGCGCCATCAAAAAATCCAATGTAAGTTTGAGGGAACGTCGACATTTGAAATCAAGTGAAAAAAAAGATAAGCAGGAGAAGTAGTAGAAAATATAAAAGTCATTAACTATTGCACATGCCTAAAAAATGGTAAATAATGTACAAATCTCCACTAAAATTTTATACATAATATTTCTTTAGGTAAAGACCATTTTTGGGATTTCCTAAAGGAATATCATTGTAATCAACTAACTCATAGGCTCCTTTAGCTAATATGTGTTTTATGATGTAAGGGCCATGCCACATGGGTTCGAACTTTATCGCACCTAACTTGTCATGAGCTTAATCATAAACCAAGACTAGGTCACCTTTTGAATATGAACAATGATTTACGTTTTGATCGAATTGAGCTTTGACTCATTTTTGTGAGCTTCACTAGCTAGTGCGGCATAGGGACAATTTTCATCTAAACATGCTAAATGTACAAAACGTTCTTCATCTGAAGAGGTAGTAGGCAGTAATTTGATAGCTAGTTTTAGAGATGGGATTTCACATTCAATGGAAAATACTACTTTCAAACCATAAACAAGTTGGAACGATGTAAAACATGTCAATGTTTTTGCAATAGTATGGTAAGCCCACAACGCTGAAAAGAGCATGGAATGCCAGTTTCCTTTATGAATACCAACTATTCGTTTAATCATATTTGTTAAAACTTTATTAACGTCTTCAACTTTACCATTAGCTTGTGGATAGTAAGGAGTAGAGATATCATGGCATAGGCCAAGTTATGTTGATAGTTCAACCATCATAAAGTTATGAAAATGACTAACATGATCCATACAATAGCTTGTGGGACACCAAACTGAGCAATCACATGATTGAAAATGAAAATTTTTGCAGTTTCACTATCGTATTTATATGTATGCATCGTCATGACCCATTTCATAAAGTAATCGATTGCAAGGATGATATACCCATGCCCCCCCAGCCGAGTGAGAGTTATAGGTGATGGAATGTTAGGTCCCTATAATACTAGTGATGCCCCCATTAATATTGTAATTGTATCCCTTATTAATATTTTTGTTCCCCTATTGTCCCCATATTGTCATTACTGTGCCCCATAGAATCCCTCTATTGTTATTTTTGTGCCCTTATATTATTATTCTTAAGTCGGCTTGGTTATATTGTGACCTCTTAGACTCCTATATATAGAAAGGACGTTTTTTCATTTGAATCGTCCAAGAATTGTTCATTTATGTAATGTAAAGGAGGTTTCCCCCTCGAAGAGGCTGAATTCTAAGGCATTGATCTATCTTTTCTATCTTTTTGTGAGCTGGTTCCATAACATTTGGTATTGGAGCTTCGGATTCTAGGGTTTCACTACTCTAAATAGGTCATCGTGGAATTTTCACTATAATTTTTTGTTTGCGACGTTTCAGAAGCAAAAACAAAAAACCCATTTTAGGAGAAATCGTACTGAACCTCCGGTCTGAATTTTAGAGCTTTTTGTGCTATATTTGTGGAGATATGATCTGAGGAAGTTGATATTTTTGCAGACTCCTGAATTACATACCAAACAGGTGACCTGGGAAAAATCGTCATAACTTTCTCTCTGAGCATCGGTTTGAAATTCTGTAAGAAGATACAAAAAGAGGATGGACAGTAGTTTCTTTTATATATTTTTCAGAGCCAAAGGTCGAAACAGTGACACATGGCACTTCATACAAGTTCGCTCTGCTGGAAAGGTCTATAATCAGGTCATCTTGGGAGATTGTGCATAACTCTTCCTTGGAGAATCCAATTTGGATCAGACTGGTGGCATTGGAAAGAGGAAACAAAGGGCTACTACAGGTCGCAATTTTAAAACTAGATGATACAAAATTACAGAGATACATCAGATTCAATATCAAGCTCCTACAAAGTGAAAAAAGGTGTGTAGTTTTTTTAAATTTTTGCATAAGCTTGGTTTGAAAAATTAGTTTGAAGGAATTCAAAGGGCATAGTAAAGCATTATTATCAGTAATCGATGCCCCGAGGAAAGAAAATTCAAACACCTAGTAAGCAACCTGAAAGCTCTAGCATGACTCATGAAGAAGAGGAAGAAATGCAACATGATATATCAAAATTACGAGACCAAGTGCAACAAGTGTCACTTGCACAAAAAGTAACAGAATCTAAGATGGGTGGTTTAAAGAAATATGTAGAAGCTAAGATGGATGGTTTAAAGAAAGGTGTAGAAGCTAAGATGGATGGCATGGAAGCTAAGATGAATGGCATGGACGCTAAAATAGATGGCATGGATGATAAGATGGAAGAATTGAAGATAAATATGAATAAGTTGCTACAAGAAATGGTCACTAATGGTGAAAGGGTAGTAAAGGAAACTCATGATGAAAACAAAAGAAATCTTAATCATGATTCCGTAGACTCTAATGTTGGATCAAATACCCACCATATTCTGTTGAAAATTCAACAAGATGATGGAGCTTAGTGGAAAGGAGTCGCCTTCACTAAGTGGGCCCGCAGGCTATTTTTGGCGCAAAGTCTATTTTTAGACATATGGATCATGATCTATGAGTTGCAAGATGCTATTTGTGGATGATTGGTCATGTTGGTAAAAATAGATGGAATTCTATTTTTAGACATATGGGTGGTTTCTAGTTTTAGACTTTCAGGCTAAAAATAGAACAGTCGAATATTATTGTCTCATAATAATATTTGGACTATAAACATTATCTTATCTTCTTGGATCACTTCAGTTTGAGCTACAGATGTGGCACATGCAGCTGTCAGAAGGAAATACGCTTTTCTTGTGGGTCATTTGAGCTATTGCATGCAGGACTTCAGTTAGAACTCATGTGGTTGAGTTTGGTGGAGTTGATTGAGGAGTTGACGGAGTTGTGTTCAGTTTGACTTAGTTGAACTAGTTGTATTTAGTCTAACTACAGAATACACTAGTGATGACTGATGTGAATTAATTGTTAAATTAATTCACTAATTATTAACTCATAAAGCAACTAAAGAATACATCAGTTAACTCAGTGCATGGACAGTTCAGTGGAGACAGGTGTTAAAGGTTGAGATTGCTATCAGTTGTGACTATAGTTGTGCATGAGATTTGCACATGCATGGATTGAGTATTGCCAATGAGGATTGCATGGTTCAGCCAAGGAAATACGAGTTTGGTTCAGCCATTCATCATCTATTCTCATGCAGGATTGCGCAGTGGAGGCAGGCAAACAGTGGAGGAGATTTGAACCTGTTATTGATTCAGATCTGAGCTAGTTTGTGTGTAACAGGTGGAGATAGTACTGAGTACTTGTGAGGAGTATTGTAATATGTATTGTTATATGTTCTCAATCATTATAATATACAGATAGTGTGGGGTTTTCAGTTGTATGCTTTCCCCGGGTTACATATTGTGTTAATGTGTGCATGCGATTGATGTTTCATTGTTTTTAATGCTGCAAAATTGATGATCAATGTAGAGGAGGTTATGTACTATGCATGTATTCCACAATAGTGTATAATCGGGATAATCTCTGTGAATAAGTGTCATATTATTCAAAATTTCTACATGGTATCAGAGCGAGGTTGATCATCAGATCTATTATTCAGAAAGTGTTTACATTTTATTTCTTCAGGTAGAGTCTGTAATCGGGCTAGGTAGCCTCTAGATTCATCCTTCCTTTGGAAGGTGAGATATCTGGTAAAAGCCCATACAGTCAATCTCTATACGAGAAATACTTTGTTCTCACAAATTTTAGATCAGAGGCAGTTGAGTTTTTGAGCTGGTGGAATTCGAATTTGCAGCAATGTTTTCTTGGTGTCAACGTTGCAATGTCTTTCAATGGATTGCGATTGGAGTATGCTCTTGAGGGCAGCTCGAACTATATTGCATGGAAGGACAGGATGGAGGTGGTGTTAGATGATAATGGGCTGAAGGAGTTCATAGAGGTTGAGGTCCCAAAGCCTACTGATATTGCGCAAGTTGATGCTTGGCAAAAGAAGACAGCAAAGTGTCAAAGGATTCTGTTGGAGGGTGTGAAGGATCACATTGTGTCCAGCCTGCATGAAAAGGCTTCTCCATACTTGATGTGGAAAGCATTGACAGATCTATTCCAAAGAAAGAGTGATCAGAGGAAGCTGGCGCTAAAGGATAAACTCAGAAACATTAAATGCGAGAAGGGAGACAATGTGCCCAAGTATCTCACGAAGTTCACTCAGTGTCAAGATGAGCTGGGAAGTGTGGGGGTGACTGTCGATGATGAGGACTTGGTGAGCTTGGCTCTCCTTGGTCTTCTGAAGAGTTGGCATTCCTATCAGGACTCTGTCAATGGTTGAGAGAAATTGCCAGGATGGGAGAGACTTTGGTCAGATCTTGTGCAGGAGGAGATCAGGCAAAATACCAGGGACGGATCTTCATCAAAGGCAACTAATGAAGAAAATTGCACTTTGGCTGCCAAAGCAAAGAAGGGGAAGAATAAGAAAGCTTCTCATTCTGGTGTGAAAGGAAAGAAGCAAGACATGTCCAAGGTGAAGTGCTTTCACTGTCACCAGCACGGACACTATGCCACTAATTGTCTGCAGAAGAAGAAGAACAAGCAAGCTGCTAGATCTGCAACAGGAGAGGCCTTAACCTCGTATTTTGAGCTTGATTTTTCATTGATCACATGCTTGGTATCAAGTGTGATGGGATCGGTATGGTTCTTGGACAGTGGTGCGTCTTTTCACATGACAGGAGATCGAGATTTGTTTTTTGATCTGGAGGAGAAAGATCTTGGAGTGCACATCGAAATGGGCGATGATGGTAGATACAGTGCGACCGGTATCGGTACCATTTCCTTTGAGAGGGAGTCTGGTAAACCCTTCGTATTGAAGGAAGTGATGCATGTTCCAGGATTGAAGAAGAATCTTATCTCTGTGGAGATGTTAGAAGACAAGGGATATGATGTTGTTTTTAGCGAGGGAAAGGATTTCCTGCGCAATAAGACAACTGGAGAAACCCGTAAGATAGGGGTTTGAGTCAGGAACCTTTATCAGTTCCATGTAGATGGTTGCACAGCAATAGCATGCAAGGTAGAAGGATTGGTGAGTTGGGATGATGGCGAGCTGTGGCACAGGAGATTGGGTCACCTTCACCATGGAGCCTTGAAGATACTGCAGTATATCACTACTGGGCTTCCTAAAGGCACTCTTGTGCAGTCAGATCAGTGCAAAGGGTGTACTTTGGGAAAATTTTTGAAAGCCACCTTTCACGAGAAGGATAGTCATGCCACGACGATCCTTGAGAGAATTCACACAAATGTGTGTGGACCTTTCTCAATAGCTTTGACAGCAAAGCACAGGTATTATGTAATCTTTGTTGATGATTTCTCTCCAAAGTGCTGGATCTTCTTCATGCAGAAGAAGAGTGAGACATACTCAAAGTTCTGTGATTTCAAAGCACTGGTCGAGAAGGAGTCAGGGAAGAAGGTGAAGGCTCTTAGGAGTGACAATGGTGGTGAATACATCTCTGGCAAGTTCAAGGATTTATGCAACGCAGAAGGGATTTGAAGAGAGCTCATAGCTCCACATAACCCACAGCAGAATGGGGTTGCTGAGCGGAAGAATAGAACGATCATGGGTGTTGCATGGGCGATGTTGCATGATTAGGGCCTACCCCTTCACTTGTGGGCGGAAGCATGCAATACTGCAATATATGTGTAGAACTGTTGTCCTCACGGGATACTTGGCATGAGTACACCCGAGGAGGCTTATTCTGGTAAGAGACCTAATATTCCTCATTTGAGGATTTTTGGTTCTAACGTTTACATGCGTGTGACAAAGAATGCCAGGAAGAAGCTAGAGCCGACCGCAGAGGTTGGGATATTTGCGGGGTACACTGATACGCCCCACAAATATCATGTGTATTTGCCAGACAGTCGCAAGACTGTTGTGCGACAGGATATAAAATTTCAGGAGGAGAAAGCCATGAAGTGTTTGCTTGAGAGGGAGCCACACTTGCATGCAGATGAGGAGCTATTAGTTCCTAAGGATGAGCTTCAGGACATGGATCAGTCACAGGACGAAGTTCATGGAGCGGAAGAGACCACTCATGCAGCGCCAACCATCAGAGGGCGAAAGTGCTTGATAGAAGCTAAGCGACTGGCTCAAGATGCAGAGAAGGTTCTAGGACCACCTATAGCTCAACGTAGACAGAGACAGTCACCTAATCGGTACCCTGGATACATGGCTCTTTTGAGCAAATGTGTTATGACTGAGCCATCCTCTTTCGAGGAAGTTGTGGAGGATCTCGCATGGATAGATGCCATGGTGGAAGAGTATGATTCAATTGTCAGAAACAGTGCATGGGAGATTGTCCCAAGACCGGAAGGGAAATCAATGGTGGGTTCGAGATGGATCTACAAAGTGAAGCAGGCAGCTGACGGGAGTGTGGAAAAGTACAAGGAAAGATTTGTTGCTTGAGGCTTTTCACAGATAGAGGGAATCGATTATGAGGAGACCTTTGCACCTGTCGCAAGGTATTCTTCCATACGGATGATTCTTGCTCTCTCAGTGCAGATGGGGTGGCACATTCATCAGATGGATGTGAAGACTGCGTTCCTCAATGGAGTCATTGAGGAGGAGGTGTACATAGAGCAGCCCAAAGGTTTCGAGATCTTTAGCAGCGAGTCACATGTGTGCAGGCTCAAGAGAGAATTGTATGGGTTGAAACAAGCACCACATGCTTGGTACACATGGATAGACAGTTATTTCACTGGACTTGGATTCTCCAAGAGTGAGGCGGATCCTAACCTACACCAGATTGTGGTGGAGAGTAAGTTGCTTATCATTGTACTTTATGTAGATGATTTGATTCTAACAAGTGATGAGTTTTGATACTTTCATGCAAGGATGATATTGCTAAGGAGTTTGAGATGAAGGACTTGGGCCTCCTTCATTATTTCCTAGGATTGGAAATTTGGCAGCGCAGTGATGGACTATTTGTTTCTCAGGGTAAGTATTCTCGGGAGATACTGGAGAAGTTCAACATGCATGGCTGCAATCCTGTCGATACTCCTCTTCCTGGAGGTTGGAGGAAGGAGGATGCTACTTCAGCAAAAGTAGTGGATGCCACTGTTTATCGACAATTGGTGGGGTTGCTTATGTATCTGGTCAATACACGACCTGATATATGCTATGTTGTTAACCAGCTTTCACAAGCTATGGTTAAGCCAACCAAGCTCTTCTGGAAGGCAGGAAAGCATGTATTGTGTTATCTTAGAGGCACATCAGGATATGGATTATGGTACAGACATGAGGATGAGGTGAAGCTATGTGGCTTCACGGATGCAGATTGGGCAGGGAGTCCAACGGACAGAAAGATCACATCTAGAGGGGTCTTCAGTATCGGGTCGACAGCAGTTTCTTGGTACAGCAGGAAGTAGAGATCCATGTCACTCAGTTCAGCAGAGGCCGAGTATATGGCAGCAAGTTTGGCTACATGCGAGGCTATACGGATGAGGAAGATCCTGGTCAGGTTGTTCGGTTCATACTTGGAGCCTACTGTGATTTACTGTGATAAACATAGTTGCATTAAACTCTCGACTAATCCAGTATCTCATGATAGATCTAAGAACATTGACATCAGGTACCATCATATCAGATATTGTGTGCAGCGGAGAATCATGTTACTTTCATACATTCCAACGGAGGATCAGGATGCTGATATCTTGACGAAGGCGCTCACCAGGAGCAAATTCGAATACCACCGAGGCAGGATAGGGGTTGCAGATAATCCATATCTTGTTGAGAGGGAGCGTTGAAAATGCAACAAGATGATGGAGCTTAGTGGAAAGGAGTCGCCTTCACTAAGTGGGCCTGCAGGCTATTTTGGTGCAAAGTCTATTTTTAGACTATGTCTATTTTTAGACATATGAATCATGGTCTATGAGTTGCAGGATGATATTTTTGGATGATTGGTCATGTTGGTAAAAATAGATGGACTTCTATTTTTAGACATATTGGCGGTTTCTGTTTTTAGACTGCTAGGCTAAAAATAGAACAGTTGAATATTATTGTCTCATAATAATATTTGGACTATAAACATTATCTTATCCTCTTGGAGCACTTCAATTTGAGCTATAGATGTGGCACATGCAACTGTTAGAAGGAAATACGATTTTCTTATGGGTCAGTTGAGCTATTGCATGCAGGACCTCAGTTAGAACTCATGTGGTTGAGTTTGGTGGAGTTGATTGAGGAGTTGATGGAGTTGTGTTTAGTTTGACTTAGTTGAACTAGTTGTATTTAGTCTAACTGCAGAATACACTAGTGATGAGTGATGTGAATTAATTGTTAAATTAATTCACTAATTATTAATTCATAAAGCAACTAAAGAATACATCAGTTAACTCAGTGCATGGACAGTTCAGTGGAGACAGGTGTTAGAAGTTGAGATTGCTATCAGTTGTGACTATAGTTTTGCATGAGATTTGCACATGCATGGATTGAGTATTTCCAATGAGGATTGTGTGGTTTAGCCAAGGAAATACAGGTTTGGTTCAGCCATTCATCATCTATTCTCATGCAGGATTGCACAGTGGAGGCAGGCAAACAGTGGAGGAGATTTGAACCTGTGATTGATTCAGATCTGAGATAGTTTGTGTGTAACAGGTGGAGATAGTACTGAGTACTTATGAGGAGTATTGTACTATGTACTGTTACATGTTCTCAATCATTATAATATACAGATAGTGTGGGGTTTTCAGCTATACGCTTTCCCCGGGTTACATACTGTGTTAATGTGTGCATGCGATTAATGTTTCATTGTTTTTAATGCTGCAAAATTGATGATCAACGTAGAGGACGTTATGTATTATGCATGTATTCCACAATAGTGTATAATCGGGATAATCTCTGTGAGTAAGTGTCATATTATTCAAAATTTCTACATATTCCAAAAATCGATATGAGAAAGTTTGATGGCAAGGATCCCACAACATGGATATTACAAATGGAGAAATTTTTCGATCTCAATAATATGAAAAACACACAAAAGGTACGTATTGCAACTTTATATTTGGAACCAAATCAGTTTGTATGGTATCAATGGCTTTGCTCTCATAAACAAATTATCACTTGGGCAATTTTTACAGAAGAATTGATAGCACATTATGAGGATACAAAAAGCAACACTTTTTTTAGCCAATTGATAAGTCTCAAACAAAAGGGTTCAATAATGGAGCACATAGAGGAGTTCCGAAAATTGAACATAAGGGTAAAAAATATTTCAGAGGAGCATAGGATTGATGTGTTCATAGGGACTTTAAAGGATAATATCCAACATGATGTTTTCCTTTGGGAACTTGATTCATTAGAGAAGGCATTCAGGTTAGCAAGGAAAATGGAAAGCAAAATTATGGCAACCAGGAAGCATACCACTCACAACTATAAAGATGGAAGTGTTGTTGCCCCTGGCCTTCCACAACCTATAAGGTTTACACCACAACAATTGGAAGAAAAAAGAGAAAAAGGGCTTTGTTACAGTTGTGATAGCAAATACACTAAAGGTCATAAGTGTGCTTAGAAGAAATTATTCTACATAGATTGTGAAGAGGAAGAAGAAAAGGAGCAAGAAAGGTCAAAAGAAGAGAATATACTCTAGGAACAAAGCCTAGATAAAGAAGAAATGAATCCTACCATATCTTTAATGCATTGGCTGGAATTACCACTCCTCAAAACATCAAGATAGAAGGACAAATCAAGAAGAAAAAGGTAAAAGTGTTGATTGATTCAGGAAGTACCCACAATTTTATTCATTGTAAGATAGCAAAAGAATTGAATTTCTTCCTATATCCAGCACCAGAGTGTCAAGTGATGGTTGCAAATGGAGGAATGATAAATTCCTCTGGAAAGTGCCATAATATCAAGCTATCCATGGGAGAATATGTATTGAAAAGCCCAATGCTTTCCATTCCAATGGGAGGTGTTGATGTTGTACTAGGAGTCCAATGGCTACAATCCTTGGGTACAATAGCTCTTAACTTTCAAGAACTTTTCATGAAATTTTATGTAGAAGGAAAGTTGAAGTAAGGGGTATTGCAGGGAAACCGGGAAAGATAATAAGCTCTAATGGTATGACAAAGCTTCTAAAAAAGGAACAACGAGGTGTAATTGCACAATTATGTTCGCTAGATGTTTCCACATCGAATTCATCTATTGCTCTAGATCTCCAAAAAGTCTTGGACAATCATTCCAAGGTATTTGAGACTCCCAAAGGTCTCCCACCTATTCGTGATCATGATCATGCTATTCATTTGATTCTAGGAAGTATTCCTCCAAACATCGGGCCGTACAGATATCCCTATGCCAAAAACAGTGAAATTGAACATATGGTTACAGAAATGCTTGAGGCTGGTATAATTCAACCTAGCCAAAGTTCTTTCTCTGCTCCAATAGTATTGGTGCACAAGAAGGATGGATCATGGCGCATGTGTCCGGATTATAGGGAGCTCAACAAGCTCACTATTAAAGATAAGTTTCCCATTCCTGTCATTGATGAATTATTGGATGAATTGCATGGATCAATTTACTTCACCAAGTTAGATCTTCATTCAGGATATCATCAAATCAGAATGAAGATTCAAGACATTCTAAAAATGACATTTAGAACTCATGAGGGTCATTATGAGTTTTTGGTCATGCCTTTTGGCCTTACCAATGCACTTTCTACATTTCAAGGTTTGATGAATTCCATTTTCAAACCCTTCCTTAGAAAATTTGTGTTAGTATTTTTTGATGATATACTAATCTACAGCAAGTCTTGGAAGGATCATGTTGAACACATTGACAAGGTGCTGCAACTGTTGGAGGAGAAACAATTATATGCAAAAAGATCCAAATGTTTCTTTGGAGTATAAAAGGTGGAATATCTAGGTCATATTGTATCTCATGAAGGAGTTAGGGTAGACCCTAGAAAAATTAAAGCCATTAAGGAATGGGAAATTCCCACATCCATAAAGCATTTGCGAGGATTTCTTGGGTTGACCGGGTATTATTGCAAGTTTGTTAAGAATTATGGGAAAATAGCAGCACCTCTAACAACATTGTTGAAGAAAGATGCATTTTCATGGACTCCAAAAGCAACAAAGGCCTTCGAAGATCTTAAAGAGGAAATGTGCCAAGCACCAGTCTTAGCTACACCAGACTTCACAAAATTTTTATTGTGGAATGTGATGCTTCTGGAAATGGAATTGGCGTTGTTTTAATGCAAGATGAAAGACCCATTGCTTTCGAAAGTCATCCAATCAAGGGAAAGTATTTACACAAAGCTATTTATGAGAAGGAAATGTTGGCAATACTACATGCACTTAAGAAATGGCGACCCTACCTAATGGGAAGACACTTCAAGGTAAAAACAGATCATGATAGCCTTAAATACTTTTTAGAACAAAGGTTATCCTCTGAAGAACAACAAAAATGGGTCACAAATATGTTGGGTTATGACTTTGAAATCATATAAAAAAAAGGGAAGCAAAATGTTGTGGTAGATGCACTCTCAAGAAAGGATGAGGAAGTGGAAGCATTGTTGTGCTCCATTTCTATTATCCAACCAGATTGGATAAACGAAGCAAGGGAGGAATGGAAGAATGATGAAGTGTGGGAACTTATTCAAAAGTTACTACAAGATTCCAGTACATCTGATACATTTAGCTGGAAAAATGATTCGTTATGGTACAAAGATTGCTTATACCTCTATAAGAATTCCCAACTCAAATAAAAGATTCTTTTGGAATTGCACACTTCTCCCTTAGGAGGGCACTCAGGATTTTTAAAAACTTACCACATGGTTAAGAAGGAATTTTTTTGGGATGGCCTTAAATCGGATATTCAAAAGTTTGTGGCGGAACGTTTGGTATGCCAACAAAATAAAGCTGAAACAATTAAGAAACCAGGTCTATTACAACCTTTATCCATTCCAAGCCAACATTGGGAGGAGCTTTCAATGGATTTTATCACAGGTTTACCCAAGTCTGAGGGAAAGAGTGTCATCATGGTGGTCGTTCACAAACTTACCAAGTATGCACACTTTTGTGCATTATCACGTCCATTTAAAGCCAGTACAGTTTCTATGGCATTTACGGAAACAATTCAAAAGCTACATGGAAACCCAAAAATTATTGTAAGTGACACAGATCCCATTTTTACAGGAAATTTTTGGACAGAATTATTTTCTTGTCTTGGTACTTAGTTAGCTCATAGCTCATATTATCATCCTCAATTTGATGGGCAAATGGAGATAGTAAACAAATGTTTGGAAGGATATCTTCGTTGCTCTGTATCTGATAAATAGACATAATGGGTTAAATGGTTGCCTCTGGCTAAATGGTGGTATAACACTCCCTTCCATATTGCAACAAAAATGACCCCAATTATGGCACTTTATGGATATCAACCACCATCCATCACATCATATTTAAGAGAAAATTCTCAGGTTCAAGGAGTGGAACATCACATCGAGCATCAACAACAAGTTCTCCAACTGTTAAAGGATAACGTCGTGTTGGTGCATAATAGAATGAAACAACAGGCAGATCAACATCGCAGCAAAATAAGTTTTGATGTAGGTGATTGGGTATTCCTACGACTACAACCATATAAACAAATGTCCCTCAAGCAAGTTAAGAAGGATAACAAATTTTCACCAAAGTATTATGGTCCGTACAAGGTGTTGCAAAACATTGGTACTATGGCATACAAACTGGAGCTTCCTACAGCTTCTCAAGTGCACCCCGTTTTCCGTGTTTCATGTTTGAAGGTTATAGGCGACAAGCTCCTAGTTCAAAAAATATTGCCAGAACTTGATGAGGAAGGAAAAATTATATTGGAACTGGAAGCAGTCATAGAAACAAGAACTCGACAACTACAAAATCAATCCATTTCAGAGTATCTCATCAAGTGGAAGAACTTATCCACTGAAGATTCCCCATGGAAGGATGAGAATTTTATACAAAAGCATCTAGAACTACTAAAGTGTTGAGGACAACACTTTTTTGAAGGAGAGGGGCATGTTAGGTCCCTATAATACTAGTGATGCCCCCATTAATATTGTAGTTGTATCCCTTATTGATATTGTTGTGCCCCTATTGTCCCCATATTGTTATTACTGTGCCCCATAGAATCACTCTATTGTTATTTTTGTGCCCTTATATTATTATTGTTAGGTCGGCTTGGTTATATTGTGACCCCTTAGACTCCTCTATATATAAAGGAGGTTTTGTCATTTGAATCATCCAAGAATTGTTCATTTATGTAATGTAAAGGAGATTGCCCCCTCGAAGAGGCTGAATTCTAAGGCGTTGATCTATCTTTTCTATCTTTTTGTGAGCTGGTTTCATAACATGGAATCGATGCCATATTTTGCAGAAGGACTGATAGCTATGATAGGGTGAACAAGAGCTAGAGGTGATCGCATTTTGTGATGGTAGATTTGGTAATTATGGAATTTGCAGACTACAATAATGCAATATTTAAACATTGAAGGCCAAAAATAACTGGCACGTAATACCTTTTGGGCAGTAGCATACCCATACATATGATAGAAACATGCTCCAGAATGACAGCCATTTAATTCTTTTTTGGACTCTCGGAGAGTCAAACAACACTGAAAGATAGAATCGACCATGAAGGTAAAGAGTGTCACCAACAATATTGTATTGTTGTGATTGGTATTGGATTCGATGATGATCAATTTTAGATAAATCGGGCCTAAAAGTTTGGTTTTGGAGATATATAATGATATCTCCATACCATGGATCTGACATACTAATAAGAAAGAGAGATTCATCAGAAAAGGAATCTTCTGCTACAGTTTCTATATCAGTATGAGGAAAGTCACACAATAGTTCGGCGAAAAACAAAGATTTCTTTGATTTAGATCTTTCAAATTCTAAATAAAACTCTTGTAATATAACTATCCATTTTGAGGATTTCCCCCCCTAGAAATTGCTTAGTAATAATGTACATCATAGGGTTGCAATATGAAATGGAAGTTGTTTTTTGGAGAAGTATATAGTGATGGAATCGTTGAACAGCTTGAACAACTGCAAAGGCTAGCTTCTCCACATGTGTGTATTTAATCTCAGTTTTAGTGAGATTTCTACTCAAATAATAAATCACATGTTCGTAGCTAGAATCATGCTCTTGGACTAACACCATGCCAATAGTGGCATTGGACGCAACTAGGCATAGAAAGTAATCTCGATGATAATCAGGTGGATGCAGTAACGGTGCATTGATTAGTGCATGTTTTAATGCATCAAAAGCTTTATCAGCAAGCTCATCCCAGAAAAATGGAATGCCCTTTTTCAACAGTCGACTAAAACCCTGGGTTAGTTCAGTGTAACTGTGGATGAATCTACGTAAAAAGTTTCCTTTCCCTTGCAAATGTTGGAGTTGTGGAAGTCTAGAAGGAGTAAACAAATTTAGAATTTCCCCTACCTTAAGGGGGTCAACACAAATTCCCTCTTTCAACATGATAAAACCTGAAATCCAACCTCATTGTACACAAAAAACACATTTTTGCGGATTCAAGTGAATATTTTAATGCCCTCACCTAATGAAAATTGATTTTAAGTGCAATGGGTGATCTTGAATTTTCATTGAATGAGTTGGAAAGTCATCTAAGCAAGGATGAACAATATGCTTGATATCATGGAATGCATAAAACATTGCTAGCTAAAAAGTTGCGACAACATTTTTTAGAAAAAATGGGAGTTTGTGATCAGCAAAAGTCCACGATGGGCATCTAAACGCAATTTTATACTGATCAGTAGGGAGTATGTTTTTCTGATTATAGCTGGAAAATCCATCCATGAAAGAAAAATTCTCATTCCCGGCACAGTCATCAACAATCTAGTCAATATACGAAGTTGGATAATTGTCTTTGGGACAAGATTTATTACTATCTTTGTAATCAACACATACTCGAATAGTTCCATGTTTCTTATTAACATGTGCAATATCTGATACCCAATGAGTCAAAGGAACGGGGTAAATGAATCCTTCTTTCAATTGTCTTTCAACCTCAGTTTTGATAGTGGAAATTTTTTATGGATGTATAGGATGTAATCGTTGTCTAATAGGCTTAACATTCGGATCAGTTTTTATCTCATGTACAACTATGCTAGGGTCGATTCCTAGCATTTCTTTGTATGGCCAGGGAAAGATGTCGTGGAATTACTGAAATAGGGCTTTATAATTCTAAATCTCTTCTAAAGAACAATAACATCCTATATGAATATTTTTAGTTATCCTTGGTTTCACCAAGATGTATATGCATATTGTTGTCGATATGTTCCCTAAATTTTGTTCAAAATCAGAAGAAAGGGTAGATATTGGACATTGAACATCACTAAGAGTCTTAGATGAAAACATAGATGAGAAATTACTCTCAATTTTGTTAAAAGATGGCAAGAAGTTTGAATGATGATGAGTATCATCCCATTCCATTTCTTCCAAGGTCATAAGTTCCATAATCCCTTTATTAGTTAAAAATTTTGCGTTAAAAGGATAAGGTATAAAGATTGCTTCCAAGCGCAACAAATGAGAATATTCATCAATAATCATATTCATTCGATTGCTTTCAGATGTTGATAAGTTGGAAAAACATTGAATTGCCTCATAAGCCAACTCAAAAGGGCTACAAGGCATCTCACTGCCATATAAGACTAATTTTGACTCTGAAGGTACTTTCCTTGGATCTCTCAATTCGAAAGTACTTGATATAATCATGTTAATCTAGGCATCATTATGAGGGAAATTGGTTGGAGGAAATGTGAAAGTTCCCATCAAATATGAGTATTTTAAAAGGTCAACACCAACTTCTTCATACTGAGCCGTTGATTTTCCAATAAAAGGCACACTACCAGTGGAATTAGGATATGAGGTATAGTAGGACAATTAGTCTACCTTCACAATTCTTTCTTTGTGAAGAAAGATGATCGTCCTAAAATATGATGAGGCTACTACTGCCATGGCATAAATCCAACTCTGACCAAGAAAATGACTATAGTCAAGTTGAGAATCAACGACCTCAACTTCTATTCTAACTGTTTTACCCTCTAATTCTATTAGTAAATCATTTAAAATACCGTAAGGACAAACACCTCTTCCATCAAGTCTTTCAAAGTTGTGGGAGATTCATTGATATTGGCGAACCTAAAGCTCTCCAATAGGAAATGGACATAGCACATGTCGATGCTCCTTCATCAATCATTGTTCGAAAAACTTGTCAAGTTTTGACATGGACTGGTATATGAAAATGTAGTAGGTGTGGGAGACGTGGGACATGATTCTTGAGATAAAAAATAATCAAATTGGAGTCATGAGGATCTACTACTCCAATTGTTGATAATAATAACTTCCTTTGTGTTGGACAAGTCTGCAGCACTTCAAGAGCTGACATTGCTGAAGGTGACATAGCCAAACCTTCGATGATTTTATAGTTCTGAGAAGCCCTAGCATGAGGTTTAAATGATGAGTTTCGAAGCATACCCTTAGGAGGTGGATGAATTATCATATTAGGGTTTGGTTTTTAAGATGTAATGGTTCATAAGAAGGAGGAGTAGATGTGCAAGCTTGACCAACTGGACTAGAGTCATCTCCATCTTCAACATGACTCTTTGATGCATAATCTTTGGATATTGTTGCCACCATAACTTTGGAAGACATCATCATGATATTTGTTGATGTGGATGAGGAGAATTGGTTATGAGAAACATTTTTTTGTCTTGAGGAGGAAATGGGTCCTTTAAAACAGCAGGAATGGGTGAACCCTTGATAAATTTAGAAACTTCAGCGCAATGTGAGCACTCTTTGGTGTAATTCTCTTAATCACAAATTAGGAAAGGATAACAAGGTTTCTTCTTTTCATCAGAAGGTTCATTCTTGTTTGATTTCTCCTTAGAATGAGTGTTTTGTTTAACTTTTCCTTTTCCATTTTTCTTACTCTCGGATTTCTTACTTTTTCCAGTAGATGATTCTACAACATTAATTTCTGAAGTGATTTCGGGAGAAGGATCTTCTTCAGTGAATCACATAGAGCTAAAATCTAAGTTTTCTTAGAATTTTTCTTTTTGTTCTTAGATTTTTGGCCCACATAACCAATCACACCATCAATAGCATGTGATCCTGTAATGGCTGGATTATTTTGACTAGAGTGGGGTAAATATGGGATCTTTTCATACAAAGCACTGGACTGAGTATAAACAAGATCAAGGTATTGAGCATGAGCAATTACTTGCTCCTCAGTTACAAGAACTCCTTTGGAAACATCTTCAGTTATTATTGGTAAAAGAGATTTTATGAACCATTTAGCCAAAATTTGGTTTGGAATGTAAAATTTAACCAAATAACGTCTACATCTCCATTCATGAATGTGACTTGAGATATAGGTTGACATTGATTGTTTTAAAGAGGTTAAAATTTCAGTTCCATTGTCATATCAAATGGGTAGCTGGAAATGGGTCAAAAATATTGTAGCAAGGATGTTAAATGTATTGAAGGATGCTCGCGGCAATTCTACATGCCATTTGGTTGTTGAACCAGTTAAGGTACACTGAAAAAGTCATAATCTAATAGAATCATCGATTAATGAGTTTGACGCTCACCAAAGATGATAGGTCATAACATGGTTTGATGGGTCTTCATCTGACTTACCTTCAAACTTAGGGATGTCACTGGGAAACTTAGTAGGAATGACTGGCCAAAACGATAAATAAAGAAGAAAATCATTAGTTAACCGAGAGAGGTCATGCAAATCCAAAGTTGCAATGAAAGGAAAATGGCGGTTTCAATCATGATGTTCATACTGATAACCCTAAGGGACGAGTCCTGTACAAGGAGGAGGATACCCAGGTGATCCGAATTGGATCCTTAAACATTTCCATGATTATTTTAAATTATGTCAGGCTTCAAAATCTTATGAATAACGAGCTTATCAGAAATTACCTATGGACAATGGCAATTTGTGGCCAACAAAGAACAACGAGAACCCTCAGTCAAAGCGCATTGACCATTGGCCCATGGAGACCGCACTTGGACACAAATTGGCAATCGAAAGCCCAGATCCAAAAATAGAGGCAGTTTCTGATACGCGATTAACACATCATAGGCCAAAACTCTTAGTAAAGGAAAGTTTTGAGCGCTCGATCACGAGGAAAACAGGAAACCATGCGGAAACCGTCAGAAGGTGGGTCCCGCACCCAAAACTGGTAGGATATCCTGTGCACTTCAAGTGGTAAGCGAGTTTGGTTGAGTTCAACGCGAAGCCACACATCGGGTGACACACGTCCAATGGATGAGAGAGAAAACCGCTTACATCTCATGAGTAATGGTCGAGCAACTTACTCGCGCGATATAGATAGAGACCGTAGGATCTGCAGGCTCCAGATCAACGACGGAGAATTAACCCAATGGAAGATTGAATTTGACGGGGAAATAGACTGAGGTACATGAGATTTGAGGTTTGACATGACCGATGAGTTGGCAGAGGAATCAATTTTACAAGCAATCTTGGAGCAACAGAAATAACAACTGTTCAAAGAGAACTAATACTCAGTTCATGAGGAAACAAGTGGCCACCTCTTTGTGAAGCATTACACAGCGATGATGACGCAGAGTAGGGGAATTCCAGCGGAAAGAGGCAGGCGATCCAGAGAGCCAAGAAGTAGAAACGAACAGTCAGGGAGCATATTGGCTTTAAGCCATGAACAAACAAAGAGTAGAAGGGGACATAAGTAGAGAAAAAAGTGAATTGCAGAGAACAGAGAAGTCAAGCTGACCTGCAGAGCAAAAGCAGCATCAAGTAGATAGAGATAGAATAGAGAGAGTTTGAGATTCTGTGAACTCCAGAGAAGGCTTGAGAGGTTCAAGCAACTCCTTTGTGTATACCTATTAGGTATTGAGTACCAAATTGGACTCATACCACTGAGACCAGTTGAGGTCGAGATTTAGTAATGGGAGTCTATGTACTCTAGAGACTTGGGGGATCCAAGTACAATCCTAAGGATCATTCTCTGTTAAGTGAGACTCAAATTGAGCTCCTTATTGTAAAATCTCCACTTTAAGACACAATAGAAAAGGCCACCAATAAAGGTTGACCAGGAGACATAGCCCAGGAGGATTGGGTGAACTCCTTATTAAATTTGTTGTGTTTTTGTATTTTCTTACTGTGTTTCTCTTACTATTTCAAGTGCCTGTGTATTTCACAATCTTATTGATCCATTGCTTAAAATAACATGGGCACACCCCAGCACATGGGTATGTAATACCTTCATTAGTTAACTGAGATCATTCACGAGTGATTTTCAGATCAAGTGGTATTAGAGCTTCTAGGTTGTTTAAGGTTAGACAAGCTTGTGCTAGATTTTGTTGTTGAATGCTAACTAGATCAAAGCTTAAATTAGGAGAAGGAGAGTTGGTCGAAACTAACCCAGAGGAGTCTATCCTCAGAAGAAAATGTCAGAAGAAAGTCCCTTGGGATTAGATCCCCAATTTATAGATAGTTTCTTGGCCATGAGGTCCATGGTAGAGGAAATGTATAAGGACTTCAGGAAACATAAAGATGAAGATTCATTAGGCTCCAAACAAGAAAAAGGAGAAGAAGAATCTCTCCTCCATGAACACTCAAAAGGCAAAGGGAAAGAAGAAAACTTTCTCACACCTCCTAATAGCCCTGAACATAAAAATAAGACATCTTTTATTAAATTAGATGTTAAATTTGATTTACCAATATATGATGGAGAGCTGAATGCAGAGAAGTTGGATAATTGGATCAGACAAATTGATGTTTATTGCAGAGTGAAAATTATCGACTCAGACAAAAGTAAGATTCAGTTGGCCAGTCTACAGCTCAAAGGCACTGCCTTGGTATGGTGGGAAGGCAGGACACAAGCTGACATGAAGAAACATGGTAAGATTCCTTCTGTCTAGAGTGAATTTGTTTCTGTAATCAAAAATCATTTCTATCCACTAGCTTACATGCAGCAAGCCATGATGAGCTGGCAAACCATTCGCCAATTGAAAGGGAAAAGTGTACAGGGTCACACCTAAGAATTTAGGAAGAGAGCTTTGATTCTAGGAATTTCATTAGACTTACCTGAGACTCTGTTGAAGTACATAGGTGGTCTACACAGCTACTCAAGGCAAACTATACTCATGTTTAATCCCACTAGTATAGATGAGGTATTTGTTCAAGCTACGCATCTAGAAGCTAGAGGAAAGAATGGGAACCCAGAAGTTGGAGGATCATCCAAGCCCATTGCAAGAAAGAATAAGGAGAAAAGAAAATAGAAATGGAAAGAAAGGAAGGCCAATACTGCACAAAAGATAAAGTATTCATGCACTTACTATAAAAAGGATGGGCATGATGATGAACACTGCTGGATTTTGCATCCGAAGCTGAGACCTAAGAAGTTTGAGGGCAAGAAGAAGAAGACTGTTGCATCTATTCAGAAAGATTTGGGGTCGGACTCAGGAGATGAAACAACCATTGTAGCCACAGGTATAAAGGTAAAAATTTTGAAGCATCTACTAGTAATTCTACACAATCTATTAATGATGAAGAAAATGAGAGAAAAAGACATGAGCTTTTCCATATTAAAGTTATTTCCAAGTATCAAAAGATTGATACTTTGTTTGATAGTGGCTCACAAGTAAATTTAATTTCTGAAGCAATTGTAAAGAAGTTGGGATTATTGACTACACATCACAAGAAACCATACCCATTAGGTTGGTTAAGTGATAAATCGCAACTATAAGTGACCAGACAATGTAAAATTAAGTTTTCCTTTGGGTCAACATTTGTAGATGAGGTTGAGTTAGATATAGTTCCTCTGGATATATGTGAAATTTTTTTAGGAAGTCCTTACTTGTATGATAGAAAAGTTATTTTCTATAGAGCTGAGAACAAGTATCTACTTGTTAAAGATGGAATCGAATACTTTGTAAGAGCTCATAAGCTCAAGAATAACTATACTCTCATAAACTCAGGGCAGATGAAATGAACTGTAAATTCATGCAAACAATTTTTACTAATGGTTGTAAAGGAAAGGAAACCTGATAAAACCAATGTATTTGAGGGTTGTGATGCTAAACAACATGCTGATTTATAAAAAAATGTTTTAGAATATGAAATCTTGTTTCAAGAACCTAAAGGTCTGCCACCCAAAAAGGAAATAGTGCAAGATATTAATTTGCAGCAAGATGCTCCATTGCCTAACATCGAAATGTACAGGTTGTTTGCTTTAGAGAATGCAGAAATCAAGAAGCAGGTGTAGGAGTTGCTCGAGAAGGGGTTCATCAGACCTAGCACATCACCATGTGGGTCTCCAATCATTTTGGTGAGAAAGAAAGATGGATCGTGGAGAATGTGCATTGATTACTGAGCACTGAATAAGATAACAATAAAAAATTGTTATCCCCTTCCTCACATAGATGATATATTAGATCAATTGAAAGAAGCTGTTTATTTTTCCAAGTTAGATTTGCATAGTGGGTATCATCAGGTCAGAGTTGTAGAGCAAGATGCATGGAAGACTACTTTCAAAACAAAGTAGGGATTGTATGAGTGGCTGGTTATGCCTTTTGGCTTAACTAATGCTCCTGCTACTTTCATGAGAATAATGAATGATGTACTCAGACCTTTTCTTGATGATTTTTTTATTGTATATCTGGATGACATTCTTATATTTAGCAAAACGTGGGAAGAACATTTAAAGCATGTTAAGTAGACACTAGATGTTTTGAAAAGAGAAAAACTTCATGTTAAACTCTCAAAATGTGAATTTGGCAAAACATCTTTGAATTATTTGGGACATATAGTAGGGCGTGGTGAATTGAAGATAGATCCCTCTAAAGTTGAAATAATTATAAACTGGCCTAAACCCAAATCTGCTACAGAAGTCAGAAGCTTCTTAGGAGTAGCACAATACTGGAGAAAGTTCATTTCTAACTTTTCCTTAATTGCAGCTCCCTTACATGCATTGACAGGATTGAACAAGGTGTTTCAGTGGGGAGGAAAACAACAGAAAGCCTTCGAAACCTTGAAAGAAAAGATTAGTGCAACACCAGTACTAGCACTGCCCGATCTTCAAAGACCATTTGAGATCTAAACAGATGCCAGTGACTATGCCATGGGAGCAGTGTTGATACAGTATGGTAAACCCATATGTTATCATTCTGGACATTTAATTCTGCAGTAGTTAACCATCCCACATATGATAAAGAATTGTATGGATTAGTATAGAGTGTGAAAAAGTGGAAACATTACTTAATGGGCAAAGAGATAGTTATACATACTGATCATCAACCACTTCAATATCTACACTCCCAAACTAAGTTGCAACTATCAAGACACTATAGATGGATGGGTTTTCTACAATGGTTTCATTTAGTCATCGGATATAAAAAGGGCATACACAATAAAGTTGCAGATATGTTATCTAGACCAATTATAAATGCATCTACTATACTTAAGCATAACTCAGTATTGCATGAGAGCTACATTGAACAATATGCTCAAGATATATATTTTAAAGATGTATATGCAACTTTAAGTCAAGGCAAACGAATAGAATAATTGGATTATCATGTTAAGGACTGACTCTTGTAGCATTGTGGGAAGCTATGCATTCCACAAAATTAAAGAGTAAAGATAATTCGAGAAGCACACACTTCTCTAATATCAGGTCACTTTGGGGTAAGTAAAACGGTTGCACAGCTGCAAAGATTTTGTTATTGGCCAAAAATGAATGAGACAGTTTCTAGATATGTAAGAGGGTGTACCATGTGTGCTAAAAGCAAGCCCAACAATAGAAAACTAGGCTTGTACACTCCACTGCTAGCTCCTTCTCATCCTTGGGAAACTGTTTCCATGGACTTTATTGGAGGACTGCCTAAATCTAGGAAAGGTCATGACTATTTATATGTTGTTGTGGATAGTTTTAGCAAAATGTGTATTTTGATACCTTGTAATAAACAAATTACAGCTGAACAAACTGCAAAGTTGTTCTTTCAGCATGTATGGGTTCATTTTGGATTACCCACTTCCATTTGCATCTGATCGAAACACCCAATTTGTTGGGAAGTTTTGGTCAAGTCTGTGGGAACTGATGGACACCAGACTGAAGAAAAGCACAACCTTTCGTCCACAAGCAGATGGCCAGACAGAAGTGGTCAATAGGACAATGATCTAGTTGCTCAAAGGCTATTGCAGCAAGCATCCCAAACTTTGGGATGAACATTTGTGTTATGTGCAGTATGCTTACAACCAAGCAAAACATTCTTCTACGTAAAGATTTCCTTTTGAGACCTATTTTGGTTTCACACCAAGGTCGCCCTTGGATTTTGTCTTTGGTAAAGACATAGTAGTTGATGGACACCGTGATGTGGACAAGGCAACCAAGTTCATTGAACAAATCCAAGAGATTCACCAAGCAGTACATGAATAGCTGGAAAGGAGCCAAGCCAAATACAAGGCAAGGCATGACAAGCATTGGGTGGAGCATAGTTTCCAAGTTGGTGATCAAGTCTGGCTGTATATCAGCAAGGACATAATGCAAGGTGAAGGTAAAAAGCTAAATCCAATAAGGTATGGACCTTTCAAGATACTTGAGAAAATTGGTGAGAATGCTTTTCGCCTTGATTTACCAGCTTACATGTACATCTACTCAATCGTTAATGCAGACAACTTGAGACTATTTGAACCTTCATTAATTGAAGATCCCGAAGAGTAGAGTCAATTTCCTTTATTGATGATCTGTTACTTGAATATCTGAATGAATTGCAGGAAGACACAGTTCTGTATAGGAAGGTGAGGATGACGCGCAGGGGAGATGTTGAGTACCTCAGGATTGTACTCAAGGGTTCCAAGCCAAGCAGTGAAAAATGCATAGAGATTGGACAAGTGAGATAGCTACACCCTCACTTAGTCGATACTTGAAAACCAACTTTTGGTGGTCCAAAAGCTTTTTCAGTGGGAAGGCTGTGATCCGAATTGGATCCTTAAACATTTCCATGATTGTTTCAAATTATCTCAAGTTTCAAAATCTTATGAATAACGAGCTTATCAGAAATGACCTCTGGACAATGGCAATTTGTGGCCAACATGGAACAACAAGGAACCTCAGTCAAAGCGTGTTGACCGTTGGCCCATGGAGACCACGTATGGATGCAAATTAGCAATCAAAAGCCTAGATCCAAAAACAGAGGCAGTTTCTGATACGCAATTAGTGTAGCAGGGCAAAACTCTCAGTAAAGGAAAGCCCCAAGCGCTCAGTCATGAGGAAAATAGGAAACCATGTGGAAACCGTCAGAAGGCAGGTCTTGCGCCCAAAACCAGCATGATATTGCATGCACTTCAAGCGATAAGTGGGTTTGGCTGAGTTCAACACGATGCCACACATCGAGTGATCTGGAGGCTCCAGATCAATGGTGAAGAATCAACCCGATGGAAGACCATATTTGATAGGGAAATAGACTGACATACATGAGATTTGAGGTCTCACATGACCGATGAGTTGGCAAAGGAATCAGTTTCGCGGGCGATCTTGGAGCAACGGAAATAACAACTATTCAAAGAGAACTGACACTCAGTTCGTGAGGAAATAGGTGGCCACCTCTCTGTGAAGCATTACACAACGATGATGACGCAGAGCAGGGGAATTCCAGCGGACAGAGGCAGGCGATCTAGAGAGCCGGGAAGCAGAAACGAATAGTCAGGGAGAAAATTGGCTTTAAGCCACGAACAGACAAAGAGTAGAAGGAGACAGAAGTAGAGAAAGAAGTGAATTGCAGAGAATAGAGAAGTCGAGCTGACCTGCAGAGCAAAGGCAGCATCGAGCAGACAGAGACAAAACAGAGAGAGTCTGAGAGTCTGTGAACTCCAGAGAAGGCTTGAGAGGTTCAAGCAACTCCTTTGTGTATACCTGTCAGGTATTGAGTACCAAATTGGACTCATACGACTGAGACCAGTTGAGGTCGAGATTTAGTAATGGGAGTCTGTGTACTCTAGAGACTTGGGGGATCCAACTACAATCCTACTAATCATTATCTGTTAAGTGAGACTCAAATTGAGCTCCTTATTGTAAAATATCTGCTTTAAGACACAATAGAAAAGGACACCATTGAAGGTTGACCAGGAGACATAGCCCATGAGGATTGGGTGAACACCTTATTAAATTTTTTGTGTTTTTGTATTTTCTTACTATGTTTCTCTTACTGTTTTAAGTGCTTGTGTATTTCACAATCTTATCGATGCGTTGCTTAAAATAACATAGGCACACCCCAGCACATGGGTCTGTAATACCTTCATTAGTTAACTGAGATCATTCACGAGTGATTTTCAGATCACCGGGATATCTTGGAATAGAATGAGTAGTTGGAATCTGCATACCTCCTAGATATCCAGGATGAGCCATACTATATTGCGGTTGCATAGGTACTTGAAACGTATGACTTGAGTACAGTTAGAGGACTCTGACCTATTTGACTTGAATGAACTGTCATTGAAAGGGTTGATTTTGAAAAGGTTGACCTTGGAGAAATTGAGTTTGAAAAGGTGGACCTTGAACAAACTGACTTTGGGGTTGACCTTGTAAAGGTTTCCCTTGAAACAACACTTGCATATATGGAAAATTAGGTTGTAGACAAGTATTTGGGGTATGGATTGAATTGTAGGAGCAATTTGAATACCAGATACCTGAGAGATATACTGAATAAGTGGTTACACCATTACTTGTGATGTAAGTGGAATAGTTACTTGCAATAATCCTAGAATGAGAGTTTGAGGTGAACTCGAACTTGGATTCTGAATAATTGTTGGTACACTAGATTGAATCGATGTTTGAGGAGTACTCGGGACAAGATGATGGAGTGGTTGTTGGGTAGGTGTTGATGGATTAACCTGGATAGTTGGTTGGACTTGAAAAGGCATACCTTGAAAAGGAAATTGTTGTATGGGTTTTCCAATAGGTTAAACAAGTTGATACATGGAACTTGAGAAGAAAATAGAAATGAATGTTGATTTAATGAAGGGTTCCAGATTGTATTCGTTCCAGGGTAAGGAATTCCAATGGCAGGTGGAGGCATAACAAGTTGACCAAAACTGGTTTGAGGCATTTGACCATAATTAAGATAATTTTCGACAGGGGTTTTCCCCCCAACTGTAGGGTAGGATACAACTAAAGATTGTCCTCTAGGTGGAGGATATGATGGTTCCCCCTAGGTGGGTAATAACCACATGTTGGGTTGATTTGAGGGTTACCAACATTACCGTAAATCATATTAATAAATTGTTCAGATGTCAAACCTTCATTAGTAGGATTAATTACACCAGTTGACATGTTTGAAGATTGATTTGAGGAAGAATCTCCTGAATAATCTCTAGTAAGAGAGTGATATCCATGTAGTAGAAAACCATCATATAATGTTGACTTTGGAGAAGTAGATAACATATATGTGTCTGATGAGGTGCTTGTAGAAGCCAACATAGAATTGTCAAAACCTGGTATGGTAGAGTAAGGAGTCGTGTATCATGGAATCCCTTGTCCTAAAAGGTTCAAGGGTGTGAAATACTAAGGGTCGAGGTGAAGAGATCTAAATTTTTTTTCGAAATATTTGTTGGTTCACTGGTAGAAACTATTAGTTCTTCCTCTTCGTCTAAAACAATTTATTTGATGTTAATGAGACCAGGAGGGAGAGTATCAGTAATGATGATTTTCACATGAGGTGAATGTGGAGGATCTGGAATATGCACTATAGCAGGGGTATATGATTCAGGTTCAGAAATATCAAACTCAGGTTTGTCAATATCTGGTTCAGAAATGGTATTTGTATCTGAAAATTCTGCAGTACCTGATTTAGTTTGAATGAGTTCAGTAATTTGTAAATCAGTTTCTCCTAAGTGTGATTCTAATTTCTCAGTTTGATTAAGTTCAGCTTCTATCACTTCAATGCCTAAGATAGTAGATGTTTTTGGGTAATTAACTTCAATTCCTTTTACATCAGACTCTATAATAGTATAAGTTTCAGTTTCTACTGCAGTTTTGGATCCCGATGATTTAGACTTTTCTGCTTTTATCCTTTCTAATTGACTTGGTGTATACATAGGTGTTACACTAAAAAATGTCACCATGACTATTTACAGTTAGTATGGCTCTATCAACAGTCATGCTATCCTCCTGGGCAAGTCTTATGCCTCTGCTCTCCATGTCAAACTCCAAAAAGAGAGAAAGTCTTTGTAAATGTGTTTATCTATGGGTACGCAGATTCTCTCGGCCTTACCTGCGTATACGCACCTAATGTTCACAAAAGTTGCGTACTTGTACGCTCTGTATGTAAAGGGGCAGGTGCGTACCCCTGTAAAGGTCAAAAAGCGCAAGTTTCACTCCAAAAAAGTTACTTGTGGTCATTTCTAGAGGCTTCTAGAAGTATGTTTGACGTGTATGAAGTGCCTCCAGATGGTTCATGTACCCCTACCAAAGAGGAACTTATCCCATCAATAAGGGAGCTATCCCATCCAAAGAGGGGATTATCCCATTGATGGTGGACCTGATTAACTTCCTCTTGAGCACTATAAATACAGGCATTGGGCCAGAAGGAGGGGAGGTTGAAAGCTAAACATTTCTAAGGGAAGATGCTGCTGGAATTAGGACTCCCATTTAGAAGCTTGTGAGGAGAGATTGCCATCTTTGCTTGTTCTATTTGGAGGTGGGTGAGCTTTGTCAAAGTAAAGGAGAACTCTTGATGGACCTTGGGAGGGACTTGCTGCTGGAATTAGGACTCCCATTTAGAAGCTTGTGAGGAGAGATTGCCATCTTTGCTTGTTCTATTTGGAGGTGGGTGAGCTTTGTCAAAGTAAAGGAGAACTCTTGATGGACCCTGGGAGGGAATTGCACAACACCAAGGCTCAGGTTGTAATTGTTCCTTTTGTTTCCTATTAATGCAAATGAGTCCATTCTTCTCAATAACTTGTTATTTATGAGTTGTTTCATGTACTCCTTGGTCTATGTGTTAAATATGTTTTATTTTATGAGATTATCAAGTGCTATTTAATCATTTTATTGTTAGTGAATGCAGGTTTCAAAGTGAAGGAGGAGCTCATCCGGATCAGCGAGGCTGGACTGCTACAATAGCGTTGGACTACAGGTAGGATCTAAACACTTGATTTCTTGTATGGTAAATGCATGTTTAGGGAAGGATCGCTCTTGTTTGTCTTGTTTGTCACTAGAGAGTCTTAGGCTCCTAGGGAGGTTGGTTGTGTCCGCACTATCCACTCTTTCCGCCTGAAAAAAATGGCGACTCCTCTGGGGAATCCATTGATGTGAAAGTCTTTTCCTTTGTATGCAACTTTGATCTGAGAAAAGTCATTTATTTTCTGGTTTTTGGCTCTGTGACTTTGTATTTGGGTGGATTAGCTTAGGGTCAGATTGAATTTAGTTTTTCTTGGTTTTTTCAGTAGTACGCACCCTCTGAGTATTGCACAGTGCGTACCTGTACGCACTGTTGCTGTGTGCACAGAGCGGGCCCGCACCTGTCTTAACAGGTTGCCTGCGTACCCTGTTCAAAATTAAGAAATTTCCATTTTTTACATTTTTCCTCTTAGATTTTGCTTTTTCTTAGTTTTTACTGCCCAGATCCATTAGTCTCCTATCAAAGATCTTCACCTGAACTTGTTTCGATAGCATTGAGTGTTTTAGTGGATTTCATAGAAGTTTAAGCCCAAGGGTTTGATTTTTGAATAGGTCCAGTAGTGACTTTGGCGGTAGAAGTTGTCAAGCCTTAGATCTCTCTGGTTTTGTCAGCCTTCTTAGGAGTCGGACCTGTCATAAAGTCTACCGGTGAGAGCAACTTACCTTTGAGTTGTCTCTTTGGCAAATTTCGAAGTGCTTGTTGATTGAGTATTGAATTCCATTTTACAAAAAGAACAAAAAGATTTGAGTTTTGTTTTGACTGGTCTTTTGATTCTGCATTAGCTGGTCCTTGGCTTGATTGTGGTCAAGTAAAACAACCTAGAATCATCTTTGTAGGCTTTTGCCTCGTTAGGTTTGCTTTAGAGTAAATTTCTTTTTGATTTGCTTGTGAGTCAATTTTTCATAGATTTTATAGCTTTTGAGATTGATTTTCGTTAAAATAGATTTATATGCTTTATTAAATAAAAGAAAATACAAAAACATCTCCTTTGAAAAGTTTTGTTTCAAGTAGCTTTGAGGGATTTTGAAAGAAAAAGAATTTTTCGTGCACGTAAGGAGTGGTCATGTTTGTATGCTTGGAAAGATAAAGAGAATTGTTTCTTTGATTGTCTTTACTAAGAAAGTTGTTTTCTATAAAATTTGCATTTTCCAACTCTCTTAGTTAGGAGTTTCATTGAAAGAGGAAAGTAGCGTAAATCATCTTAGGTGCATCTTTGTAGTGGTTTGAGTCGAGTCTACACACCATTGGTTTCATTTCCGCTACCTTTTGTCTTTAAGAAAAACCATAAAATTAACGCTTAAAGTAAAATCAACTTAGTAACTTTTATTTACTAGGGCTCTGAAACACCAATTTAGATCAGGCTAGTGTCTTGGAGTAGGAGAGTAATTAACTCTCCAAGACAACAAAACCAAACAAGTAGCTTATCTTGTGATAGAATAAATCCAATTGTCTCATTTGTACTCTGGGAAAGCTCCTCTTAAAGGAGAAGCACGAGCTCGTGTCCGAACTAGTGAGGGGATCAATCCTCCCTCGTTGGGAACGATGCCAGACACGCACGTATTACAAATGGTAAACCTCGGATTAACCATTGTCGAGGAGCCAGGGGTCACTTGTCGGTAAACCTTGGATTATTGTCAACGAACCGGCAAGGGGATTGAGCTTGATACTCTGCCCTTGCGTGATGTCAAAGTGTAGACTGTTCCCCCAGGTGTATTTGTTGCGGTTGGTAACCTTAGTGACCATTATCTTTAGGATTCTACTGAGGTGACGGTGGAGGGAAGATCCCACTGTACCTGGAGCAGACTTCGGCTAGACTCACTTGGATTTTCTGGGGGGTTCACTTCACTCGAGACGGTTAAAGTGGAGGAACTTTGCCGGTCTATTCATTAAGCAGGTTGCCGGGGTAACTGTTCCACCCGCCACTTCTGTACTGAATCCGGCGATGTTGGGTTTCATCTCCAACTAGTGTTTTTGGTCTGGAAGGCTACTGTTTGTGCTTGGTTTGACGCCCTAGATTCTTTAGGCGTGTGATTCAAATTTGTTTGGTTCTTTAGCGACTTTAGGTGGTTTGATTTGAGATTTTACTTTGTTTTCGTGTGTAGTAGTTAAAAGTTTTTAGCTGTGGCGGAATTACCGAGACAGTCCCGTAGACTTCGGGGCGATTGTTACCGGAACTGATTTGTTGAGGAAACTTCGTAGATCATGGGGTGGATCTCCTGAAAATGTCCCAGGTCAGTACGAAGGATTGAAGGTCCTTGTAACTCCTCCTAGTGGCAATAGAGTAGGTTCACCTGAAGAAGGAGAATCTTCCTTGGTAGTCCATCCAGATTACCAAAGTCTAGAGACAGGTTATAATCCCGAAGCTGTTACAGTTTCTGAGCTTGTTGGTAGTTTTTCGTCTACTAGTGATACAGGCGAAGAACCTGAAATATCTGAACCTGTTACTCTGACTTCTAGTGTTCTAGATTCACCAAGAGTAGAACGAGTTATCACCGAAAATCTTCCTACTGGTCTGATTGCTATTGAAGAACTTGCTCCAAAGGAAGAAATAGGCGTCTCTAACCTTGAGGATCAACTTACTATTGAGCTCAGGGAGCGTGAATCTATCTTTTACAGTCCTCCTAGAAGTACTACTTGGTACCTTTCATTAACCAATTATTTAGACAACTCAGGGATAGGTTTTTCTACACCTCGTACTCCTTTTCCACCTGGAGGTATTTATACTCCTGTAAATATGTCTGGTCAGTCGTCCGTGTTTACTCAAACTCCTGAATCTTTCTTACACGGCGGTCCTTCTGTTCCCACTGGGTATCAATCACTTTCTGGTACCTTTGCGGGGGCATCTCCTCAACCCATTGATCATGGGTTATTAGCTGGAAACAATGGTAATATACCGTTGGGTGTAGGAGACATTTACATGATGTCAGGTTCAGTTCCCGTTTCTCAACCTCAAGGTGGTCAATTACCGCCTGGGGGGCAACCTCAAGGTACAAAAATTGTGTCTGGGGGGCAGCCTCAAGGTCAGTATGTACCTATGGTGCAATACATGCCTCAAGGTCAACCCCAGCCTCAATATGTACCCCAGGGTCAACCTCTGTATCAATATTTACCTCAAGGGTATCGACCCCAAGGGTATCAACCCCAAGGGTATCAACCTCAAGGGTATCAAACTCAAGGTCAAGGTCAACCCCAGTATCCGTATTTACCCCAAGGTTATCAACCTCAAGGTCAATACTCGAGTCAAGGTTATCAACCACCTCAAGGTCAGTCATATGTTCAAGGTATGGGAACTGTACCTTTCAGTTATCAATCCTATCCTCAATCCGGTTATGGATCTCAGTATTCTCAACCTGTTACGGGTCAATTCCCCAGAATGATGGTGTGGGATCAACAGGTGTTGCAGCCAAGTATACAGTTGGTGCCTCAAGCTGGACAACCCGTAGTTTCTGGTCCACCCCAGCAACCGCAACCTGTCTAGTCAAATGTTCAAACTTTTGTAACTTCGGTAGTTACTCAGCCGCCAATTGCACCTAGTACTCCATCTCAAACGGCTGCTGCAACTACCGCTACATCTGCCACACTTACTTCTGGAGTATCGACAACTCCGGTTTCTACTGTCTCTGCAACCACTCCTCAGACATCTTTACCGTTGTCTGGATCTACGATTCAAACCACGGTCCAGATGCCTATAGGTCAGCCTGGTATAAGTACGGTTGTCACTACTCAACCTCAATTTGTTCATCAACCGTACCAGGGACAGTACCCATATGGGCAAGCTGTCCAGCAGCCAGTTTACCAGTATCAACCGTATCCTGGGTACACTTATCAACAACCTCAACAACCCCAGTACGGTCCGGTTAATCCTGGTTTTCCAGGAGGATATAATATCCCTAATGCGATTCCTGTTCCTAGTTATCCTGGATATCCTCCTCCTGGGACTGGTCTTGTGACCCAGAGTTTTAGAGATCCTAACCGGCAATTACCATTTATCGCAACTTTGGATTTACCAGACTTGACGCGCCTAACGAACGATCCAATTCAATATCTTCCGTTCTGGCCGCCAATGCCAAATAAGTTGCCCAGTGATATACCCAAGTTCGAAGGTAAGTCTGGAGAGGATCCGTCCAATCATGTGATGACTTACCACCTCTGGTGTGCTTCAAATTCTATCTCGGATGATTCGATCCGCTTACGTCTTTTCCAGCGTACACTCATTGGTCTCGCGGCCAAGTGGTACATTGAGTTACCACGGGCCTCTTTTTACAATTTCAGCCAGTTAGCTACCTCGTTCTTAACTCACTTTCAGTTGCCGGTCAGATACGATAACGGCACGGAGTTATTAACTTCACTAAAACAATCGACGTCCACGTATATTTCTGATCACATTCATGAGTGGAGACGTCGAAGAAGGTTAGTGAAAGTTTTTATTCCGGACCAAATCTTAGCTGAATGGTTTGTTAAATCATTATTACCAAAGATTACTGAAGATGTAGCTAAGGCCGGAGTAGTTACTGAGGAGCAAGTCATTGCTCAGGCGCAGTACCTTGACTTAGTTTATACTCAGTCAGGTACGTTACACGAGAAGATTTCAGATCTTCCAAAATCGAATCAAATCGCTGCTGCTCCTTCGGGATCTCATGCCGCTGATGGTATGATTGGCACCGTGAACACAAACAGCAAGAAGAAATCTTCCAAGACTTCTACTACTCCTATAATCACCTTGCCTGATTCCCCGATAGGAGAGTCTTCTCCTGAACTTTCCGCAGATATTCACGCTGTAGAGTCATCTACGGCCAAATCAAAAAACGGTGGAAAGAAGAAAGGAAAGAAGAAGGCTAAAGCAGACAAGGCTCCGAAGGAGAAAACGGAAAAGTCGGAAACCAATGACGAAAAGCGCAAACCTCGATATCCTTGTCTTATTTGTGAAGAGGATCATTTTACAAGAGATTGCCCTCATCGGGCCGAGGTTGTGAAAATAGTCAAAGTTTCTCCCACTCCTGCTGTGTTAAAAGATCCATTTCCAAAGCAGGAGAGTAAGATGATAGGTTCTTCCTCGACTGCCAGTGAAGAACCCATTTTGATGATGTCTCATGTGAGGATTGCGACTCGGTCGCAAGATTATGGTAGTAAGAATCCTGTTGATGGTAAGGAAGCAGAATCTTCTCATTCTAATCCATCAACCTCAGCTCCTGGTTCCGATCCACTACAGATCGAAAAACCTAACCCGGACTTAGTAATCAAACCGCCCGCCAAGGGTGTACTTCGAAGGTCTGCTTTCAATCCACATGCGAGAGCGGCCCAGAATTACAACATTGTTGAGGATTTAGCTGTTTCACCCTCAGCAATGTCGGCTTTAGAAGTGCTGCAATCATGCCCAGCACAACGAAAATTACTTTTGTCGGCTATCGGAGCTGTTGATGTTCAGGACCCGAATCTGATAATCTTCGATCTAGAAAATAGTACACCGCGTCTACCCCATCAAATGGCTTTCCAAATTCCAGTGATAGTCAAAAACAAGCCTATTCATCGGACTGTGATTGATGAGGGAGCTTCTACGTGTATTATGTCGATTCAATGTTGGAGATCGCTTGGTTCTCCTTCGCTGAACCAATCCCCGACCATCCTTAAGGCCTTTGATGGCCGTGGGTTCCGTCCATTTGGTATTCTACAGGAATTGCCTATAGGGGTAGAAGGTAAAACCGTTAGTCTGGATGTGGAGGTGGTTGATGCCCTCTAGACTACAACCTTCTTTTGGGTCGAAGTTGGTCATATGCTATGACAGCGGTCGTTTCATCGGTCTTCAGAGTAATAAAGTTTCCACATAACGGTAAGATCGTGACCATTGATCAGCTGACATACTTTTCATCCGACCCAGCCTCTTCAGAGAGTATCCAGCATGTCGGTAAGACGACAATCCCTTATAGGGACGTTGGCGTAGGTTTAGTTAAAGATTCCGGTTTACTGGGAACTTTTCCTTTCCCTCCAATCAACGCAGACCCTTCATTTGCATCAATTCATATGATTACATCAGACACCATTATTTACGATGATCCTTGGATTGTCCCATCTGAATCTGAGATAGACTCATTCGGTGATGCTATGCCTTTGAGTCCATATGAAATTGCTTATGAAGCCGTCATGTCTTTTACCGACTCGCGTTCAACCCAAATCGACCAAATGAATGTGGTCAGTGAAGAATCACTTTTCACATCAACCTCAGAACGGATAACGTTTCCCGAAGTCGTGTCATCTGACGAGCAACTTCGCGAAATCCTAAGTGTAGACGATCTACCATGGGAAGATCTCCATCATAGATCTTCGTTTTTACCTAAGGATGATGCTTTTGAAAATGATTTTTCATCTATCTTTACCGCTGAATATGTCAAAGACGCTCAGAATCCAACGAAACATTCTGATTCAGAGCTGAATTTAGGGAATATTTCTCGCACTATTCCCATTGACATTTCAGTGAAGCCCGGAATTGAGGAAAACATTCATATAGGTGCCTCATGTACAGAAGATGAAATTCGAACTTACAAGGCCCTATTCCAAGAATTCCGCGATGTGTTTGCCTGGTCTTACGAGGAAATGCCAGGAATCGACCCTGCCATTGTTGTTCATGAAATAAAGACCTACCCGGACGCTAAACCCGTCCGGCAACGGTTGCGTCAGATTCACCCTCGGAAAGCAGCTGCGATTAAAGCAGAAGTCGAGAAGCTGTTGAAAGCAGGTTTCATTTATCCAATCCCGTTAACGGATTGGGTATCGAATATTGTTCCGGTTAACAAGAAACAAGGAACAATAAGAATCTGTATCGACTATAGGGATATAAATCGAGCTTGTCCAAAAGACAACTATCCTACGCCTTATATCGATCAAATTATTGATGATTGTGCTGGAAATGAAATGTTTTCCTTTATGGATGGTTTTTCGGGCTATAATCAAATCAATATTCTACCTGCCGATCAACCAAAAACGGCATTCATTTGTCCATGGGGGACATTTGCTTATTGCAAATTACCTTTTGGGCTTAAGAATGCCGGAGCCACTTTTCAACGGGCGATGTCTTACGCATTTCATGACATCAAGCACATTGTGCAACCGTACCTCGATGATTTGCCTGCTCATTCTTTACATCGAGCTGATCACCTTGTCCACTTACGAGCAATCTTTATGAGGTGTAGGCATTATCGAATTCGGTTGAATCCCCACAAGTGTGTATTCTGTATAGAGACGGGTCGATTGCTGGGATTTGTTGTTTCAAAAGCCGGCATTCGCGTCGATCCCTCGAAGGTCGAAGCTATCATCAAATTGCCTCCTCCTTCGAGTTTGCGCCAACTCCAAAGTTTGCAAGGGAAAGCAAACTTTTTACGCCGATTCATTCCAAACTACGCCGAGGTCACTAAAGGTTTTACACGGTTGTTGAAACAGAACGCTCAATTCTTTTGGGACGAGATTGCCCAACAATCTTTTGATGCACTTAAGCACGCGTTGACCCATGCACCATTGTTGCATCCTCCCAACTACAACCAAGACTACTTCTTATACCTCGCAGCTTCGCATTCCACTATTGGAATGGTGTTAGTTCAAGAAGATGAATTCGGAACGGAACATGTGATATATTATCTTAGTAGGACATTAAACCCCACTGAGCTAAAATATTCGCATGTGGAGAAATTGGCCCTGGCAGCCGTTCAAGCTGTCCAGCGTTTTCGTCACTACATTCTTCTCCGTAAAACTACAGTTATTTCGGATTGCAACCCTATGATTTATATTTTGACTAAACAACTGCTAGGGGGCAAGTACTCTAAATGGATCGTTATTCTGCAAGAGTTCGACTTGGAGTTTGAGAAGTCCAAGTCTAAGAAATCCTTAGTTTTTGCGGAATTGATGTGTGATTTCCCGCGTGCTGACACAGAAACTGTGGCAGAGGAGTCCATTGCGGACGAATCTTTGTTTCTTATCAGTACTTTAGATCCGTGGTACGGGGATATAATCATCTATCTCCAAACCCAAACCTTTCGGCCTGAAGCTTCAAAGTCGGAACGTCGAAAAATTCGGTTTCAATCCCAGCAATACAGAATTATTGGAGATACACTTTATCGCCGGGGGGCAGACTTAGTTTTTCGACGTTGTTTAACTCACGAAGAGGCTGAGAGGGTTTTGAATGATTGTCACTCTGGAGCATGTGGCGGTCATATGTCTGGGTATGCCACAGCTCAGAAGGTGTTGCGCGCTGGCTATTTCTGGCCGTCCATGTTTAAAGATTGTATCATTGCGGTCCGAAAGTGCCACAACTGTCAAGTGTTTGATCGCAAGATGCGTGCACCACCTGCTCCTCTCCATCCTATAATTGTCGTTGGTCCTTTCGCCAAATGGGGTATCGATTTTATTACTTGTAACCCTCACTCGGCCGGGGGGCATGCGTATATCATCCTCGCGGTTGATTATTTTACTAAATGGGCCGAGGCGATGCCTACATTCGACGCAAGCGGCAAAACAGCTGCAGTTTTCGTATTCAATCACATTATAACTAGGTTTGGTGTCCCACAAGCAATCATCACTGACCATGGGAGCCATTTTCGAAACATCATGATGACTGAGCTTACAAGCCAGCTTGGTTTGCGCCACGATAGCTCTACTCCTTATTATCCGCAAGCCAACGGTTTGGTTGAGTCTATCAACAAAGTTCTGGTTATCATGATCCGACGAATCATTGGTATTCATCGGTCGAATTGGCACAACATGTTATTTTCAGCGCTATGGGCATACCGAACTTCAGTAAAAACTTCAACAAGGTTCACTCCTTTCCAGCTAGTTTATGGCTTGGAAGCTGTGTTACCCATTGAATGCGAAATCCCATCACTTCAAATGGCTGTCGAATTACTCCCAGCTACTTCCGAAGAGGAGAAACGTTTATTATACTTAGCTCAATTAGATGAGACTCGACGTGACGCTGCATTGGCAATCGAGACTCACACGAAGCGAATGAAAGCTCAGTATGATAGAAATGTGACCCCTCGGAGTTTTTCGGAGGGAGACCTAGTGCTATTATATGATCAAGCTAACGATAAGCTAGGTGCTGGAAAATTCGTTCCTATGTGGCATGGACCCTACATTGTAAAGCGAAAGCTAGCAAAAGGGGCCTATGAGCTGGTAGATTTTGATGGGGACTCTTTGGGTAAACCCAGAAATGGACTTTACCTAAAGAGATATTATGCTTAAATGGTGGGTATGGAGATTTTTAGTTAGGTTAGGTTTTCTTTCTAGCTAGTATGTTTGTTAGTTTAGATAGTGTGCTTAGCTTAGAAAGTGTGTTTTTCGTCGTTATTCTGGCTTATCTTTATTTTACTCTTGATATTGCAGATGTCGATGCCTCTCCAAACGTACATAGGATTTGCCGATGGTGCTTGTCGTAGTACACGGAATATCTCTTCCGCAGCTTGGGTTATCTATTCGCCCTCTGACGAGTTAGTTTCTATGCATGGGGTGAGCCTCGGTCAAACGACGAACAACATTGCAGAATACAGTGCAGTGGTTGAATTATTGTCTGAATCTATTTCATTTGGAATTCGACGTTTGATAGTGAGGTTAGATTCTGAACTCGTTGTATTACAGCTTAATAGAGTATATGCCATTAGAAATCCTGTGTTATTAAGGTTGTTTTTGAGAGTGCGTCTCTTGGAACGTGAATTCGATTACATTGAATATCAGCATATTCCAAGGTCTTTAAATACATTAGCATATGCAATTGCTTCTCGAATGTTGGACAGACATTTACGATAATCATGCAAGTAAATTTAAAAAACATTTCATCACATATGTTAAACAAAATGAGTCGGTAATAATGATATATATATATATAGATAGGAGTGTGTCAAAAATATACATCGTCTTCAATCATAGGTTGAAAAACACCTTATGATCGACAAAAATGATAAGTACAAAAAACCAAAAATGTCATATGTGTCTACAAAAGTGACTAGCCAATCATTGGTGGTGCTCTCTATACGAGACCACTGCCCGCGCTACCCTACACAAGAACCTCCTAAAAGGTCCTGGGACTGCAACCACATAGCGCTGAAGTCGAATGGGAATGTCATCTATGGTGGTCTCTGGTATATCCGCCATCAGACGCTCTAGATCCTATTCCAGCTCGGCTAAGGTCTCTGCGGCCGCATCCTGTGGGGCTGGTGCTGGTACAACTGGTACTCTCCTCTCAAAAGCCCGAAGGTTGGCTGGACGCCGTGGACCTACATCTACATTTTTAAAATTTTTGCTGTCAGTTTTGAGGCGATATATAAAAAACAAAAAAATATACATAATTTGAAAACTCGTGAAAAATGAAATACCTCTGTCATCCCACTGTTCTCCCTGTGGAAGAACCATGTCCGGATCATTCCGAAAATCCATTCCGGCATAAGAAAAGTCCTGAATAGCAAAGACCTGGCTCTAGCCAGTGAAAGTAACCATCAGGAAATCGAACAACTGTTGCGCCCTCATCAGGATGTCGGGCCATTATCGCAACCCATCTCGTCAACTTAGGCTCCTGAGGAGCCCCAACTGGAACTGTAAGATGCTGGGGGACCAGCATTGGAACTCTCTCTAGGGCAAAGCTCACGACTAAAGGCCCATATCCAAAGGTCTTCAGTTGTCCTCTCTTTGCCCTGGTTAGTTGGCCCTTCAAATTAGCCAACACAGCATCGCACCAGTTGAAAATGGTGCCTTGGAAGCAATCTATAGCCATCCGCATTTGGGACCCGGTGGCATGGTGCAAAGCGGCCGCGCCGCAAAGTCTGGTAACAGTAAAGGCTATCACCATAAGTTCAGGTCGGGATATGTACTTGATTTCTATCCCCTTCTCCTGGTTTTGATTGTTGCACCACTCTAGCCGGAGACTAGCAAGGGATTGGCCACCCGGCCTAGTCCCGAATAGAGAGAGTTGCTCGCCCCTGTTAGGCAAGCCAGTGAGAAAATATATGTCGGAGGGCTCTATCTCAAGCTGGTGCTCTCCGATGTAGAAACATTGCTCCTGAATGTTCCACCTTTCAACGAGCCACTCAAGGAATGGCACCTGGCCCCTCATGCCAGGTATGGCCCAGTATTTGTACAGTCTGCATGCTTTTAATGCATCAATGGAAGGTTGATGACGTATCACGGCCAAATCAACATCCTCGTGTTCTCTTTCACACCAATCAAGCATGGTGTGCTCCCTGCACATCATAAAACATCTCTTAGAATCCTTAAAATTTTAAAATTTTGGTTCATTTTGGAGAAATGAGGGTTTCAAAATGTGTTTTGCGGGGTACGCACCCCGGCCTTTAGGGACAGAGCGTCTGGACGCAGCTTCCCTTAAGGTCGGGTGCGTACACCTGGTATTTTCCCCATTGAGAAAATATCGGGGTACGCAGGTCAGCAGTGCATGACCTGCGTACCTCGAAGGGCGCATCTTGAAACCCCAATACCCCCAAAAAAATCAAATAAAAACTTAAAAATGAATTTTAAACGGATGGAAAGCAAGAGAAGGATGTTGAAGAATACCTGATGAGACGGCGTTCGATCCTGACGGTCGGATTCTCCGCAATGACCACAGGAAGTTTTCTTGTCAAAAGCCCTTTTCTCAACCTCAACAGTAAAATGGTAAAAATGACATGGTAAAAAGTCTTTTTATAGGTTTTTTGGATGAATGAATGCTAAGTTTGTTTATTTTTCACCATGAAAGGACATTTTTCAATGTATTTTTTCCCATCTTAAACAGGTATGAGTAATGTGTCATTTTTGTGCAGGACAAAAGGACTTTAGAGTAAAATCATCATTTTTCATGAACCAAAACGTCAGAGTCATCTTTTAAGCTCTTTTCTGACTCCTAAAATATGAAAATATTGCCGAGCGTTTCTTTTACACTCGTTAAAACGGAATTAAAAGACGGTCCCCTTATAGCTCTCTTATGACCGTAAAAATAGGAAAAGATGGCCGGGTTTTTGTCGTTTCAAACTCGATATGGAAATAAAACGACGTGTCCTTGATCAATTTTTACTTTTCAGGTCAGAGGCACTAATCATGAAAGTACTCCTTGGTCGCAAGATCAAGCGGTTCTCCCAGGTATTATTTTATACTTTTTCGGGCTTGGGGGACAAAAATTTACGAAAAATTTCAACCTGGTGTCTTCTTAAGTTTTTCAGACTATCTAAAATTGAAAAACGCTGAGTTTCTCCTATACTGGGCTCGTTAAAATTTCACAGTAAAGGACCTGTTCAATTACAAACAGGAACGAACCACTTCTTCCTAGGGTTCGAATCAAAACTAGGTTGGACTCATCCGAAGGATGAGCTTATAATCAAGCATATGTTATCCTCCTCAAGCTTGTTAAAAATAAAGAGGTACTTGCCAGAAATGGTGGGGGAAAAGAGAGAAGAATGAGCCTATTTTTTATCCTTTGTCTCAGAAGAAACCTTATTACCACTCTTGAACATGACACTTTTCATTCACCTGGGTTGGGAAATCCTTTACCTCATAGTTGGTCAAAACACATTGAAAGTCTTCAGCCGGGTTCCGGGGATTAACTTTGAGTCATTCGTCACCAAGCCATCTGTTGTGTCGTTATGTGTTCAAGAGGTCTGCAAGCAAAACTTTCATCTGCAAAATACTTGTCATCCATTTGACCATCCCTGAGTCAGTCCTTACATCAACATTTCTTCAACTTGAACAATGATTTCGTGTTGTGGGATTGCCTGCAACGGGTCGCTTTCTATCGACATCAGCACATTATCTAGAAAGATGACTTAGAAATCTTCAGTACCTTGAAGTCTGCATGCATCAATGGCAGGTTTCTCGCCTTTGACGTCAGTTTACATCATTGAATTTCGATCGAAGGATTCCGTGAAATGTTCGACATCAACTCATTCATTCACATCTCATGGATTGTACTGGGTACTTTGAGAACCATCGAAATTACTGGTGGTCTCTCTCACACTTGTTAACAATTTACATCATCGACTGGTAATCAAGTGGTTTCTACCATGTTCGACATCAACTCATTTATTCGCATGCCTAGAATCGTACCAATTCGGGAAGTAGAAATGAAGACCCTGGATCTAATTTCCACCATCCAGGCTGCGAGGAGTTTTGTATTCATTATATAACTAGACTAATTATAAACAGATGGTTGCGCCCATACTGTGTCTACAAAAGTCTATGATTATGATGTACTGCAAGATCATTCCTGTATCAGAATAGTTAGTCTGTTAGTTAAAGTTTTGATCTGAGTATGGGAATGCCTACCTCAGTGATGATATAATCTTATACATGTATTTCGTGTTGAAAATTGTAGGTTCTGACCAGGCTCTCCACGAGATAATCCTTGAAATGATAAAGCGCTTCACCCTTCCTAGATAATACCAAACCCTAATCTACTATAGGCTTCGCACTTTAGGGGGAAATCTGTTACACTAAAAAATGTCACCATGACTATTTACAGTTAGTATGGCTCTATCAACAGTCATGCTATCCTCCTGGGCAAGTCTTATGCCTCTGCTCTCCATGTCAAACTCCAAAAAGAGAGAAAGTCTTTGTAAATGTGTTTATCTCTGGGTACGCAGATTCTCTCGGCCTTACCTGCGTATACGCACCTAATGTTCACAGAAGCTGCGTACTTGTACGCTCTGTATGTAAAGGGGCAGGTGCGTACCCCTGTAAAGGTCAAAAAGCGCAAGTTTCACTCTGAAAAAGTTACTTGTGGTCATTTCTAGAGGCTTCTAGAAGTATGTTTGACATGTATGAAGCGCCTCCAGATGGTTCATGTACCCCTACCAAAGAGGAACTTATCCCATCAATAAGGGAGCTATCCCATCCAAAGAGGGGATTATCCCATTGATGGTGGACCTGATTAACTTCCTCTTGAGCACTATAAATACAGGCATTGGGCCAGAAGGAGGGGAGGTTGAAAGCTAAACATTTCTAAGGGCAGATGCTGCTGGAATTAGGACTCCCATTTAGAAGCTTGTGAGGAGAGATTGCCATCTTTGCTTGTTCTATTTGGAGGTGGGTGAGCTTTGTCAAAGTAAAGGAGAACTCTTGATGGACCCTGGGAGGTACTTGCACAACACCAAGGCTCAGGTTGTAATTGTTCCTTTTGTTTCCTATTAATGCAAATGAGTCCATTCTTCTCAATAACTTGTTATTTATGAGTTGTTTCATGTACTCTTTGGTCTATGTGTTAAATATGTTTTATTTTATGAGATTATCAAGTGCTATTTAATCGTTTGATTGTTAGTGAATGCAGGTTTCAAAGTGAAGGAGGAGCTCATCCGGATCAGCGAGGCTGGACTGCTACAACAGCGTTGGACTACAAGTAGGATCTAAACACTTGATTTCTTGTATGGTAAATGCATGTTTAGGGAAGGATCGCTCTTATTTGTCTTGTTTGTCACTAGAGAGTCTTAGGCTCCTAGGGAGGTTGGTTGTGTCCGCACTATCGACTCTTTCCGCCTGACAATAGGGGGGTCCCCGAGTATGCTACTATATTGTCTTGCTAATTCTACCACAAAAAAAAAATTCAATTAATAAATCACACAATATCTATATTACACCTAAAGTCTCTAAAAAATAAAAACAACAGAGAAAGTAACACACGCTAAAAATCTAGGAGTTCAAACCATACAAACTGACTCTTCACAAAGATCAATAATTACTAGTTGGTGATGAAATCCAATGTCGCAGTGATCAGGTGAAAATATTTATAGAAATGAGCATTTGGAAATAGTTACCCTAATAACCTGCTTAATGAAACAGTCTAGTGCAAGTAACTTTTCTTATACCATCTCGAGCAAAGATTACCGTCCAAAAAGTCCAAGTGAGTCTAGTCAACATCTGTTTGAGGTACAATGGGATCTTCCCTCTACCATAACTGTTATAGCTCCAAATCTCACTCTTATGGTTTGTGATGCTACACTCATGGCCTATGGCAACCCCTCCTTCCAGACCTGGTCCTAAAATTTAAAAAACAGTGTTTTATCCCTTATACGCGACATTGCCCTGAGTTAAACGCGTGTATACGCGGGTCTGTGTATACCCAACCTGTGTATATGTATTAAAACACTTAAAAATATAAAAATCCTTATTTTCGGGTGGAGATCGCGGGTTTTACCTGCTAATCACCTGTTAGTGCCTGTGGCCCAACTGTTCCCAACGAACTCCCAACTAAAAAACTACTTTGGGGGAGGTATAAAAAGACCTCAAAGGGAAGGCCTAAAGGAGGAGAGAAGAGAGAGAAAGGTTATTATGTTGAGATTTTTCCCCTGAACAGGTCTGAAGTCCCTTGTGCCTTCAGCACTTCCCCCATTTGTACAGGAAACGCTTGTTTCCTTGTGTGTTGATGTTCATCCACCATTTATGACATCATGGAGTGAGTCATGGAAGGAGTTTGTTAGAGGCTTGAGGCTGGAACGGATCCGAAAGGAAGATTTGCTTGGAGCCTGCTGAAGGTGACTCAGGTGAAATTATTCCTTTTTATGTACTTTATTTGTCTATAATAAAAGAAACGCATGTCTTGGTTCCCGATATAAATGTTCTTTATGTTTATGATATTCATGTTTAGAATTCATATGTAAATGGTTGTTTGGATTTCATAACTAACTACCTTTATTTATAACATGAAGATGGTTTCTTTATATGGTTTTGTCCATATACTGTTGTGTTCTTTGGAATTGGTTGTTTTGCAGGACAAAAGAGTAGAAGGGAACTCCAAGAAGGGTTTGGACCCTAAGGGCCTTCTCAAACGTAGGACCTAAGGTACGTCCTCTTTACAATAGAATTTGATCATAATAGCATAATGGTTGTGTGAATGTATGTTTATTTGAATAGATAACTTTTAGTCTGCTAGGGTTTCAACCCAAAACGCCCTAGGGGAACATTTCCCTCCAACAGAATTGGCAACTCCACTGGGGACAACACACTTGTTGTTCCTAGTTTGGGTGTTTTCAAGCCAATCAGGGCTCAGCGACCTTGTCTGCTTGCTGTTATTGTCTAGTCTATTTTTGAACTTTAAGTTTTCCCAGTTTCTTCAGTTTGTTTTTTATTTTTCTTGAAACCTTTTATGTACGTTGTTTTTCTTAGTTACAGAAGCGTATGTACTCATGTTTCTTTAAGTGAACCCGCGTATACACAGGTTTCCTTAGTTGCAGTAGCATATACACGCAATCTGTACATAAGTACAGTCGCGTATATCTTGCAACTTTCAAGATTTGTAAATCTTTTTGTCTCTGAAGTTCTGCCTGGTAGTTTGAGTCAGTCTGAAACAGTCACTTTCTAGTATCAGTTGTTATTTTTACAGCGAGCATCTTGTTCCGAATTCTCTCTGATTATAAGGAGTATTGGTCTTGTTTTTGTTGTTGCAAGCGTCATCTTTTCTTGTTCAAGCACGCAAGATTTCTTGTTTGGAATCTTGGCTGCTCTGATTCATCAAGGTAGGGAGATTGATCTCAATCTTTGTGTCAAATCTTGCATTTGGTGACTTTTTGTTTGCTTGGCAAAACCGCTTTTGTGACCATCCACTTCTTTATTTCATGAAAGTTGTTGATTGACACTTTCTTGAAATTTTTCTTTTTGATCTTTTTGGTTATTATTGCCAAAGCTTTCATTGCTACTTTTGATTGTTAAGAGCATCCTTAAACACATCCCGTTTTGTTGAGTTTTCATCCATTGTGTGGTGTCAATTTGCAAAAGTGTTTGTTGCCTATTGTTCAATCACAAGTTTCAGTGTTGTTGAGAGAATTTTTGAAAAGACCTTTTTGTTGTTGTGTTTGAAGAAAATCTTTTTGAAAAGCTTAGTTTTGCTTTCTTGAACTTAGTTTTCATTTGGTTTCCTTTTAGTGAATGAAAGTGCTTTATGTTTGTCTTAGAACTTGTTTTTAGTGTTTAGACGAAATGAATGGTAGCATCTCATATTCCATCTAGACATTTTAAGTGGCAAGATAAAGATTGATAAGCAAGCAACTTTCATTTTTTGTTTTTAGAGTAGTTTCGAATCTTGCATCGGCATATATTTGTTGCATTAGGATAGATTTGCATACCTTTTTAGGCATACATAGCTTTGTTAACTTTTGTGAGTGTGAAGCGTGAATTAACGAAAAGAAAAGAAAATTTTGTTTTATTAGAAGTTCCTCTGAACCCTATAGAAATTGCTCTTCATCGAAAAACGAAAAAAGTGCATGTGCATGTAGTTAAGTTTTTATTAATTTCTTTTGCATCAAAAAACACCACTAGTTTCACTTCCATTACCTTGTGACTTAAAGAACAGCCTATTTTAAAATCAAGCGCTAACTAAAATTCACTAGAACTTTTTGTTTAAGTCAGTTACACCAACAAGTTTAGGATTTTAGGGCCTTGGATTAGGCGAGTGGAGAGTTAACTCTCCAAGGCCATATAAATGTCAAACATAGGAGTCTAAATAGCGAGAGAAAATCCAATAGCGTTAGGAAGACCAGGAAAGCTCCGGATCTGGGAGTTAAGCACAAGGACCTGTGAAGACAGGGAAGAGAGATACCCCCTCTCCTACTTGTCCAAACTTACCTCACGACTATTCCACCTGGCTTCTGCGACAAGCTGGTATCCATAGTTGCTACTCCTAGGGATCTACACAGGTGGCTGCGGAGGGGAATCACGTGGCACCTGAGGTCGACGTTGCATCACTCTTGACAGTACTACTGGAGGGCACCCTTGCGAAGCTTGGGGGCTTGCACCGGTGCAAGCTATTGTTAGGAGGTCAGCGTAACTTCCTCTGATACCTTCGATGATAGGACTGGGCCCTCATCATCCTAGACTATCTTCGGAAGACCCCTTAATTCACTTTCTTGTATTTTGGTGTCTGGTCCTAATCACCTGGAGTGGAAATACTTGGAATTTTTTTAACTGGCTGTTATCTTTAGGGACTTTATAGTGTGTTCTCTGTGCTCTTAGTTGGCCTAGCTTTCAATTTTTTGAGTCTTTAGTTAGATCATAACAAAAAATTCAAAGTGGCTGATCGATCTCCCAGATGGTCTTGAAGACTTCGTGGTCTTTCACCACCAAGTTTAGAGCCTTCTCCTAGAAGGTGCAGAGGTAATACTACTGGTGGGTTTCGTCCCACGACAGTTGATGCATTGGGGATTGATCCTCCTCTCAGGGGCATTAGTGTTCAAGCAAGCCCTGGCACTTCCGAACAAGAGAGGGACACTCCAGTCCTTTCTCGAGTTCTCTTTCAAGTGGAGAATAACATAGAGGTAGAAGAACTCTCAGAGTCGTTAGCGGTTCCGAATTCTCCACTACTATCTAGTCATCCAGACGTATTACAATACGTTGGGACTCCGACGCATAGACCGTCAAGTCCAGGTTACGCTATGCGCTTACCATCGATGACCACTACTGGAAGCATGGCTTCTACAAATGCTATGACTATGCAAACTCCAACATCGGTGCAAGGGGGAGGAACGATTTCCATCTCCTCTACTTCCTTGTTTGGATCTTTTCCTAGCACATATTTAGTTGGGTCTACCTCCATTCCGTCCACGAGTGGAAATGCCCAAACCAATGCTTTTGGTACTGGATTCTTCCCATTTGGCACCCACTCACAGGGTATTCCATCAGTTCTGTTTAGTGCTGCTACATCCATGATGGGCGGATCGGCTTCATTCCAGGGTTTTCCTTTTGGAAGTGGTCATATACCACATTCCAACCCGATGATAGGATCCATGCCTTTTTCTTCTGTAGGACAAAGCAGTAATCCTTTCCAAGGTTGGACTAACCCTGGGGTTAGTGGCGCGGGAACTGGGAATCCGTTTATCGGCCAACAAGGGAATAGGTCGTACTCCACGGTTAGTTTGTTTCAAAGTATTCCTCCCTTAGCTTCGGCTTGGAATCCGTATCAGGGGTTATCAACTCCTTATAATCCTTTAGGAGGAAACTTTGCTGGTTATGGAGGCTTTGCGGTCGGAGTTGGTCAAACTCCGAATTTTGCTGGATCACAAGGCTTGCCTTTTGGTTCAGCCGGTTCTACTGGTTACTTCGGGCAGCCTGGTGCCTTCCAAAACCTAGGACAATCTTTTCAGAAATTTGGGAGTTCCGCCCAGTCTGGGTGGAATCCCCAAGGTCCTCTTAGGCTTCCGTTTTTGGCAACGTTGAAGGTTGCCAAATCTCACTAAGTTAACAAACGATCCAATCAAGTACAATCCGTCCTTGCCTCTGGTCCCAACCAAACTCCCTTCGGACATTCCAAAATTCGAAGGGAAGAGTGGTGAGGACCCAGGCGACCATGTAATTACGTTCCATTTGTGGTGCTCATCTAACTCCCTTATTGATGACTCGATCAGGTTGAGACTTTTTCAACGCACCTTGACTGGTAACGTGGCCAAATGGTATATAGAGTTTCCAGCGGGCAGCTTTACATCTTTCGCTGACTTAGCCAATATTTTCTTAAATCATTTCCAGTTGCCTGTCTGTTATGATGTCGGAATTGAACTTCTGGCAACTTTTCGTCAGGATAAGGCAACTCACATTTCTGACCATATTCAGGAATGGAGACGGAGAAAGAGGCTCATTAAAGCCGAAATACCTCTGGAGTACCGTCTCGAATGGTTTTTGAAATCTTTACAACCCGAGATCTCCAAGGATGTCTCCATGTCTGGAGTCTATTCTGAGGAGCAAGCCATTTTGAGGACCCAGCAATTAGAACTGATCTACTCTCAGTCTGGGATCCTACAAAAATACTTGCCACATGCTCCTGGATCTAAGGTTGACATAGCTAAGTTGAAGCCAGGTCCCCACACGGATGGTATCGTTGGGTCGGTAGACACAACTACCGTGAACTTGTTGAACCAATTGCAGTAGTTTTCCTTACAAACTGCTTCTAACAACCAAGTCACATCGTCTAATCCTCCGGCTTCCCAAACTTCTTCAATTAATTCCATCCAATCTGATAAGCCCAAAGGAAATCAAAATTCCAATGGGAAAAAGAAAGGATGAGGTAAGAAAAAGAACCAGGATGGGAAGCCTGATGTGAATAAGTCCGGCAACAATGCTGGTGGTGGTAGAAATGAGTCTAGTAAGAAAGTCAAGTTTCCATGCAAGTTGTGCAGTGGAGACCATTTAACTCATCTCTGCCCTAAGATTCAAGACACTCAGCGCTTGTTAGGGCAGCAAGGGAATTCTAGTTCTCAAGCTATGTTAACCAACCCTTTTCCCCAAGGGCAGCAAATGCTTGTTGGCGCGAGCTCAAACCCTGGTACCTCCGCAGGGGGCAACCAGGAAGGGAACAAGTCATCAAATGTTTTCATGATGGGTTCTCATGCTAATGTGGCCACACGGTCACGCGATTATGGTGAAGGTTAAACTTCCAAGGGCAAATCAGTTCCAGAAACTAACAACCCACTTCACATTGAGAGACCTTCTGTTGAGACTATACCTCGGGTACCGAAAGGTTCCGTTAAATGCATGACTATCAAACCTAATATTTGGGCAGCCCAGAATTACTCCATTGTTGAGGATCTGGCTCAGATTCCATGTGCTATGTCCGCTTTAGAGGTTCTCCAGTCATGTCCTTCTCAAAGAAGTGCCTTGCTATCGGCAATGGGGGCAGTGGATCCAAGTAATTCCTTAGCTCTCACTTTTGATATGAATAATGTCAAAAAGAGACTTCCTCATCACATGGCTTTCCAGATAAAGTCTACCTACCAGAAAACGAATATTTTTTGGACGGTTATAGATGAGGGAGCTTCCACGTGTGTCATGTCTATGTCATGCTGGAAGGCCATTGGATCACCGTCGGTTGTTCCTTCACCTACCTTCTTGACAGCGTTTGATGGTCATTCTCATAGGCCATACGGGATTATCTAGACCTTTCCTATATGTGTTGGAGGAAAGGTCGTTAATATTGAAGTAGAGGTCATAGTTGCTAACCTAGACTACAATCTCCTCTTCGGAAGGAACTGGGTATACGAAATGGAAGCCGTTGTTTTGACTCTGTTTCGTGTCGTTTGCTTTCCTCATGAAGGGAAAATCGTTAAGGTTGACCAATTGGACTATTCTCCAGTTGATCCTCGAGCAACTTCTGACTCTACTGTTCCCTTAGTGGATAACCCCCGTCCACCTATTGACAATTTAGGAGTCGAGATGTACTCTTCATTAATGGGTACGTTTGATCTTCCTCCTCCTACGGCTAGACTAGATACAATTTCATCCTCTAGGGACCCTTTATGGAGAGAGTTTGTTCAAAATCCTTATTCTTCGGATCTTAGAACCTTAGCTTCATCTGTGACCACATCAGATGACAATAAGGCGGGTGGAATAGAATCACATATGCCCGTAGTAGAACCTAGATGTGAATCTATCGATAACTCTGCAGATAACCATTCTACTCCTTCCTCTTGGAAAGAGATAGATGGTAATGTGGCTCATTTTCAGACCCTTGATTCCACCTCTACATCGGATTGCTCGGATATTGTTTTTGCATCGGACGAAGCAATATTCGAAGCAATGACGGCTGTAGATCAACCTTTGGACGATCTACATCGTCGGTCATGTTTTCATTCTCCTGTGCATGAAGTCGAATCTCGGTCCTCCAGTTCAACTAGCGATGTTTGTATGATCCCTTTGGCTCCAACACAGTTATTCACCGAAGGAAGTATATTGATTGGTTCGATAATTGTACCTATAAACATCCCTAGGAGTAAGGTGGCGGAGCCCCCTGATGGGCTCTACCTTAGGAAGTGCTTTGCTTAGCTTTGGCCAAGCAATGGCTTCTTTGTACTTTATGTATATTTGTACATATATCATTGAGATTTTTTTTATATCAGCACTTTTTGGTCTGCTGTGGTAGGTGTTGATGAATGACTTGGTCTATTTTGGGTTCGCCGATGGTGCTAGTCGGCACACTCGGAATCTCGCTTCCGCAGCTTGGGTACTCTATAATCCAACTGGTCAATTGATGGTATCAAGAGGCGTATGCATCGGTCCTACTTCAAACAATATGGCTGAGTATATTGTCGTTATTAATTTATTATCCGAGGCAATCTCTCATGGGATCGACTCGTTGGTAGAGTATCTTGATTTTCAATTGATAGTGTCTCAATTAAATAACATTTATCGGGTAAGGGATCCATGTTTATATCGCCAGTATTTAAGGGTGAGGTTGTTGCAAAGATCATTTACTTATATTATGTTAGAAAATTATATATTATGGAGCAATGTAACACATAAAATATTGCAGAAATATAAACACAAAAAACGCACAAAACAAGAGAGACACAGATATACGTGGTTCACCCAGTTTGGGCTACGTCCACCCGGAATAGCCAGTCCTTCCTTTCTATTATCCAGCAAAATGAAGAGACACAACCTACAACAAATCCGTTGTAATATCCTCTGTTTTCTCTCACAATCTCACCTCTCTGTTTCTTGCCCACAGAATACAAATCTATTTCACCGCCTCAAATACAATACCCTCATACAAATAGAGGGGTTGCCTTCTAGGGCAAAAAACCATAAACTAAACATAAGTTATACCGTCAGATCATCCGCTTAATGAACGGCCCATATTGACTAGAAATTACTATACTTTTACAATGCAATTTTACATTTATTTTTGGCTTCGGGGGCGCTGCCCCCGAGCCCCCGTCGGGGGACCGCTGGCCCCCGGACCCCCGCGGGGGGGACAAGTCCCCCCCGCGTGGAGGGGTGTACAAAACTTCCTGGGGTATACATCTAGCTGAAACAAAGACCTCTGAACAATCATGCTCCACACACGACAATCTCCCACTTGGAGAATGATTGTAGCAACTCCACCACTGCTTCATTTGTTGGACAATGACTCCTCTTTGGACCTGGATGTTTCTCATCTTCATCGTCATCCTTGAAGACCAATTGAAACTAAGCATGTTCTCAGTTTCTCCCTGGTTACAACTTTTGTTAGCATATCTGCAGGATTCTGGCTAGTGTGTATCTTTTCCAACTTCAACTCTCCATCTTCCAACACTGATCATATGAAATGATACTTGAGTTGTATATGTTTAGTCCTGGAATGAAATGCTGAGTTCTTTGCAAGATGAATGGCACTTTGGCTATCACTGTATAACGTGCCCATATCATGCTCCTTACCCAACTCACCCATAAACCTTTGTAACCAAATCATTTCTTTACTAGCCTCTGTAGCAGCAACATACTCTGCTTCTGTTGTTGAAAGTGCAACAACACTTTGGATTTTTGAAACCCAACTGACAGTTGTTCCTCCAACAGTAAATACATATCCTGTAGTGCTCCTCCTGTTATCTCTGTCACCTGCCATATCTGCATCAACATATCCTTGTAGGGAGATGTTTGAACCACCAAAGCATAATGCTTGATTTGTGGTGCCTTTCAAATATCTGAGAATCCATTTCACTGCCATCCAATGTTCCTTTCCTGGATTGTTCATGTACCTACTTACAACTCCCACTGCATGTGCAATATCAGGCCTTGTGCAGACCATTGCATACATTAAGCTTCCAATCGCTGATGCATATGGAACTTTAGATATATAATCCATGTCTTCTTGGGTCTTTGGGCACATTTCCTTACTAATTTTGAAATGGCTAGGAAAAGGTGTACTAACTGGTTTTGCATTATGCATATTAAATCTTTTCAACACCTTTTGTATGTACTCATTCTGAGACAATGTTAATTTGCGATTTTTCCTGTCTCTAGTGATTCTCATACCAAGGATTTGTTTTGCAGCTCCCAAATCCTTCATTGCAAATGAATTTGCTAATTTTCTTTTGAGTACATTTATTTCCTGCATGTTAGATCCTGCAACAAGCATGTCATCCACATACAATTACAATATAATATAGCTGCCATCATTTTGCTTTTTCAGATAAACACAATGATCAGAGTGACATCTAGTATAACCTTGTTCAGACATAAACTTGTCAAATTTTAGATACCACTGCCTTGGAGCCTGTTTTAAGCCATATAAGCTCTTCTTCAACCTGCACACTAGTTTCTCCTTCCCTTTCACCTCATATCCTTGTGGCTGTTGCATATATATCTCTTCCTCCAAATCCCCATGGAGAAAGGTTGTCTTTACATATAACTACTCAAGATGCAAATCTTCAGCTGCTACTAGACTTAAAATAGTTCTGATTGAAGTCATTTTAACAACACGAGAAAATATTTCATCAAAATCAATACCTTTCTTCTGTGCAAACCCCTTTACCACAAGTCTAGCTTTGTACCTCTGTTTTCCTCCATCTTCTTCCTTCAGCCTATAAACCCATTTATTCTGCAATGTTATTTTACTTGCAGGCAACCTGACTAAATCCCAAGTCTGGTTATGTGCTAAGGAGTCCATCTCTTCCTTCATGGCTTGCTCCCACTTCTTCCTGGTTTCTACCTGCACTGCTTCTTCATAACATTCGGGTTCACCAGAATCAGTCAACAGTAAATAATATAATGAAGGAGGGAATCGTTCAGGGGGTCTACTTATCCTGGTAGATCTTCTAACACCGCTTTCAGGTGTTTGGGGTGTCTGTTGCTGTTGTGGTGGTTTCTGTTGTTGTGGTTGTTGATTATTATTATTTTCAGGCACCTTTACTTTTTCAGTGATTTCGTCAAGAACTGCGTATTCCTTGTTTTCTTTTTCTTGCTTCTTTTCCTGCAACTGATTCTTATACAAGACCTTTTCATTGAATATTACATCTCTGCTCCTAATGATTTTGTGATTTTCATAATCATATAAGCGATAACCAAAATCATTAACACCATATCCAATAAAGGTACATTTCTTTGACTTTGCCTCAAGCTTTGTTCTATTTTCTTTATCAATATGGACAAAGGCCTCACAACCAAAAGGCTTTAAAAAAGAGTAGTTTACCTTTTTACCTGTCCATGCTTCCTCTGGAACACCACCATCCAAGTAACTTGAAGGCCCTATGTTTATTAGATAAACAACAGTATCTACATCATCTGCCCAAAACTATAAAGGCAATCCTGCATGCAATCTCATGCACCTTGCACGCTCCATGATTGTTCTATTCATCCTTTCTGACACACCATTTTCTTGTGGTGTTCTTGGAACTATCTTCTCTCTGCGAATTCCATGCTCTGAACAGTACCTATCAAACTCTTTGCTGCAATATTCACCTCCATTGTCTGATCTAAGACACTTCAATTTCTTTCCTGTCTCAATCTCAACCAAAGCTTTCCATTTCTTGAAAGTATCAAATACATCAGATTTATTCTTAATACAATAAATCCAAGTTTTTCTAGTTGCATCATCAATAAAAGTAACATAATAACGAGAGCCACCGAGAGATGATACCTGAGCAGGTCCCCATACATCTATATGCACAAGCTTTAATTTTTCATTCTTCTTTTCTTTCCCAACTCTAAGAAATCTGACTCTCTTATGTTTTCCATAAATGCAATTCTCACAGAAGTCCAAATCAACATTCTTCAAACCTGGCAACAAATTCCTTGAGTGAAGAATCTTCATCCCCTTTTCACTCATGTGTCCGAGCCTATGATGCCATAATGCTGCATCTGCTCCTTTGGAAGATAAAGCATTAACAAAGTTAGAAATACCATTGCATAAATACAATGTACCAACCTTTTCGCCTTTTGCTATTACCAGGGCTCCTTTGGTGACCTTCCAAGCTTTATCTGTGAAAGTTGTCACACAACCTTCACCGCCTAACTGCCCTGTTGAAATCAAATTTTTCTTTAGATCTGGAACATGCCTTACCTCCTTTAATAGCCATTGGTTTCCATTCTGCTGTTTTACAAGAACCTTACCCATTCCAAGGATTTTACAGGGTTTATCATCACCCAGACGAACTTGTCCAAAATCTCCTTGAACATAGTCATGAAAGTATTTCTTATCAGGTGTGGCATGGAATGAAGCCCCTGAATCTACCACCCAGGAATCAGTAATATTTTCGAAAGAAAGAATCAAAGCATCTTGTAACACCTCACCTGTCACATTTGCTTCATGATTGTTTTCTTGTTGTGCATCTCCTTCTTTTCCCTTCCGAGATCTACAGTCTTTATTTAGGTGTCCTTTCTTTCCACATTTCCAGCACACTATCCCCGATCTGGACTTGGATCTGCCTTTCCTTGATTTACTGCGATATCCTGAGCTCTTTCCTCTTTCCATTTTTCTTCCTCTAGACTCTGCACTCAAATCATTTCCCGATGTCTCACCGGAGCTTTTCCGTCGCATTTCCTCGCTAAGGATAGCACCGACAACATCATCAAACTTTAAAGTACTAGATCCAGAAACGGAGTTACTAATGGCCATTACCAAACCATTCCAACTTTCTGGTAATGAGCACAAGAATAACAAAGCTCTAACTTCATCATCAAAGTTTACCCCTACAGAACTTAACTGACTTGTAACTGTATTGAAATCATTTAAATGGTTTGCAACAGATCCACCTTCCGACATATTCATATTAAATAACTGTTTCATAAGAAATACCTTGTTTGAGGCCGAGGGTTTTTCATATAGTTTCGACAACGTCTGCATCAAACCCTCTGTCGTGGTTTCCTTCGAAATGTTGAAGGCGACTAACGCAGCAAGGCACAACTATATTGTTCCGAGTGCCTTTCTATCAAGAAGGTTCCATTCTTCATCTTTCATACCCGTCGGCATCTTTGTTTTTCTGCCCAATGGTAGGTATAGATCTTTCTGATACAGATAATCTTCCATCTGCATCTTCCACAGCGAGAAGTTTTGGCCGTTAAATTATCGACCCTAAACTTACCATCTTCCGCCATTGCTCCCACTCGAACCAGGAACCCTTCTTTCCTGCGATTTTATCAGCCAAATAGACCTTCGGCTCTGATACCAGTTGCTAGAAAATTATATATTATGCAGCAATGTAACACATAAAATATTGCAGAAATATAAACACAAAAAACGCACAAAACAAGAGAGACACAGATATACGTCGTTCACCCAGTTTGGGCTACGTCCACCCCGAACAGCCAGTCCTTCCTTTCTATTATCCAGCAAAATTAAGAGACACAACCTACAACAAATCCGCTATAATATCCTCTGTTTTCTCTCACAGTCTCACCTCTCTGTTTCTCGCTCACAGAATACACATCTATTTCACCGCCTCAAATTCAATACCCTCATACAAATAGAGGGGTTTCCTTCTAGGGCAAAAAACCCTAAACTAAACATAAGTTCTACCGTCAGATCATCCGCTTAATGAACGGCCCAGATTGACTAGAAATTACTATACTTTTACAAGGCAATTTTACATTTATTTTTGGCTTCGGGGGCACTGCCCCCGAGCCCCCACCGGGGGACTGCTGGCCCCCGAACCCCCCAACTGGGGGGGATGGACCCCCTCGGACCCCCGGGGGGGACAAGTCCCCCCCACACCCACCCCCCCCCCCCCCCCGCTTGGAGGGGTGTACAAAACTTCCTGGGGTATACGTCCGGCTGAAACAAAGACCTCTGAACAATCATGCTCCACACACAACATATTAATTATTTGCACATTCCAAGATCTCATAATTGGTTAGCTGATTCTATCGCTAATCAGGCATTAGACTGGCACATCAATCATTCATCACAATAAAATCAAGCATCAAAAAGTCAAACTGTATATATATATATATATATATATATATATATATATATATATATATATATATATATATATATATATATCATAAAGCGTCTTGAGTGTACATATGTGTGTCCAAAAATATACAAAATTGGGACTCAAATGCCCATAATCATGTCCGGCATATCTAATGCCCCGGCTTAGGATGAGCATCTAAGTATGCAACTATCGCGTTGGCCACACGCCGAAAAGTGCGAACCAAGTCACGTGGCATGCCAACCACATGACGCTGCATATCCTCAAGAAGGTCCTCTATGGCAGCCATCGGTACTCGGAAGCTCAGTCTCGCCAAGTGATGCTGGACGTTGTTTAGAGTCCGTTCTGTATCAGCAGCCGCCTCTTCAGCTCCTCGGCCGCACCGTCCGTGCCCCAGGAACCCATTTGGTCGTACCGGCCCAATGTCTGGAACATGATCATCATATCAGTCATTTGAATCTCATCAAAAATATTTTTCAAAATTTATCATTGTATTTGAAAAATCCAAAAAAATCAAAAAATTCTTACCAATCTTGCCCCATGCTGCGTTCGGTGGTAACGCTAGATCCGAATCTCCTCGAAAATCCATCCCAGCATAGGGATAGTCATCCACGGCGATGATCTGCTGATCCCACCAGGTGAAGAAGTCATCGTCAAAGGCAGTCCTTGGGACCTCCCCACCCCCCAGACGTTTCATCAAAACAGCCCACCGGCCCATGCGTGGATCGCGTGGGGTGCTAATGGAAACTCCTACCCTGGGGCGAAGTGCGGGAACCTTCTCGAAAAATAAAGTGCACAGGATAGTCCCATATCCGAAGTTTTTGCTCAGTCCCCTCCTGATAGAACTGAGCTAGCTCTTCATGTTGGCCAGAAGAGGAGTACACCAGTCGAACATAGTAGTGAGACAGTCAACTGCCACGCTCATGGTCAGCCGTGAAGCCTGATGCAGAGAGGACAATCCGTTCACTCGAGCTATGGTGAACAGGATTATCCTCAGCGATAAACTCACCACATGTGTGATGGAAATCTGGCTCCCAACCTTCTTGGGATGTCCCAGGAAATATATCTGTACATAGTCCGCTATCATGAGACTACTCCGTGTCCTGCCCCGATAATGTACTACCTCTCCCCTTCGGGAAAGGCCCGTGATGAAATAGATATCCTACACTTCTACCCGGAGTGGCATCTGATCGATCATAAAGGCTTCCTGCTCGACGTCCCAATAATCAATGAGCATCTCGAGCAGACGTGTGTTTGTTTTCATATTCGGCAACTTGAAGAATTTAAGCAAACAGCATCCCCGTAAGGTGTCTAAAGCTTCTGGACTGTTCATAACTTCATTATCCACTGCTGCATGCTCTCTTTCATGCCACGTGACAGGCATCCTGAGAAAAAAATGATTTCTAACCGTTAGTTTTTGTTTAAGAATTGTTCGCGGCATATATGCGGGTCCCTATTACCAACCCGCGTATACACCGCGAAGAAATTTTGGGCAAAAAATTCAACGGTAAAACATTAATCAAAAATCTTAAAACCAGTCACAATCAATTGCAAGCTAAGTATAAGAGTTACATGGAGGTTTTTGACGAATTTGAGCGGTTGAATCTGGCTATGGGAAGTTTGCTCCTTTTGCTCCAAATCCTTTGCTCTCAAACTCAAATGGTAAAAATGGTGAGTCCAAAATCTCTTTTATAAGTTTTGAAAATGCAAAATTTTTTCAAAATTTTATTTTTTTTGGCCTCATGTGACTTTTAACTTGGGAGCTTGGAATGTCGAGATTGGTTTGTTTTTCAGGACATTTTGGACGATTTTCAGTTTCGAGATGGTTCCATGACTGCTGACCCATCATGGCAGGTATCGTTTTCTCACTGGCATATAGGTTAGGGAAACCATTTTTTCGTTGCATTATGCATACTAGCCTCCATTTGCCGATACATCTACCATAGGTTCGACCCCATCGTGTTATGGTTTGTAAGCCATCTTCACTCGCCGATTCTTTAAATCATGACACGATGGTAGAGCCATCCTTTACATGGGCATCGTAGTTAGCACCTCACTTACATTTGTTGCCCATGCTGCTCCGATTTGAGTAGGCTCGAGAGTCCTCTGTAGTCCCGCCATGACTTATGCGTTGAAGACTCATTCCTCTTCGCTTCTTCACTTCGTTCTGGCCTTATACCCTAAAGGCTCCTTTGTGTTGAGTTGTACTACTGCATTGCATGTTGACCACTTGCACCTTTTGGCCTAGAGCCAGCTTCACTTGGACTCGTGTTTAAGCCAACTTTTGACCATGACGACTGCAAAATCAACCTTGCATACCTTTGACTACTACAACTTGACACACCTTGATTTGTGGAAGGAACACACCTTTGAGTGTCACTGACCAGTTTTCACCTCCCTGCATTGAGCATAGGAATGTTCCATTCCCAGGAACTAGATCATATGTTTCACCGACACTCGTTCTTTCCACTATACCATAGCATTCTTTTATTCTTTTTCAAGCTTAACAGAAAAAGACAAAAAAAAAAAATATTCCAAAAAAGAGAGAGGGAACGGGACATTATTTCCATTTATTGTTGGCAGCTAGAGTCAGTCGTGTCACCCTTGAAAAAAGCACTCAAAAACCAAGTCTCCTCCATTTGGGCGGGATTTAGTTGGACTTGGGTATGCCTTAACCTTGTTATTGAGTCAGTTCTCCCCCGATTGGTTATCTATTCCAATCATATGGAGGGTTTGTTCGTGCCTCCTGCATGACGAACTTATATAGAGTCATCATATGCTGCCACATAGTCACATTGAGTCGTGCTTTTGTTCAAGGGAAGTTAGCCTGAGTCGGCCTTTTTGCGGTGTCTCTTGACTCATTTTTCAGTCAACCATCCCTGGTTGTCAGTATCATGTCTATCATCACATTATCTATATTGGTCCTTTACTCGTGCCGGTTTGAGAAGGTCTCCATTGACTTCTTGCTGGCGGGTCTTGTCCTTATCAACGACGACACCTTGCTCTGAGGACAGGCCTAGAGCTGCACCCTGGCCCTATTTTCATTATTGATAGGTCACCTTGTGCTCAACAACGATCAGTATCATGGGTCTTTGACTGAGTGGTTTCCCTTGTGTTCGACATCAACTTACATTATCACACATTGGGATTCGTGTAGTACCTTGGTTTCCATTTGACCCTATTGGTGGATACCTCGCCTCTGTGTCAACTTTCATTATTGGTTGGTTCAGAGGGTTTTTGTCGTGCGCTAGCTACATCTTATGTACGCCGGAAACGTACTTCGGTTCGGTTACTACATCTCTTTCATCCGATTCCTTCCACATTATTGGCCTACGGGTTACACTCGCGCTAGATTGATGAAGGATGCCTTAATGCCTTCCTTCTAGTGGATCTTTCCCTATCGACTCCAACTCATTGCTCTGGGGAAAAGATCTAGAGTCCATTTGGCAGTACCTTGGGGTTTGCAGTCATTAGTGGCAGATCCTTCGCTATCGACAATGGGAAACCATCATTGTCTCCTAATCGATAGATTCTTACAGGTGTTTGACTCCAGCTCATCTATTCACACTTGTTAGATTGTACTGGGTACCTTGACACTCATTATCATTATCGGTGAGTAGTCTCACATTTGTTAACGGTATACATCAATGACCGGTAATCAAACGATTTCTCACATGGTTGACTTCAAATCATTTATTCCCATGGTGTAGAAATGTACCACAGTAGTCGGTGAAGACCTCAGGTTGTATCAGCATTCATTGGTTCACTTGACAGTTGCTTCTGTTGCTACTAATTGATACCACTCCACCTTATATGTTGCAGTCAGTCATGGCGACATTCTATATGCTGGCACCTGAGTTTGCAGTGTAGTACCATCCTATTCCATCATGTTCAGTTGGTACCTTTTGGGATCAGTCTTTGATATCAGTGATCCGTTGCATCTTTCAGCATCATTAACAGTCTTATATGTGATATTCAGACATGTACTTGTTCATCATGATCAGATGATCCATTATGTATTTTCCAGTCATTTATACTTGTATACTTAGTGGATCCACTTGTACTTGATATGCAAACATGCTTTAATTTTTCTAAGCATGGGTATGCCCGCCTCAGATAGTGTTTCTTTCTGATCTCCTTTGGTGGCTTGGCAGGCTGAATTCTGGTGAAGTCCTCCTCAGTTTTTGATAGATTTCCTTTCCATGTACTTGCATAATACATTTCGACCATCATGTACCCCTTCTGACCTCATATATTAGGGGGCATCTGTTATAGCTCCAAATCTCACTCTTATGGTTTGTGATGCTACACTCATGGCCTAGGGCAACCCCTCCTTCTAGACCTGGTCCTAAAATTTAAAAAACAATGTTTTATCCCTTATACGCGACATTTCCCTGAGTTAAACGCGTGTATACGCGGGTCTGTGTATACCCAACCCACGTATATGTATTAAAACACTTTAAAAAATACAAAACTCCTTATTTTCAGGCGGAGATCGCGGGTTTTACCTGTTGATCACCTGTTAGTGCCTCTAGCCCAACTGTTCCCAACCAACTCCCAACTAAAAAACTAATTTGGGAGAGGTATAAAAAGACCTCAAAGGAAAGGCCTAAAGGAGGAGAGAAGAGAGAGAGGTTATTATGCTGAGATTTTTCCCCTGACCAGGTCTGAAGTCCCTTGTGCCTTCTGCACTTCCCCCATTTGTACAGGAAACCCTTGTTTCTGTGTGTGTTGATGTTCATCCACCATTTATGACATCATGGAGTGAGTCATGGAAGGAGTTTGTTAGAGGCTTGAGGCTGGAACGGATTCGGAAGGAAGCTTTGCTTGGAGCCTGCTGAAGGTGACTCAGGTGAAATTATTCCTTTTTATGTACTTTATTTGTCTATAATAAAAGAAACACATGTCTTGGTTCCCGATATAAATCTTCTTTATGTTTATGATATTCATGTTTAGAATTCATATGTAAATGGTTGTTTGGATTTCATAACTAACTACCTTTATTTATAACATGAAGATGGTTTCTTTATAAGGTTTTGTCCATATACTGTTGTGTTCTTTGGAATTGGTTGTTTTGCAAGACAAAAGAGAAGAAGGGAACTCCAAGAAGGGTTTGGACCCTAAGGGCCTTCTCAAACGTAGGACCTAAGGTACGTACTCTTTACAATAGAATTTTCTCATAATAGCATAATGGCTGTGTGAATGTATTTTTATTTGAATAGATAACTTTCAGTCTACTAGGGTTTCAACCCAAAAAGCCCTAGGGGAACATTTCCCTCCAACAATAACCTTAGGTAGATCCCTAGGATTAAGGTCATTGATTTTACCAAATACAAAACTTTTACTTGGGGGGACAGTCGTAGATCGAACATACATGCAAGGTTAGAGTAACAAGATCAATCCCCTTGAAGTCTCCTCCGCATGATCAATTGGAGGTTTACTTTCAAGTGACCCCAAGTACCTTTCAGTACCATTGTAATATGTGAAAATCACTATATCTTGGCTGATGAAGTGGGTATGATCACTTTACCAAATAATTGGATTTTCTCTCCCTAACTCAAGATTCTATTGTTGGTTTATAGCTTTGTAAAGTTTACTTCCTTCCCTATTCCAAAGTCGTACACTTAAGCTACTATAGGTGGTAAGAGCCATAAAAATATAAAATTCTAGATGAATTTTAATTAACATAGTATTATTAAGTTATTATTTACTCAATAGGTAATGGAGGTGAAACTCATGATGTTATGACATGACTCAAAATCTTAATGCACTCAAATATGCAATTTTCAACTTTCAAATTCGATGAAATCCTATTTAGAGGAAAGAAAGAGTTTCTTTGATTTTTTCGAAATGAAATACAAAAATCATAAATTTTTGAACTTTTCATAAAACAATTAATTTCATATAAATGCAATGAAAATGCAGAAGTAAACCAAGTTCCATATTCCCCTAAATATCAAATAAACCAAAAATACTCTTTATCATTTATCACTCAAAACTTTCAAGCACATAGAAATCAATCAAGAGAGTTGGAGGAAAAATACACTTTCCCTGTGAATGCTTTGATTTAATGATAACAACAGTGTAATTTGTGAGAAATTCCCAAAATTGAAAGCACCAATTTCCTTTATCAAACAAAATGACAACAATTTCTTCACAAAAGCACTAGATCTCAAGAAACCCTAATTTGCAATTCAATATGAGTTTGATCACAAATAAGCAAAATATTAAGGTTAACTGGTGTATTTGACAGAAAAAATAAGGATATCACGAGCAAAAGGACAGCCTATCTTGTTTTGATCAATCATCAAACCAACCAGGCAAAACCCTAACCAGTTTCTTCAGAGAGGCCTAATTCTCAAAAAATATTAACAAAACACTCAAACAAGTTTAGAAGAGACATAAGATAGTCCAAACAAAGATAATGACACTTCCAGAAAATCAAACTCAGGTCTGGGTTAAAGAAAAAGTGAATTTTTCAAAAATTCCTAAGACCTGTGCAGGTCAACAATACAAAACAGAGCGCATGCGCTTGGTTTCTAAGGGAAAAGTAACGCATAACTGCACTCTGATGGCGAACGAAAACAACAGAGATATCATAAACCCAAGAAAAAATAAAAATTCAAGAAATCAACTACACAGATTTGAAAGGTAATTAGTTCATAAAGACTCAGGTCAAGACAAACCAGAAGGATCATAAAGAAAAACTAAGGAAAAGGAAGAGAACAAAGATGTTCCCTAGTGGAGTCACCAATTTGTTGTAGTGAACAATCCCTATTATGGACAAGAGCGGTCTCCCTAAATCCTTGATGGAAACTAGAAACGAGCAGGACAATTTAACCGACTCCTTCCCTAAGTTGGACTTGTTTGAATTATAAGAATTAGAGCTAATGGATGAGCCTCTTACCTATTTCATGAAATGCTCGATGAAGATCCCTTATTGTGACTTGATACAGCTGCTCAATGCTTGATAATATCTACAACCATAAACCATAAAAGGATCAAAATCATATGCGATATAATAATCCAAACAAAACTTAACCTAATGATTAAGGAGATTAGGAATTGAATTTTCCTTAATAAACATATTAAACAATTATAAACCATTCAACATTCCAATAAGACAAATCAATGGGAGAAAGTGTTCATTTGTATTAATCAAAGGTAAAGAGGATCCTTACAACCTTCACCTTGATGTCATGAGGTTCCTCCCAAATGCCTTCAATATTCTCCTTAGATGACAAGCTTTCTAATCTCAAAATAGCAACACAAGTTTATCTTCTTTGAGTTCTAACCTCTTCAAACCCTTTACCCTCTAGTCATTTTATAGGCCAAAAGGAAGAAGTTTTAGATCTAAAAGAGAAGGGTGAGATCCCAAAATTGAGGGATTAGTTTTCCTTGAGGAAAGGGATTAAGATGCATCATCTGAGGGTTATAGTTCAAATAGTCATCACCTAGAAGCTTTCAGTTGGGAAATATTCAACCAACTATGTTTCTAGAATGTACTTTTTATTTTTAATTTCTTGAATTCATCTGTGCAAGTTTATAGTGGCAAAAAAAGCTCAACTTTGCGTTGTTCTCAGAGTTAATTCCAACGAGTGTGTAGGAAAAGCTAGGAAAACAGTGCAGGCTAAACTTGACAAGATGTGACAGTTATTATCCCCAAATTTCTCATCTCCTTCAAGATATTTTTGGTTGTTTGAATTCTAAGGGAGTTCAATCAAACATGTTCACAAATGGTAAAAAGACCTTAAATTGATCAAGTGTCATGGCGACAAATTGATGTGTAACAACTGAGAACTTTGTTTTCTTTATGATTCTCTCTCAAAGTAAGGGGAAGATCGTAGCCACATCCATGGCCCCTCGAAAGGGTTCCTCCATGCAACATAATCAGGTGGATACGGTTGTGGAAGAATACAAGGACATCTTCTCCTCACCCATAGGGGTACCCTTGCATTGTCAGGTCAAGCGTTCAATCGAACTGACTCCCAGAGCACCTCTACCCAACGGGTCGATATATCACTGCTCCATTCTAGAAAATGGAGAGATCAAGCAGCAAATCTAGTTGTTACTGCAAAAAGGGCACATTTGACCAAGTTCCTCGCATTGTGGGAGCCCTATTGTACTTGTACAAAAGAAGGATGGGACCTGGAGGCTCTGTATTGATTATTGGGCTCTAAACTAAATCATTGTCAAGAATAAGTATCAAATCTCATGGATTGATGACCTTTTGGACCAACTCAAGGGGGCCAAGTATTTCATCAAGATCGATATGAAGTCTAGCTTTCACCAGGTTCTAATAGATCCCATAGATGTATGGAATACCACCTTAAAATCTATGGGAAGCCTCTTTAAATGGTTGGTTATGCCCTTTGGGTTGAAAAATTTCCCTGCTACTTTTATGAGGCTAATGGATGACATCTTGTGACCCTTCACCAACTCATTCGTGGTTGTTTATCTCAATGACATCCTCATCTTCAACAAGATTTTGGAAGAACATTTGCAACAAATTCGTTAGGTCCTTCAAACCCTTCAACAACAAAAACTATGTGCCAATTTGGAGAAATGCACCTTTGGCATGAGCTAGGTCCAATATTGGGGTTACACCACAGATTAGCGTGGCATGCATGTGGATCTGACTAAGATCTAAGTCATTCGGGATTGGCTAGCCCTAACCACTCTAAGGGAGCTTTGCATTTTTTTTGGGCCTTACAAATTTTTATCGAAGGTTCATGTTGGGATTCTCCCATATCACCCTGCCTTTGAGTCAGAATAATAAGGGTGGGGCAAAAGAAAATTTTTCCTTGTCCAAGTCCCAACAAAAGCCATTCGTTGGGTTGAAGAACCGACTCTGCTCTGCACCGGTACTCACACTGCCAAACCTGCAACAACCATTTCAAATCGAGATAAACGCCTCAAATTATGATATTGGTTCAGTCCTCACCCAACACGGATATCCAGTTTCCTATCATACTGAGACACTTTCCGATACAATTTGGAAGTACCCCACCTATGATAAAGATTTGTATTCCATCATGCAAGATTTCTGGAAATGGAAGTATCACATTTTGGGAAGAAGATGGTCATCCACTCCAATCATCGACCTCTTCAATTTGTACAGACACAAGGGAATTTGTATAACGATCACCATCAGAAGTGGTCTACAAATCTGCAACAATTCCACTTGAAAATTAAATACAAAAAGGGCAGCACCAACAATGTTGTAAATTGCCTCAGTCGGCCCCCAATTGTGGCACTAACTACTGTTCTCAACTCTTGTGGCCACGAGACCTCTGGATGGCCACAACTATACAAAAGTGATCCACAGTTCGCCTCCACAAGCAAGATTCTAGTCAATGGAAAGAAATTTCCTAATTTCCACCTCCAGGACGCATTATTATGCTACCTAGGCCACCCTTGTGTTCCTTCAAGCGAGCATTCCGAGATAATTTGGGAGGTGCACTACAGTCGGGTCGCAGGACACTTTGGTGTGGAGAAAATTGTGGTTGTGCTGTAAAAGTACTTTTATTAGCCAAAACTCTGATTGGATGTTGGGAAATATATCAGATCCTGCACTACCTGCGCCATCGCCAAGCCAACCATGAAGAATCAAGGCCTGTACACTCCTCTACCTACTCCCAAACAGCCGTGGGAGTCAATCTCCATAGACTATATTTCTGGCCTCCCTTCTACTAAGCATGGTAATGATTGTGTATTTGTGGTCATGGACAAATTTTCAAATATGGCTATATTGGCGGCCTGTAAGAAGAGTATAACAGTAGAGGAGATTGCCAAACTCTTCTTTGAATGAGTATGGTTACATTTTGGGATCCCATGGACCATTATATTAGATCAGGATAGCTGGTTCCTAAGCACATTCTGGCCAAGCCTCTGGACACTATTGGACACTAAGCACACCAAGTCGACTTCCTTCTATCCCCAGACTGATGGCCAGGCGAAGGTCGTCAATAGGATGATAGTGCACATACTCCGCATGTACAAATCCAAGCATCTATGAACCTGGGATGAGATTCTTCCCTATGTGCACCACAATTATAATAGATCTCTACATAGCTCGACCGGTCGCAGTCCCTTTCAAGTGGGTCTAGGATTTCAACCATTGTGTCTGATTGATGTTTCAATGCCTCATGTGACTACACAAAAAGAATCCACATATGTATTGTCTGAGGCTGATAAAGCGACTAGATTTATTGAATGCATCCAACACATTCTCCAGCAAGTTCACAACATCTTGGAGAAGTCAAATGCCAAGTAAAATCAGCAACATGATCAACATCAGGTTCCACATAAGTTTCAGGTGGGTGATAAAGTTTGGTTGCATTTGCAGAAATAATTCCTTACTAGAGCCCATTGAAAGCTCAGACCACTATGATATGGTCCTTACACCATTACCAAGGTTGTTGGAGACAATTATTTTGAGCTCAACATTCCCCCATTCCTTGGCCTACACCCAGTGTTCAATGTGGACTGCCTTCAACCATACTTCCCACCATTACTGGACACATCAGACATTGTTGAACAACTCACAACAACAGAGTTAAACCAAAATTACATGGAATAGGCCACAACTGATAAGATTATGGACACACAGGTCAATAAGACTTGCCAGTAGAATATCCAACTATATCAGGTTGTCAAAGTTGGCCAACTCTTGCACCAAAGCAAGTGGCTCACTAGGGACCAAGTTTAGTGGAAGTTTCCCCATCCCATGGAGGCACTCAACGCAATGGGGACCATTTCTTCCTAAGGGGGGAGGATTGATTTAGGTGGATGTTGGTGGCCACCCAGCTATTCCACTTGGACCTCCACCACTGTCTCTTTCCTTTTTTTTCAGTTTCCTTAATTGTAGCACATTTTACTATTTTTGGCAGTTTTCCGAGTCCTAAACTTCTGGAGCCGTTTTAAGGCCCTAAACAACATTTTTTGGGAAAAATCGGAGCCAACATGGGTTGTTAATTGATTTTGGCCACTCGAAATTTGTAGTCCTTCAATAGATATTTCTATCGAGGTATTGTGCGAGTCAAACGAAGATCCTATGCTAAAGTTCCAGCCTTGGGAAGTTGATATACCAATTTACCAAACAGGTGTAGGTTTTAACCCTGTAAAGAAATTACCTGCATACGAATTCTAAAACACATAAAATAAACAATGCAAGAGCATAACACATAAAACACATATACATAGATATTTTCCCCTGGATCCCAAAATCGGGACTACTAGTTTGATTTTTCATTATTTTCCTTTCAATGTTACAATACATATTTATACATGTCGAAGCATCCAATACCATGGACCAAAAACCATCGCGTCCAAAACCATGGACCGAAAACCAACGCATCCAAAACCATGGATCGAAAACCATCGCGTCCAAAACCATGTGCGAAAATCATGCACAAAACCATAGGTAGGACTGCCCAACCTAATATAGGGTCCAAAAAACAAAATTTTTCGGGGTGCTGCCCCAGACCCCATAGAGGGGGGTTATCTGCACCCCTCAAACCCTCTATGAACCCCCGCTACATAATTAGCACAATGAAGGGGGGGCTCCGTCCCCCCTCTAACCCCCCGATTAACTACGTGGGCTAGTCGTGGAAAGAATATAACACAACCCAACATTCTCCTACTTGTTGTTTTCTTTCCATAGGGGCCACAAGAGAGCTTAGTCATTTATCCATCCCTGCAACGCCCATTGTTTCTATACATGAAGAGAACTTCTTAGAGCTCATAGATTTTGTTAATGCATCTGTAGTATTCTTCAAAGTTTCCACCTTTACTAGCAACACCTTTTTGTCTTCTATCATATCCCTCACAAAGTGATACTGAACATCAATGTGCTTTGTCTTTGAATGATATGCAGGGTTCTTTGCCAAGAAAATTGCACTTTGGATGTCACGGTCAATCCTTATAGCTCCCTATACTAACCCCGTACTTGAACACAATCTTTGCAACCAAACTTCTTCCTTGCTTGCATGAGTGGCTGCCATGTATTCTGCCTCTTTAGTTGATAGTGCCACTACATATTGTTTCTTACTCATTCAACTGACTGGACCTCCAAATAGGTTAAACACATACCCACTTGTAGATCGTCTATGATCTAGATCTCCAGCCCAGTCTGCATCAACAAAGCCATGAATATCCAACACTTTGTCCAATCTTGGTCTTCCTTGGTAGCACAAACCATAATCGCTAGTGCCACGCAAATACCTGAAAATCTGCTTCACTGTTGTCTAGTGCTCCTTCCCTGGTTTTGACATAAACCTGCTCAATACTCCCACTACATGTGCAATGTCTGGTCTAGTACAGACCATTGCATACATTAGGCTACCAACTGCACTTGCATATGGAACACAGGATATGACCTCTTCCCCTTCTTGTGTCTTGGGACACTATTCAACATATAACCTCACTCCTACAAGAATAGGAACCTTCACCGGTTTACTATCCTGCATATTAAACCTCTGCAACATTGTCTCAACATACTTCCTATGGTTTAACCAAAGCTTCCTCTTAACCCGATATATTTTAATTTCCATGCCCAAAATATAGTTTGCATCACCAAGATCTTTCATGTCGAATTTGGAGGACAATTGGGTCTTCAAATCCTGGATAATTTCTTTGTCATTTCCAACCAGCAACATATCATCCACATACAATACCAGATAAATATCATGGTCACCAATTAATTTAAAATAACACAATGATTTGCTTTGCTTCTGGTGAAGCCAAGTCCCCATATAAATGTATCAAATTTATGATACCACATCCTTGGTAATTGTTTTAACCCATACAAAGACTTCTTTAACTTGCATACCATTTATTTCTTACCCTTCACCGCAAAACCTTTAGGTTTCTTCATGTAGATCTCCTCTTCCAAATCCCCATGAAGAAATGTTGTCTTCACATCCATCTATTCTACCTCAAAATAAAAAGCAGCAACAACAGATAAAAATAATCTAATAGAAGCTACCTTGGCAACAGGAGAAAAAATATCACCAAAATCAATTCTTGGCACCTGGGAATAAACTTTTGCTACCAACTGAGCTTTCTATTTCTCCACCTTTCCTTATGCATTTGTCTTCTTCTTGAACACCCATTTGCTTTCAATGGGTTTCCTTCCAGCCGGCAACTCCACCAGATCCCAAGCCTCATTTTTGTGCAAAGATTCCATTTCATCAACCATGGCCTCTTTCCAGAGTTTTCCATCCTCCGAATCTATTACTTCCTTCATAGTTCTAGGATAACCATTAGTAACAGATAAAGAAAAATTTGGACAGAAAGTAGATCGACTATACCTTTTCAAATTCCTTCTTTCTCGAACTGATCTTCTGACACCCAGAGTTTGTGGCTCTTCATCTTTTGATTCCTCCTCTATTGTAGAGTTTGATTCTTCCTCCTTAAGCTCAAACTCTATCTTCCTAGGTTCCTTTGGTTGGACTTCATTTTAATAACATATTTTACTTCTCTGAACACCACATCTTGGCTATACACAACCTTCCTTGTTATTGGGTTCCAAAGCTTATAACCCTTTAAACCATCCTCATACCCATTAAAGATGCACATTTCAGATTTACTATCCAACTTGGTTCGTTTCTCCTTTGGAACATGTACATATGCATCACATCCAAATACCCTCAGATGTGAAAGAGAGGGTTTCTTACCAGTCCATACCTCTTGTGGAGTCTTATCCTCCAACGCTGATGAAGGTGATCTGTTGACTAGGTAACATGCTGTCTCCACTGCCTCTGCCCAGAATTCTTGTCCTAACCCGGCATCACTGAGCATGCTTTTTTCCCTTTCCATCAACGTCTTGTTCATTCTTTCTGCAACTTCAATTTTCTCAAGTGTGTATGGAGTAGTCTTCTTCCATGCTATACCACACTTCTTACAGAATTCTTCAAATTCCTTACTGCAAAACTCTCCACGGTTATCTATCCTAAACACCTTTATCTTCTTCTTTGTCTGGTTTTCCACTAGAGTCTTAAATTCTTTAAACTTATCAAAGACTTCAAATTTATTCTTAAGGAAATATATCCATGTATTCCTTAAGAAGTCATCTATAAGTGATACATAGTACATAGACTTACCTAGTGATGGAACCTTCACAGGTCCAAACACATCACTATGCACAAGTTCTAATATTTGTTTCACCCGCTTACCACCAGAGGGGAAACTCACCCAATTCTACTTCCCATATACACAATTTTCACAAAAATCAAAATCCAGAGAGTTATTACTCATACCTTCTACCGTACCTTTACCATGAAGTATTCGAAGGCCCTTCTCTCTAATATGTCCAAGCCTTTGATGCCATAGCATGATCTTCTCTCCAGAGACCACTAGATTTTCTGCTCCTCTTTCAGGAACCACAGAACTGTTACACCCATCAACAATAGCACTAGCTTGCAGCTTGTACAGAGTTCCAATCCGAACGCCCTGCATCAATACTAGTGCTCCCCAAACCATCTTGCAGGTATCCTTCTAGAACACTGATTTTACACCTGCATCATCCAGCTTGTGTACGGAAATCATATTTTTGGCCAATGCAGGAATATGCAGAACACCTGGAAGTGTTCTAACCCTTCCACCTTGCAACTTCAACTTTACCTTTCTAGACCAATGATTCTAGCCTTCCTATCATCCCTTAAGAAGACATCACCACCATCGTATTTCTTATACTCACAGAACAACTCTCTATGGGGAGTGAAGTGAAAGGATGAACCTGAGTCAATCAACCATGCCTCATGATCTACATGTGTACTTGAAGAAGCCAAGTACACATCCCCACCTTCATATGAGGTGGTTTTCACCTCTGCAAAAGGAGCATTATCAGATCCCTTTCCTTTATTAGGAGCTTTAGATTTCCAATCCATTTTATAGTGCCCTTCTTTTCCACATTTCTAGCACACCACCTTTACAGGATTTCTTGGAGATTTAGATCTCCCACTCGATGACTTATTTTTGTTTCTATTATGGGATTGTCCTCGTATAGACAAGGCATCACCATTTTGGCTCTCCATATTTGTCTGTCTCATCTCCTCTATCAGCAAGGATGATACTATTTCATCAAACTGCAAGGAAGTTGCATTGTTACGTATTGCAATAACCAGACTATCCCATGAATCTGGTAGAGAACACAACAAACTGATGCACTTATCTTCATCTAAAATTTTAATATCAACAAATAATAACTGACTTACCACAATATTAAATGCGTTCATATGTTCTGTCACCGAGTCTCCATCTTTCATCCTCAGGTTATACAGCTTTTTCCGTAGGAATAGTTTATTCACCAGAGACTTAGATTGGTACAAATTCCCTAACTTGTCCAACAAAGCTTTCGCCATAGCTTCCCTTGATACATTCAGCAATACTGAATCTGAGACACATAATAGTATTGTACTCTTAGCCTTCCAATCCAACTTCTTCCATTCTTCATCGGACACTCCCGTTGGTTTAGTACCTGGATATACCATGACGCAATGATCTTTATCCACCAACAGATCCTCCATCTTGAGTTTCCATAACTCAAAACTCTGACCATTAAATTTCTCGATCTCTATCTTTCCACTGCTCACCATAATTTTTCACCACCAGAATTGATCCCGTAGATCTCCCACTGAACAGGGTCTACCACAAGACTGAGCGAAACCCCTTAGCAACAAAGGCGTCCCCTTGAAGCCAAAACAACTCTGATACCAAATGTAGGTTTTAACCCTATACAGAAATTACCTGCATATGAATTCTAAAACACAGAAAATAAACAATGCGAGAGCATAACACATAAAACACATATACACAGAGATTTTCCCCTGGATTCCAAAACCGGGACTACCAGCTTGATTTTTCATTATCTTCCTTTCAATGTTACAATACATATATATACATGCTAAAGCATCCAATACCATGGACCGAAAAGCATCATGTCCAAAACCATGGATCGAAAACCATGTGCGGAAATCATGCACAAAACCATAGGTAGGCCTGCCCAACCTAATATAGGGTCCAAAAAACAAAATTTTCAAGGCAGCATAGAGGGGGGTTACTTGCACCCCTCAAAACCCCTGTGACCCCCCCACTACGCAATCGGCACAATGAATGGGGGCCTCCGCCCCCCCTTTAACCCCCTGGTTAACTACGTGGGCTAGTCATGGAAAGAATATAACACAACCCAACAATTGGGTCCATAGTTTTGGTGCTTCATCTCATAGGGTTAGGTTTTTGGATGTTTAGTGTTTTCCATTGTTTCTCAATAATAAATAGTCCTTTGAGCCTCATTGTAACATAGTTTAGAGATATGTAGTTACCACATCTCTTCTCAGAGATAAGCTACCATTGCTCGAGCTAGCCTTATTTCCATTCTATTCGTAAGCATATTTCAGTATTTGATATTAATGAAATGATGTGTTATTTTTGCTACATCTATGTATTTATGGTTATATTTGTAATTTTTTGTGTTCCTATTTAAGTTATGATCATGTCTTGATCAAATTGTCCCAAGTGAGGATTCAACACTTGATGAGGAGCCATGAGAAGGTTTTGATTTTGGACCTAGTGTTTATGCTCTAGAGCTTATCCTATAAAAGGCTTGGGTCTTGGATATGCATGCTTGTTATGAGGTTATAGGCTTCCTTGAATGAGAACCTTCATGTGGCTTGATAACCTCAACAGAGCATGTCACTTTCTTCTTTGAATCCAATAGATATTTTGAGGAGCTCTTGTTGGAGGATGGATTTATTGGATTCTGTGTTTTCCTCTTCATAAAGGATGTTTGTAGCCTAGTTGAAGTGGGAATTGTCTTTGAGGTTCTTCTAGAACTGGTGAATTGAGATGTGTCTTGTGCTGAGAACGAATGCCTAACTTAGAGGGGTAGGAAGGATGGTAGCTAGACTTGGTTGTTGTTTCCATGAGTCATCCCAAAAGTTTGCAGATCGATCATCCCTAAACTCACACAAGTAATGTGATTGGATCAGAGATTTTCCATGGCTAGATAGGTTCCAAATCAGTGAACCAATGTGATCAATGATGGATGAATGAGGTCCTACTGGGGAGTGTTCCTAGCATATTTTATATGCCAAAGCTAAGCCCATGGTTCCTTTTTATACGTGATCCATTTCCACCATATCCTGGCTCCCATTACTTTGTTGACAATTTCCAAGTCATGAAGGCCTAGTTCACTGTGGAATTTTGGTAGGCAAAGAGTTTCCCACTTAACCAAAGGAATTTATTCTTCAAATATACTCCTCCATAGAATAATTTAAGAGCATTGGGTATTTATCATATTTTTGAGAACCCAATTGGAAGTTGTTAAAATAGAAAACAAGTAAAGAGGCATAGCTTGAAAAATAGATTTAAGGGATATCAATCTACTAGCCATATTGAGAACTCGGAAGGTCCAAAAATTGAGTTTGGATGAGATATTATCAAGGAGGTCACACCAGGAGGAGTCCTTGATGGTAGAATCCGTGAGAGGGGTACCCAAGTATTTAGATGGAAGGGAAGCAATGGTGAAGCCTAGGATGTGTTAGATGTTCCTTTGGGTAATGATGGGGGTGTTAAAGAAGAATATTTGCAATTTGTCTAGGTTGATTGAGGTTCCTGAGGTGAGGGAGAAGAGGTTAATAATATATTTGATTGCTTTGGGTTCTTGGACTGAGGGATGATTCATGGGGAGGGTGTCATCCACAAACTACTAGTGGGTGCTAGTTATGTTGTTATGGAGAGTGAGTCCATTTATAGAACCTTCCATCATGGAATTTTTTGTAGTTCGACCAAGGTCTTCAACCATAAGAATAAAGAGGAAGGGGAATAGGGGATATCCTTGTCTAACACCTCTAGTGGGGAGGAACATTTTTTAGGGGGATCTATTGACCAATATGGAGAAAAAGGAGGTGGAGATGAGTGACATGACCCATTGAATCTAGTGGGCACAAAAATCGAATGCTTTTAGAGTGCATTCAATGTAGTCACATCTTAGTTTGTTAAAGGTTTTAGACATGTCTAGTTTCATGAGCATGTCGAGCTTCTAGAGGGTTTTGAGAGAGTGTGTGGTATTATGGGCTAGGATAATTCCATCAAGAATTTATCTACCTTTAACATATCCTGACTATTTAGGAGAGATGAGGAGAGGAAGAAGTGGCTTTAGTTTATTGTCAATGATTTTGGATATGATTGTATACATAAAGTTGCAAAGAGCTATGGGTTTGTATTTTCTTGGATAAGTTGCATTGTCCACCTTTGGAATAAGTGCGAGGAAGGTGGCACTGAAGGCTTGGAGGATAGATCTTATATTCCTCAATTATTCCATAATAGCATGTATTTCTCTACTTAGGAAATACTACAAAGCCACTAGGACCGCGGGATTTACCATCTATCATTTGGTTCAGGGCTTCAAGGATCTTTGATTCTGATATGGGTCTCATTAAAGCTGTATTCTGATCTGCAGAGACTAATTGAGGGATGTTTGTAGTGATTTGGTTGATGGCTTCCCTTCCCTGTAGAGGAGGTTCCTAGAGAATGTCCGAGAAATAGTGGACTAACTCTTATTTGATGTCTTCCTATTTTTCTACAATGGTCCAGCCTCATTTTTTAGAAGAGTAATGTGGTTGCTAGTTGTTAGGTCCCTATAATACTAGTGATTACCCCATTACTATTGTAGTTGTATCCCTTATTAATATTGTTGTGCCCCTATTGTCCCCATATTTCTATTACTGTGCCCCATAGAATCCCTCTACTGTTAATTTTGTGGCTTTATATTATTATTGTTAGGTCGGTTGGGTTATATTGTGACTCCTTCGACTCCTATATATAGAAAGGAGATTTTGTCATTTGAATCATCCAAGAATTGTTCATTTATGTAATGTAAAGGAGGTTGCCCCCTTGAAGAGTCTGAATTATAAGGCGTTGATCTATCCATTCTATCTTTTTTTGAGCTGGTTTCATAACATTTGGTATCAGAGCTTTGGATTCTAGGGTTTCGTTGCTCCAAATAGGTGATCATGGAATTTTCGCTATAACTTTTTTTTTTCTGCGATGTTTCAGAAGCTTAGAAAAGAACCCATTTGAGAAGAAATCGCACTGAACCTCGGGTCCGAATTTCAGAGCTTTTCGCACTACATTTGCGGAGATATGATCTAAGAAAGTTGGTCTTTTTGTAGACTCCTGAATGACATTCCAAACAGGTGACCTGGGGAAAATCATCATAACTTTCTCTCTGAGCATCATATTGAAATTTTGTAAGAAGGTACGGAAAGAGGATAGACTGTAGTTTCTTGTATATATTTTTCAGAGAAAAAGGTCAAAAAAGTGATTCGTGGCACATTTTACAAGTTCTCTCTACTGAACTAGTTTATAATCAGGTCACAGTGGGAGATTTGGCATAACTCTTCCTTGGAGAATCCAATTTAGATTAGACTGGTGGCATTGGAAAGAGGACACAGAGGGCTACTGCCGGTCGCAATTTTAGAACTAGATGATCCGAAATTATAGAGATACATCAGAGGCAATATCGAGCTCCTACAAAGTGAAAAAAGGTGTGTAGATTTTTTTAAATTTTTTCTTAAGCTTGGTTTGAAAAATTATATTGAAGAATTCGAAGGGCATAGTAGAGCATTATTATCAGTAATTGATGCCCTGAGGAAAGAAAATGAAAGCACCTAGTAAGAAACCTGAAAGCGCTAACTGGTGAGCTCCAGTATTGTAGCAATAATGCTACAACTCCTGGGGCTTCCTGTCTCTCATTTTATCAACCCGGTAGTTCGTACAAACTTGGAAGCGACGGTGCTATATGCACAAGTACTAGCTCTTGTCGCAGCTGTCACTTGGTCAGCTGGCACAAGTCCGCTAGGGCTCAAGCCAACTTCTATAGGCTCTCAGAAGAAGCTTGCTAATTGATGGACGAAAGCTAATCTCAAAGGAAAGCTACTCTACTTGACAAAAATGAACTGAAAGCAAATCAAAGCATGTAAACCTAGGAAACCCTAATTTAACTAGTCTGACCTCTACAATGCATGGAATGTAAATGCAACTTCTACCAATGTTGTCACTACCTCTAATAAATGAAAATGCATGGATCTAAACTACTTGCATCATGAAAGTTATGTTTTTGTATTTTTCTTTTAAGTGTGTGGAATGATGGTGATCTTGTGCTAACTAGGGTTTGGTTGTGCAGATGGGATGGAGAAGGAAGGAAAGCATGGGATAGGTTGGGGAGGCTAGGAGAGGTCCCTAGGGATCCTTAGCACCCATCCACAGAGGTTCCTCGCATTCAGATGCTCAGCAACCGAGAGAGTGGCCTCCTACAGGATGGCTGTGGAGAATCCTACAAGATACTCTGTTTTCTACAGGATGTCTATAAATGGCTACAGGATGACCAACCGTGAGTGTTTGGAGTGATGGAGGGATGATGAAATGGTAGAGGGAGATGTGTAAGGTAGGGATGAGGCTGGTGATGGCTTTAGAAGTGGAAGATTAGGATGGGAAGTGAGTGTAGGGAGGAGGATGGAAGGTGAAGGGCTATGTCAACGAAAGGCTAGAGAATGGAAGTACGTGAGGAATGAAAGACTTTGTGAGGTAACAGAGCGGAGCAGGGGTCAAAGAGATGTCTGCATGCGTGATCAAGATGGAGGACAAAGTGATGGAACGAGAGAGAGCAGTGTAAGTGAAACAAATGCTTATGACTGTCACTTAACCAAAAATGCATCAACCTAAACTACTTGTGCTTGTAAATTCAATGAGCAGCAATCTAAACGTGAAAGAGAACGTGCATGAAGCTGTGGTAAGGAAGTGTGGTGCAGGTGTGAATCATGTGGAAGCATCTAACTTAACGTGACTGTGTTTGCAGCAACCATGGAATAAAGAAATGCGTATTTTTGGTGGTTAATCATGGACTTCACTCCAATCCCAGATGAGACGGCCGTGAGCCTTAACAACCTTTTTGTTGGAGCTCCAATTGATTATATCTATCCTCTGATACACGAAGCAAGTGGAAACAAATTCACCATAAGCAATCTCCTAACTAACTTATGAAAAAAAACCCAACTCAGCAACCTGTAATTCGAATTGCATGTGTAAATGAAAAGCTTAAAGTGCTGAAATGAAATGGAAACAACACTACAGCAGAGGGGACCTATGGCTCTCAGGTTGGGCCCTAACCTGAGAGCTATGGTCTCCTTAAGAAAAACTCAGAACTAGATCACAAACTGCCTTCTTTATTCATAACTGATATCATGCCAAATTTGCTTACAAAAAGGAACGAAAACTGAACTGTGCTCCAAAATTACAATAGCAATACAAGAGTTTCAACAACCTATCTAAGGCTAAAGCCTTCATACTTATACAAAAATGATGATCCAACAAGTGTCCTACATTTTAGGAGCTCGGCTGTCCAACTAGAGTTTAACTGCTGATCCTGTAGGATGGTCATAATTACTGTTCCTGTAGAGCAGTTTATAACTGCTGTTCCTGTAGAACAGCCGGCTGTTTTTTAAGCTCGGAGGGGAGATGGATTAGAGCTCCGAGTTCTTGATGGGAATCACGAGGGATGTCCCTAGAACCGTGGACATCCTCTCCCAAAACCCGCAGTGCCACCTCGTTGTCTCCTTAACTCCTTTTTCGTTGTCTTTTGCTCCCTTTTAATGCAGAAACCTGGAATCATAATGCATTAGTCACGTAGAGAGAGTGCCTACCCTTCTTCCTACAAACAACATGAATAAACTAAGAAATGCATGCATAAGCAATAAAAAATGAATGGTTTGAGCAAGTAGAATAGGCCAAAATGAGCCCAAATTGTACCAAAATTGGGGCTCATCATCACCCCCCAGCAGAACCATTTGCTCATCCTTGAGCAACCTTGCTCCTGCTCCTCGTCCTTGGCTGAGGACTCGGGACCGGAACAGGCTCTTTCTTTTCTGCTTTTGATGGCCCTGCCTTCTCTGCCCCTGGTGGTGATGAAGGTGATGCTTCCTTCCCCTTTTCCATTTCCTTGAGTCGGGCTTCGGAAGGCGACTGGCCTATCTTTCGAGTCCAGGAGGTTATTTTTGGGCTCCCCTTTTCTGGGGTGGATGATGTTTTAGAGGGGGTCCTTGGACTAGGTGAAGTAGGGACATCCCCTGAAGTGGTTTGGCTGCTGGGTGGAGGCTGTGGCTTGCCCGTGGTCATCCTCTTGCTTCTCCTGACTTCAGGTGGTAGAGGTGTCTCCCTCTCCCTTTTCTCTTTCGGTTTTGGAGGTGTGCTGAGGGCAGCCAGTGCCACTGCTGCCTCCTTCTCAAGAATGCCAGCCTTCTCTTTCTTGCGATTTGCTCTCTCGGAGCTCCTTGTAGAGGGCCTCTCCTTTTTAGATTTCGGGCTTCCTGTGGAAGACCCTGCTTTGCCCGCTTCCGGGCTTCCTGTAGAAGATTCTTTCTTTGTCTTCGGACTCTCTATAGGAGGTTGTTTCTCAATGACCTTCGGGCTTCTTGTAGAAGCCTGTGGTTGCACTTTCGGGCTTTCTGTAGAAGCCTCTTTCTCCGTTTTTGGGCCTCCTGTAGAAGCCTGTCCTCCAATGATTTTCGGGCTTCCTGTAGAAGCCTTGGTTGTTGCTCTTGGGCTTCCTGTAGAAGCCTGCTCCTTACTGATCTTCGGGCTTCCTGTAGAAGCCTTTGTCTTTGTTTTCGGGCTTCCTGTAGAAGCCTGTTTTTGTGTTTGCGGGCTTCCTGTAGAAGCCTGTGCTTGCGTTCCTGTAGATGCAACTTCCGCCACCTTTTATTTCTTGGCTGCATGGATTTTGCTTTTGGCTTTGCCTGCAGGAGCTGACGAGGTGCTTGGGCTGGCAGGGACCACCTCAGTCTTGACTGCCCTGCTTTTCAACTTCTGTTCCCTTGCTGACAGGATGGGGGTGTCTTCTTTTGCTCTGTCATCCTTTCCCTCCTCCTTTTCCTTTCTTTCTTTCTTCTGTGTTGGAGTCGGGACCTTTTTGCTTTTCCCTTTCTTACTCTTGGCTACGGGCTCTTCTTCTTCACCGCTAGAGGACTCCGTTTCTTCAAGCAACATTTTTATGTCCCCTTCCCGTGTTAAGTTCCTAAATGATTCCCATGCGAGGGGGACTTTATATGAGTGAAGAGCATCCTCCACAAGCAATTTTATCAGCCCATGATGGGCTATCTGATCAGGGATTCCGTCCTTGAGCTTTGTAGAGCACTCCATCAAGGACTGCAGTAAAAAGTAAGGAATGCTCAGCCTCTGTGCTGCAGGGAGGTCAATCTGGTGTCTTAGTTCATTGAGCAGCCTGAAGTGATACGCATATATGATGCTGTAACGACCCTCACAGGTGATATATTTCATAATTTGCAAACTGACTTCGTTCCACGGTGGCAACAGGCTGGTCCTTTTCACCCCATTTTTATCCTCTGTGAATGATTCTTCCGGTGGGAAGAACTCCTTCTTTTCTTGCTGGCTCTGCTTCCGCTCTTCTTTATCCCACGGCAGACCCATGGGCAGTTCCGTGACTCGACTTATGTGCTCTGGGGTGAGTTGGAGGCTGAGACCTCTGAAGCTTACCGTGGCCGGTGTCAGGGATTTAGGCTTCAAGGCCTGCAAGAATTCCTCGGCTACTTCATCATCGTAGCCTTGTAGCTTATCACAAAAAGGCATCCATTGTGCTCTAGTGAAGAGCTCAACCACTGCCGGGTTTCTCGTTAATTTGGCGGAATATGTGGGTTCTTGCCTGATAAATCCACCCGGCATGATGCACAAAGTGGTTTTGACCAAAGGCGGTAGATACAAAGGAAATTCGGTCTTATAGACAGAGCATGCAATGAATTAACAGACCACAGTCTAATTATACTGCTATCCTGTAGAAGCGATAGTATAGGCACGGCAATCCAATATCTTTTATGACCAGACTGTGAATAATGACCTTGCCAACTTTGAAAACCAATTGCGGAAGGAGTTTCAGGGTTACCTCTTTTCCGTCACCTTTTTTTACGTGAAGACTTCACCTTCCTGTAGAGACTGCTTTCCTGTAGATACTGCTTCTTTTAGGACTGCGTTCCTGTAGAAACTGTTCCTGTAGGAGCAGTGCGCAGACTTCGGGGGGAGCTATAGTTGGACAGCGGTCGAGAGGTGCCTTACCAGCGTTCAGGTAGCCGAGAGCTTGGCGTATCAACATGCAGAGGTAATCAGAGGAGCTACTCGAGTTTTGAAGTGAGGTTGATGGATATACACGCTTAATCGAGCCGATTAGATTTTGAATCGGCGCAGCTTGTGGCGCGGGGGGTGAGCTGTCCCCGCCAGACCGTTGGGTGACGTCACCCATCATTCGCCTGCACATTCCCTTGCTGTCGCATTCATTCCCACAGATCTGCCGCCGCCCTTTTCGGTTAAACTCGTTTTTTGGTTGACGGGACTGATCTTCACGTGCGTGCTGCGTGTGTCCTTTGTCGTGCCTGCCACCTCATCATCTGACTATCCCTTCACTAGCCGATGTGGCCAGTCAACTGGCCTTACGGCCGCTCAACCATTCACCTTTATGCCATGCAAAACAAATCAAAGTAATATCCATGCGATTTGATGGAGAGAAGGATTAAGACACTTACCTGCGTGCGGCTGCACATGATTTCCAGTTTGTGGACGAAGGATCTACCTGCTACATGTGGCTTACACAGTCCCGGAGGCTCGTGGTTACAGGATGTTGGCGCTGCGGTGGACGTTCTGGTTGCATGCGCCCGCGTTTTGCTTGCAGATGGCTGGGCGATGAATGGTATTCACTCGAGCAGGTTGAACTGTTACAGGATCCCCGTGAGGGGTCTTGTCACAGTCCTTTCTCCTTGGGTGCATGCTGCATGCTGGCGGTTCTGGCTTCTCGATCACGATCCCAGCACTTCTGATGCATAACGTGGATGTGGTATGGCTCTCGGTGCTTGGTTTTTCTTTGACAGATGTTTTTTTTTCACGAGAACTCATTGCTTTGTTGTGCTGCTGCAGGGATCTTGGTTGCATGGCGACGAGGATGGTGGAGCAAGATAATAGCAATGTTCAGGGGTGCCATCAGTGGCATGCATGCATTCAATCCACTCCTCAGTCGCTAGATCTTCATTTGAAACACATTTCGGCCGTCGCAACCTTCTACAGGAAGTTTCCTGTAGAACACAGAGCTTCCTGTAGAAATTTTGCACTTTCCTGTAGAAGATCCGCGTCTTCCTGTAGGAAGACTGTCTGTTCCTGTAGAAAATTGTATCTTCCTGTAGAAGATCCAAATCATGATAAAAATTGCACATACCTTGAAAAGCATTGTTATTCTTGGAGGAGGTGTTGATGACATCCTTTGATAGCATGATGAAGGCCCTGGCTTGGAGTGGAGAGGCTTCTTCTCCTCCATAGAACATCTGCATGCAAAACTTTTATTGTGCTTATTGTTTTTTCTTTTTTTTCTCTCTTTTTTTTTTTTTTTTTTTTTTTGAAAAGATAGCAGGGGTGCCCCAAAGAGGTTTTCACCCTTGCTACCTGCCCTGAGCGCCTCAGAGAGGTTTTCACTCAAGGATATTTTTTAAACTTTCTTCTTTTTTTTGAAAGACAATAGGAGCGCCTCAATGAGGTTTTCACCCCTACTGCCTGCCTTGGGCGCCTCAGAGAGGTTTTCACCCAAGGATCTTTATTATTATTTTTTTCTTCTTTTTTTTTTCTCTTTTTTTTTTTCTTTTTTCTTCAGGGTATGCCCAAAGTGGAGGCAGAACCCTTCTCTATGACCAAAACAGATTTCTCCATAGTGCTGATAAACTCTTGTCTTGAGAGGGGTCTTCTGTAGATCTTCAATCGGTGCCCATTGACAAGCATGGGAATGGCTTCCTCATCAATGGTTCGAATGAGGACAGATCCATTGTCATGGCACTGCTCCACTACATATGGTCCTAGCCATCTGGTTCTCAACTTCCCCTTGAAATCTTTGAATCTGGAGTCATACAACAAAGCCCAATCTCCCGGCTGAAATTGCTTGTCATGGAGATGTTGGTCATGCCACACCTTCCTCTGAAGTTGAACCACTTCTGAGTGAAGGAGGGCCTGCATGCGGTGCTCATCCAGTCCATTCAGCTGCAACAACCTTTCTTGCTGTGCATGGCTGAGATCTAGGTCCAGCTGAGCTGCCATCCTCAAAGTGTTATACTCAAACTCAATGGACAGCAAAGCTTTCTTCCCATAGACCAGCTCATAAGGTGTGAAGCCGGTGGTAGTCTTCCAAGTGGTGTTGTAAGCCCATGTGGCCTCAACCAGGCGATCCACCCAGTCCTTTCTGCTGCTGCTCACCACTTTGGTCAAGATCCCTTCTAATGCTCTATTGGTGACTTCCACCTGCCCATTTGCTTGAGGGTGATAGGGGGTGGAAGTCCTGTGCTTGATCTTGTGATGAGCTAGAAGATCTTCAATCAAGTTGGATGTGAACTGGCTCCCCTGATCGGTCACCAGCTCTCTTGGGTAGCCAAACTTGTAGAAGATGTTCTCTCTTAAGAACTCGACCACTTTTTCTTATGTTGCTGCTTTGATGGCTTTGGTCTCTGCCCACTTCGTCAGGTAGTCAGTGCACACAATGATGTAGGATCTTTGCCTCGAAGAGGGATTGATTGGACCCACAAAGTCCATGCCCCACTTCTCAAATGGCTCAAGAGTCACTTGAGGTTGGAGAGGCATCTCATCCCTTTGGGTTGGTTTCCCCATTCTTTGGCATTGGTCGCACTGGCTGACATATCTTCTGACATCTTGATGCAGTGTGGGCCAATAGTAGCCTGCCTGCAGAATCTTGAAGGCAGTTCTCTTTGCTGCAAAATGTCCTCCACAAGGCCCATCATGACAGGTGAGGAGGATGTCAAAGACTTCCTCTTCCCTTACACAACGCCTTAAGATCTGATCGGGGCCAAGCTTGAACAGATTGCCCCCGATCCATGTAAATGAGGCACTTTTTCTGATGATTTTGCTCTTCTCTTTTGAAGAGAGGTGCGGAGGGAACTGAGCTGAAACAAGGTAGTTTGCTATATCAGCAAACCATGGAGAGAGTACTGATATAGCAAACAGATGCTCATCAGGCATCTGGTCATCCACCGTCCCATATTCACCTGCAGACAAATCCAATCTAGACAAGAAGTCAGCAACAACATTTTCTCTCCCTGGTTTATCAACAATGGTTAGATCAAACTGCAGCAATAAAAGTAACCATCTAATAATACGAGCATTCACATCTAGTTTATTCATCAAATATCTAATAGCAGCATGGTCAGTATGTACAAAAGTCTGGTAACCGGTAATATAATGTCGGAACTTGTTCAGTGCATGGACCACAGCTAAGAATTCCTTCTCAGTTACAGTGTAGTTCAGCTCTGCTTTGGACAAGTTTTTGCTAACGAAGTAAATGGCATATGGAAGTTTTTCCTCAACTTGTCCTAAAGCTGCACCTATGGCTTTGTTCGAGGCATCAGTGTGGATGTGGAAAGGTAGGGCCCAGTTTGGACCTCTCAAGATTGGTGCAGACACCAACTTGTCCTTTAACTCATTCAAACTCCTCTGACAATCGTCAGTCCACTTAAACTCCACATCTTTTGCCAACAGACCAAACAATGGTGAGGCTAACTTGCTGAAGTCCTTAATGAATCTCCGGTAGTATCCTGCTAATCCAAAGAAACTCCGGACATCCCTTACTTTTTGAGGAGGTGGAACCCTCTTGATGAGAGCAATTTTGTTGGGATCCACCTGCAATCCTTGGGAAGAAATAGTATGGCCTAGCACAGTCCCCTCAGTCATTAGGAATTCACATTTTTCAGGACTAAGGGACAAGTTCATCTCGGTGCACTTGGTTAGGACCTTTCCCAAGTTGGACAAAGCTTCCTGGAAGTTGGCCCCATAAGGAGTAAAGTCATCCATGTATATTTCCACTGCATCATGGACCAACTCCGAGAAGATGCTCAAGACAGCTCTCTGAAAAGTAGCAGGAGAATTGCATAGCCCAAAGGGAAGGACTCTGTAGGCAAAGGTACCCCAAGGACAAGTGAAGGTGGTCTTATCTTGGTCTTCCGGGCTGATTTGGATTTGATTGTACCCGCTAAACCCATCCAGGAAAGAGAAGAACTTCTTTCCTGCCAGTCCATCCAACACTTGATCTATGAAGGGTAGGGGGAAATGGTCTTTCTTGGTAGCTTTGTTCAGCTCACGGTAATCTACACAGATCCTCCACTTCCCATTCTTCTTGGGAACCAACACTAGAGGGGACACCCATTCACTATCTGAGATGGGGTAGATGAATCCGGCATCCAACAGTTTTTGCAACTCTTCCTTGACATTGTCCTTAAGGGTTGGATTCATTCTCCTCTGGGGTTGCCTAACTGGTTTACAATCCTCTTTGATGTATATATGATGGGTACAGACCGAGGGATGGACTCCTTTCATCTCCTTATAGCTCCAAGCAAAGGCATCTAAGTGGCTGGCCAATAGGCTACACAACTCCTTCTCCTGGGAAGGAGATAGGGAGGAGCTGATCTTTAATGCTCTCTCAGGGCCAAACTCCACACTTTTGACTCTGGGAGTGACAGGGCCGGTTGTACAAAGGTCCACTGAGGTGCTAGCTTGGGCATCCTCCACCAACCTCTCTAAAGATAGTGCACTGGAAGGTGGATTCTGGATCAGGGTCTCAATCAAATCATCCTCGGTAGGAGGGTCTCTTCTATTGGTATCTAGGGTACACAGAGGTGCAGAGTACACCTCGTCTTCCTCTCCTTCCTCCAACCAGAGTGGTAAATCATGCTCTAAGGAAGGTTGGGCAGGAGGGTATAGGACTAGCTGCTTGGACATGGGACCATTCTTGATGGTCATGTTTCCTGCCTGACAACTTATGTAAGCATCTGCAGTAGCTAACCAAGGCCTTCCTAAGATGAGAGGATATCCAGTAAGCTTGGCCTTTGGTTGCAGAACCAGGAAGTCTGCAGGGTATTCCCAAGAATCAATAGAGACCAAGACATCCTCCACAATCCCTTCGGGAGTCACGGTGGAGCGATCTGCTAATTGCAGTACTGTCGAGGTCTTCCTCAAGGAACCCTGAAGATTGAGTTTAAGCATGGTATCCCTGGTCATCACATTGATGGCTGCCCCCAGATCAATCAAGGTGTGGGGGATAATGGTGCCATTGATGTGAACATCTACTACAGGGCTTCCAGGATCTAGGTACTTTGGGCAGATGACTTGTCCTAGCATAAGGTCAGACAGTTGTCCTATGACATTGATAGTTGAGGCATCTTTCTTCCGTCTGCCTGGGTGTTTGAAACACTTCTCCTTAACTAGCTTGTTATATATAGGCACATCCTTGATGGCTTGGAGAAGTGGGATTTTTTACACACAACTGCTTAAGCTCACCCAAAAGCTCATCTTCTTCTGGGTTAGGTTGTGTGGTGGCTGTTAGTCTCTCAGGAAAGGGTGGAATAGGCTTTGGTTCACTCTCCTGATGGTTTTCCTCATCCTCTGGGGGAGGAAGTTGGCGATCTGGAAGAGTCTTTCCAGATCTAAGATTGATCTCCTGGATCTCCACAGCATAGGTAGGGCATGAGGTCTCCCTAGTATATACCTATTGAGCCTGTCTATTGTTGGGGTTCGAGTTCGGTTGAGCAGGCATCTGAGGTTTCCTAGGAGGAGCAGGAGGTAAAGGCTGAGGTTGAACTGGTGGTGGAGGCAAAATGGCAGGAGGAGTGTTGTATTGGGGCCTCCACCCCGACTGAGGAGCACTCCATTGAGGCTGCGACTGGGTATGTGAGTGATATGGATGAGAGGGAGGTTGAGTAGGATACTGAGGTGGATAAGACCATGGAGGAGGCATGGACCATGAAGGATGAGCAGGGGGACCCCAAGAAGGCATAGGAGTTGACTGGTTGGGGTTGTAATAGGCTTGAGATGCCCCTTGCATCCCCTGCTGATAAGGTCTAGATCCTTGAGGCCTCCTTTGGTTGATGAAGTAGAGAGGTTCAGTGGGGGCTTCAGTTCCTTGGTACATGGCTTTAAATCCAGGTAAGGTTGGACACTGATTTGTTGGGTGGTCCTCCTCACAAACGAAACACACTTCAACCGAATGCAATGGACATTCGTTCTTAGGGTGTCTTCTGGTGCACCTAGGACAGAAGATAGCCAAGGCTCTCTCAGCTTCTTCTTTCTTCTGCTGGATCCTGAATGTGTCCAGCTGCATGGCAATGGTCTGTCTCACCTCACTCTTAAGATCTTCTAATTGGTTTGTAAAATCATGTTTGGAGAAAGGGACACCAGTGGAGAGGAGATTTCCTCTACCTCGTTTTCTAGCTGCCCTAGAATGATTTCGAAACACAGTCCTGATGTCCTCATAAGGCAGTTGGTAAATGTCCCCCCCAGCTAACATGTGAAGGGTGTCTAAGAGATCTTCAGGGACTCCTCGGAGTAGAACCAACTTGAGAGATTCAGGGTCAAGTGTGCACCTGGCCCGTTTATAGCTAAGTTGGAACCTCTCCTCGTAATCCTCTAAAGACTCATCATTCCCCATGGTCATTCGAAAGATCTCTCCTTAGTTTCCTTGGACCTATAATAATCCCTATACTTGGTATTGAAGGCTTGTTGCATCTGAGCCCAAGTAGCTATGCTATTCCCAGGTAATCCCATGAACCAGCGTAGGGCTGCATCCCTAAGAGTAGAAGGGAAAAGCTTCAGCTTTTGTTCATCTTCAGTATAGTCATAGGTTCTACAAAGGACAACAAACTCAAACAAGAAGGTATCAGGATCCTCAGTGGTCAGTCCATGGAAGTGAGGCAAGGCGGAGGGGCTAATGTTTTTCATTTTCATATCTCCATTGGTTTCTCGGATGGGGAAAGCTCCTTCTATTCTCTCATCTTCTCTCCTATTATCAGCCATGGCTTCAGATGGAGTGGTCTCTAACTCTTCTTCTTCTATAGGGTCTTGGTATATCTCCGGATGTTCACCTATAGGTTCCTCTGGGTCACTGTCACCAAAGAAGAGAGAAGGGTGACTCAGTGATGTGGTGGGGGTGTTTGGTAGGAATTTGCCTGATCTATCACGGTTCCTACGAGGCATGAAATGGAAAGGACTTTTCTTTCTTTTGGTTTGAGTGCTTTTGCTTTTTCTTTGGTACCTGCAAAACTGAAACAAAGTGATCTACAACTAACTATATTGCTCAAATGAAATTGCAAAATTGGAAAGCTAATCTAGGAAAGCAAGAAAATTTAATCTAGGAAAGCAAGAAATATTAATCTAGGAAAGCAGGAAATGCTAATCTAGGAAAGCAAGAAATATTAATCTAGGAAAGCAGGAAATGCTAATCTAGGAAAGCAGGAAATGCTAATCTAGGAAAGCAGGAAATGCTAATCTAGGAAAGCAAGAAATGCTAAGCTACTTTTGCAAAATGGAAATGAAGTAAACTATTGAGCAGAAGCAAGAGTATGGAAGTAGAGGAAAAGCAACAATTACTAATACTCTGACGCTTCCCCGGCAACGGCGCCAAAAATATGGTGAGCTCCAGTATTGTAGCAATAATGCTACAACTCCTGGGGCTTCCTGTCTCTCATTTTATCAACCCGGTAGTTCGTACAAACTTGGAAGCGACGGTGCTATATGCACAAGTACTAGCTCTTGTCGCAGCTGTCACTTGGTCAGCTGGCACAAGTCCGCTAGGGCTCAAGCCAACTTCTATAGGCTCTCAAAAGAAGCTTGCTAATTGATGGACGAAAGCTAATCTCAAAGGAAAGCTACTCTACTTGACAAAAATGAACTGAAAGCAAATCAAAGCATGTAAACCTAGGAAACCCTAATTTAACTAGTCTGACCTCTACAATGCATGGAATGTAAATGCAACTTCTACCAATGTTGTCACTACCTCTAATAAATGAAAATGCATGGATCTAAACTACTTGCATCATGAAAGTTATGTTTTTGTATTTTTCTTTTAAGGGTGTGGAATGATGGTGATCTTGTGCTAACTAGGGTTTGGTTGTGCAGATGGGATGGAGAAGGAAGGAAAGCGTGGGATAGGTTGGGGAGGCTAGGAGAGGTCCCTAGGGATCCTTAGCACCCATCCACAGAGGTTCCTCGCATTCAGATGCTCAGCAACCGAGAGAGTGGCCTCCTACAGGATGGCTGTGGAGAATCCTACAGGATACTCTGTTTTCTACAGGATGTCTATAAATGGCTACAGGATGACCTACCGTGAGTGTTTGGAGTGATGGAGGGATGATGAAATGGTATAGGGAGATGTGTAAGGTAGGGATGAGGCTGGTGATGGCTTTAGAAGTGGAAGATTAGGATGGGAAGTGAGTGTAGGGAGGAGGATGGAAGGTGAAGGGCTATGTCAACGAAAGGCTAGAGAATGGAAGTACGTGAGGAATGAAAGACTTTGTGAGGTAACAGAGTGGAGCAGGGGTCAAAGAGATGTCTGCATGCGTGATCAAGATGGAGGACAAAGTGATGGAACGAGAGAGAGCAGTGTAAGTGAAACAAATGCTTATGACTGTCACTTAACCAAAAATGCATCAACCTAAACTACTTGTGCTTGTAAATTCAATGAGAAGCAATCTAAACATGAAAGAGGACGTGCATGAAGCTGTGGTAAGGAAGTGTGGTGCAAGTGTGAATCATGTGGAAGCATCTAACTTAACGTGACTGTGTTTGCAGCAACCATGGAATAAAGAAATGCGTATTTTTGGTGGTTAATCATGGACTTCACTCCAATCCCAGATGAGACGGCCGTGAGCCTTAACAACCTTTTTGTTGGAGCTCCAATCGATTATATCTATCCTCTGCTACACGAAGCAAGTGGAAACAAATTCACCATAAGCAATCTCCTATCTAACTTATGAAAAAAACCCAACTCAGCAACCTGTAATTCGAATTGCATGTGTAAATGAAAAGCTTAAAGTGCTGAAATGAAATGGAAACAACACTACAGTAGAGGGGACCTATGGCTCTCAGGTTGGGCCCTAACCTGAGAGCTATGGTCTCCTTAAGAAAAACTCAGAACTAGATCACAAACTGCCTTCTTTATTCATAACTGATATCATGCCAAATTGGCTTACAAAAAGGAACGAAAACTGAACTGTGCTCCAAAATTACAATAGCAATACGAGAGTTTCAACAACCTATCTAAGGCTAAAGCCTTCATACTTATACAAAAACGATGATCCAACAAGTGTCCTACATTTTAGGAGCTCGGCTGTCCAACTAGAGTTTAACTGCTGATCCTATAGGATGGTCATAATTGTTGTTCCTGTAGAGCAGTTTATAACTGCTGTTCCTGTAGAACAGCTGGTCGTTTCTTAAGCTCGGAGGGGAGATGGATTAGAGCTCGGAGTTCTTGATGGGAATCACGAGGGATGTCCCTAGAACCATGGACATCCTCTCCCAAAACCCGCAGTGCCACCTCGTTGTCTCCTTAACTCCTTTTTCGTTGTCTTTTGCTCCCTTTTAATGCCGAAACCTGGAATCATAATGCATTAGTCACGTAGAGAGAGTGCCTACCCTTCTTCCTACAAACAACATGCATAAACTAAGAAATGCATGCATAAGCAATAAAAAATGAATGGTTTGAGCAAGTAGAATAGGCCAAAATGAGCCCAAATTGTACCAAAATTGGGGCTCATCACTAACATGACTCATGAAGAAGAGGAAGAAATGCTACATGATATATCAAAATTACAAGACCAAGTGCAACAAATGTCACTCTCACAAAAACTAACAGAAGCTAAGATAAATGGTGTGGAATTTAAGATAAAGGGCGTGGAAGTTAAGATGAATGTCATGGAAGCTAAGATGGACGATTTGAAGATAGATTTGAAGACAGGCATGGAAGATTTGAAGACAGATTTGACAAAGTTTCTACAAGAAATGCTTACTAATGGTGAAAGGGTAGTAAAGGAAACTCATGATGAGAACAAAAGAAATTTTAATCATGATTTCATAGACTTTAATGTTGGACGGAAGACCCACCATATTCCAAAAATCGATATGAGGAAGTTTGATGGCAAGGATCCCGTAACATGGATATTACAAATGGAGCAATTTTTCGATCTCAATAATGTGCAAAACACACAAAAGGTACGTATTGCAACTTTATATTTGGAACCAAATTAGTTTGTATGGTATCAATGGCTTTGCTCTCGTAAACAAATTATCACTTGGGCAATTTTTACGGAAGAATTGACAGCACATTATGAGGATACAAAAAGCAACACTTTTTTTAGCCAATTGATAAGTCTCAAACAAAAGGGTTCAATAATGGAGCACGTTGAGGGGTTTCAAAACTTGAACATAAGGGTAAAAAATATTCCAGAGGAGCATAGGATTGATGTGTTCATACGGACTTTAAAGGATAATATACAACATGATGTTTGCATTTGGGAACCTGATTCATTAGAGAAGGCATTCAGGTTAGCAAGAAAAATGGAAAGCAAAATTATGGCAACCAGGAAGCATACCACTCACAATTATAAAGATGGAAGTGTTGTTGCCCCTAGTCTTCCACAACCTATAAGGTTGACACCACAACAATTTGAAGAAAAAAGAGAAAAAAAGATTTGTTACAGTTATGATAGCAAATACACTAAAGGTCATAAGTGTGTTGAGAAGAAATTATTCTACATTGATTGTGAAGAGGAAGAAGAAAAGGAGAAAGAAAGTTCAAAAGAAGAGGATATACTCTAGGAAAAAAGCCTAGATAAAGAAGAAATGAATCCGACCATATCTTGTAATGCATTGGCTAGAATTACCACTCCTCAAACCATCAAGATAGACTGACAAATCAAGAAGAAAAAGGTAATAGTGTTGATTGATTCAGGAAGTACCCACAATTTTATTCATTGTAAGATAGCAAAAGAATTGAATTGCTTCCTATATCCATCACCAGAGTGTCAAGTGATGGTTGCAAATGGAGGAACTACATGACATGGACTCCTTATGCTCCCACATGTTACATTACTTACCTCTCTTTGGCTCAACTCTTGCAAATGTTGATTTCCTTTCATTAATGATTCTATTGGCATCTTCATGTTCTTCATACAAGAAAATTATCGGATACTTGCCCCTTCAATAATATGCATTCTCCGCTCTCCACAATGATTCTCCACTTTGTTTGGTAAAGTGTAATAAACTATTTTTCCATCTCTTAACAACTCAATTTCATCTTCATAACAACAACATTTTATGTAAAAACATTTGATAATTGCTTCTTATTTATCTTCTAAATCCCTATAAAGTCAATCTGCTTCAATCCCATTTGTTGCAAGAAAAAGAGACACCTCCATAACACTTATTAAAATTAACATAGAATAAATATTTCTATATAACTACCTCATCAATAACCCAATTAAGAAACAAGTTATCTACAATTTCACAACATGAATTAACAACTCATACTAATAATCCAAGAAATTATATGCTATCACATAAAATAATATTCCAACTATAACTCTATCATTAAACAACACAATAACTTTATATAAACATATAAATATGAATCATAACATGACAATATAAATACATATAATCATACCATAATTAACTCTAACATAAAAACTAATTCACATGGAAATTTAAATTCTTTAATATAACCTTTACAAATAATTAGAATTAGGCACCTCCATGTTCTTTTTAAGGAGATTCTTAGCCCTTCTTACTGATTCAAACAAAAAATTATATGCTATCACATAAAATAATATTCCAACTATAACTTTATCTTTAAACAACACAATAACTTTATATAAATATGAATCATAACATGAAAATATAAATACATATAATCATACCATAATTAACTTTGATATAAACATGAAAACTAATTCACATGGGAATTTAAATTCTTTGATATAACCTTTACAAATATGTTAAACTAATTAACCTGAGAATTTAAATTCTTTAATATAACCTTTACAAATAATTAGAACTAGACACCTCCATATTCTTTTTGAAAGGGATTCTGAGCCCTCTTTACTGATTTAATTAATCACTGCATTTTATGAGCCTTACTTCTCTCAAAAATAGTCAATTCTCTCAAAAATAGTCAATACTCTCCAAGTTGTAGCCATGTCATGCCAATGGGAAGGTTTCTCAAACCATAGCATATGGATGCCAAAGTGTTAAATAAAATTCATGTGAAGATTTCCTATCCATACCACAAGTTCAACCTACATGAAATCAAATTTTAAGGAATGTATCCCTAGTTAACTTGAAGGAATGTATCCCTAGTCAGTTGGGTAGTATTAAGGGTTTTATTTAAATCGTAGACATGCAAATATAAGATTATTCATTTTGTTTTTAAATTTAAAAAACAATTATTTTAATTAAATTCAGATTATAATTTTTTAATGTTTTAATTTTTTTAATAAATTTTTTTTGTTAGAGGATTTGATAATTTGGGGGGTTTCCTATTTTGAATATTTTTACCAATATTATTATAATTTTTAGTTAAATGTTAAATAGATAAAATATACTTCAATTAAATGCTATTATAACTTTTAATTATAGATTAAGTGAGTGAGACATCTATTAAATTTCAAACATGCTACCATTAAACAAAAATACATTAAAAATACATCTATTCATCAAGTATTCTAAACTTTTTAAATTAAATTAATTCATTATTATTTTTAATTTTGTCTTTAAATTTTATAAATACATAAAAATAAATATTGTAAATATTATAATCTAAATTTTTAAATAAAAAAAATAAATATTTGAAATTTCAAAACTATTTTAAGAAAATAAAAACTAATGATAAATAATTAAAATTTAATTATAAATAAACTTAAAATATTATATTTAATTTTAAATTATATATTATAAATTCATTTTCCATTATCATAATTTTTTTAATAAAATTAAAAAATACTATTAAAAATAGTATTAGTCAATTTTCCTGTCCCCTTAGATGGATATTCAGCATTGATATCCACAAAATGTACAAGTTTGTAGGAGAGCAAAGTAAATCTCATCACTCTCATTCCATCACTGAACACAAAATTACATTGTCTTTTTTTCAATCTGGTACAGGTATGTCCAGTGTTTTTTTATCATTCTGGTGCAGGTATGTACAGTGTCTTTTTCAGTATAGTATAATGCCAAATATCTGTATATATGTTTTGACCTTATTTGCATCACCCATGTCTCCAGTGAGTGGAAAATAAGCTATACACGGTCTTCAACATAGACCACTCAATATTATTGAGTGTTTGACTTTTTCTAATGGTAATTTTGAATTCACATTTTAATTTTGTTTTACTGTACACAAATTATAAATATAATGTGTAATTGTATGTTTACTTAATATCATAATTATGTTAAATAATGATCAAATTAATTATGGTTTGATTGATATATGGTTTTGATTAGATTTTAACATAATTAAACATTGGAGAGCGTTTTTTTTTCATGTTTTTTACTTTATTTTATTTTTTATTTTGTTTTCAATAGGTAAAGGATATATATATTTTTGAAGAAGATAAGATAATATGTATTTTTATTTTTTATTTTTTATTTTTTATATTTTAATTTAAAATTATAGGTAATAAAATATTTTCGGATTTATGGTATATTTCTCTAATTTTTTTAAAGACATGTTGTAGTCTCAAATGTAACAAATATATATGATAATATGAATTAGAAAAAGTTTCAAAAAGGAGTTTCTTCAAAGTTAAAGGTTTGATGATTGACCTTTGTTTTCAAACTCATGTTAATCTTTCCACTTTTCTTTTATCTCATTCTCAAGGCTATATGTGGAGTTGAGCTTGTGATAAAGACCATTTCTAGGATATTTATATGAGATCACTTCCTCCAAGTTTGTTGACCAAAATTTATAACAAGGGTGCACAAATTGCTAGGTCTGAAGGTCGTGAAGGTTGTCACTTAGACACATATAAATATGGATTTGGAAATATGAAAATCATATTTTAAAAAGCAGGGTCATATAACATTAAACCTTAATCTACCATATAAAATAAACAAAAACAAATAAACTATAGCTCCAAAAGGAAATAAAAAAGTTTAAAGAATGTTTGTTTTACTCCATATTTAATGGAAAGCAATATAGAATTCACTTGTGGAGAATTCTTTTGAACAAGATGACCCAGATATCTCACATTTGGGGGAGTCCTTTGCTTCTCAAATGTGTTGATCCCCCATTCTTTAATAATAAGTTTCTTGAATATGCAAAAGAAAATTATCAAGATAACTCCTTTCTCTTGATTTCTGATGTAATTTAGTAATGTGTACTTAGAGTGTGTGGATAGATGAATGAAATGGATAGAACTTTCAATTTTCATAAAAAAATAGTGATTAAGCACTCTTGACATAGTCATAATAAATAATTATTAACTGACCAAAGCAACGCTAAGAAAAACGATTAGGGTTTAGACATATCCATTTATGATTATTTTATGTTTGGAAAATTCTAGTTGTAAATGTTTTTTTATGGGCAAGTATAGTCTTTGGGAGAGTTTTCAAAATTGTTAGCCTACTTATTAAGGGTGAAAAGTGTGTGGTCCATAGCTCATCTCCCTTTAGCATTAGAGGACAAATCACATAATGTGATAAGCAAAATAGTGATTAAGAACTCTTGACATGGTCATAATAAATAGTTATTAATCGACCAAAGCAATGTTATGAACAACAATTAGGGTTTATACATATCCACTTATAATTATTTTATGTTTGGAAAATTCCAATTGTAAATGTGTATTTATGGAAATGTATAGTCTTTGGGGGAGTCTTCTAGATTGGGGTGTTTATAAAGTTCTTTTTCTTCTACTTGAAAAGAATTTACAAGGAGATCAACCATGAGATTGACGACCCGATACACTTCCTTCGTATTATAAGGATCCATGATATCGTGAGCTAGCACTTGATGTGTCAACTCTACATGCATGGTTATTTCTTGAGGGATAATGAGACCTTCAATTCAGTTCCATTCATGGGGGACGTCCACCTTAGAACCTTCACCTCCTACACTATTAACTAGGTTAAATGGAGGAAGGTTTGTGATACTTTTGAAGAAAATCAAGCTACAAAGCCACTGATGATAAGGAGGGAAAATGGTCAGTCAGTGAGTATTTATAACAAGCACTCCACCTTTCTACAAATTGAGGGATCTAAAGAACGAATGTTGGCAACACAGAGGTGGTGTACTGACCTCTGTGTCAGACAGATAGTCACTTTTTAGGACGAAGCCCTTGATAGTTGTCAAAGGAGGTGGATGATGTCATCATCAGCTGTCAGAAATCGAGAACCTTTTGGAGCACCCAATTTTGCATGAGCATTAGAAATAGTGCCACATTTTGTTGCATGCATTCAAACTTGTGGGGTCTGGTGGATGGGCCTGAGGATTTAGTTTCCCCTCATTTGGTTGATTGGTGGAAGGATGTCCTTTTGACAAAAGGATATAAACCTCCAAGGATAGAGATGGCCGAAGAATACGACCTTGCCCAACTTCATGCTAACCATAGTTGGTCCAACCCAAACTTGAAGAGATGGTGAGTTGCAAGAGGGCATGCAGAAAGACCAGTTGGGGAGAGATGTTGGGTACCAAATCTACATACTTTTTCCCTCCATTTTCACTCTTTCTCTCTCACTCCTTTATATCGATAATATTCACTAATCGCTCTAAAAAAACAAGGTAAGCCCCCTTCAATTGTCTTCTTGGAATGTTTAATTAATGAAGTAATAGTCATGGGGATTTTACCTATGCGAGTTACTAATTCTGTCATTTCCACAGATCTGGTGGTCAAAGGTCACATATGCAAATCACAGAAGCAACTCCGAGGTTACAACACCATTTCGGCAATGCTGTAACAACATAACAGATTCCAGACCATTCCAGACCTTTCTTGTTCTCTCTCTCTCGAAAACTAGTTGGTTGTTTCAACAATTGTATATTTGTAGACATTAGCTGCCAGATTCAGAGAATGGTTTTCTCTAAACAATTGTATAAGAAGGGTTTCAATGTTGTGAATCGGGTTAGTTGTGCAAGAGACTAAGATTGTAACAGAAGACTATTTTATTAATTGAATGCAAGCTATTTTGTTGTTCTCTCTATAAGCTGTGAATCCATCACAACCCTGGTCAAAGAGTTGGGCCCACTCTTCTAATCAGGTGTTGCGTTATTTCTATGTGTTGTTATTTTATTTATGTTGGTTTATTTCAATTGTTGTGAATGCGTTTATAATTCTGCAATTCATTCTTATTTATTGTCACAAAGGTTCTTTAATTAACTCAGTTATTAAATCTGAGATTGGTGATTGGATTGTTTCATTGTTACCTACATATACCTTCCACGTTACCTTGAAATAATATATGCACCCAGATTGATAAATTAAATGTGGGAAAGGGTTGAATATTTATTCAACCTTGGACACCAACAACTTTGACACTTAGAATCTAAGGGAACACCAATTGAACATGATTAAAATATGAATAATCAAGGAATGACATATCCTTAGATCACAAGAAGGCTCCAAAATTTAAGTGTAAGAAAAATTTTGAAGGGTGTTTGTTGTAGCGACAACACTTGGGAACACACTGGTAGAACTCCAACATCTCTGCTTAGGTTTCACCCTTAAGTGTAATATCTCAGTGCTTAAAGAAGTATTGATTCTTCACATGAATTACCTTGTCTCCCTCATTTGACCCAATTATGGATATAGGCTCATTTGTTCCTTTTATGAGCTAAACACATTCAGAAAGCTTGCCAAATTATAATTATTTCAATTCAGGAGAAGGGTAATACACAATTGCGAGTTTAAGATAATCATAGTCTTGGTTTTCATCTCTGGTGTTACTCCACTACTAGCACGCCTAGTCAGTACCTCGATGGAGTCACTATAGGAACAAAACCAATGCTTAGTTGCCAGCAAGCCTGAAAAATACCTTGGCAAAGTTGTGTGCTTCACCTATTTGTGTAGGAAGCCTTTCTCTTCTTTCACCCTTTATTTATTTATTTATAGAATTGTGCTTAGGAAATTATTTATTTCATTAGGGTGGAAGAGGGATCCTGGCTTATTGAAAGAAGAAGAGGTTGCCCCTTCAGAGAAGGTTATCTGACCTATGATATTGGTTTTCTTGCTATTGATTTTCCCCTTCCATTTTTTTACTTAATTGGATCGGAAAGAAGAATACCATTTAACTACAACACAAAGTCAACGAAAGAAGATCCTAGAATAGATATGGGATTTATGGTTCTACCAAAGGTCTTTTGTTTGAATGGATTGTATTTTCCATTCTGACATCATTAACTTTAGAGATATGTAAATCCAAGATAGATAAGAGGATAACAATTAAGCCAACTATTGTTCATCATCAAAATTTACCTTTTCAAGTTTTTCTACATTGTCTTTTGAGCCAAACAAGAGCATGCTTCATGCAAGGAAAAAATGAAAGAAAAACAAAAACAAAGAAACAAGAACAAAAGGAAAGTAAATAGAGGCTAAACTGAAAACAAGATGCGAGACAAAAGTAAGAAAACAAAGAAAGACTAAAAAGAAAGAGTGCACGATGAGTGTGTGATATAGATCTTTAACTTCAAGGATGCATTTGAAATTGCATATAAAAGAGCATATTAACCAAGTAATTTAAAACCACATGAAAGGAAGTGAAAAAATAAGCAAACATGAGATCAAGACACAATGATTTGATTACGGAGTTCACCCAATGTGGGCTACGTCTCTGGGCACTGCTCAATAGTGGGGATGCCTTCTTTTATTAAGTGGCATCAAAGAAATCAGTTATGAGAAACTTTATAAAAATGACCCTCATACCTCCAATCCAGATGATGGCTTGAAAATTGAGAGCTCAGTTAGAGAAACAGACATCACCACGGAATTCCTGGCACAAAAATATGCAAAATTGACTATAAACTTTCCCAATTATGACATTGTCACCTTTGGCCCTCTAAGGGAATCTTCAAGGAATATTTTTGATTCCCTCGTTCAAGGTTCCAACTCCTAGACCTCCTCAAGGTTCCGTCTAGCATGTGTTTCTGTGCGTCCAAGTTTTGACCTCTGCCCTCCACTTCACTGCACATTGAGCAAATGATTAGAGTTTAAATACTTGGCGTTGGGCGGAGCCACCAAGGAGTGAGCTTCTGGCAGAGCCGACTAAGTGGGTAGAGGTCTTAATTTTGAATTCCCCACCTTGCCATAATAGTTAAATTTTGTGTTTTAATTGGCACATAGTTTGGCACAGTCGGCATAGACAGTTGGTGGTGTTCAACGGTTAGCACTCTGATGGTTTGATATATATATATATATCTATATATCTCTATAGATATATATATATATATATATATATATATATATATATATATATATATATATATATATATATATATATATATAGTGACATATGGTTCCAATAGGCTCTATGTATATACATGTTTGTTGTTTCGTGGTTGGATAACACATGATCTTCATCGGTGATTCCAATCTGTAATTTTCCACTATGTTTAACTTGGAGATTCTGGCCGGGGGTTGGGCAGGTTCGTCAGGGGTGGCCCGCTCACCACATTCAATATAATTTAATATATGTTATAAATAATATACCCGTTGAGGGGTAGCGGGGGTGGTGGCCTCCCACCCTGATATATATATATATATATATATATATATATATATATATATATATATATATATATATATATATATATATATATATATATATATATATATATATATATATATATATATATATATATATATATATTATTTTCGATATATTAAGCCCCATTAGTTAAAAACCACCGACTGAAAAATAAGGGATATTGGACAAATTAACGGTGTTAGAAAATTATATATTACAGAGCAATGGAACACATAAAATATATTGCAGAAATATAAACACAGAAAACGCATAAAACAAGAGAGACACAGATATACGTGGTTCACCCAATTTGGGCTATGTCCACAGACAAATAGCCATTCCTTCCTTTTATATTATCCAACAAAATGAAGAGATACAAACTACAACAGATCCGATGTAATTCCCTCTTCGCTCTCACACAATCGCCTCTCTCTTTCTCACTCAGAATACAGATCTACATAGATGTAATACAATTCCCTCATATATAGCAAGGGGTTTCCTTCTAGGGAAAAAATACCTAAATTAAACATAACTTCTACCATCAGATCTCCGCCTAATGAACGACCCAAATTGACTATGAAATTACAACATTTTACAAGGCAATTTTACATCTATTTTTAGCTTTGGGGGTCTTGGCTCCCAAAGATTGCATCCACCCCCTTGGCCCCCCCTTGCAGCGTATATTTTACGAGCAATGTTTCCGCCACATTACAAACTGGGGTCCAATGTGGCGATACCTCTAAATAAAGAACATAATCAGGCTCCACACCCAACAATCTCCCACTTGGAGACTGATTATAGAAACTTCGTCGTTGCTTCATTTGCTGGACAATGAATCCACTTTGGACCTAGTTGTTTATCATCTTCTTCATCATACTTGAAGACCAATTGAAACTGGGCAGAATTTCGGTTTCTCCCTGGTTACAACTTTTGTTAACATATCTGCAGGATTCTGGCTAGTGTGTATCTTTTCTAGCTTCAACTATCCATCTTCCAACACTTATCGTATGAAATGGTACTTGAGTTGTGTATGTTTAGTCTTGGAATGAAATGCAGAGTTCTTTGCAAGATGTATGGCACTCTGGCTATCACTTTGTAACCCTCCCAATTCCTGCTTCTTACCCAATTCATACAAAAACCTTTGTAACCAAATCATTTCTTTACTAGCCTCTGTAGCAGCAACATACTATGCTTCCGTTGTTGAGAGTGCAACAAAAATTTGCAGTTTTGAAACCCCACTGCCATGTGTTCCACCTACAAAAAACATATACCTTTTTGTGCTCCTCCTATTATCTCTATCACCCGCCATATCTACATCAACATATCCCTATAGAGCAATGTTTGAACCACCAAATCATAATGCTTGATTTGTGGTACCTCTCAAATACTTGAGAATCCACTTCACTGCCATCCAATGTTCTTTTCCTATATTTTTCATTTACCTACTTACAACTCCCACTACATATGCAATATCAAGCCTTGTGAAGACCATTGCATACATTAAGCTTCCAACTGCTGATGCATATGTAACTTTAGACATATAATCCATTTCTTCTTGAGTCTTGGGACACATTTCCTTACTTAGTTTGAAATGGCCAGCCAAAGGTATACTAACTAGTTTTTCATTCTGCATATTAAACCTTTTCAACACCATTTGTATGTACTCACTCTTAGACAATGTTAATTTGTGATTCTTCCCGTCTCTAGTTATTCTCATACCTAGGATTTGTTTTGCAGCACCCAAATCCTTCATTACAAATGAGATTGCCAATTTTATTTTCAGCACATTTATTTCCTACATGTTAGAACCTGCAAAAAGCATGTCATCTACATACAATAACAATATAATATAGCTGCCATCATTTTTCCTTTTGAGATAAACAAAATGATCAGAGTGACATCTAGTATAACCTTGTTCAGACATAAACCTGTCAAATTTTAGATACCACTACCTTGGAACCTGTTTTAAGCCATACAAGCTCTTCTTCAACATGCACACTAGTTTTTCCTTCCCTTTTAGCTCATATCCTTGTGGCTACTACATATATATCTCTTCCTCCAAATCCCCATGGAGAAAGTTTGTCTTTACATCTAACTGCTCAAGATGCAAATCTTCAGCCGCTAATAGACTTAAAATAGTTCTGATTGAAGTCATTTTAACAACATGAGAAAATATCTCATCAAATTCTATACCCATTTTTTTTGCAAACTTCTTCACCAAAAGTTTAGCTTTATACCTTTATCTACCCGCGTCTTCTTCTTTCAACCTGTAAACCAATTTATTCTGCAATGTTGTTTTATCTGCAGGCAACCTGACTAAGTCCCAAGTCTGGTTATGTGCTATGGAGTCCAGCTCTTCTTTCATGGCTTGCTCTCACTTCTTCTTGGTTTCTGCCTACACTGCTTCTTCATAGCATTCTGGTTCACCAGAATAAGTCAATAATACATAATATAATGAAGGAGAGTATCATTCAAGGGGTCTACTTATCCTGGTAGATATTCTAATACCACTTTCAGGTGTTTGAGGTGCTTCTTGTTGTTGTGGTTGTTTTTGTTGTTCTGGTTGTTGATCATTATAATTTTCAGGCACCATCACTTTTTCTGTGATCTCATCAAGCACTATGTATTCTCTATTTTCTTTTTCCTGTTTCTTTTCCTACAACTGATCCTTATACAAAACCTTTTCATTGAGTATTGTCGAGCGATAAAAAGGGTCTTTTTCACCTCTAATTATCTTCACATTAATTGTCAACCCAGGGACGACTTTTTATTTCAAGAGTGTACTCAGTCTGAGGCGGCTATTTACTCAAGAGTAATGTTTTGTAGTATAGTGCCTAAAATCCAAAAGTAAATAAAAGCTGGAAATAAAATCTACTTACAATTAAAAGAAACTTATCACTCTGAAACTTAAATCATTCACTCAGAAAACTACAACAATTTATCAGTTGAGGGTACAGTAATAGTAACTCTTCCCTCTGTAAACTGATACTATTAAAAAGGCACTCAAAAGAAGGATCATCAAACTGGGAACTAGATAGCATATGTCAATGTTCACTACAGTCTCAGACCTTTTGCACACCAAAGCAATGATGATTTTCGAATGACAAGAAATGGAACATCATCTACTTCTATAAATAGGATTGAACAACAAAACTCTATCCTACGTAAATGAATGCAGCAATAATTATAATCTTCAAGAATTAAGTAACAACCTTTGAATTGAATAGAAAACAGAAATGGAATAGCAGATTATCAAAGATAGCGGATTAAATCTGAATGTACAACAACCCAATTCAAGCACGCAACACACTTATCATTAAAAGGGACAGTAATCTGAGCTTCGATACAATATGCATGAATCATGGGCATGAAATAAAAACAATTGTAGCGAAACAACAATTGTTTCATAACAACAATGATAACAGAACAACACTTTCAAATAAACAACAGTCACGATTTAAGAATAAATCATACGGTAGTACCAATTCAAGAATATACAGTGCAGTTAACTTGTAATCTGTAAGGAACAACGATTCTATATGATTTGCCAAAATAAACAATAATGTGATGCAGGGTTAGAATGGTAACATAGCATTCCCGTTGTAAGTTACAATAATATTCAATCAAGTATAACAGAGTCGATATGTGAAACAGTAAAGTGCTTCAGATCACTAAGTAGAGTAAAAGAAAGAATCAAACCACACATGAATCGTAAAGATATAATACAGCAGTAGTGTAATCCACCAGAGGTTGGACCCTTAGCCACCAGCGGATGCTGTTGGGCTACTTCAGATGAGAAGAATGGACAACAACCCTTTTATTTATTCATCATCAAACTATGAAATCATTACAACAACAGAAGCTTTGAATATTACAATGGCAATGCAACAATATCTTTTTCCTCCTATTCTATCCTATCCCATCATCATTCTTGAATTTCCAATTCTGAATCCTCAATTCTCCCCCCTTATCTCTGATCTTTGTTTTCATTTAAATAGAGAGAGATCAGAGAGCAGTTATAACATAGATAATTACAACATGATTTCTATTAACAAATTGGATTGTTTCTAACCAATTGATCAACAAGAAATATATTTCCATCCATCTTTCAACAAGAGCAAGACGAATTTGGCTTTGTAGCTGAGATTTGGAAAACGGCCACACAGCAAATCTAAGAAAATCGTGCTCAAAGAACCCTGTGTTTCTCTCAATACAAGCTGAATTTTGGAAAACCATTTCCTAATAAAGGTAATTTGGTCCGTTTTGGACAAAACCCATGTTCTGGATTTTCCAAATTCTTCTTCATTTGCCCAGAATCGCAACCGCAAAACTGTCACTTCTTATTCCAGCGAATTTCTCAGTTGGAATATTTAATGATAAAATCTTCAATCTGGAAATTGTATTGGAGGCTAAAAATGGTGAATAATGTTACAAACAATCTATTAAAACTATCATTGATAAAATCGTACATAATCATCAATTTATTAGAAATAAAGGAGAATAAATAATATTTTTACATAAGAGCATAAATCATTGTAAAATAGAATTATATGATAAATTATGACAAATGACGTGATGAAGAATGGTAGAAATGGGTGGAATAAGCACTCAAAAGTAATAATAATAATGGCATATTAACGGCCCAACAAGTATGACATCCCTGCTTCCAATGATTTTGTGTTTTTCATAATCATAAAAGTGATAACCAAAATCATTAACACCATATCCAATAAAGGTACATTTCTTTGATTTTTTTCTCAAGCTTTTTTCTATTTTCTTTATTAATGTGGACAAAGGCTTCACAACCAAAAGTCTTTAAAAATGAGTAGTTTACCTTTTGACCTGTCCATGCCTCCTTTGGAATACCACCATCGAAGGAACTTGAAGGCCCTCTGTTTATTAGATAAACAGTAGTATCTACAGCATTTGCCCAAAATTGTAAAGGCAATCCTGCATGCAATCTCATTCACCTTGCATGCTCCATGATTGTCCTATTCATCCTTTTTGACACACCATTTTCGTTTGGTGTTCTTGGAACTGTCTTCTCTATGTGAATTCCATTCTCTGAACAATACCTATCAAACTATTTGCTGCAATATTCACCTCCATTGTCTGATCTGAGACACTTTAATCTTTTCCTGTCTCATTTTCAACCAAAGCTTTCCATTTATTGAAAGTATCAAATACATCAAATTTATTTCGAATACAATAAATCTAGGTTTTTTGGTTGCATCATCAATAAAAGTAACATAATAGTGAGAGCCATTGAGAGATGATACCTGAGCAGGTCCCCATACATCTGTATGCACAAGTTCTAATTTTTCGCTCTTCTTTTCTTTCCCAACTCTGAGGAATCTGACTCTCTTCTGTTTTCCATAAACGCAATTCTCACAGAATTTTAAATCAACATACTTCAAACCTGGCAAAAAATTTCTTTAGTGAAGAATTTGCATCCCCTTCTTACTCATGTGCCCAAGCCTATGATGCCACAATCTCATATCTTCTCCTGTAGAGGTTAAAGCATTAACAGAATTAGAAATACCATTGCATAAATACAATGTACCAACCTTTTCTCCTTTTTCTATTACCAGGGATCCTTTAGTGACCTTCCAGGTTTTAACTGTAAAATTAGTTACAAAAAATTCACCTCCCAACTACCCTGTTGAAATCATATTTTTCTTCAGATCTGGAACATGCCTTACCTCGTTCAATAACCATTGATTTTCGTTATGCTGTTTTATGAAAATTGTACCCATTCCAATGATTTTACAGGGTTTATCATCACCCAACCGAACCTATCCAAAATCTCCTTGAACATAATCATGAAAATGTTTCCTATTAGGTGTGGAATGGAATGAGGCTCTTGAATCTACCACTCAAGCATCAATAATATTTTCTAATGAAAGAATTAAAGCATCTTGCAACACATCACCTATCACATTCGCTTCATGATTGTTTTCTTGGTGCGCGTCTCCTTCTTTTCGCTTCTGAGACATGAAGTCTTTCTTCAGGTGTCCTTTCTTCTCACATTTCCAACACACTATCCCCGATCTAGACTTGGATCTTACTTTCCTTGACTTACTATGATATCCTGTGCTCTTTCCTCTTTCCATTTTTCTTCCCCTAGTCTCTGCAGTCAAAGCATTACCTGATGTCTCACCAAAGATTTTCCATCGCATTTCCTCACTAAGGATTGCACTGACAACATCATCAAACTTTAAAGTACTAGATCTAGAGACAGAGTTACTAATGGCCATAACTAAACCATTCTAACTTTATGACAATGAGCAGAAATAACAGAGCCCTAACTTCATCATCAAAAGTTACCCCTACATAACTTAACTGACTGGTAACTGTATTAAATTCATTTAAATGATTAGCAACAGATCCACTTTTTGACATCTCATATTAAATAAATGGTTCATAAGAAATACGTTATTTGAGGCCAAGGATTTTTCATATAATTTTGCCAATGCCGACATTAAACCCTCTGTCATCATTTTCTTTGAAATATTAGACGCTACCGACGACACTAGGCACAACCATATTGTTCCAAGTGCCTTTCTGTTGAGAATATCCCATTTTGTGTCTGTCATACTTGTCGGCTTCTTTTCCTTTCCGCTTAATGGTTGGTACAGATATTTTTGGTACAAGTAATCTTCCATCTACATCTTCCATAGCTGGTAGTTTTGGCCGTCAATTTTTTCGACCCTAAACCTACCATATTTCGCCATTGCTCCCACTTGAACTAGGAAACCCTTCTCTCCTGCGAGTTTATCAGCCAAATATGCCTTTAGCTCTTATACCAGTTGTTAGAAAATTATATATTATAGAGCAATGGAACACATAAAATATATTGTAGAAATATAAACATAGAAAACACATAAAACAAGAGAGACACAAATATACATGGTTCACCCAATTTGGGCCACGTCCACGGAGAAATAGCCAGTCCTTCCTTTCATATTATGTAGCAAAATTAAGAGATGCAACCTACAGCAAATCTGTTGTAATTCCCTCTTCGCTCTCACACAATCGCCTCTCTCTTTCTCACTCAAAATACAGATCTACATAGATGCAATACAATTCCCTCATATATAGCAAGGGGTTTCCTTCTAGGGCAAAAAAACCTAAATTAAATGTAACTTCTATTGTCATATCTCCGCCTAATGAACAACCCAGATTGACTATGAAATTACAACATTTCACAAGGCAATTTTACATCTATTTTTAGCTTTTGGGGAGCTACCCCTGATCCCCCACTTGTGGGGGGGGGGGAGGGGGGCTCTCAAAGATCACAACTGCCCCCTCTTGGACCCCCCTTGCAACATATATTTCATGGGCGACATTGACACCACATTACGAGCTGGGGTCCAATGTGGTGATACCTCTAAATAAAGAAGATAATCAGGCTCCACACCCAAAAAATGGTTTGAAATCTAGCAGGCACAAAAATCGAATGCTTTTAGAGTGCATTTGATGTAGTCCCATCTTAGATTGTTAAAGGTTTTAGACATGTCTAGTTTCATGAGCATGTCGAGCTTCTAGAGGGTTTTGAGAGAGTGTGTGGTATCATGGGCTAGGATAATTCCATCAAGAATTTATCTACCTTCAACATATCCTGACTATTTAGGAGAGATGAGGAGAGGAGGAAGTGGCTTTAGTTTATTGGCAATGATTTTGGATATGATTTTATACATAAAGTTGCAAAGAGCTATGGGTTTGTATTTTCTTGGATAAGTTGTATTGTCCTCCTTTGGAATATGTTCGAGGAAGGTGGCATTCAAGGCTTGGAGGATAGGTCTTATACTCCTCAATTATTCCATAATAGCATGTATTTCTTTTCTTAGGAAATGCCAACACTGTTTGAAGAATGTTACTACAAAGCCATCAGGACCGTGGGATTTACCGTCTGTCATTTGGTTCAAGGCTTCCAAGATCTTTGATTCTGATATGGGTCTCATGAGAGTTGTATTCTGATCTACAGAGACTAGCTAAGGGATGTTTGTAGTGATTTGTTTTATGGCTTCCCTTCCCTGCAAAGGAAGTTCCTAGAGAATGTCCGAGAAATATTGGACTAGCTCTTATTCAATGTCTTCCTATTTTTCTACAATGGTCCAACCTCATTTTTTAGAAGAGTGATGTGGTTGCTAGCTATTAGGTCCCTATAATACTAGTGATTACCCCATTACTATTGTAGTTGTATCCCTTATTAATATTTTTGTTCCCGTATTGTCCCCATATTGTTATTATTGTGCCCCATAGAATCCCTCTACTGTTATTTTTGTGGCTTTATATTATTATTGTTAGGTTGGCTGGGTTATATTGTGACTTCTTGGACTCCTATATATAGAAATGAGGTTTTGTCATTTGAATCATCCAAGAATTGTTCATTTATGTAATGTAAAGGAGGTTGCCCCCTCGAAGAGGCTGAATTCTAAGGCGTTGATCTATCCATTCTATCTTTTTTTGAGTTGATTTAATAACATTTGGTATTAGAGTTTTGGACTCTAGGGTTTCACTGCTCCAAATAGGTGATCGTGGAATTTTCACTATAACTTTTTTTCTGTGATGTTTCAGAAGCTTAAAAAAGAACCCATTTGAGAAGAAATCACACTAAACCTTGGGTCTGAATTTCAGATCTTTTCACGCTACATTTTCAGAGATATGATCTAAGAAAGTTGGTTTTTTTGCAGACTCGTGAATTACATTCCAAACAGGTGACCTAGGGAAAATCGTCATAACTTTATCTCTTAGAATCAGATTGAAATTTTGTAAGAAGGTACAGAAAGCGGATAGAATGTAGTTTCTTGTATATATTTTTTAGAGAAAAAGGTCGAAACAGTGATTCGTGGCACATTGTACAAGTTCTCTCTACTGAACTAGTCTATAATCAGGTCACTGTGGGAGATTTGGCATAACTCTTCCTTGGAGAATCCAATTTAGATCATACTGGTGGAATTGGAAAGAGAACACAGAGGGATATTGCAAGTCTCAATTTTAGAACTAGATGATCCAAAATTACAGAGATACATCAGAGGCAATATCGAGCTCCTACAAAGTGAGAAAAGGTGTGTAGATTTTTTAAAAAAATTTCTTAAGCTTAGTTTGAAAAATTATTTTGAAGAATTGAAAGGGCATAGTAGAGCATTATTATTAGTAACTGATGCCTCGAGGAAAGAAAATGTAAGCACCTAGTAAGAAACCTGAAAGCGCTAGCATGACTCATGAAGAAGAGGAAGAAATGCTACATGATATATCAAAATTACAAAACCAAGTGCAACAAATGTCACTCTCACAAAAACTAACAAAAGCTAAGATAAATGACGTGGAATCTAAGATAAAGGGCGTGGAAGCTAAGATGAATGGCATGGAAGCTAAGATGGATGATTTGAAGATAGATTTGAAGACTGTTATAGCTCCAAATCTCACTCTTATGGTTTGTGATGCTGCACTCATGGCCTAGGGCAACCCCTCCTTCCAGACCTGGTCCAAAAATTTAAAAAACAGTGTTTTATTCCCTATACGCGACATTGCCCTGAGTTAAACGCGTGTACACGCGGGTCTGTTATACCCAACCCGCGTGTATCTATTAAAACACTTAAAAAGTAATAAATTCCTCTTTTTCGGGCGGAGATCGCGGGTTTTACCTGCTGGATCACCTGTTATTGCCCGTGGCCCAACTGTTCCCAACTAACTCCTAACTAAAAAACTACTTTGGAGAGGGTATAAAAAGACATCAAAGGGAAGGCCAAGGGGAGAGGGAGAGAAGAGAGCAAGATTATTATGCTGAGATATTTCCCTTAGACCAGGTCTGAAGTCCTTGGTGCTTTCTGCACTTCCCCCATCTTGCATAGGAAACCCTTGTTTCCATGTGTATTGGTGATCATTCATCCTTGATATCATCATTTGAGTAGGACTTGGAAGGAGCTCTTGTTGGAGGCTTGGGGCTGGAACGAATCCGGGAGGAAGCTTTGCTTGGAGCCTGCTGAAGGTGTTCAGGTGATATCTTTCCGATATATGTACTTTATTTGCCTTTATATATAAAGAAACACGTCTTTGTTCCCGAATAATCTTTCTTTATGCTTATGAGATTCTTGTGTTGAATTCTTATGAAAGTGGTTACTTAAAGATCTTTTATAACTAACTTTATAGCATGAAGATGATTTATATATAAGTATTTGTACATGTACTGTTGTGTTCTTTGATTTGTTTGTCTTGCAGGTCAAAGAAAGAAGAAGGGAACTCCAAGAAGGGTTCGCACCCTAACGGTCTTCTCAAACGTAGGACCTTAGGTATGTACCCTAAACATTAGAATTTGCTTAAAAGTAAAAATGATGGCTATGTGTGTGTGTTTCTTTGAATAAGCAATTTTCAGTCTGGTAGAGTCTTAGCCCAAAGGACCCTAGGGGTACTTTCCCTTCAACCAGAATTGGCGACTCCGCTAGGGACAACACTCTTGTTGTTCCTAGTTTGGGTAGTCCTCAAGCCAATCAAGGCTCAGCCCCTCTGTTTGTTGGCTCTGACTGTCTGATCTTTTCCTGAAATCCAAGCTTTTCCAGTTTTTCAATCTGTGTTTTTTTTATTTTTCTTGAAAGACTTCAGATACGCTCTTTTTCTGGATTACAGAAGCGTATATACGCAAGTTTCACTAAGTTAACCCGCGTATACGCAGGTTTCCTTAGTTATAGTCGCGTATACACTCATTCTGCAAATAATTGCAGGCGCGTATATCACATAATTTTCAAGATTTGTAAATTTTCTGTTGGCTGAATGTTTTTTTGGTAGTTTGGGTCAGTTTTAAGCAGTTATTTTCCAGTAACAGTTCTCTGTTTGACAGGGGGCATCTTGTTCTGAACTCTCTCTAGTTATAAGGAGTGCTAGTCTTGTTTTTCGTTGATTGCAAGCGTCATTGATTTTTGACACACAAGATTTCTGTTTAAGAATCTTGATTGCTCTATTTCGGCAGAGTGGGAAGATTGTCTTCAATCTTTGTGTCCATTTTGTTTTCATGACATTGTGTTTGCTTAACGAAATCATTTTTATGACCATTTGCTCCTTCGTTTCGGGAAATTTGTTTGTTACCATTTTTCTTGAAACTTGTCTTTTGATATTTTGGACTTTCATTGCTGCTTTTGATTGTCAAAAGCGATTTCGAACACATTTTATTTTTGTTGAGTTTTCATCATTTGAAAGGTGTCAATTCACAAAAGTGTTTGGTGGCTTGTTTATCAATCATTAGTGTCAGTATTTTTGAGAGCTTTCCTTTGAAAAAGACTTTTTGGTTTGATTGAAAGAAAATCTTTTGAAAGTTTTTGAGTTTCGCTTTCTTAAACTTGCTTCTCATTTGATTTCCTTTTTTTTGCGAAGTGAAAGTGCTTTGTTTTTATCTTAGAACTTGTTTTTATTGTTTGGACGAAATGATTGGTAACACATCATCTTCTATCTAAGCATTTTAGTGGCAAGACAAAATTTGGTAAAGCAGCAACTTTCCTTCTTTGTTTGTAGAAGTAGTCTTTAAATCTTGCATCCACATATAGTTCTTGCATTAGGGTAAGATTTGCATCTCTTTTTAGGCATATTTAGTTTTGTTAGTTTTTGTGAGTGTGGAGTCTGAAAAGAAAAAGAAAATTTGCTTATATTAGAAGTACCTCTGAACCTCATAGAAATTGCTTTTCATCGAAAACAAAAGTGCATGTGCATGTAGCTAAGTTTTATTAATTTCTTTTGCGTCCATAAAAACACCACAAGTTTCATCTCCATAACCCTGTGACTTAAAGAACAGCCTAATAAAATCAAGCGCTTAATTAAAATCCACTAGAACTTTTTGTTTTAGTTATTACACCAACAAGTTTAGGATTTTAGGGCCTTGGAATAGGCGAGTGGAGAGTTAACTCTCCAAGGCCACATAAAACGTCAAACATAAGGGTCTGATTAACGAGAGTAAATCCAATAGCGTTAGGAAGACCAGGAAAGCTCCGGATCTGGGAGTTAAGCACGAGGGTCTGTGAAGACAGGGAAGAGAGATACCCCCTCTCCTACTTGTCCGAACTTACCTCACGACTGTTCCGCCTGGCTTCTGCGACGAGTTGGTACCCATAGTTGCCTCTCCTAGGGATCTGCATAGGTGGCTGCGGAGGGGAATCCCGTGGCACCTGAGGTCGACGTTGTATCACTCTTGACAGTACTACTAGAGGGCACCCTTGCGAAGCTTGGGGGCTTGCACCGGCGCAGGCTGTTGTTAGGAGGTCAGCGTAACTTCCTCTGATACCTTCGCTGATAGGACTGGGCCCTCATCATCCCAGACTATCTTCGGAAGGCCCTTTGATTCACTTTCTCGTATTTTGGTGTCCGGTCCTAATCACCCGGAGCGGAAATACTTGAAAGTTGTTTGACTGACTGTTTCTTTAGGAACTTTATAGTGTGTGCTCTGTGCTCCTAGTCGGCTTAGCGTTTAATTTTTTGAGTCTTTAGTTAGATCATAACAAAAAATTCAAAGTGGCTGACCAGTCTCCAAGACGGTCTCGAAGACTTCGTGGTCTCTCGCCACCTAGTTTAGAGCCTTCTCCTAGAAGGCGCAGAGGGGATACTACCGGTAGGGCCCGTCCCACACCGGTTGACGCATCGGGGATTGATCCTCCTCTCGGGGATATTAGCGGCCAAGCAAGGCCTGGTACTTCTGAGCAAGAGAGGGACACTCCAGTCCTTTCTCGAGTTCGCTTTCAAGCAGAGAATAACGTAGAGGTAGAAGAACTTTCAGAATCATTAGTGATTCCAAATTCTCCACTACCATCTAGTTATCCGGACGTATTGCAATACGTTGGGACTCCGTTACATAGGCCAGCGAGTCCAGGTTACGCTATGCTCTTACCATTTATGATCACTACTGGAAGCATGGCTTCTACGAGTGCTGCGACTATGCAAACCCCAACATCGGTGCAAGGGGGAGGAACCATTTCCATCCCCTCTGCTTCCTTGTTCGGATCGTTTGCTAGCACATCTTTGGTTGGGTCTACCTCCATTCCATCCACGAGTGGAAATGCCCAAACCAATGCTTTTAGTACTGGTTCCTTCCTTTTTGGCACCCAATCACAGGGTATTCCATCGGTTCCGTTCAGTGCCGCTACGTCCATGATGGGCGGATCGGCTTCATTCCAGGGTTTTCCTTTTGGAAGTGGTCATATACCACATTCCAACCCGACGGTAGGATCCATGCCTTTTTCTTCAATAGGACAAAGCAGCAATCCTTTCCAAGGTTGGAATAACCCTGGGGTTAGCAACGCAGGAACTGCGAATCCATTTATCGGCCAACAAGGAAGTAGGCCGTATTTCACGGTTAGCATGTTTCAAAGTATTCCTCCCCTTGCTTCGGCTTGGAACCCATATCAAGGGTTATCAACTCCTTACCATTCTTTAGGGGGAAACTTTGCAGGCTATGGAGGTTATACGGCAGGAGTTGGTCAAACTCCGAATTTTGCTGGACCACAAGGTTTGCCTTTTGGTTCAGCCGGTTCTAATGGTCACTTCGGGCAGCCTGGTGCCTCCCAAATCCCAGGACAATCTTTTCAGAACTTTGGGAGTTCTGCCCAGTCTGGGTGGAATCCCCTAGGTCCTCCTAGGCTTCCGTTTCTGGCAATGTTAAACTTGCCAGATCTCACTAAGCTAACAAACGACCCTATCAGATACAATCCGGCCTGGCCTCCGGTCCCAACCAAACTCCCTTCGGACATTCCAAAATTCGAAGGGAAGAGTGGTGAAGATCCGGGCGATCATGTAACCACATTCCATTTGTGGTGCTCATCCAACTCCCTCATTGAAGATTCGATTAGGTTGAGACTCTTTCAGCGCACCTTGACTGGTAATGTGGCTAAATGGTATATAGAGTTGCCAGGGGGCAACTTTACATCGTTCGCAGACTTAGCTAATATCTTCTTGAATCACTTCCAGTTGCCCGTCCGCTATGATGCCGGAACTGAACTTCTGGCTACCTTTCGTCAAGATAAGGCAACCCACATTTCTGATCACATTCAAGAATGGAGACGGAGAAAGAGGCTCATTAAAGCCGAAATCCCTCCGGAGTACCGTCTAGAGTGGTTTTTGAAGTCTTTGCAACCCGAGATCTCCAAGGATGTCTCCATGTCTGGGGTCTATTCTGAGGAGCAAGCCATTTTCAGGGCCCAACAGTTAGAACTGATTTACTCTCAGTCTGGGATCCTCCAAAAGTACTTGCCAGATGCTCTTGGATCTAAGGTTGATTTAGCTAAGCCGAAGCCAGGTCCGCACGCGGATGGCATCGTGGGGTCAGTAGACTCGACTACAGTGAACTTGTTGAATCAATTGCAGCAGTTGTCATTACAAACTGCTCCTAACAACCAAGTCACAATGTCTAATCCTCAAGCTTCCCAAAATTCTTCCATTAACGCCGTCCAATCCGATAACCCCAAAGGAAATCAAAATTCCAATGGGAAAAAGAAAGGACGTGGTAAGAAGAAGAATTCAGAAGGGAAGCCCGATGCAAATAAATCCGGCAACAACGCTGGTGGTGGTAAAGGTGAGTCGAGAAAGAAAGTCAAGTTCCCTTGCAAGTTATGCAGTGGGGACCATCTAACTCATCTTTGCCCTAGAATTGAAAACGCTCAGCGCTTGTTAGGACAGCAAGGGACTTCTAGTTCGCAAGCTGTGTTAACTAACCCGTTTCCCCAAGGGCAACAACTTCTTGCTGGCACGAATTCAAATCCTGGGACCTCCTCAGGGGGCAACCAGGAAGGGGAAAAAGCATCAAATGTTTTTATGATGGGTTCAAACGTTAACGTGGCTACTCGGTCACGTGATTATGGTGAAACCGAAACATCTAAGGATAAAACGGTTCCCGGAAGTAATGACCTTCACATTAAGCGACCTCTTGTTGAGACTATGCCTAGGATACCGAAAGGTTCCGCCAAACGCGCGACGATTAACCCTAATGCTAGGGCCGCCCAAAATTACTCCATTGTGGAGGATTTGGCTCAAAGCCCGTGTGCTATGTCCGCTTTGGAAGTTCTCCAATCGTGTCCGTCTCAGAGAAGTGCTTTACTCTCCGCCATTGGAGCAGTCGATCCAGGTAACTCGTTAGTGCTCTCTTTCGACATGTCAAATGTCAAAAAGAGACTCCCTCATCATATGGCTTTCCAGGTAAAGTCAACATACCGAAAAATCAATATTTTTCGCACCATTATAGATGAAGGAGCTTCCACATGTGTCATGTCCATGTCATGTTGGAAGGCTATTGGTTCACCTTCGGCTGTTCCTTCGCCAACTGTCTTAACTGCATTTGATGGCCATTCTCACAAGCCGCATGGGATTATCCCGGCCTTTCCTATATGTGTTGGAGGGAAGGTCGTTAATATCGAAGTTGAAGTCGTAGATGCTAACCTAGATTATAATCTCCTATTAGGAAGGAACTGGGTGTACGAGATGGAAGCCATTGTATCGACTCTGTTTCGTGTCATTTGCTTTCCTCATGAGGGGAAAATCGTTAAGGTTGATCAATTGGACTATGCTCCAATCGATCCTCAAGCAACCTCCGACTCTACTGTTCCTTTGGTGGATAACCCTCGCCCGCCGACTAAGAATTTAGGAGTAGTGATGTATTCCTCATTGATGGGTACGTTTGATCTTCCCCCTCCTTTTGCAAGAATCAATGCTATTTCATCATCCAAGGAGTATTCTCGAGAAGAGTTCTTCCGAACTCATTATTTTTCTGACCCTTGGACCTTGCCTTCACCTACCACCACATTAGTTGAAGGACAAGTGAATGGAATGGCGTTTCCTATATCTGCAGCCGAGCTTAGATATCAGTCTATCGTAGACTCTGCAGATAACCATTCTACTCCTTTTTCCGAAGAGGAATTAGATGGTCATGTGGCCCCTTCTTGGAGCTTCGATTCTAACTCTGCCTTGGACTGCTTAGATTCGCTTCTACCTTCTAAAGAAGTAATCCTCGAAGTAATGATGGGTATAGATTGACCTTGGGAAGACTTACACCATCGTTCATATTTTCTTCCTCCATTGCAGGAAGTGGAATCTAAATTCTCCGAGCTCGTTGATAGTGATGTTTGTACGGTGTCGAACCCTTTGGCTCCAACACACGTACGTGCCAAAGGTAATATGTCGGTAATCTCAAAAACGATACCTATAAACATCTCTAAGAATCCTAACATCGTCGAGAATATCTCCATCGGAATTGAGTGTTCCCCTGAAGAAATTCAAATTTATACCGACCTATTCAAGGAATATCGGGATGTATTTGCTTGGTCTTATGAGGAAATGCCCGGCATTGATCCTTCTATCATCCAACATGAGATCAAGACGTACGAAAATGCAAAACCGATTCGTCAAAGGCTTCGGCCGGTTAACCCTAGGAAAGCAGCGGCTATCAAAGCTGAGGTTGAGAAACTGCTAAGGGCGGGTTTTATACACCCTGTTCCTCTTACAGATTGGGTTTCAAACCCAGTCCCTGTGGACAAAAAGCAAGGAACAATCCGTGTATGCATTGATTTTAGGGACTTAAACAAGGCTTGTCCAAAAGACAATTACCCCACGCCATTCATTGATCAGATTATCGACGAGTGTGCGGGTAATGAGATTTTCTCCTTTATGGATGGTTTCTCAGGTTATAATCAAATCTCTATTCGTCCTGAGGATCAACATAAAATTGCCTTCATATGTCCCTGGGGTACCTTCGCATATCGAAAGATGCCCTTTGGTCTTAAAAACGCTGGAGCCACGTTTCAGCGGGCCATGTCCTACGCTTTCCACGACATCAAACATGTCATCGAAGCATACTTAGATGATCTCGCTGCTCGTTCTCGAAAGAGAACAGATCACCCTAGTCATCTTCGATTGGTCTTTGAGCGATGTCGTTTCTACAAAATCCGGTTGAATCCTAACAAGTGCGTTTTCGCGGTTACATCCGGTCGGTTGTTAGGGTTTATAGTGTCCAATGAAGGGATTCGGGTTGATCCCTTCAAGGTTGAGGCAATAGTTCAGTTGCCTCCCCCATCCTCAATCCGTCAACTTCAAAGTCTTCAAGGGAAGGCCAATTTCTTGAGACGGTTTATAGCAAACTACGCCGAGATCACTAAAGGGTTCATGCGTTTGCTACGGAAAGGAGTTCCATTTGTATGGGACGACTTTGCGCAGCGGTCGTTTGATGCTTTGAAAAAGGCATTAGTCTCTGCCCCGCTTTTGAGTCCATCGGATTATGGTAGAGACTTCCTTTTATATCTCGCTGCAGCAGAATCTACCATTGGTATGGTTCTAGTTCAGGAAGACGATGCTCTCGTCGAGCACGTGATTTATTATTTGAGTCGAGGCTTAATAGGCCCTGAACTTCGCTATTCTCCGGTTGAGAAGTTGGCCTTGGCAGCTGTCCATGCTGTCCAGAGGCTCCATCATTATATTTTGCTACGCAAAACTTTTGTCCTAGCGGCGGTCAATCCATTCCAATTTGTCCTCAGTAGGCGAGTGATTGGGGGCAAATATAATAGATGGATAGTTATTTTACAAGAATTCGACCTCGAGTTCTTCTCCGCCAAGTCTAAGAAATCTATGGTTTTTGCAGAGCTAATTTCTGAGCTTCCTTGTGGAGAGGATATTGTGTATGAGGAAAGTTTACCCGACGAGCATATATTCCTCATCTCTTCACAAGACCCTTGGTATGGAGATATCATTGTTTATCTCCAGACTTCGAAGTTTCCCTCTGCTTTCTCCAAGGATGAACGTCGTAAGTTACGTCATCTGGCTAAAAACTATGTTATCATTGGTGACACATTATACCGTCGAGGGGTTGATTCAATTCTTCGACGTTGTTTAACCTTAGAGGAAGCGGAGTCTGTTCTTAATGATTGCCACAGTGGAGCTTGTGGTGGTCATTTATCCGGGCTTGCTACAGCCCAACGCATCTTATGTGCCGACTACTTTTGGCCTTCACTCTTTAAGGACTGTGTGGAAGCGGTAAAACGCTGTCACCCGTGTCAAATTTTTACTCGCAAGATGCGCGCGCATCCAGCTCCCCTTTTTCCCGTCGTCACCGTCGGTCCCTTCATTAAGTGGGGTATTGATTTTACGACTTGTAATCCGCCTTCAGCGGTAAATCACAAGTACATTATCGTGGCCGTAGACTACTTCACGAAGTGGGCGGAGGCCATGCCTACTTATAAGAACGACAGTGACACGGCAGCTTTGTTTCTTTTCAATCAAGTTATCTCAAGATTCGGTATCCCAAGAGAGATTGTCACAGACCATGGCAGTCATTTCCAAAATCAGCTAATGTCTGAATTGGCTTTTAAATTAGGTTTCCGTCAGGAGCATTCGTCCCCTTACTATCCTCAGGCCAATGGACAGGTCGAGGCGGTTAATAAAACTCTTAAGACGATACTCCAACGGACAATCGATAAGAATCGGTCCAATTGGCACATTATGTTGTATCCGGCTCTTTGGGCATACCGAACCTCCGTCAAAACGGCTACTGGTTTTACTCCTTTTCAGTTAGTTTACGGGATGGAATCTATTTTTCCGGTCGAATGTGAAATCCCATCTCTGAAATTGGTTGTCGAGCTTCTTCCTGAGACTTCGAGTCTCGAGGAGCGCCTAGTTCACCTGGAACATCTCAATGAGCAGCGTCGAGATGCTGCCACGATGAATGAGGCCCATAAGAAAAGGGTCAAAAAATCAGTATGATAAGTCTGTCCGTCCTCGTGTCTTTGCTGAAGGTGACCTTGTCTTGGTCTATGACCAAGATAAGGACGCCTTGGGGGTAGGCAAATTCAAGCCCATGTGGTACGGTCCTTTCATTATCAAACGAGTCTTAGAAAAAGGATCGTATGAGTTAATTGATTTCGAAGGAAACAAGCTGGCGGAGTCCCGAAATGGGCTCTATTTAAAGAAGTATTTTGCTTAGTTTTACCAGGCAATGGCTTCTTTGTATTCTATGTATTTGTACATATATTATCGAGCGTTTTCTGATATCAGCACATTTTGGTCTGCCTTGGCAGGTGCTGATGGATGATTTGGTTTATTTTGGATTCGCCGATGGTGCTAGTTGGCACACTCGGAATCTTGCTTCCGCAGCTTGGGTACTTTATTACCCAACTGGTCAGTTGATGATATCGAGAGGCGTGTGTATCGGTCCTGCGTCAAACAATATGGCCGAGTATACAGCCGTTATCAATTTATTATTCGAGGCAATCTCTTATGGGATCGACTCGTTGGTAGTATATCTTGATTCTCAATTGATAGTGTCTCAGTTAAATAGCATTTATCGGGTTAGAGATCCATCATTATATCGCCAATATTTAAGGGTGAGGTTGTTGCAAAGATCATTTATTTACATTAATTATCTGCACATTCCAAGATCTCAAAATTGGTTAGCTGATTCTATCGCTAATCAAGCATTAGACTGGCATATCAATCATTCATCATCATAAAATCATGCATCAAAAAGTCAAATTGTATATATATATATATATATATATATATATATATATATATATATATATATATATATATATATATGTCGCAAAGCGTCTCGAGTACATATGTGTGTCCAAAAATATACAAAATTGGGACTCAAATGCCCATAATCATGTCAGGCATATCTAATGCCTCGGCTCTGGATGAGCAGCTAAATAACTAACTATAGCATTGGCCACGCGCCGAAAGACGCGAACCCAGTCACGTGGCATCCCAACCACATGACGCTGCATATCTGGAGGAAGGTCCTCCACCTCGGCCATTGGTACTTGGCAGCTCAGTCTCGTCAAGTGTCGCTGGACGTTGTTGAGGGTCCTTTCCGCATCCGCAGCCGTCTCTTCGGCTCCTCGGCCACGCCGTCCATGCCGCGGGAATCCATCTGGTCGCACAGGCCCAATGTCTGGAACATGATCATCATATTAGTCATTTGAATCTCATCAAAAAAATGTTTTTCAAAGTTCATCATTATACTTGAAAAATCCTAAAAATCATAAAATCATAAAAATCAAAAATCTTACCGATCTCGCCCCATGCTGCATCTGGTGGTAACACTAGATCAGGATCTCCTCGGAAATCCAGCCCAGCATAGGGGTAGTCATCTATGGCGATGATCTGTTGCTCCCACCAAGCAAAAAAGTCGTCGTCGAATGCATTCCTGGGTACTTCCCCACCCCCCAGACGTTTCATCAAGTCAGCCCACCGGCCCATACGTGGATCACGTGGACTACTGATGGGAACTGCTACCCTGGGGCGGAGTGCGGGAACCTTCTCGAAAAAGAAAGTGCATAAAATGGTTCCGTACCCAAAGTTCTTGGTCTGTCCCCTCCTGATAGAAGCAAGCTGTTCTTTCATGTTGGCAAGTAGAGGAGTACACCAGTCAAACACCGTGGTGAGACAGTCCACTGCTACGCTCATGTTTACCCGTGATGCCTGATGTAGTGAGGATGATCCGTTCACTCGAGCTATGGTGAACAATATTATCCGTAGTGACAAACTCTCCACGTGTGGGATAGAGATCTGGCTCCTGACCTTCCGATGACCTGGGCAGTAAATGTGAACATAGTCGTCTACACTGAGACTATTCTGGGTCCTGCCTCGGGAGTTTACTACCTCCCCCCTTCGGGAAAGGCTCGTGATGAAATATATATCTTCCACTTCTACCCTGAGTGGCATCTGATCAATCACAAAAGCTTCTTCCTCGACATCCCAATAATCAATGAGTTTCTCGAGCAGACGCACGTTTGCTTTCATATTTGGCAACTTGAAGAATTTTAACAATCCGCATCCCCGCAGGGCGTCTAATGCCTCATCGTTGTTCATAACTTCATTATCTACAACTGAGTTCTCTCTTTCACGCCATGTGATAGTCATCCTGGAAGAAAAAATCATTTTCATCCATTAGTTTTATGTATAAAAAATTTTCGCTGCGCACACGCGGGTTACCCTATACACAGTCGCGTGTAGGGCCGTCGTATACGCGAGTTATATACATCCAACCCGCGTGTACGCCGCAGAGCAATTTTTTGCAAAAATCTAACGGTGAAACATTAATTAAACTTCCTAAAAACTATCACAATCAATTGCAAGACAAGTTTAGTGCTTACCTGGAAGTTTTCGACAAGTTTGAACGGTTGAATAAGTCACGGGGAAGTTTGCTCCTTTTGCTCCACAATTTGCTCTCCAAGTCAAACGGTGAAAATGGTAAGTCCAAAATTTCTTTTTATAAGTTTTGAAAATGCAAAATTTTTTCAAAATTTTATTTTGTTTGGTTTCATGTCACTTTTAACTTGGGAGCTTGGAATGTCGAGATTGAGTTGTTTTTCAGGACATTTTGGACATTTTTCGACGGTTCGAGACGGTTCCATGACTGCTGACCCGTCATGGCAGGTATCGTGTTCTCACTGGCATACAGGTTAGGGACCCCTTTTTCCGTTGCATTATGCATACTAGCCTCCATTTGACCGATACATCTGCCGTAGGGTCGACCCCATCATGTTATGGTTCGCAAGCCAGTTTCACTCGCCGATTCTTTAAATCATGACATGATGGTAGAGCCATCCTTTTACATGGGCATCCTAGTTAGCACCTCACTGACATTTGTTGCCCATGCTGCTTCATTTTGAGCAGGCTCGGGAGTCCTCTGTAGTCCCGCCATGACTTATGCGTTGAAGACTCATTCCTCTTTGCTTCTTCGCTTCGTTCTGGCCTTATACCCTAGAGGCTCCTATATGTGTTGAGTTGTACTTCTGCATTGCATGTTGACCATTTGCACCTTTTGGCCTATAGCCGGCTTCACTTTGACTCGTGTTTAAGCCTACTTTTGACCATGACGTCTGCAAAATCAGCCTTGCATACCCTTGACTTCTGCAGCTTGACATACCCAGATCTGTGGAAGGAACCTACCTCTGAGTGTCACTGACCAGTTTTTCACCTCCCTGCATTGAGCATAGGAACGTTCCTTTCCCAGGAACTAGATCATTTGTTTCACCGACACTCGTTCTTTCCACTGTACCATAGCATTCTTTTATTCTTTTTCCGGCTTATCAGAAAAAGACAAAAAAATTAAATATTCCAAAAAGAGCGGGAACAGGGACATTATTTCCATTTATTGTTGGTAGCTAGAGTCAGTCGTGTCGCCCTTGAACAAAGCACTCAAAGCAAAGTCTCCTCCACATGGGTGGGATTTAGTTTGACTTAGGTACGCCATAACCTTGTTATCGAGTCAGTTCTCCCCCGATTGGTTATCTCTTCCAATCATATGGAGGGTTCGTTCGTGCCTCCTGCATGACGAACTTATACAGATTCATTATATGCTGCCACATAGTCACATTGAGTCGTGCTTTTGTTCAAGGGAAGTTAGCCTGAGTCGGCCTTTCTGCGGTGTCTCTTGACTCATTATTCAGTCAGCCATCCCTGGTTGTCAGTGTCATGTCTATCATCACATCAGTTATATTGGTCCTTTACTCGTGCCGGTTTGAGAAGGTCCCCATTGACTTCTTGCTGGCGGGTCTTGTCCTTATCGACGACGACACATTGCTCTGAGGACAGGCCTAGAGCCGCACCCTGGTCCTATTTTCATTATTGATAGGTCACCTTGTGCTCAGCATCGATCAGTATCATGGGTCTTTGACTGAGTGGTTTCCCTTGTGTTTGACATCAGCATACATTATCACACATTGGGATTCATGCAGTACCTTGGTTTCCATTTGACCCTATTGGTGGATACCTCGCCTCTGTGTCGGCTTTCATTATTGGTTGGTTCAGAGGGTTTCTGCCGTGCGCTAGCCACATCTTGTGTACGCCGGAAACGTACTTCGGTTGGGTTACTACATCCTTTTTTCGTCCGATTCCTTCCACATTATTGGCCTACGGGTTACACTCACGCTAGATTGATGAAGGATGCCTTAATGCCTTCCTTCTAGCGGATCTTTCCCTATCGACTCCGACTCATTGCTCTGGGGCAAAGATCTAGAGTCCATTTGGCAGTACCTTGGGGTTTGCAGTCATTAGTGGCAGATTCCTCGCTATCGACAGTGGGAAACCATCATTGTCTCCTGATTGATAGATTCTTACAGGTGTTCGACTTCAGCTCATCTATTCACACTTGTTAGATTGTACTGGGTACCTTGACGCTCATTATCATTATCGGTGAGTAGTCTCGCGTTTGTTAACGGTATGCATCAATGACCGGTAATCAAACGATTTCTCACATGGTCGACTTCAGATCATTTATTCCCATGATGTAGAAATGTACCACGGCGGTCGGTGAAGACCTCAGGTTGTATCAGCATTCATTGGTTCACTTGACAGTTGCTCCTGTTGCTGCTAGTTGATACCACTCCACCTTATATGTTGCAGTCAGTCATGGCGACATTCTATATGCTGGCACCTGAGTTTGCAGTGTAGTACCATCCTATTCCATCATGTTCAGTTGGTACCTTATGGGATCAGTCTTTGATTTCAGTGATCCGTTGCATCTTTCAGCATCATTGACAGTCTTATATGTGATATTCAGACATGTACTTTCTCATTATGATCAGATGATCCATTATGTATTTTCCAGTCAGTTATACTTGTATACTTAGTGGATCCACTTGTACTTGATATGCGGACATGCTTTACTTTTCCTGAGCATGGGTATGCCCGCCTCAGACAGTGTTTCTTTCTGATCTCCTTTCGGTGGCTTGGCAGGCTGAATTCTGGTGAAGTCCTCCTCGGTTTTTCGGCAGAGTTCCTTTCCTTGTACTTACTTAATATATTTCGGCCATCATGTTCCCCTTCTGACCTCATGCATTAGGGGGCATCTGTTATAGCTCCAAATCTCACTCTTATGGTTTGTGATGCTGCACTCATGGCCTAGGGCAACCCCTCCTTCCAGACCTGGTCCAAAAATTTAAAAAACAGTGTTTTATTCCCTATACACGACATTGCCCTGAGTTAAACGCGTGTACACGCGGGTCTGTTATACCCAACCCGCGTGTATCTATTAAAACACTTAAAAAATAATAAATTCCTCTTTTTCGGGCGGAGATCGCGGGTTTTACCTGCTGGATCACCTGTTATTGCCCGTGGCCCAACTGTTCCCAACTAACTCCTAACTAAAAAACTACTTTGGAGAGGGTATAAAAAGACATCAAAGGGAAGGCCAAGGGGAGAGGGAGAGAAGAGAGCAAGATTATTATGCTGAGATTTTTCCCTTAGACCAGGTCTGAAGTCCTTGGTGCTTTCTGCACTTCCCCCATCTTGCATAGGAAACCCTTGTTTCCATGTGTATTGGTGATCATTCATCCTTGATATCATCATTTGAGTAGGACTTGGAAGGAGCTCTTGTTGGAGGCTTGGGGCTGGAACGAATCCGGGAGGAAGCTTTGCTTGGAGCCTGCTAAAGGTGTTCAGGTGATATCTTTCCGATATATGTACTTTATTTGCCTTTATATATAAAGAAACACGTCTTTGTTCCCGAATAATCTTTCTTTATGCTTATGAGATTCTTGTGTTGAATTCTTATGAAAGTGGTTACTTAAAGATCTTTTATAACTAACTTTATAGCATGAAGATGATTTATATATAAGTATTTGTACATGTACTGTTGTGTTCTTTGATTTGTTTGTCTTGCAGGTCAAAGAAAGAAGAAGGGAACTCCAAGAAGGGTTTGCACCCTAACGGTCTTCTCGAACGTAGGACCTTAGGTATGTACCCTAAACATTAGAATTTGCTTAAAAGTAAAAATGATGGCTGTGTGTGTGTGTTTCTTTGAATAAGCAATTTTCAGTCTGGTAGAGTCTTAGCCCAAAGGACCCTAGGGGTACTTTTCCTTCAACCAAAGACAGGCATGGAAGATTTGAAGACAGATTTGACAAAGTTTCTACAAGAAATGCTTACTAATGGTGAAAGGGTAGTAAAGGAAACTCATGATGAGAACAAAAGAAATGTTAATCATGATTTCATAGACTTTAATGTTGGACGGAAGACCCACCATATTCAAAAAATCGATATGAGGAAGTTTGATGGGAAGGATCCCGTAACATGGATATTACAAATGGAGCAATTTTTCAATCTCAATAATGTGCAAAACACACAAAAGGTACGTATTGCAACTTTATATTTGGAACCAAATCAGTTTGTATGGTATCAATGGCTTTGCTCTCATAAACAAATTATCACTTGGGCAATTTTTACGGAAGAATTGACAGCACATTATGAGGATACAAAAAGCAACACTTTTTTTAGCCAATTGATAAGTCTCAAACAAAAGGGTTCAATAATGGAGCACATTGAGGAGTTTCAAAAATTGAACATAAGGGTAAAAAATATTCTAGAGGAGCATAGGATTGATGTGTTCATAGGGACTTTAAAGGATAATATACAACATGATGTTTGCCTTTGGGAACCTGATTCATTAGAGAAGACATTTAGGTTAGCAAGAAAAATGGAAAGCAAAATTATGGCAATCAAGAAGCATACCACTCACAACTATAAAGATGGAAGTGTTGTTGCCCCTAGTCTTCCACAATATATAAGGTTGACACCACAACAATTTGAAGAAAAAAGAGAAAAAGGGCTTTGTTACAGTTTTGATAGCAAATACACTAAAGGTCATAGGTGTGTTGAGAAGAAATTATTCTACATCGATTGTGAAGAGGAAGAAGAAAAGGAGCAAGAAAGGTCAAAAGAAGAGGATATACTCTAGGGAAAAAGCCTAGATAAAGAAGAAATGAATCCGACCATATCTTGTAATGCATTGGCTGGAATTACCACTCCTCAAACCATCAAGATAGAAGGACAAATCAAGAAGAAAAAGGTAATAGTGTTGATTGATTCAGGAAGTACCCACAATTTATTCATTGTAAGATAGCAAAAGAATTGAATTGCTTCCTATATCCATCACCATAGTGTCAAGTGATGGTTGCAAATGGAGGAACGATAAATTGCTCTGGAAAGTGCCATATTATCAAGATATCCATGGGAGAATATGTATTGACTAGCCCAATGCTTTCCATTCCAATGGGAGGTGCTAATGTTGTACTAGGAGTCCAATGGCTACAATCCTTGGGTACAATAGCTTTTAATTTTCAATAAATTTTCATGAATTTTTCTGTGGAAGGAAAGGAAGTTTAATTAAGGGGTATTGCAGGGAAACCGGGAAAGATAATCAGCTCTAACGGTATGACAAAGCTTCTAAAAAAGGAACAAAGAGGTGTAATTGCACAATTATGTTCGCTAGATGTTTCCACATTGGAATCATCTATTTCTCCAGATCTCCAAAAAGTCTTGGACAATCATTCCAAGGTATTTGAGACTCCCAAAGGTCTCCCACCTATTTGTGATCATGATCATGCTATTCATATGATTCCAAGAAGTGTTTCTCCAAACATCAGGCCATACAGATATCCCTATGCCCAAAAGAGTGGAATTGAACGTATGGTTGCAGAAATTCTAGAGGCCGTTATAATTCAACCTAGTCAAAGTTCTTTCTCTACTCCAGTAGTATTGGTGTACAAGAAGGATGGATCATGGTGCATGTGTCTGGATTATAGGGATTTGAACAAGCTCACTATTAAATATAAGTTTCCCATTCTTGTCATTGATGAATCACTGGATGAATTGCATGGATAAATTTACTTCACCAAGTTGGATCTTCGTTCAGGATATCATCAAATCAGAATGAAGACTGAAGACATTCCGAAAACAACATTTAGAACTCATGAGGGTCATTATGAATTTTTTCTCATGCCTTTTGGCCTTACCAATGCACCTTCTACATTTCAAGGTTTGATGAATTCCATTTTTAAACCCTTCCTTAGAAAATTTGTGTTAGTATTTTTTGATGATATACTAATCTACAACAAGTCTTGGAAGGATCATGTTGAACATGTTGACAAGGTGCTACAACTATTGGAGGAGAAACAATTATATGCAAAAAGATCCAAATGCTTCTTTGGAGTACAAGAGATGGAATATCTGTGTCAAATTGTATCTCATGAAGGAGTTAAGATAGACCCTAGCAAAATTAAAGCCATTAAGGAATGGAAAATACCCACATCCATAAAGCATCTGTGAGGATTTCTCCTATTGACAGGGTATTATCGGAAGTTTGTTAAGAATTATGGGAGAATAGTAGCACCTCTAACAACATTATTGAAGAAATATGCATTTTCATGGACTCCAGAAGCAACAAAGGCCTTCAAACATCTTAAAGAGACAATGTGCCAAGCATCGGTCTTAGCTACATCGGATTTCACAAAAACCTTTATTATGGAATCTGATGCTTCAGGAAATGGAATTGGTGTTGTTTTAATGCAAGATGAAAGACCCATTGCTTTTGAAAGTCGTCCAATCAAGGGAAAGTTTTTACACAAAGCTATTTATGAGAAATGTTGGCAATACTCCATGCACTTAAGAAATGGTGACCCTACCTAATGGGAAGACACTTCAAGGTAAAAACGAATCATGATAGCCTTAAACACTTTTTAGAACAAAGATTATCCTCTGAAGAGAAACAAAAGTGGGTCACAAAGATGTTGGGTTATGACTTTGAAATCATCTACAAACAAGGGAAGCAAAATGTGATGGCAGATGCACTCTCAAGAAAGGATGAGGATGTGGAAGCATTGTTGTGCGCAATTTCTATTATCCAACCAGATTGGATAAACGAAGCAAGGGAGGAATGGAAGAATGATGAAGAAATCTGGGCACTTATTCGGAAGTTACAACAAGATTACAGTACATCTAATACATTTAGCAGGAAAAATGATTCATTATGGTACAAAGATCGCTTATACCTCTGTAAGAATTCCCAACTAAAACAAAAGATTCTAATGGAATTGCACACTTCTCCCTTAGGAGGGCACTCAGGATTTTTAAAAACTTACCACAGGGTTAAGAAGGAATTTTTTTGGGATGGCCTTAAATCGTATATTCAAAAGTTTGTGGCAGAATGTTTGGTTTGCCAACAAAATAAAGTTGAAACAATTAAGACACCGGGTCTATTACAACCTTTATCCATTCCAAGCAAACGTTGGGAGGAGGTTTCAATGGATTTTATCACAGGTTTACCCAAGTCTGAGGGAAAGAGTGTCATCATGGTGGTAGTTGACAGACTTACCAAGTATGCACACTTTTGTGCATTATCACATCCATTTAAAGCCAGTACACTTTCTACTGCATTTATGGAAACAATTCAAAAGCTACATGGAAACCAAAAGATTATTGTAAGTGACAGAGATCCCATTTTCACTGGAAATTTTTGGACAGAATTATTTTCTTGTCTTGGTACTCAGTTAGCTCATAGCTCATCTTATCATCCTCAATCTGATGGGAAAACTGAGATAGTAAAAAATGTTTGGAAGCATATCCTCGTTGCTTTGTATCTGATAAACAGACACAATGGGTCAAATGGTTGCCTCCGACTAAATGGTGGTATAACACTTCCTTCCATACAACAACAAAAATGACCCCATTTATGGTACTTTATGGATATCAGCCACCATCCATCACATCATATTTAAGAGAAAATTCTAAGGTTCAAGCAGTGGAACATCACATCGAACATCAAAAACAAGTCCTTCAACTCTTAAAGGATAACCTTGTGTTGGCACAGAATAGAATGAAACAACAAGCAGATCAACATCACAGCGAAAGAAGTTTTGATGTAGGTGATTGGGTATTCCTACGGCTACAACCATATAAGAAAATGTCCCTCAAGCAAGCTAAGAAGGATAATAAATTATCACCAAAGTATTATGGTCCGTAAAAGGTGTTGCAAAAGATTGGTACTATGGCATACAAATTGGAGCTTCCTGCAACTTTTCAATTGCACCCAGTTTTCCATGTTTCATGTTTAAAGAAGGTTATAGGCGACAAGCTCCCAATTCAAACAATATTACCAGAACTTGACGAGGAAGGAAAAATTATATTGGAACTAGAAGTAGTCATAGAAACAAGAACTTATCCACCGAAGATTCCACATGGAAGGATGAAATTTTATACAAAAGCATCCAGAACTACTCAAGCGTTGAGGACAACACTTTTTTGGAAGAGGGGCATGTTAAGTCCCTATAATACTAGTGATTACCCCATTACTATTGTAGTTGTATCCTTTATTAATATTCTTGTGCCCCTATTGTCCCCATATTGTTATTACTGTGCCCCATATAATCTCTCTATTGTTATTTTTGTGGCTTTATATTATTATTGTTAGGTCGGCTGGGTTATATTGTGACTCCTTAGACTCCTATGTATAGAAAGGAGGTTTTGTCATTTGAATCATCCAAGAATTGTTCATTTATGTAATGTAAAGGAGGTTGCCCCCTCGAAGAGGCTGAATTCTAAGGCGATGATCTATCCATTCTATCTTTTTTTGAGCTGTTTTCATAACACTAGCCCTATGTTGGATGGTTGATTTATCAAAGAAGGATGTTTTTCAATTTCCCTCTTTGAGCCAATGTATTCTCAATTTCTGCTTCTAATAAATTTCTTCCTATTTGTATTGTTCCTCCAGTTGCTTAGATAGGTCTACCTCCTTGGACTTAGTCTCCTCAATGCAACTTTTCAATATGAGTTCCTGCTGGAGAGTGGACAAAGCTTTTTCGAGAGATTCATTCTCTTGAAAGATATTTCCAAACTCCTCTTTGTTCCATTTTTTTATTAGAATTTTTATCTACTTGAGCTTTTGCTGAAATATATACATCCTGAACCCTTTGAATTGGTCCATTGATTTCCACCAAAATTATTCTTGGGGATGAGGTTGGGGTTTAAAAATCGTAATTTTTCAAACTAAAAGGGGCGCTTCAACATTTTTCCAAGGGTCCTCCATGAAAGGGATATGGGCTAGTGGTCTGATCCTAACGAAGGAAGGATATTTGTTGAGAGCTCATGTCCATTCAAAAGGATGGGTCTCATAACACTAGGAAACAATTTAGGGGTGATGATAGATAGGTTGATCCTCCACACATGTTGTTCCAAGTGAATAGGTTGTTGGTAGTATTCATGTCCACCAGGATAGCCTCATCTATGAAGGTTCTCAGATCTTCCGATTCTTGATCTAACTATATTCTACCACCCTTTTTCTCTCTGAACAAGGTGATGATGTTGAAGTCACCTCCAATGATCCATTTGGAAGGATTAAGTTGGGTCTTCACAGGGGTGAGGTGCTAAAGCATGTCTTGTTTTTTGGGAGGAGCTTGAGGGCCATAGATGTTGGAGATAATTCCATGACTTTTCATTACTAACAAGTGAAAACAAGCTATGATGACAACAAGGTTGAGTTAGAGTGGTTCCATACCTAGTTGAAATGGATTCTAGGCTATTCCTAGACCTCAAGAGGCTCCTTCCACATCCATTGTTAAGTTGTGAGCCGTTTTCCATATTTTGGAAATAATGGAAGCAAAATCTATGTTGGAGTGCTTGGTTTCTTGAATGGGAAATATTGTTGGAAGCTCCTTCTGGATATTCTGACATAGGATGTGATTCTTGGAGGGGTTATTTAGACCCCATAGGTTCCAGGGGAAACTCCAGATTGGGAGGAGTAGATCTCTGAGATCTTATTATATTTCCCTAGTTCCACTAGCTTACAACCTAGTGTGTCTAGCATTTAGAGAGTAGAATTTTGATCTCTTTTCTTGAATTATTTTGCACTTTTATTTCCATCTTTTGTTGTAATGGTTTGAACCCCAAGTTTAACTTTGGCCTTGACCTTCTAAAGAGCAGTGACCAAAAGATGAATTTTCTTGTTGGGGATGTTTTTTTTTTCATTGTGAGGGCATATGTCCTCCATAGCTATAATATCTAGCCCACCCAGGTATGTGTAATCTTCTTCTTCTATCATGGGAGCATCTTCATATTGAGGTGCATGTTCCTCTGGTCAAGGATATCATTATCTATAGGGAATTTTCCTTTTCCTCTATGTTTGGTTGCTCTGTGGTCATACTAGGCTCAATATCTTTCTACTTATCTATATTCTTTGGGGTTTCTTCAGGGAGCTCCTCTAGGGCTTCAAAACTATTGTTGCTCATTTGGGACGTTTAACTTGTGTGGAAGGGCCCTGCTTCTTCATGTGTCACCTCTTGGATGGTATCTTCATAAAGCCCTCCGCATTTGTAGTGCCATTGCTTGTTTTCTTCAGTTTGGGATCATTTAGGGGACAATATTTGAACAAATGTCCACGAAGGTGGCATTTCCAGTATCTGAATGGAACATGCTCGTAGTTTAGCACTTGGAACTAGTCCTTATCTTCCGATTCAAGAGAAATGGCTTCAGGAAGGGATCCAAATATGTCCATATAAACACACATTTGTGTGTAATCTATGTAAAATTCTTGTCACGTATGTTATGGGAAGCAGAAAAATTTCCCCAAACTATTTCCAATATCTTGGAGGGTTTCAGGGTCCCAGTACTCATAAGGAAGGGAGTAGAGCTAGATCCAGGCGAGAACCTAGGAGAATTCGTATTTGTCTAATAAAAATTGAGGGGTCCATGTTTGTATGTACAACCTTGCCGAGATGAGAAAGTATGTACCACCTTTTATATCTGATTTGAGGTTCTCCTCATGTGTGAACATCACTATGAAGAAGCACTTGGAGCCAAGCTTAATTTCATAGTGGGATTTTGGTTTCCATCACTAGGAAATCCAATGCAAGAGAGTCTTCTCCATGGGCCAAACCCTGATGAATGTGTAAATCATGGCGTGGTCCCGCATAAATTCAATATTGTTGTTTAGCCTAGATGGAAGGATATGCAACCTCGAAATCTTCTCAGATTTAGCTTTACAAGTGATTGTGTTCCTTTTTTCGGGCTTTGAACCTACCCGGGGTTTTGTCAACATATTTGGCCTATTGTGAGTCAAGTTTTGTAGATGATGAAAGAATGACAAAGAGATTTAGGTCAAAGCATGCAGTGAAGACAAGATGACGCATGGAAACAGAGGATCCTGGGACTCCCCCCTGAGGGACATCAATCTAACACAAGATCAATAGAGGAAAGGGTTGGAGGGAGCAAGGGCAATAAGGAATATCCAAGGGTTCAATTTAGGTCATAGGAGGGAGAAGTGCATGGAGAGCCAAATATTCAATATCATTCCTAGGAAAAGCTGAAAGAAGGTTTTTTTTTATCTTGAGAGAAGTCAATTTAGGAGGATCATTGTCATGAATTAGATTCCTTCATGATGTAAATCTATGGGAATATTTTGTCTCTACATGTTTCTTTATTATATATAAATCATGTTTGCATGACTTGGTTAATGTGCTTTCCCAGAACATGAGAACTATATAAGTGTTTCAGGGGCCACAGTCACTTTACAAGTGAAAGCATGACGAAAGCCACAAGTTAAGAGATTTGGATTTTAATGTTGCGAGTAGACTGATGTGAGACTATACATTGAGTTGTATATGATAGAGGATTTGAAAGATCGCAAGTTCATGGGCCATAACCCACAATTCTAGGATTGAGACCAATTAAAAAATTGAAAATGATAGACCCCCATAAATTGTTTTCATTAGGGAAACCCCATAATGAGCTAATCTTAATTACAATTTTCTACCACACTTACCTAATGAGTTCTCCATCGTTATCTATAATTATCAAGATGAATTTAATTGTAACAAACTCCTGAATATTTGGTGGGCCTTCTTTAATGAGGTCCCATTAGATTTACTCACTACCAACCATGATAGTGGGACTTATTTAATAAAATAGTGAATCTAGTGTTGGAAATAATACTGAGAGGGGGTGAATCAGCGTTATCAAGTCAATTATTTTCTTTTTCACACCCAGATCATATACGCTACTTCAGTTAGAGAAAGCCATGTATATACGCGACTACAGATAAGGAAACAAGTGTATACCATGTAGAGATGTTGATCATTAATCTGTGTGTTAGAATCAAATAAACAATAAAAAGAAATAGTGAAACAGAGCAAAAGACACTCACACACAAGAACACAAGATATAAGGTGGAAACCCAATGTGGGTGAAAACCACCTGCTGCAATTCATCTCTTTCTTCCTTTAATTAGAAACTTCTTTTTATAATGTTTCTATACGGGTTCAGTCCTTTACCAGTACGCAGGCTGCAACCTGCAGAGAGCTACAACCCTCTCTCGTTCTCCAGCTTCTCCTAGAAGGGAGCTACAACCCCCTTAGTTCTTGTACTAGTTGGGATGCTAGTACATAGGCTACTACCTGCAAAAGGCCACAACCTTCTCTTTGCTTCCAGGGACCACGTTTCATAAATTTTTAGACTGGATCCATAAACATCAATCAATCATCAAGAATTTTGCATCAAACAATCTCCTTTTCACCAATTAACACTGAATCAAATAGATACTTCTCTGACTGTTGTACCCAGATCATAGTAACAGTAACCACACACCAAATTTTGAACCCAGAACACTGCAACAATAAACAGAAGCAGCTAGAACACAATTCAAGAGATGTACGCTACTTCAATAACCAGAAACCTGCTTGCATACACCTCTGTGTGTCGATCAACCTGCATATACGTTGTTCTTACTCACAGAACCAGCATGTATACACACCTTCGCTTCCCTAAACCTACGTACAAATCTATAAAGGATAATTTACTCTTTCAAATATTCAGACATTAGTTAACCCAGATTACCAGATCTATAGATCAAGCATGCGCCTCATATAACAGATCAAAATCATACAAAGATAATATTAGTAAAGCCTTAAGATTTTGACCCATCAATAGAACTTATCCTTCTCCTTGCGCTCAGGTTCCTCCTTCATTCAGATCCAGATCTACACCATAACCCAATCACCAGTATTCCAGATCTAGTAGATTAGATATTCAATAATTCTGATGATCCTTTGCCAAATGATCTCCTTCCTCTTTTATAGTCTTGGGCCTTTTCACAATACCATGGTCCAAAACCATAACAAAACAATACCATGGACCCAATACTTGGGATCAACACTTCTGACGAGATACCATGGCCCAAAACCATAGGTTCAACTACCAAGGACTAAATACCACAGAACAAAAGTAATTTCTCCAACATGTACGCACTTTTCCTTGCGTGAAAGTGCGTGTATACGCATACGCGCCTTTGTAACATCTAACCCGCGTGTATACGCGTCTTCTTCTAGGTGAACTTGCGTATATATCTTTTCCTTCATTCTGAGAGCCTGAACTAAGATCTGTCACCAGAGTGAGTTGCCATCAAGGACAACACTTGTGCCATAACGCCAAACTTGTGTCATAATTCCAACAATCTCCCCCTTTGGACTTGATGGAAACCCCAAGATGCTCAAAGTCATTCTCCCCCTTTGTCATCAAGGGCAAAGGGTGGTGCTCCCCCTGAGTACATGCTAAAATCTCTGCTCTACTGTGCTGAACATGCTCCCCCTGTCTGTAGGCGAGATCTGCAAAAAGATGTTCTTCAAGCAGAACCATGACTTATACATCATAAATGACCTTCCTATCACCAAAAGACTCTATACATACATCCATCACCCAACCAAGTGGGGATCATCCACCCAATCAAGTGGGGATACATAAAAAATTTACATATGAAAACCAAGTACATTACATCAATCATCCCAGGCATAGTGGGGAAACCAAAATAGGTTGTTACATGACCTTGAAAATAATAGAAGATATACATGACATAGAGACGAAATATCTAGAGCAAGACTTATGAAAGTCACCAATAACTGATATCAGCAGCATCTGTCAATCACCATTTAGATCAGCAACCATGTTCTCCTTTTGTTCTCCCTCTGCATTTGTTCCACCTGAAACCAACAACGGCTATGTACTTGAACCAAAGGCTTCTAAGATAATGCCAACAATGCATTATTAGAAGATTATCTGCTCCCTCTAGGCATGTGCTAGATGGTCTCTATTAGACCCATATCAGACTCTTTTCAACCAGAGTTTGTCCCCACTGATTTCTTTCAAACTACCATATACGCGGCTGTCTCTGCATAAACTGGCGTATGTACGTGGATCCTCCTCAGGCAACTCGCTTACACCCACTTTTCTCTGAAATAGACAAGTTTCAACAACAAGATGATGCATCAACTACTCCTAGCTTCTGTCTGAGGTATTCAAAAGTGTCCTTGGGTAGTGGTTTGGTGAGAATATCAGCAACTTGTTCCTTAGAGGGAACATACTCCAATTTGACTTTTTGTTCCAACACTTGTTCTCAAAGAAAATGATACTTGATCAGTATGTGCTTAGTCTTTGAATACATGACATGATTCTTTGAGATACTGATAGCACTTGTATTATCACATAAGATGGGGATAGGTGGAGTACAAGTGATTTGAAAATCCTGTAAAGTTTGCATCATCCAAAGGAGTTGAATGCAACAAGATGCAGCAACCACATATTCTACTTCAGCTGTAGATAATGCAATTGAGCTTTGTTTCTTGCTGAACCAAGATACTAATCTGGAACCCATAAAGAATTCACCACCACTAGTGCTTTTCCTGTCATCCACACTTCCAGCCCAATCTGCATCTGTATAAGCATGAAGAGTGAGATCTGTATCTCTAGGATACCATAGGCCATAGTTTTGAGTTCCTTGAAGATACTTGAAAATTATCTTTACTGCCTGAAGATGAGTTTCCTTAGGATTTGACTAAAATCTTCCAACCATTCCCACTGCATGCATGATGTCTGGTCGGGTACCTGTTAAATAGAGCAGACTTCCAATCATGGATCTATAAGTTGGTTGATGCACTGCTACTGATTCATCATTTTCACTGAGGCTGCATCCTGTAACCATAGGGGTACATACTAGTTTTGAATCTTCCATGCCATACTTCTTCAAAATCTGCTTGAGGTACTTGGTTTGAGATAAAAATATACTGCCTTCATTTTGTTGGATTTGTAATCCAAGAAAATATGACAGTTCTCCAAGCAAGGACATTTCGAATTCTTTCTGCATCACCAAGGCAAAATTTTGACTCATAGCTTATTCATTGCTACCAAAGATGATATCATCAACATACTCAACAAGTATTAGCAGTTTGTTATTTTCAATTTTTATATAAAGATTGCTATCTACTGATCCTTTTGAGAAACCTTGTTGATGAAGATATTTGTCCAAATGACAATATCAAGCCCTTGGAGCTTGTTTAAGACCATCGAGAACCTTCTTAAGTCTGCACACAAGTTTTGGATCATTTCCAAGGATGAATCCATCTGGTTGCTCAATATACACTTCTTCTTCTAAGTCTCCATTCAGAAAAAGCTGATTTCACGTCCATTTGAAATACTTTGAACTTCTGAAAGCTTGAGAGAGCAAGGAACATTCGGATGGCCTCAAGTATAGCAACGGGAGCAAAATTTTCTTCAAAGTCTATTCCTTATTGTTGAGCATATCCTTTATAAACAAGTCTGGCCTTGTTTCTAATAACTTCCCCATTTTCATTCAACTTGTTTTTGAATATCCATTTTGTCCCTATGACATTCTTATCTTTTGGTCTAGGAACCAACTCCCAAGTGTTATTCTTTTCAATCTGCTTAAGTTCTTCATCCATTTCTTTGACCTAGCATTCATCTTTCCATGCTTCTCTTACATTTTGTGGTTCAGTGGAGGAGAGCAATGCCAAATAGCTTGAATCTTTCGCAATTGTTCTTCTTGTTTGTATACCTGCCTCTTTCTGCCCCAAAATTTGAGATTCTGGATGATTCTTCTGAATGTACCTGGATGGAGTCTTATCTTCTATCCTTATTTGTTCTTCTGGTGCCTCATGGGTTTCTTCTTCATCATGAATCTAATTTGATGTTGATGGATAGTCCTCATCATCTTCGAAATCTTCAGATCTTACCTGCTTAGGAGTGTTTTCTTCTTCATCAACCACTACATCAATACTTTCAGCAATTTTTCCAAGCCTTTTATTGTAACACTTGTAAGTTTTGCTGTGGGGAGAGTAACCGAGGAGAATTCCTTCATCTGCCCTAGGTTCAAACTTGCCAAGATTTTCATCAGTATTTTTGATATAGCATTTGCTTCCAAAAATTTTGAAATATTTTCCCGAAGGAGTCTCACCATACCAGAGCTCATGAGGGGTTTGAGTGTTGTTCACCCGGACGTTTATTTTGTTGAGAATAACAGTTGCAGCAAATGCGGCTTCACCCCAGAAAGTTGCGGGAGTTCCAGATTCATCCATCATAGCACGAGCCATTTGTTGAACTGTCCTGTTCATCCTTTCCACTACTCCATTTTGCTGAGGAGTCCTTGCAGTAGAGAATTCCCTTCTTATTCCATGTTCTTCACAGAAATTGAAGAATTCGTTTGAGGTAAACTCCCCTCCTCTATTAGACCTGAGGCATTTGATTTTGTGATCTGATTCATTTTCAACCAAGGCTTTGAAAGATTTGAATTTTTCGAAGGCTTCATCTTTGTGCTTCATAAGTCCTATCCAACACATCCTGGAAAAGTCGTCAATGAATAATATAAAGTATTCTTCTCCTTGAGGTGACCTTTTCCTAGATGGACCACATACATCAGTATGGACAAGTTCAAGTGGCCTACTAGCTGATCCTTCCTTCTCAGGGAAGTTAATTCTAGTTTTCTTACCAAACTGACATGATTTGCATATTGTATTGTTTGGAATTCTGATGTCTGGAAGACCACGAACTGCCTGGTATTTGCATGCTTTCCTTATCTGTGAGAAGCTTAGATGCCCCAATATTTTGTGCCATAGCCAGTGTTCATCATTCTTGCTTAGATAGCATTGATGTTGTCCTTCTTTAAATATGTATAAATTATTTGGAGTTCTTACGCCTTTGATCACTGTTTTTCCTATATCAAGATCACGAACACTACATCCATTTGATCGAAATATTACCTCAGTTCCTTGATCGCACATCTAACTGACACTCAATAGATTATGCTTTAAGCCATCAACATACATAACATTTCCAGCTTTGACCTTTTCTTTCAATTGAACATAACCTTTACCTTTTATGAGTGCAGGGTTGTCATTTCCAAATTATACCTTCTTCTCCTTCTCTAAGGCGCTATATGACTGAAGTTTTCTTTATCACCCGTCATATGTTTCGAACATCCATTGTCGATGTACCATTGATTTTACTGCCCTTCCGCATATAAGGCTATACCACATCTTTCTGGTTGCGGTTCTTTCATTCTCCATGTTTTGGCACTTGAGACTTGTTCCTTCTGAGTTGTTTGTCGAAACCTGCTCCTGCATTCAGAGTCTTCATGACCGAAGTTGTTACAAATAGAACATTCAATTTCATTTTCAAGGGCAGAAAAGTTATTGTAGGTTCTTTTCGTGATCCCAGTCATACTTCTTTGTTTTTGAGCTTCTCTAGTCATGATTGTCTTATAGGCAACACATTGAGCTGCTTTGTGACCAAAGTTATGACAAGAGAAACATTGGCCATTGAAGAAACTCCTGTGATTATCAAATCTACCAGCCAAATGATTGTAGTTTCTATTGACATCCATTCTTATTCATCCTTAAAGTAGATTGCCTTTGATTTACCTGGTAGTCTTTGTTCATTCTTGAGGTAAATTGTCCCTAATTTACCTGGTGAGTAGTGTCAGGCCAGGGTAACTCCAGGATGAGCGGGAGAAAAAACTGATTATATTATTCATTAGCTAACTCATATTTATATACATAAATACAACGGATCAGTTCATCTTCTAGATGATTGTCCAGTTCACCCATCCGTTTCGGATTAGGTGTCAACAAGTAGAATTGTGCCTTTGTTGTTTATTGTCAACCTTTTCACTTCTTCTTGCTACATCAAGATAACTTTTGGAAGTGGATGGCTTATGTGCTTGAGATGATTCTTCATTATATCCTAGACCTGTCTTGATTAGTGGAGAACGTTGAACTTTGATAATCTCATCTAGAGTTTCAGATCCTTTAGTAAATCTAAGATTAAGAGCTTTTGTTTTCTCAATCTCTTTTCTGAGTCCCACAATTTCACATTCTAAATTTTCATGATGTTTTTCCTTTTCAGCAAGTTGAAGTTGCAGAGTATCAATAATCATATTTTTCTCTTCTAAACAAATTTTTATTTTATAAATCTCTTCATAAAGACCTTCTTCGTCTATAGCATCCATGAAATCATCATCTTCAAAAGCCATTAAAAGTATATAATTATTACCTTGTTCATCTTCATCACTATTTGAAAGTCCATCATTGTCTTCATGAGTGTAATAACTTTTCTTATTTACATTCTGTTTCTTGTTCCATCTAACAGGTTCCTTACCTTTTTCAATTTTATCTTTATGAGGAAACTTGGTAGCATAGTGGCAGACTCTTCCACAAGAAAAGCATTTGAAAGGTAACTTACCTCTGAATCTTCCAGCACCCCATTGAAGGTTCTTGAAAAAATTTGATTCTTCCTCTTCTTTTGACATATGTCCTGACTCATAGTAATCTCCTTTGCCTGAAGCCTTGAATGCAGCTTCTCTCCTGTCTGATGATCCTCCTTTCCTCATTTCGTAAGCAGTTAGAATTCCATGTAGCTGTGACATGGTAAGGTTTTGTAGATTCTGTTTTTCTTCTATTGCAGAAACCTTTGATTCAAACTTAGGGGACAAAGATCTTAGAACCTTTTCAACCACAACAACCTCTTTTATTTCTTCACCCAAGTTTTTCATGCAATTAACAATCTCATCTATACGTAGGAAATAGTTAGCCACACTTTCATCATTGTACATTTTGAGATTTTCATACTGAATTCTGAGGGTTTGAAGTTTTTCTCGTTTTACCTGTTCATCTCCTTCATAGCTCAGAACGATCTTGTCCCATATTTATTTTGCGGTTTTATACTGCATAACCTTGACGAATTCTGATTGAGATAGACATCCTAATAGAGTATTGACAGCCTTTGCATTTGTTTCATATTGCTTCTTACCAGCCGGATCTGTAGGAGTTGCTGATGGAAAAGTGTACCCTGTATCTATGATATCCCAGACTTCTGTACCAAGAGATTGAAGATAGGTTGTGACTCTTACCTTCCAATAGACGAAGTTGGTCCCATAAAAAATTGGTGGCCTGATTGATGCTTCTCTCTCGTAGTTGCTCATGATGATAGATCTTCCTTCAAGCGATCAAGCTTCTTCTAAAGGACCTGCTCTGATACCAATTGTTGGAAATAATACTGAGAGGGGGGGGTGAATTAGTATTATCAAGTCAATTATTTTTTTTCACACCCATATCATATACGCTACTTCAGTTAGAGAAAACCGTGTATATACGCGACTACAGATAAGGAAACAAGCGTATACCATGCAGACTTATAATTTAATTATCTTACAGATGTTGATCATTAATCTGTGTGTCAAAATCAAATAAACAGTAACCAGAAACAGTGAAATAGAGTAGAAGACAATCACACACAAGAACACAAGGTATAAGGTTGAAACCCAATGTGGGTGAAAACCACCTACTGCAATTCGTCTCTATCTTCCTTTAATTAGAAACTTCTTTTTACAATGTTTCTATACTAGTGCAGTCCTTTACTAGTACGCAAGCTGCAACCTGCAGAGAGCTACAACCCTCTCTCGTTCTCCAACTTCTCATGGAAGGGAGCTACAACCCCCTTAGTTCTTGTACTAGTTGGGATGCTAGTACACAGGCTACTACCTGTAGAAGGCCACAACCTTCTCTTTGCTTCCAGGGACCACGTTTCATAAATTTTCGGACTGGATCCATAAACATCAATCAATCATTAAGAATTTTGCATCAAACAATCTCCTTTTCACTAATTAACACTGAATCAAATAGATACTTCTCTGACTGTTATACCCAGATCATAGTAACAGTAACCACACACCAAATTCTGAACCCAGAACACTGCAACAATAAACAGAAGCAGCTAGAACACAATTCAAGAGACGTACGCTACTTCAATAACCAGAAACCTGCGTGCATACGCTTCTGTGTGTGGATCAACCTGCGTATACGCTATTCTTACTCACAGAACCAGCGTGTATACGCGCCTTCGCTTCACTGAACCTGCGTACAGATCTATAAAGGATAATTTACTCTTTCAAATATTCAAACATTAGTTAACCCAGATTACCAGATCTATAGATCAAGCATGCGCCTCATATAACAGATCAAAATCATACAAAGATACTATTAGTCAAGCCTTAAGATTTTGACCCATCAATAGAACTTATCCTTCTCCTTGCGCTCAGGTTCCTCCTTCATTCAGATCCAGATCTGCACCATAACCCAATCACCAGTATTCCAGATCTAGTACATTTAGATATTCAATAATTCTGATGATCCTTTGCCAAATGATCTCCTTCCTCTTTTATAGTCTTAGGCCTTTTCACAATACCACGGTCCAAAACCATAACAAAATAATACCATGGACCCAATACTTGGGATCAACACTTCTGACGAGATACCATGGCCCAAAACCATAGGTTCAATTACCAAGGACTAAATACCACGGACCAAAAGTAAGTTCTCCAACATGTACGCACTTTTCCTTGCGTGAAAGTGCGTGTATACACATATGCGCCTTTGTAATGTCTAACCCGCGTGTATATGCGTCTTGTTCTAGGTGAACCTGCATATATATCTTTTCCTTCATTCTGAGAGCCTGAACTGAGATCTGTCACCAGAGTGAGTTGCCATCAAGGACAACACATGTGCCATAGCGCCAAACCTGTGTCATAATGCCAACATCTAGTCCACCTTACATTAAATGACCTACATTATTATACTATTAATCCCCTTGGGTACCTCCCTAGGTACCCCATATTACCCTCCTAGGTAAACTATACATCTTCTACTATTATTACTAATCTTTGTCACTATCACGTCAAGAGACATAGCCTCATAATTGATCCATGCCCTTGTAAATATGCCTTCACATTCTCTCTTTGATTTGCAATCAATGTGATGTGTGGGTGTATCTAGTTTTTAACTAAGAAACTACATGACATGGACTCCTTACGCTCCCACATGTTACATTACTTACCTCTCTTTGGCTCAACTCTTGCAAATGTTGATTTCCTTACATTAATGATTCTATTGGCATCTTCATGTTCTTCATAAAAGAAAAATATCGGATGCTTGCCCCTTCAATAAAATGCATTCTCCACTCTCCACAATGATTCTTCACTTTGTTTGGTAAAGTGTAATAAACTATTTTTCCATCTCTTAACAACTCAATTCATCTTCATAACAACAACATTTTATGTAAAAACATTTGATAGTTGCTTCTTATTTATCTTCTAAATCCCTATAGAGTCAATCTGCTTCGATCCCATTTGTTGCAAGAAAAAGATACACCTCCATAACACTTATTAAAATTAACATAGAATAAATCTTTCTATATAACTACCTCATCAATAACCCAATTAAGAAACAAGTCATCTACAATTTCACAACATGAATTAACAACTCATACTAATAATCCAAGAAATTATATGTTATCACATAAAATAATATTCCAACTATAACTCTATCATTAAACAACACAATAACTTTATATAAACATATAAATATGAATCATAACATGACAATATAAATACATATAATCATAACATAATTAACTTTAATATAAAAACTAATTCACATGGAAATTTAAATTCTTTGATATAACCTTTACAAATAATTAAAATTAGGCACCTCCATGTTCTTTTTAAGGAGATTCTTAGCCCTTCTTACTGATTCAAACAAAAAATCATATGCTATGACATAAAATAATATTCCAACTATAACTTTATCTTTAAACAACACAATAACTTTATATAAATATGAATCATAACATGAAAATATAAATACATATAATCATACCATAATTAACTTTGATATTAACATGAAAACTAATTCACATGGGAATCTAAATTCTTTGATATAACCTTCACAAATATGTTAAACTAATTAACATGAGAATTTAAATTCTTTAATATAACCTTTACAAATAATTAGAACTAGACACCTCCATATTCTTTTTGAAAGGGATTGTGAGCCCTCTTCACTGATTTAATTAATCACTGCATTTTATGAGCCTTACTTCTCTAAAAAATAGTCAATACTTTCCAAGTTGTATCCATGTCATGCCAATGGGAAGGTTTCTCAAACCATAGCATATGGATGCCAAAGTGTTAAATAAAATTCATGTGAAGATTTCCTATCCATACCACAAGTTCAACCTACATGAAATCAAATTTGAAGGAACGTATCCCTAGTTAACTTCAAGGAATGTATCCGTAGTCAGTTGAGTAATATTAAGGGTTTTATTTAAATCGATAGACATGCAAATATAAGATTATTCATTTTGTTTTTAAATTTAAAAAACAGTGATTTTAATTAAATTCAGATTATAATTTTTTAATGTTTTAATTTTTTAAATAATTTTATTTTATTGTTGGGTGAGAGGATTTGGTAATTTGGTGGGTTTCTTATTTTGCATATTTTTATCAATATTATTATAATTTTTAGTTAAATGTTAAGTATATAAAATATACTTCAATTAAATGCTATTATAAATTTTAATTTTAGATTAAGTGAGTAAGACATCTATTAAATTTCAAACATGCTACCATTAAACAAAAATACATTAAAAATACATCTATTCATCAACTATTCTAAACTTTTTAAACTAAATTAATTCATTATTATTTTTAATTTTGTCTTTAAATTTTATAAATACATAAAAATAAATATTGTAAATATTATAATCTAAATTTTTTATTAAAAAAATAAATATTTGAAATTTCAAAACTATTTTAAGAAAATAAAAACTAATGATAAATAATTAAAATTTAATTATAAATAAACTTAAAATATTATATTTAATTTTAAATTATATATTATAAATTCATTTTCATTATCATAATTTTTTTAATAAAATATCTTTATTCTTTAAATAAAATTAAAAAATACTATTAAAAAAAAGTATTAGTCAATTTTAGAAAATAAAAACTAATGATAAATAATTAAAATTTAATTATAAATAAACTTAAAATATTATATTTAATTTTAAATTATATATTATAAATTCATTTTCATTATCATAATTTTTTTAATAAAATATCTTTATTCTTTAAATAAAATTAAAAAATACTATTAAAAAAAAGTATTAGTCAATTTTTCTGCACCCTTAGCTGGATATTCAGCATTGATATCCACAAAATGTACAAGTTCATCGTTCTCATTCCATCACTGAACACAAAATTACATTGTCTTTTTTTCAATCTGGTGCAGGTATGTACAGTGTTTTTTTTATCATTCTGGTGCAGGTATGTACAGTGCCTTTTTCAGTATAGTATAATGCCAAATATCTGTATATATGTTTTGACCTTATTTGCATCACGCATGTCTCTAGTGAGTGGAAAATAAGCTATACACGGTCTTCAACATTGACCACTCAATATTATTGAGTGTTTGACTTTTTCTAATGGTAATTTTGAATTCACATTTTAATTTTGTTTTACTGTACACAAATTATAAATATAATGTGTAATTGTATGTTTACTTAATATCAAAATTATGTTCAATAATGATCAAATTAATTATGGTTTGATTGATATATGGTTTTGATTAGATTTTAACATAATTAAACATTGGGGAGCGCTCTTTTTTTTCTTTTTTAATTTTATTTTATTTTCAATAAGTAGAGGATATATATATTATTTTTATTTTTATTTTTTATTTTTTATTTTTTAATTTAAAATTATAGGTAATGAAATATTTTGGGATTTATGGTCTATTTCTCTATTTTTTTTGAAGAGATGTTGTAGTTTCAAATGTAACAAATATATATGATAACATGAATTAGAAAAAAGTTTCAAAAAGGAGTTTTTTCAAAGTCAAAGGTTTGATGATTGACACTTGTTTTCAAACTCATGTTAATCTTTCCACTTTTCTTTATCTCATTCTCAAGGCTATATTGATAAAGAACATTTCTAGGATATTTATATGAGATCACTTCCTCCAAGTTTGTTGACCGGAATTTATAACAAGGGTGCACAAATTTCTAGGTCTAAAGGTTGTGAAGGTTGTCACTTAGACACATATAAATATGGATTTGGAAATATGAAAATCATATTTTTAAAAGCAGGGTCATATAACATTAAACCTTAATCTACCATATAAAATAAACAAAAACAAATAAACTATGGCTCCAAAAGGAAATAAACAAGTTTAAAGAATGTTCGTTTTACTCCATATTTAATGGAAAGCAATATGCAATTCACTTGTGGAGAATTCTTTTGAACAAGATGACCCAGATATCTCACATTTGGGAGAGTCCTTTGCTTCTCAAATGTGTTGATCCCCCATTCTTTAATAATAAGTTTCTTGAATATGCAAAAGAAAACTATCAAGATAACTCCTTTCTCTTGATTTCTGATGTAATTTAGTAATGTGTACTTAGAGTGTGTGGATAGATGAATGAAATGGATAGAACTTTCAATTTTCATAAAAAAATAGTGATTAAGCACTCTTGACATAGTCATAATAAATAATTATTAACTGACCAAAGCAATGCTAAGAAAAACGATTAGGGTTTAGACATATCCATTTATAATTATTTTATGTTTGGAAAATTCCAGTTGTAAATGTTTTTTATGGGCAAGTATAGTCTTTGGGAGAGTTTTCAAAATTGGTAGCCTACTTATTAAGGGTGAAAAGTGTGTGGTCCATAGCTCATATCCCTTTAGCATTAGAGGATAAATCACATAATGTGATAAGCAAAATAGTGATTAAGAACTCTTGACACGGTCATAATAAATAGTTATTAATCGACCAAAGCAATGTTATGAACAACAATTAGGGTTTATACATATCCAAATATAGTTATTTTATGTTTGGAAAATTCCAATTGTAAATGTGTATTTATGGAAATGTATAGTCTTTGGGGGAGTCTTCTAGATTGGGGTGTTTATACAGTTCTTTTTCTTCTACCTGAAAATAATTTACAAGGAGATCAACCATGAGATTGACAACCCGATACAATTCCTTTGTATTATAAGGATCCATGATATCGTGAGCCAGCACTTGATGTGCGAACTCTACATGCATGGTTATTTCTTGAGGGATGATGAGACCTTCAATCCGATTCCATTCGTGGGGGACGTCCACCTGAGAGCCTTCACCTCCTACACTATTAACCAGGTTAAATGGAGGAAGGCTTGTGATACTTTTGAAGAAAATCAAGCTACAAAGCCATTGATGATAAGGAGGGAGAATGGTCAGTCAGTGACTATTTATAACAAGCACTCCACCTTTCTACAGATTGAGGGATCTAAAGAACGAATGTTGGCAACACAGAGGTGGTGTATTGACCTCTGTGTCAAACAGATAGTCACTTTTCAGGACGAAGCCCTTGATAGTTGTCAAAGGAGGTGGATGATGTCATCATCAGCTGTCAGAAACCGAGAACCTTTTGGGGCACCCAATTTTGCATGAGCATTAGAAAGAGTGCCACGTTTTGTTGCATGCATTCAAACTTGTGGGGTCTGGTGGATGGGCCTGAGGATTTAGTTTCCCCTCATTTGGTTGATTGGTGGAAGGATGTCCTTTTGACAGAAGGATATAAACCTCCAAGGACAGAGATGGCCGAAGAATAAGACCTTGCCCAGCTTCATGCTGACCACAGTTGGTCCAACACAAACTTGAAGAGATGGCGAGTTGCACGAGGGCATGCAGAAAGACCAGTTGGGGAGAGATGTTGGGTACCAAATCTACATACTTTTTCCCTCCATTTTCACTCTCTCTCTCACTCCTTTGTATCAATAATATTCACTAATCGCTCTAAATGCACAAGGTAAACCCCCTTCAATTTTCTTCTTGGAATGTTTAAGTAATGAAGTAATAGTCATGGGGATTTTACCTATGTGAGTTACTAATTATGTCATTTCCACAAATCTGGTGGTCAAAGGTCACATATGCAAATCATAGAAGCAACTCCGAGGTTACAACACCATTTCGGCAATGCTATAACATCATAACAAAATCTAGACCATTCCAGAACTTTCTTGTTCTCTCTCTCTCGAAAACAAGTTGGCTGTTTCAACAATTGTATATTTGTAGACATTAGCTGCCAGATTCAGAGAATGGTTTTCTCTGAACAATTGTATAAGAAGGGTTTCAATGTTGTGAATCAGGTTAGTTGTGCAAGAGACTAATATTGTAACAGAATACTATTTTATTAATTGAATGCAAGCTATTTTGTTGTTCTCTCTATAAGCTGTGAATCCATCACAGCCCTGGTTAGAGAGTTGGGCCCACTCTTCTAATCAGGTGTTGCGTTATTTCTATGTGTTGTTATTTTATTTATGTTGGTTTATTTCAATTGTTGTTATAGTACTTTATTTCAATTGTTGTGAATGCTTTTATAATTCTGCAATTCATTCTTATTTATTGTCACAATGGTTCTTTAATTAACTCAGTTATTAAATCTGAGATTGGTGATTGGATTGTTTCATTGTTACCTGCATATACTTCCCACGTTACCTTGAAATAGTATACGCACCCGGATTGATAAATTAAATGTGGGAAAGGGTTGAATATCTATTCAACCTCAGACACCAACAACTTTGACACTTAGAATCTAAGGGAACGCCAATTGAACATGATGAAAATATGAATAATCAAGGAATGACATATCCTCCGATCACAAGAAGGCTCCAAAATTTAAGTGTAAGAAAATTTTTGAAGGGTGTTTGTTGTAGCGACAACAATTGGGAACACACTGGTAGAACTCCAACTTCTCTTCTTAGGTTTCACCCTTAAGTGTAATATTTCAGCGCTTAAAGAAGTATTGATTCATCACATGAATTACCTTGTCTCCCCCATTTGACCCAATTATGGATATAGGCTCCTTTATTCCTTTTATGAGCTAAACACATTCACAAAGCTTGCCAAATTATAATTATTTCAATTCAGGAGAAGGGTAATACACAATTGCGAGTTTAAGATAATCATAGTCTTGGTTTTCATCTCTGGTGTTACTCCACTACCAGCACGCCTAGTCAGTACCTTGATGGAGTCACTATAGGAACAAAACCAATGCTTAGTTTCCAACAAGCCTGAAAAATACCCTGGCAAAGCTATGTGCTTCACCTATTTGTGTAGGAAGCCTTTCTCTTCTTTCACCCTTTATTTATTTATTTATAGAATTGTGCTTAGGAAATTATTTATTTCATTAGTGTGGAAGAGAGATCCTGACTTATTGAGAGCAGAAGAGGTTGGCCTTTAAGAGAAGGTTATCTATACCTATGATATTGGTTTTCTTGCTATTGATTTTCCCCTTCCATTTTTCTACTCAATTGGATCGGCAAGAAGAATACCATTTAACTACAACACCAAGTCAACGAAAGAAGATCCTAGAATAGATACGGGATTTATGGTTCTACCAAAGGTCTTTTGTTTGAATGGATTGTATTTTCCATTCTGACATCATTAAATTTAGAGATATGTAAATCCAAGATAGATAAGAGGATAACAATTAAGCCAACTATTGTTCATCATCACAATTTACCTTTTCACATTTTTGTACATTGTCTTTTGAGCCAAACAAGAGCATGCTTCATGCAAAGAAAAAATGAAAGAAAAACAAAACAAAGAAACAAGACCAAAAGGAAAGTAAATAGAGGCTAAATTGAAAACAAGATGCGAGACAAAAGTAAGAAAACAAAGAAAGAATACAAAGAAAGAGTGCACGATGAGTGTGTGATCTAGATCTTTAACTTCAAGGATGCATTTGAAATTGCATATAAAAGAGCATATTAACCAAGTAATTTAAAACCACATGAAAAGAAGTGAAAAAAATAAGAAAACATGAGATCAAGTCACAATGATTTGATTACGGAGTTCACCCAATGTGGGCTACGTCTCCGGGCACTGCTCAATAGTGGGGATGCCTTCTTTTATTAAGTGGCATCAAAGAAATCAGTTACGAGAAACTTTATAAAAATGACCCTCATACCTCCAATCCAGATGATGGCTTGAAAATTGAGAGCTCAGCTAGAGAAACATACACCACCATGAAATTCCTGGCACAAAAATATGCAAAATCGACTATAAACTTGCCCAATTATGACATTGTCACCTTTGGCCCTCTAAGGGAATCTTTAAGGAATATTTTTGATTCCCTCGTTCAAGGTTCCAACCCCTAGACCTCCTCAAGGTTCCGTCTAGCGTGTGTTTCTGTGCATCCAAGTTCTGACCTCCGCCCTCCGCTTCACTGCACGTTGAGCAAATGATTAGAGTTTAAATACTTGGCATTGGGAGGAGCCACCAAGGAGTGAGCCTGTGGCTCGTTGGTGGCAGATCCGACTAGGTGGGTGGAGGTCTTAATTTTGAATTCCCCACCTTCCCATAATAGTTAAATTTTGTGTTTTAATTGGCACATAGTTTGGCGCAATCGGCATAGACAGTTGGCGGTGTTTGACGGTTAGTACTCTGACGGTTTGTTATATATATATATATATATATATATATATATATATATATATATATATATATATATATATATATGGTGACATATGGTTGCAATAGCCTCTATGTATATACATGTTTGTTGTTTCGTGGTTGGATAACACATGATCTTCGCCGGTGATTCCAATCTGTAATTTTTCACTATGTCTAACTTGGAGATTCTGGCTGGGGGTTGGGCAGGTTCGTCAGGGGTGGCCCGCTCACCACATTCAATATAATTTAATATATGTTATAAATAATATACCTGTTGAGGGGTAGTGGGGGTGGTGGCCTCCTACCCTAATTTTTTTATATATATATTTTTTATTTTCGATATATTAAGCCCCATTAATTAAAAACCACCGACTGGAAAATAAGGGATATTGGACAAATTAACGGTGTTAGAAAATTATATATTACAGAGAAATGGAACACATAAAATATATTGTAGAAATATAAACACAGAAAACGCATAAAACAAGAGAGACACAGATATACGTGGTTCACCCAATTTGGGCTATGTCCACAAAGAAACAACCATTCCTTCCATTTATATTATCCAACAAAATGAAGAGATACAAACGACAACAGATCTGATGTAATTCCCTCTTCGCTCTCACACAATCGCCTCTCTCTTTCTCACTCAGAATACGGATCTACATAGATGTAATAAAATTCCCTCATATATAGCAAGGGGTTTCCTTCTAGGGAAAAAATACCTAAATTAAACATAACTTCTACCATCAGATCTCCGCCCAATGAACGACCCAAATTGACTACGAAATTACAACATTTTACAAGGCAATTTTACATCTATTTTTAGCTTTGGGGGTGTTGGCTCCCAAAGATTGCATCCATCCCCCGGACCCCCCTTGTAGCGTATATTTTACGAGCAGCGTTTCTGCCACATTACAAACTGGGGTCTAATGTGGCGATACCTCTAAATAAAGAACATAATCAGGCTCCACACCCAACAATTTCCCACTTGGAGACTGATTATAGAAACTTCGTCGCTGCTTCATTTGCTGGACAATGAATCCAATTTGGACCTAGTTGTTTATCATCTTCTTCATCATACTTGAAGACCAATTGAAACTGGGCAGAATATTAGTTTCTCCCTGGTTACAACTTTTGTTAACATATCTGCAGGATTCTGGCTAGTGTGTATCTTTTCTAGCTTCAACTGTCCATCTTCCAACACTTATCGTATGAAATGGTACTTGAGTTGTATATGTTTAGTCTTGGAATGAAATGCAGAGTTCTTTGCAAGATGTATGGCACTCTGGCTGTCACTTTGTAACCCGCCCAATTCCTGCTTCTTACCCAATTCATACAGAAACTTTTGTAACCAAATCATTTCTTTACTAGCCTCTGTAGCAGCAACATACTATGCTTCTATTGTTGAGAGTGCAACAAAACTTTGCAGTTTTGAAACCCCACTGACATGTGTTCCACCCATAGAAAACATATACCTTTTTGTGCTCCTCCTATTATCTCTATCACCCGCCATATCTGCATCAACATATCCCTATAGAGCAATGTTTGAACCACCAAATCATAATGCTTGATTTGTGGTACCTCTCAAATACTTGAGAATCCACTTCACTGCCATCCAATGTTCTTTTCCTATATTTTTCATTTACCTGCTTACAACTCCCACTGCATGTGCAATATCAGGCCTTGTGCAGACCATTGCATACATTAAGCTTCCAACTGCTGATGCATATGGAACTTTAGACATATAATCCATTTCTTCCTGAGCCTTGGGACACATTTCCTTACTTACTTTGAAATGGCCAGCCAAAAGTATACTTACTGGTTTTGCATTATGCATATTAAACCTTTTCAACACCATTTGTATGTACTCACTCTCAGACAATGTTAATTTGTGATTCTTCTTGTCTCTAGTTATTCTCATACCTAGGATTTGTTTTGTAGCACCCAAATCCTTCATTACAAATGAGTTTGCCAATTTTATTTTCAGCACATTTATTTCCTGCATGTTAGAACCTGCAACAAGCATGTCATCTACATACAATAACAATATAATATAGCTGCCATAATTTTTCCTTTTGAGATAAACAAAATGATCAGAGTGACATCTAGTATAACCTTGTTCAGACATAAACTTGTCAAATTTTAGATACCACTACCTTGGAGCCCGTTTTAAGCCATACAAGCTCTTCTTCAACCTGCACACTAGTTTTTCCTTCCCTTTTAGCTCATATCCTTGTGGCTACTACATATATATCTCTTCCTCCAAATCCCCATGGAGAAAGGTTTTCTTTACATCTAACTGCTTAAGATTCAAATCTTCAGCCGCTACTAGACTTAAAATAGTTCTGATTGAAGTCATTTTAACAACATGAGAAAATATCTCATCAAATTCTATACCCATTTTTTGTGCAAACCCCTTCACCAAAAGTTTATCTTATACCTTTTTCTACCTCCATCTTCTTCTTTCAACCTGTAAACCCATTTATTTTGCAATGTTGTTTTATCTGCAGGCAACCTGACTAAGTCCAAAGTCTGGTTATGTGCTATGGAGTCCATCTCTTCTTTCATGGCTTGCTCCCACTTCTTCTTGGTTTCTGCCTACACTGCTTCTTCATAGCATTCTGGTTCACCAAAATAAGTCAACAATACATAATATAATGAACGAGAGTATCGTTCAAGGGGTCTACTTATCTTGGTAGATATTCTAATACCACTTTCAGGTGTTTGAGGTGCTTCTTGTTGTGGTTGCTGTTGTTGTACTGGTTGTTGACCATTATGATTTTCAGGCACCATCACTTTTTTTGTGATCTCATCAAGCACTGTGTATTCTCTATTTTCTTTTTCCTGTTTCTTTTCCTAAAACTGATCCTTATACAAAACATTTTCATTTAGTATTTTCGAGCGATAAAAAGAGTATTTTTCACCTCTAATTATCTTCACATTAATTGTCAACCTAGGGACGACTTTTTATTTCAAGAGTGTACTCAGTCTGAGGAGGCTATTTACTCAAGAGTAATGTTTTGCAGAATAGTGCTTAAAATACAAAAGTAAATAAAAGCTGGAAATAAAATCTACTTACAATTAAAAGAAACTTATCACTCTGAAACTTAAATCATTCACTCTGAAAACTACAACAATTTATCAGTCGAGGGTACAGTAACAGTAACTCTTCCCTCTGTAAACTGATACTATTATAAAGGCACTCAAAAGAAGGATCATCAAACTGGGAACTAGACAACATATGTCAATGTTCACTACAGTCTCAGACCTTCTGCACACCAAAGCAATGATGATTTTTGAATGACAAGAAATGGAACATCATCTACTTCTATAAATAGGATTGAATAGCAAAACTCTATCCTACGTAAATGAATGCAGCAATAATTATAATCTTCAAGAATTAAGTAACAACCTTTGAATTTAATAGCAAACAGAAATGGGATAGCAGATTATCAAAGATAGCGGATTAAATCCAAATTTACAGCAACCCAATTCAAGCACGCAACACATTATCATTAAAAGGGATAGTAATATAAGCTTTGATACAATATGCATGAATCACGACCATGAAATAACAGCAATTGTAATGGAACAACAATTGTTTCAGAACAGCAATGATAACATAACAACACTTCCGAATAAACAACAGTAACGATTTAAGAATAAATCATATGATAGTACCAATTCAAGAATATACAACGCTGTTAACTTGCAATCTGTACAGAACAACAATGCTATATGATTTGCCAAAATAAACAATAATGTGATGCAGGGTTAGAATGGTAACATAGCATTCTCGTTGTAAGTTACAATAATATTCAATCAAGTATAACAGAGTCGATATGTGAAATAGTAAACTGCTTCAGATTACTGAGTAAAGTAAAAGAAAGAAATCAAACCACACATGAATCGTAAAGATATAATACAGCAGCAGCGTAATCCACCAAAGCCTGGGCCCTTATCGCCAGCGGATGTTGCTGGGCTACTTCAGATGAGAAGAATGAACAACAACCCTTTTATTTATTCATGATCAAACTATGAAATCATTACAACAACAGAAGCTTTGAAGATTACAATGGAAATGCAACAATCTCTTTTTCCTCCTATTCTATCCTATCCCATCATCATTCTTGAATTTCCAATTCTGAATCCTCAATTCTCCCCCCTTATCTCTGATCTCTATTTTCATTTAAACAGAGAGAGATCAGAGAGAAGTTACAACAGAGATAATTAGAACATGATTTATATTACAAAATTGGATTGTTTCTAACCAATTGATCAACAAGAAATATATTTCCATCCATCTTTCAACAAGAGCAAGGCGAATTTGGCTTTGTAGCTGAGATTTGGAAAATGGCCACATAGCAAATCTAAGAAAATCATGCTCAAAGAAGCCTGCGTTTCTCTCAATACAAGCCGAATTTGGGCAAATCATTCTTAATTAAAGTTAATTTGGTCTGTTTTGGACAAAACCCATGTTCTGGATTTTCCAGATTCTTCTTCATTTGTACAGAATCACAACCGCAAAACTATCACTTCTTATTCCAGTGAATCTGAGTTGGAATATTTAATGATCAAATCTTCAATCTGGAAATTGTATTGGAGGCTAAAAATGGTGAATAATGTTACAACCAATTTACTAAAACTATCATTGATAAAATCGTGCATAATCATCAATTTATTAGAAATAAAGGAGAATAAATAATATTTTTACATAAGAGCATAAATCATTGTAAAATAGAATTATATGATAAATTATGACAAATGACGTGATGAAGAATGGTAGAAATGGGTGGAATAAGTGTTCAAAAGTGATAATAATAATGGCATATTAACGGCCCAACAAGTATGACATCCCTGCTTCCAATGATTTTGTGTTTTTCATAATCATAAAAGTGATAACCAAAATCATTAACACCATATCCAATAAAGGTACATTTCTTTGATTTTTTCTCAAGCTTTTTCCTATTTTCTTTATTAATGTGGACAAAGGCTTCACAACCAAAAGTCTTTAAAAATGAGTAGTTTACCTTTTTACTTGTCCATGCCTCCTCTGGAATACCACCATGGAAGGAACTTGAAGGCCCTCTGTTTATTAGATAAATAGTAGTATCTATAGCATTTGCCAAAAATTGTAAAGGAAATCCTGCATGCAATCTCATGCACCTTGCATGCTCCATGATTTTCCTATTCATCCTTTTTGACACACCATTTTCTTGTGGTGTTCCTGGAACTATCTTCTCTATGTGAATTCCATTCTCTGAACAATACCTATCAAACTATTTGCTGCAATATTCACCTCCATTGTCTGATCTGAGACACTTTAATCTTTTTTCTGTCTCATTTTCAACCAAAGCTTTCCATTTACTGAAAGTATCAAATACATCAAATTTATTTCGAATATAATAAATCTAGGTTTTTCTTGTTGCATCATCAATAAAAGTAACATAATAGCGAGAGCCACTGAGAGATGATACTTGAGCAAGTCCTCATACATATGTATGCACAAGTTCTAATTTTTTCGCTCTTCTTTTCTTTCCCAACTCTGAGGAATCTGACTCTCTTCTGTTTTCCATAAACACAATTCTCACAGAATTTTAAATCAACATGCTTCAAACCTGGCAACAAATTTCTTTAGTGAAGAATCTGCATCCCCTTCTTACTCATGTGCCCAAGCCTATGATGCCACAATGTCGTATCTTCTCCTGTAGAGGTTAAAGCATTAACAGAATTAGAAATACCATTGCATAAATACAACGTACCAACCTTTTCTCCTTTTGCTATTACTAGGGCTCCTTTAGTGACCTTCCAGGTTTTAACTGTAAAATTAGTTACACAAAATTCACCTCCCAACTGCCCTGTTGAAATCATATTTTTCTTCAGATCTGGAACATGCCTTACCTCCTTCAACAACCATTGATTTCCGTTATGCTATTTTATGAAAATTGTACCCATTCCAATGATTTTACAGGGTTTATCATCACCCAACCGAAACTATCCAAAATCTCCTTGAACATAGTCATGATAATGTTTCCTATCAGGTGTGGCATGGACTGAGGCCCTTGAATCTACCACCCAGGCATCAATAATATTTTCTAATGAAAGAACCAAAGCATCTTGAAACACATCACCTGTCACATTCGCTTCATGATTGTTTTCTTGCTGCGCGTCTGCTTCTTTTCGCTTCTAAGACATGAAGTCTTTCTTCAGGTGTCCTTTCTTCCCACATTTCCAGCACACTATCCCTGATCTAGACATGGATCTGCCTTTCCTTGACTTACTATTATATCCTGTGCTCTTTCCTCTTTCCATTTCTCTTCCCCTAGTCTCTGTAGTCAAAGCATTACTTGATGTCTCACCAAAGCTTTTCCATTGCATTTCCTCACTAAGGATTGCACTGACAACATCATCAAACTTTAAAGTACTAGACCTTGAGACAGAGTTACTAATGGCCATAACTAAACCATTCTAACTTTATGAAAATGAGTAGAAATAACAGAGCCCTAACTTCATCATCAAAAGTTACCCCTACAGAACTTAACTGACTGGTAACTGTATTAAATTAATTTAAATGATTAGCAATAGATCCACCTTTTGACACCTCATATTAAATAAATGCTTCATAAGAAATACATTATTTGAGGCCGAGGATTTTTCATATAATTTTGCCAATGCCAACATTAAACCCTCTGTCATCATTTCCTTTGAAATATTAAATGCTACCGATGCCACTAGGCACAACCATATTGTTCCAAGTGCCTTTCTGTTGAGAATATCCCATTTTGTGTCTGTCATACTTGTCAGCTTCTTTTCCTTTCCGCTTAATGGTTGGTACAGATATTTCTGGTACAAATAATCTTCCATTTGCATCTTCCACAACTGGTAGTTTTGGCCGTCAATTTTTTCGACCCTAAACCCACCATATTTCGCCATTGCTCCCACTCGAACTAGGAACCCTTCTCTCCTGCGAGTTTATCAGCCAAATAGACCTTCGACTCTTATACCAGTGGTTAGAAAATTATATATTATAGAGCAATGGAACACATAGAATATATTGCAGAAATATAAACATAGAAAACACATAAAACAAGAGAGACACAAATATACATGGTTCACCCAATTTGGGCCACGTCCACGGAGAAATAACCAGTCCTTCCTTTTATATTATGCAGCAAAATGAAGAGATGCAACCTACAACAGATCTATTGTAATTCCCTCTTCACTCTCACACAACCACCTCTCTCTTTCTCACTCAAAATACAGATCTACATAGATGCAATACAATTCCCTCATATATAGCGAGGGGTTTCCTTCTAGGGAAAAAAAACCTAAATTAAACATAACTTATATTGTCAGATCTCCGCCTAATGAACAGCCCAGCTTGACTACGAAATTACAACATTTCACAAGGCAATTTTACATCTATTTTTAGCTTTGGGGGCACTGCCCTTGATCCCCCACTGGGGGGGGGGAGGGGGGCTCTCAAAGATCACAACTACCCCCTCTTGGACCCCCCTTGCAACGCATATTTTACGGGCGGCATTGACACCACATTACGAGCTGGGGTCCAATGTGGTGATACCTCTAAAATAAAGAAGATAATCAGACTCCACACCCAAAAAATGGTTTGAAATCTAGTGGGCACAAAAATCGAATTCTTTTAGAGTGCATTCGATGTAGTCCCATCTTAGTTTGTTAAAGGTTTTAGACATGTCTAGTTTCATGAGTATGTCGAGCTTCTAGAGGGTTTTGAGAGAGTGTATGGTATGATGGGCTAGGATAATTCCATCAAGAATTTATCTACCTTCAACATATCCTGACTATTTAGGAGAGATGAGGAGAGGAAGAAGTGGCTTTAGTTTATTGGCAATGATTTTGGATATGATTTTATACATAAAGTTGCAAAGAGCTATGGGTTTGTATTTTCTTGGATAAGTTGCATTGTCCTCCTTTGGAATAAGTGCGAAGAAGGTGGCATTGAAGGCTTGGAGGATAGATCTTTTGCTCCTCAATTATTCCATAATATCATATATTTCTCTGCTTAGAAAATGCCAACACTGTTTGAAGAATGTTACTACAAAGCCATCAGGATTGCGGGATTTACCATCTGTCATTTGGTTCAGGGCTTCCAGGATCTTTGATTCTGATATGGGTCTCATGAGAGTTGTATTCTGATCTGCAAAGACTAGCTGAGGGATGTTTGTAGTGATTTGTTTGATGGCTTCCCTTCCCTGCAGAGGAGGTTCCTAGAGAATGTCCAAGAAATAGTGGACTAGCTCTTATTCAATGTCTTCCTATTTTTCTACAATGGTCCAACCTCATTTTTTAGAAGAGTGATGTGGTTGCTAGCTGTTAGATCCCTATAATACTAGTGATTACCCCATTACTATTATAGTTGTATCCCTTATTAATATTGTTGTGCCCCTATTGTCCCCATATTGTTATTATTGTGCCCCATAGAATCCCTCTACTGTTATTTTTGTGGCTTTATATTATTATTGTTAGGTCGGCTGGGTTATATTGTGACTCCTTGGACTCCTATATATAGAAATGAGGTTTTGTCATTTGAATCATCCAAGAATTGTTCATTTATGTAATGTAAAGGATTTTTCCCCCTCGAAGAGGCTGAATTCTAAGGCGTTGATCTATCCATTCTATCTTTTTTTGAGTTGGTTTCATAACATTTGGTATCAGAGCTTTGGATTCTAGGGTTTCACTGCTCCAAATAGGTGATCGTGGCATTTTCGCTATAACTTTTTTTCTGTGATGTTTCAGAATCTTAAAAAATAACCCATTTGAGAATAAATCACACTAAACCTCGAGTCTAAATTTTAGAGCTTTTCGTGCTACATTTGCAGAGATGTGATCTAAGAAAGTTGGACTTTTTGCAGACTCCTGAATTACATTCCAAATAGGTGACCTAGGGAAAATCGTCATAACTTTTTCTCTGAGCATCAGATTGAAATTTCGTAAGAAGGTACAGAAAGAGGATAGACTTTACTTTCTTGTCTATATTTTCAGAGAAAAAGGTCGAAACAGTGATTTGTGGCACATTGTACAAGTTCTCTCTAATGAACTAGTCTATAATCAGGTCATTGTGGGAGATTTGGCATAACTCTTCCTTGGAGAATCCAATTTAGATCAGACTGGTGGCATTGGAAAGAGAACACAGAGGGCTACTGCCGGTCGCAATTTTAGAACTAGATGATCCGAAATTACAGAGATACATCAGAGGCAATATCGAGCTCCTACAAAGTGAAAAAAGGTGTGTAGATTTTTTAAAATTTTTTCTTAAGCTTGGTTTGAAAAATTATATTGAAGAATTCGAAGGGCATAGTAGAGCATTATTATTAGTAACTGATGCCCCGAGGAAAGAAAATGCAAACACCTAGTAAGCAACCTGAAAGCGCTAGCATGACTCATGAAGAAGAGGAAGAAATGCTACATGATATATCAAAATTACAAGACCAAGTGCAACAAATGTCACTCTCACAAAAACTAACAGAAGCTAAGATAAATGGTGTGGAATTTAAGATAAAGGGCGTGGAAGCTAAGATGAATGGCATGAAAGCTAAAATGGATGATTTGAAGATAGATTTGAAGACAGGCATGGAAGATTTGAAGATAGATTGACAAAGTTTCTACAAGAAATGCTTACTGATGGTGAAAGGGTAGTAAAGGAAACTCATGAAGAGAACAAAAGAAATGTTAATCATGATTTCATAGAATTTAATGTTGGAAAAAAGACCCACCATATTCCAAAAATCGATATGAGGAAGTTTGATGGCAAGGATCCCGTAACATGGATATTACAAATGGAGCAATTTTTCGATCTCAATAAGGTGCAAAACACACAAAAGGTACGTATTGCAACTTTATATTTGGAACCAAATCAGTTTGTATTGTATCAATGGCTTTGCTCTCATAAAAAAATTATTACTTGTGCAATTTTTATGGAAGAATTGACAGCACATTATGAGGATACAAAAAGCAACACTTTTTTTAGCCAATTGATAAGTCTCAAACAAAAGGGTTCAATAATGGAGCACATTGAGGAGTTTCAAAAATTGAACATAAGGGTAAAAAATATTCCATAGGAGCATAGGATTGATGTGTTCATAGGGACTTTAAAGGATAATATCCAACATGATGTTTGCCTTTGGGAACCTGATTCATTAGAGAAGGCGTTCAGGTTAGCAAGAAAAATGGAAAGCAAAATTATGGCAACCAGGAAGCATACCACTCACAACTATAAAGATGGAAGTGTTGTTGCCCCTAGTCTTCCACAAACTATAAGGTTGACACCACAACAATTTGAAGAAAAAAGAGCAAAAGGGCTTTTTTATAGTTGTGATAGCAAATACACTAAAGGTCATAAGTGTGTTGAGAATAAATTATTCTACATTGATTGTGAAGAGGAAGAAGAAAAGGAGCAAGAAAGGTCAAAAGAAGAGTATATACTCCAGGAAAGAAGCCTAGATAAAGAAGAAATGAATCCTACCATATCCTGTAATGCATTGGATGGAATTACCACTCCTCAAACCATCAAGATAGAAGGACAAATCAAGAAGAAAAAGGTAATAGTGTTGATTGATTCAGGAAGTACCCACAATTTTATTCATTGTAAGATAGCAAAAGAATTGAATTGCTTCCTATATCCAGCACCAGAGTTTCAAGTGATGGTTGCAAATGGAGGAACGATAAATTGGTCTGGAAGTGCCATAATATCAAGCTATCCATGGGAGAATATGTATTGACTAGCCCAATGCTTTCCATTCCAATGGGAGGTGCTGATGTTATACTAGGAGTCCAATGGATACAATCCTTGGGTACAATAGATTTTAATTTTCATGAAATTTTCTGTGGAAGGAAAGGAAGTTGAATTAAGGGGTATTGCAAGGAAACCGGGAAAGATAATCAGCTCTAACGGTATGAAAAAGCTTCTAAAAAAGGAACAAATAGGTGTAATTGCACAATTATTTCGCTAGATGTTTCCACATTGGAATCATCTATTTCTCCAGATCTCCAAAAAGTCTTGGACAATCATTCCAAGGTATTTGAGACTCCCAAAGGTCTCCCACCTATTTGTGATCATGATCATGCTATTCATCTGATTCCAGGAAGTGTTTCTCCAAATATCAGGCCGTACAGATATCCCTATGCCCAAAAGAGTGAAATTGAACGTATGGTTGCAGAAATTCTAGAGGCTGGTATAATTCAACCTAGTCAAAGTTCTTTCTCTACTCCAGTAGTATTGGTGCACAAGAAGGATGGATCATGGTGCATGTGTCTGGATTATAGGGAGCTCAACAAGCTCACTATTAAAGATAAGTTTCCCATTCCTGTCATTGATGAATTACTGGATGAATTGCATGGATCAATTTACTTCACCAAGTTGGATCTTCGTTCGGGATATCATCAAATCAGAATGAAGACTGAAGACATTCTTAAAACAACATTTAGAACTCATGAGGGTCATTATGAATTTTTGGTCATGCCTTTTGGCCTTACCAATGCACCTTCTACATTTCAAGGTTTGATGAATTCCATTTTTAAACCCTTCCTTAGAAAATTTGTGTTAGTATTTTTTGATGATATACTAATCTACAGCAAGTCTTGGAAGGATCATGTTGAACATGTTGACAGGGTGCTACAACTATTGGAGGAGAAACAATTATATGCAAAAAGATCCAAATGTTTCTTTGGAGTACAAGAGGTGGAATATCTGGGTCATATTGTATCTCATGAAGGAGTTAAGGTAGACCCTAGCAAAATTAAAGCCATTAAGGAATGGAAAATACCCACATCCATAAAGCATCTGCGAGGATTTCTTGGGTTGACAGGGTATTATCGAAGTTTGTTAAGAATTATGGGAGAATAGCAGCACCTCTAACAACATTATTGAAGAAAGATGCATTTTCATGGACTCCAGAAGCAACAAAGGCCTTCGAACATCTTAAAGAGGCAATGTGCCAAGCATCGGTCTTAGCTACACCGGATTTCACAAAAACCTTTATTGTGGAATGTGATGCTTCAGGAAATGGAATTGGTGTTGTTTTAATGCAAGATGAAAGACCCATTGCTTTTGAAAGTCGTCCAATCAAGGGAAAGTTTTTACACAAAGCTATTTATGAGAAGGAAATGTTGGCAATACTCCATGCACTTAAGAAATGGCGACCCTACCTAATGGGAAGACACTTCAAGGTAAAAACGGATCATGATAGCCTTAAATACTTTTTAGAACAAAGATTATCCTCTGAAGAGCAACAAAAGTGGGTCACAAAGATGTTGGGTTATGACTTTGAAATCATCTACAAAAAAGGGAAGCAAAATGTGATGGCAGATGCACTCTCAAGAAAGGATGAGTATGTGGAAGTATTGTTTGCGCCATTTCTATTATCCAACCAAATTGGATAAACGAAGCAAGGGAGGAATGGAAGAATGATGAAGAAGTGTGGGCACTTATTCGGAAGTTACAACAGGATTCCAGTACATCTAATACATTTAGCTGGCAAAATGATTCGTTATGGTACAAAGATTGCTTATACCTCTATAAGAATTCCCAACTAAAACAAAAGATTCTTATGGAATTTCACACTTCTCCCTTAGGAGGGCACTCAATATTTTTAAAAACTTACCACAGGGTTAAGAAGGAATTTTTTTGGGGTGGCCTTAAATCGGATATTCAAAAGTTTGTGGCAGAATGTTTGGTTTGCCAACAAAATAAAGTTGAAACAATTAAGACACCGGGTCTATTACAACCTTTATCCATTCCAAGCCAACGTTGGGAGGTGGTTTCAATGGATTTTATCACAGATTTACCCAAGTCTGAGGGAAAGAGTGTCATCATGGTGGTAGTTGACAGACTTACCAAGTATGCACACTTTTGTGCATTATCACATCCATTTAAAGCCAATACATTTTCTACTGCATTTATGGAAACAATTCAAAAGCTACATGGAAACCAAAAGATTATTGTAAGTGACAGAGATCCCATTTTCACTGGAAATTTTTGGACAGAATTATTTTCTTGTCTTGGTACTCAATTAGCTCATAGATCATCTTATCATCCTCAATCTAATGGGAAAACTGAGATAGTAAACAAATGTTTCGAAGCATATCTTCGTTGCTTTGTATCTGATAAACGGACACAATGGGTCAAATGGTTTCCTCTGGCTGAATGGTGGTATAACACTTCCTTCCATACAACAAAAAAATGACCCCATTTATGGCACTTTATGGATATCAGCCACCATCCATCACATCATATTTCAGAGAAAATTCTAAGGTTCAAGCAGTGGAACATCACATCGAACATCAACAACAAGTCCTCCAACTCTTAAAGGATAACCTTGTGTTGGCACATAATAGAATGAAACAACAGGTAGATCAACATCGCAGCGAAAGAAGTTCTGATGTAGGTGATTGGGTATTCCTATGGCTACAACCATATAAGAAAATATCCTTCAAGCAAGCTAAGAAGGATAATAAATTATCACCAAAGTATTATGGTCCGTACAAGGTGTTGCAAAAGATTGGTACTATGGCATACAAATTGGAGCTTCCTGCAACTTCTCGATTGCACCCAGTTTTCCATTTTTCATGTTTAAAGAAGGTTATAGGCGACAAGCTCTTGATTCAAACAATATTACCAGAACTTGATGAGGAAGGAAAAATTATATTGGAACTAGAAGCAGTCACAGAAACAAGAACTCGACAGCTATGAAATCGATCAATTTCGAAGTATCTTATCAAGTGGAAGAACTTATCCGCCGAAGATTCCACATGGAAGGATGAAAATTTTATACAAAAGCATCCAGAACTCAAGCGTTGAGGAAAACACTTTTTTGGAGGAGAGGGGCATGTTAAGTCCCTATAATACTAGTGATTACCCCATTACTATTGTAGTTTTATCCCTTATTAATATTGTTGTGCCCCTATTGTCCCCATATTGTTATTAATGTGCCCCATATAATCCCTCTATTGTTATTTTTGTGGCTTTATATTATTATTGTTAGGTCGGCTGGGTTATATTGTGACTCCTTAGACTCCTATGTATAGAAAGGAGGTTTTGTCATTTGAATCATCCAAGAATTGTTCATTTATGTAATTGTAGAGCATTGGGAAGGTATGTTTTAATAAATAATTTAGTGATGTTTTAAGCAATAGTTGTAATCTTTTCTTTATTATAAAGTAGGGAAAATGCAACGAGAACGAGTCTAAAATGATCCAATCACTAACAGTTGTCTTCTCTACGCAGGGAAAGGTAAAAGCAGGAAGGCGCAATGCAAAACGAGGATTTGATGAGAAGATAACGGCTGTCCCTCCAATTCTAAATAAGGTTCAGACCAGGTCGAGTAAATCAAGGAAGATCAGTCCGGAACGAGATGAAGGACTGCCAGTTCGGAAATACAGGCCGAGTAAAGGAAAGCGTTAACAGTTTAGCGGATCCCTCAGGATCTTCGATCCTGAGGGATCGCTACGATCAATCGTTTTGTCAACCGATGAACTCCGCCGTTAATTGTATAAAAGGAGGGTAGCATTGGAAACTAGGGGATTTTATTTTTTGTATCTTTAACTTTCTGTTCCCGGATTTTATTGTCAGTTGAACTCAGACTATTGAGTCTCTCTGAGACTTAGTTTTGTACTCTCATTGATGCGTTAATATAATATCTTTGGTGTTAATTTCTCCGTGCGTCTGAAGTAGTTTACGGCAGTGCGCCATTGGAAGCTTCGGGCCCGGTTCCAACGGACACTGGCTGATTGTACCATTACAATTCTGCTTTGTGTGGTTTGTTTCTCATAATCTGTTATGGTTGCATGTTGTTCCATATTTATTCATCTGTAGCTTTCCTGTTATAAATCTCTGTAACCAGTTCATATCATACTTTCAGGACTCTTCGCATACTGTTGATCTGAGTTGTTTGCATCAATTACAGAATTCATAAGTAGAATATTTCAGCTACAGGTGATTGGGGGTAATGGATTGTTGGTGACTATTGCAGATCGTGTACATATGATTGACGCTTCCTGTCTTTAATGATTTGCTGTTCCATTTGATATATATATGATTGATGTTTCCTGTCTTTAATAATTTGCTGTTCCATTTGATTAACCTGCAAACTTGTATAAATGATTGTTTTCCCTTTGTATGTAAATGTGTGCCAAGGATTGGAAGTGTTGACCTCGCGAGACTTAGTTTCTTTACTGCCGTTCCATTTACTGCCGTTCCTTTTATTGCTGTTCCATTTCTGAAGTTGCTGTTTCATTATGTTTTCTTGCTGTTCCTTTCGCTTACATTTATTGAAGTGGCATGAGAGAAGGTTCAAGACTGTTGTGAGATACAGCAGACGCTATAATGCTCCCAGATCATGATCCATACTCCTTCATCAGTTTCTAGGGGGATAGGTTACTAATTCCATACCCTCGACCGACGAAGTTGCTGCGTGTGTGATTTCTTTATGCAAAAGTAATTTAGCATAGCTTAGCATCCGTTTACTCTTGTATTCTTTAGATCTATACTACGAAGCATTATCCTGACAAATAGCCTCAAATTAAGATGTCCTTTACAATAACAAAACGCTCCCGGATTGACTTGTAATGTGAGATAACTAGAGGTGAAAAAGACCCTTGTTACAGCTCCACAGTAATGTAAAGGAGGTTGCCCCCTCGAAGAGGCTGAATTCTAAGGCGTTGATCTATCCATTCTATCTTTTTTTGAGCTGGTTTCATAACACTAGCCCTATGTTGGATGGTTGAATTATCAAAGAAGGATGTTTTTCAATTTCCATCTTTGAGCCAATCTGTTCTCAATTTCTGCTTCTAGTAAATTTCTTCCTATTTGTATTGTTCCTCCAGTTGCTTGGATAGGTCTACCTCCTTGGAATTAGTCTCCTCAATGCAACTTTTCAATATGAGTTCCTACTAGAGAGTGGACATAGCTTTTTTGAGAGATTCCTTCTCTTGAAAGATATTTCCAAACTCCTCTTTGTTCCATTTTTTTATTAGAATTTTTATCTACCTGAGCTTTTGCTTAAATATATACATCATGAACCCTTTGAATTGGTCCATTGATTTCCAGCAAACTTTAATCTTAGAGATGAGGTTGGGGTTTGAAAAACGTAATTTTTCAAACTAAAAGGAGGGCTTCAACGTTTTTCCAAGAGTCCTCCATGAAAGGGATATTGGCAAGTGGTCTAATCCTGATGAAGGAAGGATATTTGTTGAGAGCTCATGTCCAATGAAAAGGATGGGTCTCATAACACTAGGAAACAATTTAGGGGTGATGATAAATAGGTTGATCCTCCTCTCTTGTTGTTCCAAGTGAATAGGTTGTTGGTAGTATTCATGTCCACCAGGATAGCCTCATCTATGAAGGTTCTCAGATCTTCCGATTCTTGATCTAACTATATTCTACCACCTTTTTTCTCTCTGAACAAGGTGATGATGTTGAAGTCACCTCCAATGATCCATTTGGAAGGATTAAGTTGGGTCTTCACAGGGGTGAGGTGCTAAAGCATGTCTTGTTTTTGGGAGGATCTTGAGGGCCATAGATGATGGAGAGAATTCCATGAATTTTCGTTCCTAACAAGTGAAAACAAGCTACTATGACAACAAGGTTGAGTGAGATGGATTCTAGGCTATTCCTAGACCTCAAGAGGCTCCTTCCGCATCCACTGTTAAGTTGCGAGCCGATTTCCATATTTTGGAAATAATGGAAGCAAAATCTATGTTGGAGCACTTAGTTTCTTGAATGGGAAATATTGTTGGAAGCTCCTTCTAGATATTCTGACATAGGATGCGATGCTTGGAGGGGCTATTTAGACCCCATAGGTTCCAGGGGAAACTCCAGATTGGGAGGAGTAGATCTCTGAGATCTTCTTATATTTCCCTAATTCCACTAGCTTACAACCTAGTGTGTCTAGCGTTTAGAGAGTAGAAATTTGACCTCTTTTCTTGAATTATTTTCCACTTTTCTCTCCATATTTTGTTGTAATGGTTTCAACCCCAAGTTTAACTTTGGCCTTGACCTTCTAAAGAGCAGTGACCAAAAGATGAATTTGCTTGTCGGGGATGTTTTTTTTTTATTGTGAGGGCACATGTCTTCCATTGCTATAATATCTAGCTCACCCAGGTATGTGTAATCTTCTTCTTCTATCATGGGAGCATCTTCATATTGAGGTGCATGTTCCTCTGGTCAAGGATATCATTATCTATAGGGAATTTTCCTTTTCCTCTATATTTGGTTTCTCTGTGGTCATACTAGGCTCAATGTCTTTCTACTTATATATATTCTTTGGGGTTTCTTTAGGGAGATCCTCCAGGCCTTCAAAACTATTGTTGCTCATTTGGGACGTTTAACTTGTGTGGAAGGGCCCTGCTTCTTCATGTGTCACCTCTTGGATGGTATCTTCATAAAGCCCTCCGCATTTGTAGTGCCATTGCTTGTTCTTCAGTTTGGGATCATTTAGGGGACAATCTTTGAACAAATATCCACGAAGGTGGAATTTCCATTATCTGAATGGAACATGCTCGTAGTTTAGCACTTGGAACTAGTCCTTATCTTCTGATTCAAGAGAAATGGCTTCAGGAAGGGATCCAAATATGTCCATATAAACACACATTTGCGTGTAATCTATGTAAAATTCTTATCACGTATGTTATGGGAAGAAGACAAATTTCCCCAAACTATTTCCAATATCTTGGAGGGTTTCAGGGTCCCAATACTCATAAGGAAGGGAGTAGAGCTAGATCCAGGCGAGAGCCTAGGAGAATTCGTATTTGTCTAATGCAAATCGAGGGGTCCATTTTTGTATGTACAACCTTGCCGAGATGAGAAAGTATGGACCACCTTTCATAACTGATTTGAGGTTCTCCTGATGTGTGAACATCACTATGAAGAAGCACTTGGAGCCAAGCTTAATTTCATAGTGGGATTTTGGTTTCCATCACTAGGAAATCCAATGCAAGAGAGTCTTCTCCATGGGCCAAACCCTGATGAATGTGTAAATCATGGTGTGGTCCCACATAAATTCAATATTGTTGTTTAGCCTAGATGGAAGGATATGCAACCTCGAAATCTTCTCAGATTTAGCTTTACAAGTGATTGTGTTCCTTTGTTTGGGCTTTGAACCTGCCCATGGTTTTGTCAACATATTTGGCCTATTGTGAGTCAAGTTTCATAGACAATGAAAGAATGACAAAGATATTCGGGTCAGAGCATGCAGAGAAGACAAGATGATGCAGGGGAACGAAGGATCCTGGGACTCCCCCCTGAGGGACATCAATCTGACACAAGATCAATAGAGGAAAGGGTTGGAGGGAGCAGGGGAAATAAGGAATATCCAAGGGTTCAATTTAGGTCGTAGGAGGGAGAAGTGCATGGAGAGCCAAATATTCAATATCATTCCTAGGAAAAGCTGAAAGAAGGTTTTTTTTTATCTCGAGAGAAGTCAATTTTGGAGGATCATTGTCATGAATTAGATTCCTGCATGATGTAAATCTATGGGAATATTTTGTCTCTACATGTTTCTTTATTATATATAAATCATGTTTGCATGACTTGGTTAATGTGCTTTCCCAGAACAGGAGAACTATATAAGTGTTTCAGGGGCCACAGTCACTTTACAAGTGAAAGCATGACAAAAGCCACAAGTTAAGAGATTTGGAATTTAATGTTGCGAGTAGAATGATGTGAGACTATACATAGAGTTGTATATGATAGAGGATTTGAAAGATCGCAAGCAAGTTCATGGGCCATAACCCACAATTCCAGGATCAAGACCAACAAAAAAATTGAAAATGATAGACCCCCATAAATTGTTTTCATTAGGGAAACCCCATAATGAGCTAATATTAATTACAATTTTCTACCACACTTACCTAATGAGTTCTCCATCGTTATCTATAATTATCAAGATAAATTTAATCGTAAAAAACTCCTGAATATTTGGTGGGCCTTCTTTAATGAGGTCCCATTAGATTTACTCACTACCAACCATGATAGTGGGACTTATTTAGTAAAATAGTGAATCTAGTCCACCTTACATTAAATGAACTACATTATTCTATTATTAATCCCCTTGGGTACCTCCCTAGGTACCCCATATTACCCTCCTAGGTAAACTATACATCTTCTACTATTATTACAAATCTTTGTCACTATCACGTCAAGAGACATAGCCTCATAGTTGATCCATGTCCTTGTAAATATGCCTTCACATTCTCTCTTTGATTTACAATCAATGTGATGTGTGGGTGTATCTAGTTTTTAACTAAGAAGCTATATGACATGTACTCCTTATGCTCCCACATGTTACATTACTTACCTCTCTTTGGCTCAACTCTTGCAAATGTCGATTTCCTTACATTAATGATTCTATTGGCATCTTCATGTTCTTCATAAAAGAAAATTATCAGATACTTGCCCCTTCAATAATATGCATTCTCCACTCTCCACAATGATTCTTCATTTTGTTTGGTAAAGTGTAATAAACTATTTTTCCATCTCTTAACAACTCAATTTCATCTTCATAACAACAACATTTTATGTAAAAACATTTGATAGTTGCTTCTTATTTATCTTCTAAATCCCTATAGAGTCTGTTAGTGTCGGTCTTGAAAGCCCTCCATCAGAGATCAAAGCTCTTTGCATTTGCATTAGTAGGTGTCTCATCAGTGTCAAAGTTTGCATCCCGTTAGGCATGCCATAACCCTAATGGAGGAGCTGGTCAATTCATACCCCTCTTGGCTTTGCTGGATCAGGTCATATCAGTCATTGAGTTTTTTTAAGCTTGTCTTGATGTGTCTTAATGTCAAAATTCTAGGTCTAGGGTTTTGGTCATTTGTCTCTGCAAGGTCATGTCTTTGAAAGTCCTTGAGTGACCAGCAAGCCAGAGGGAGGATGGTAAACATGTTTCTTTGATATTCTCATTATGTACAGTTCATTTTTAAACTTGGATTTAAAAACTCTGTTTTTAAAGCCAAATTCATGATAAATTTTTGTAAAAAGAAATAAATTTTCAAAAAGTCTTCAAAAAGGTAGAAAAAACCCTGGTCCCCTCGCCACAGTCCTTCAGATGATCTACCTGCAAGAAGAAGCAAGTCAAAGCACTCAAAAAGTCAAATTCAGATAAAGGAAACCAAAAAATCAGTGTTTTAAAAAAGTGTCAAAATAGACTTTATAAAGTGGGTTTATTGATGAAATTTTTTCAAATGAAGATTATAAAAGGTCATATTCCCTCTTTTCACTCTCATTGTGCATTTCAAAGCTTGCAAGAGAGGTTGTGAGAGAGTGATAGGCAAAAGAGGCAAAAACACAGTGATTTCGGGCAGTTAGCAGGTGCGCGACCCATTCAAGCCGGTGCGCGACCTGTTGGGCAGTGCGCGACCCGTCCAGGGCACTCTAGCAGTTCAAAATTTCAACGGGCGCGACCCGTTGGGCGGTGCGCGACCCGTTGGGGAGCCTACGCGACCCGTTCATCTGTTCGCAATCAAACTTCAAAAAAACTTCTTCATCTCCCTTCAAATCTTCTCAATCGGTCGAGGTAGGCTCTTATGCATGGTTTTTGATGTTGGCAATGGATGCAAGTCTTCATGCTATGATTTTATCCTCCAAATTTGCAAATGAATGGTTTGAAATGGCTGCTTGTTAATGTTTGTAAAATGCTAGGGTTTGTGACTGTTTCAAGTGATTTTGTCCCATTTGGTTCCCTCCCTTTTTTTCCCCTTTCATTCACAGTCATGCTTTCATCTCTATCCCATATTATTTGTACATAAAATGTAAACTTTTTCCCCCATCCCTAATCTATAAACCCTACCCCTCTCCCAAGCACACAAAACCCTAATTCCCTCTACCATACACATGCAAAAATAAAAGCAAAAAGAAAAGATACATTTGCAAATAAAGAAAAGAGTCATGTGAAAATAAATGTTGATGTATATCTAAAGTCATGTACATAACCCCTACATGCCCTCGACAGCCCCTTGTGCATGAAAATCTTCCCTCTATGTTAAAACAATGTACATGTACTCCTTATCAAAAAAATTGCCTTATGATACACATGAAATCCTATAAGTAAATTTGGTGTATGGTTTCCCTATGTCCCTATTGATACATGTATGCTCCTTCCATGTTTACTATCACACATGTTTTTTGTCCCATATACAAACATCTTTGCAAATGATTTCCTAAATTCAAATACATGTTCCTATAAGCATGATCATTTGTAAAATTTCCCTTGAAATTCCCTGTTATTTTCATATATTCCCATTCCTTGTTAAGAAGTTCCCTCCCCTAACATTTCCCTCATGTTTGGTTCCCCTTGAAACAGCATAGATTTCAGCACTTTTGCAGGCAGAGACAACAGTTCATTTTGTCCACTTTGCTCCAAAACCATGTCAGAAACCGAAACTTATGAGCAAAGTGATGACCATTCATCATCTACAGAGGTTGAGGAACAGAGGAGGCCTCGTAGAGGAGGTAAGGGAGGACATCATAAGCGGGAAGAGCCTACTTCTTTGGCAGAATTACAGGCTTGTCCTTTGGCAGTGAATTGCTTCCGGTACATGTCTTGCTATCAGTTTTGTGAGAGGATCTCTCAGATTCAGCATCATAGAGAGTTGGCCCGCTTGTTTGTCTTACACCTCCATGATGGACATGTCACTCTTGCAGGGGTGAACTTCATATTGACACCTGAGGTGATCTCAGAGGCTACAGGGATACCAAATGTGGGTGAGGTGTGGCCTAAGCGCAGATTACTTGATTTTGTTCACTTTGAGCCCTATGTCCGTCCATCGTTTGTGAGACTGTTGACGGGTGTTTTCCCATTCAGATTTCTTCAGAGCGAGTATGCTCCCCTCATGAGACTTATCATGCATTACTTTACCTGTGAGGGCAGATTTTAACAGGTGTATTCATATCACATTCGCCTGTTGATACATTTCACCCGGGTGAGGATGATGAACCTCCCGGTCTTCTTGTTTCATAACATTCAGAGGATGGTGCCCATGTTGCAGAGGAAGACCCTGGCTCAGCAGTACAGGAGCCTTTGCCATTATGGTTTGATTCAGCTCATAGTCTCACATCAGTTGACTCAGTAGGGAATCTCATGGGAGGAGTTCATCTCCCGTGAGGTTTTCACAGTGCCACCTCAGCCACATTAGGAGGCCATTCATGAGGAGGGAGGACCATCTCAGCAGCCTGATGCTCCCGTCACCCGACATGTCAGCTCCACTCCTTTGGTCACCTATCAGAAAGGCCCAAGGGCCTTATTTGCAGTAGCTAGGCGAGTACTATCTCCACAGCAGATGGAAGGGGTCTCGCCTTCATCTTTAGATCAGCGAGTGTTATCTCCACATCAGGTGGAAGGGGCCTCGCTTTCTTCACCAGCACAGGCACAACAGAGGGGCAAAGAGCCCATCATTCATGAGGATCCGGTGATTGATCTCAAGGCCAGTTCTCCTAGCCAAGAGGCAAAGGAGATCATTCAGCATCTCAGGGCCGAGAATGATGTTTTGCAGCGGAGACTTGAAGGTGCCCAATGGACCATCACTTATCTAGAGCAACGGAACACACAGCTAGAGGAGGAGAAGGCGCTTGATGAGCTTTGGAGGATTCGTAGTGACCGAGTCCTAAACTGTAGGAGGCCCGGTGATCCATTGCCTGCTGATCGGGAGTCATTGCTCATTCAGGAGAATTCTCACTCGGATAGGCTGTTGGCTAAGGCCAACCAAGAGAAAAAGCTGCTAAGGAACATGAAGAATCATTATTGGGCGAGGATGCATGTTTGCAAGGCAAAAATGAAAATGTTCCAAAGGAGGTTGTCTGAGGCTCTTAGGCGGAAGAAGAAGACCAACCCCCTCCGTATCTTGGCCGAGGCATCCCTCAAGGATCATGGCACTCACTAGCATCATCTACAGCACAAATCCCAAAAATTTTGGAGAATTTTGGGTAATTTTGGTATTTTTGGGAAATTTACAGGTTTTGGCTTCTCAACGGGTCTCACCCCCGGTGAGACCCTTTGTCATCGTAGCTCCATTTTGAAAAAACTCAACATTTTTGGATTTTTCATGCAAAGTTACACATGCCTATGGATGGACTTGAGTTTTCATGGAGTTTTGGGCCTCCAAAAGGTCAAAATACAGCTAAATTTTGACTTTCTGCCCCTTTTTGAGCTGCAGAAGTAGTCTTGGGAGAATTGACTTTTGACTAGTAAAATGACCTCCTAATCCACAAATTCCGGTTGGGTTGGAAAGTCGACTCAGAGACCTTTCCAACGAGCTATCCTTCACCTCATTCTGACACCGGGAAGGCCTCCAAACAGGGCTCCAAAGTGCGCGACCCGTTGAGGAAGATGTGCGCGACCCGTTGAGGGAACTTTGCCAGATTTGACCAGTTCAGCTCAGAAATTGCAGTTTAGCTCCAGTTTGACTTTCTGAGGTCGATGGTGGTCCTCTTGACTATAATTATGACACTTTTTGGATACTTTTACTCTTGTTTAACTCTTCTAGAAGTTTCTCTCATGTAAAGGGTAAAAATTGACTGGATGAACTGATTTCCAAGTTTATAGAGGCAAGTTGTTTTGACTGCCTATTTTGTAGTGCTTAGTTTAGAAGTTGTTCAAACAGCTCCTAGGATAGTGAGCTCGACGCATGGAGGCAAGGAAAGAGGTTATATCATCTATATTATGTACTTTCTTGCTCATTTTCATGGTTGGACTCTTGAGGGAGAAGCTATCATTGTATTATCACTTGTATCTCTGCAATTTTTGGCTAAGGAAGACCAGGGTTTTGCAGTCATCTTTGGGATTCTTGTGGACTCATGTGTTGATGGTGTGTTTCTTCATGTTATTTTAAGCTTTGTTATGTGATTCATTTCCTTTCTATACTGCTGCATATTAAACAAATGAAGTGATAAAGTTAGAATTCATGCTTGCCATGCTCTGCTTTTAAATTTGTTTAATTTCTATGTTTTCTGCTATCTAAAGAGAATTCAAATCCATTGTTTGCTCTCTTTAGCTTTCTTATCTTTCCTCCTAATCATCCACTTCAGTTAAAGTCATCAATACAGGCTCCTACCTTGCCCCAGAGACCCCCCTGCAGAAACTGTGTCAAATCCCCGCACCCTAAATTGCAGTTCCTCAAATTGCCACCAAAAACCCAAAAAACCCCAAATCAACCTTAAAATCAGTTTACTAGCCTAATATCAGTGTTACCTTGATTGGTCATCTCTTCCTATTGAAAATTTACCGAGATTGACCGGAGAGAGCCTTCTCCTGCCCCGTAGGGCTAGCTACGAGGCTGAATGGTTTGATGTAGCTTTGAGATTTGCCTTTTCAGCCTGAGGTGAAATTTCAAGTGCTAACAGAGTCAATCTGCTTCGATCCCATTTGTTGCAAGAAAAAGATACACCTCCATAACACTTATTAAAATTAACATAGAATAAATCTTTCTATATAACTACCTCATTAATAACCCAATTAAGAAACAAGTCATCTACAATTTCACAACATGAATTAACAACTCATACTAATAATCCAAGAAATTATATGCTATCACATATAATAATATTCCAACTATAATTCTATCATTAAACAACACAATAACTTTATATAAACATATAAATATGAATCATAACATGACAATATAAATACATATAATCATACCATAATTAACTTTAACATAAAAACTAATTCACATGGAAATTTAAATTCTTTAATATAACCTTTACAAATAATTAGAATTAGGCACCTCCATGTTCTTTTTAAGGAGATTCTTAGCCCTTCTTACTGATTCAAACAAAAAATTATATGCTATCACATAAAATAATATTCCAACTATAACTTTATCTTTAAACAACACAATAACTTTATATAAATATGAATCATAACATGAAAATATAAATACATATAATCATACCATAATTAACTTTGATATTAACATGAAAACTAATTCACATGGGAATTTAAATTCTTTGATATAACCTTCACAAATATGTTAAACTAATTAACATGAATATTTAAATTCTTTAATATAACCTTTACAAATAATTAGAACTACACATCTCCATATTCTTTTTGAAAGGGATTCTGAGCCCTCTTGACTGATTTAATTAATTACTGCATTTTATGAGCCTTACTTCTCTCAGAAATAGTCAATACTCTCCAAGTTGTAGCCATGTCATGCCAATGGGAAAGGTTTCTCAAACCATAGCATATGGATGCCAAAGTGTTAAATAAAATTGATGGGAAGATTTCATATCCATACCACAAGTTCAACCTACATGAAATCAAACTTGAAGGAATGTATCCCTAGTAAGTTGGGTAATATTAAGGGTTTTATTTAAATCGATAGATATGGAAATATAAGATTATTCATTTTGTTTTTAAATTTAAAAATAGTTATTTTAATTAAATTCAAATTATAATTTTTTAATGTTTTAATTTTTTTAATAATTTTATTTTATTTTTGGGTTAGAGGATTTGGTAATTTGGTGGATTTCTTATTTTTGCATATTTTTACCAATATTATTATAATTTTTAGTTAAATGTTAAGTAGATAAAATATACTTCAATAAAATGGTATTATAACTTTTAATTAGAGATTAAGTGAGTGAGACATCTATTAGATTTCAAACATGCTACCATTAAATAAAAAATACATTAAAAATACATCTATTCATCGAGTATTCTAAACTTTTTAAACTAAATTAATTCATTATTATTTTTAATTTTGTCTTTAAATTTTATAAATACATAAAAATAAATATTGTAAATATTATAATCTAAATTTTTAATTAAAAAAATAAATATGTGAAATTTCAAAACTATTTAATGATAAATAATTAAAATTTAATTATAAATAAAATTAAAATATTATATTTAATTTTAAATTATATATTATAAATTCATTTTCCATTATCATAATTTTTTTAATAAAATATGTTTATTCTTTAAATAAAATTTAAAAATACTATTAAAAATAGTATTAGTCAATTTTCCTGCACCCTTAGATGGATATTCCATCTCAAAGTAATTCTCATCACTCTCATTGTATTGGAGCTAAAAATGGTGAATAATGTTACAACCAATTTACTAAAACTATCATTGATAAAATCGTGCATAATCATCAATTTATTAGAAATAAAGGAGAATAAATAATATTTTTACATAAGAGCATAAATCATTGTAAAATAGAATTATATGATAAATTATGACAAATGACGTGATGAAGAATGGTAGAAATGGGTGGAATAAGTGTTCAAAAGTGATAATAATAATGGCATATTAACGGCCCAACAAGTATGACATCCCTGCTTCCAATGATTTTGTGTTTTTCATAATCATAAAAGTGATAACCAAAATCATTAACACCATATCCAATAAAGGTACATTTCTTTGATTTTTTTCTCAAGTTTTTTCCTATTTTCTTTATAAATGTGGACAAAGGCTTCACAACCAAAAGTCTTTAAAAATGAGTAGTTTACCTTTTTACCTGTCCATGCCTCCTCTGGAATACCACCATCAAAGGAACTTGAAGGTCCTCTGTTTATTAGATAAACAGTAGTATCTACAACATCTGCCAAAAATTGTAAAGGCAATCCTGCATGCAATCTCATGCACCTTGCATGCTCCATGATTTTCCTATTCATCCTTTTTGACACACCATTTTCTTGTGGTGTTCCTAGAACTATCTTCTCTATCTGAATTCCATTCTCTGAACAGTACCTATCAAACTATTTGCTGCAATATTCACCTCCATTTTCTGATCTGAGACACTTTAATCTTTTTCCTGTCTCATTTTCAACCAAAGCTTTCCATTTATTGAAAGTATCAAATACATCAAATTTATTTCGAATACAATAAATCTAGGTTTTTCTTGTTGCATCATCAATAAAAGTAAAATAATAGTGAGAGCCACTGAGAGATGATACTTGAGCAGGTCCCCATACATCTGTATGCACAAGTTCTAATTTTTCGCTCTTCTTTTCTTTCCCAACTCTGAGGAATCTGACTCTCTTCTGTTTTCCATAAACACAATTCTCACATAATTTTAAATCAACATGCTTCAAACCTGGCAACAAATTTCTTTAGTGAAGAATCTGCATCCCCTTCTTACTCATGTGCCCAAGCCTAGGATGCCACAGTGTCGTATCTTCTCCTGTAGAGGTTAAAGCATTAACAGAATTAGAAATACCATTGCATAAACACAATGTACCAACCTTTTCTCCTTTTGCTATTACCGGGGCTCCTTTAGTGACCTTCCTGGTTTTAACTGTAAAATGAGTTACACAAAATTCACCTCCCAACTACCCAATTGAAATCATAATTTTCTTCAGATCTGGAACATGCCTTACCTCCTTCAACAACCATTGATTTCCGTTATGATGTTTTATGAAAATTGTACCCATTCCAATGATTTTATAGTGTTTATCGTCACCCAACCGAACCTATCCAAAATATCCTTGAACATAATCATGAAAATGTTTCCTATCAGGTGTGGCGTGGAATGAGGCCCTTGAATCTACCACCCACGCATCAATAATATTTTCTAATGAAAGAACCAAATCATGCAACACATCACCTGTCACATTCCCTTCATGATTGTTTTCTTGATGCGCCTCTCCTTCTTTTCGCTTCTGAGACATAAAGTATTTCTTCAGGTGTCCTTTCTTCCCACATTTCTAGCACACTATCCCCGATCTGGACTTGGATCTGCCTTTCCTTGACTTACTATGATATCCTGTGCTCTTTCCTCTTTCCATTTTTCTTCCCCTAGTCTCTGCAATCAAAGCATTACCTGATGTCTCACCAAAGCTTTTCCACCGCATTTCCTCGCTAAGGATTGCACCGACAACATCATCAAACTTTAAAGTACTAGATCTAGATACAGAGTTAATAATGGCCATAACTAAACCATTCTAACTTTATGACAATGAGCAGAAATAACAGAGCCCTAACTTCATCATCAAAAGTTACCCCTACAAAACTTAATTGACTGGTAACTGTATTAAATTCATTTAAATGATTAGCAACAGATCCACCTTTTGACATCTCATATTAAATAAACGCTTCATAAGAAATTCGTTATTTGAGGCCGAGGATTTTTCATATAATTTTTCCAATGCCAACATTAAACCCTCTGTCATCATTTCCTTTGAAATATTCGACGCTACCGACGCCACTAGGAACAACCATATTGTTCCAAGTGCCTTTCTGTTGAGAATATCCCAATTTGTGTTTGTGATACTCGTCGGCTTCTTTTCCTTTCTGCTTAATGGTTGGTACATATATTTCTTGTACAAATAATCTTCCATCTGCATCTTCCACAGCTAGTAGTTTTGGCTGTCAATTTTTTCGACCCTAAACCTACTATGTTTCGCCATTGCTCCCACTCGAACTAGGAACCCTTCTCTCCTGCGAGTTTATCAGCCAAATAGACCTTCGGCTCTTATACCAATTGTTAGAAAATTATATATTACAGAGCAATGGAACACATAAAATATATTGCAGAGATATAAACACAAAAAACACATAAAACAAGAGAGACACAAATATACATGGTTCACCCAATTTGGGCCACGTCCACGGAGAAATAGCCAGTCCTTACTTTTATATTATGTAGCAAAATGAAGAGATGCAACCTACAGCAGATTTGTTGTAATTCCCTCTTCGCTCTCACATAATCACCTCTCTCTTTCTCACTCAAAATACAGATCTACGTAGATGCAATACAATTCCCTCATATATAGCGAGGGGTTTCCTTCTAGGGAAAAAAAAAACCTAAATTAAACATAACTTCTAGTGTCAGATCTCCGCCTAATGAACAACCCAGATTGACTACGAAATTACAACATTTCACAAGGCAATTTTACATCTATTTTTAGCTTTGGGGGCGCTGCCACTGATCCCCCACTAGGGGGGGGGGGGCTCTCAGAGATCGCAACTGCCCCCTCTTGGACCCCCCTTGCAACGTATATTTTACGAGCGGCATTGCCACCACATTACGAACTGGGGTCCAATGTGGTGATACCTCTAAATAAAGAAGATAATCAGGCTCCACACCCAACAAATGGTTCGAAAATTCGCCCTTTCCGATGACCGAATTTCATGCATTGATATTCTTCCAATTTGTTGCCTTGGTAAACCTGCCACTTGGCCAAGTTTGACCCAAACTTTGACCAACTATAACTTGACCATATGAACTTCGATTTGAGTTTCATTTTCACCATTAGAATTAGGGTGACAAGAACTATGACCTGATCCTTGTTTCACTTCCATCCAAAGATTTGAATTTTGAGCTATTTTCAAGGCAACTTGTATTTTTGGATCCTCCCATATCATTCCTCCTGACTAAAGAGATTTTGGACCACCAAAAGCTTTATCAGTTAATTGGAAAGTGAGGTAATTTCTCCCTCACTTTCTCCTTCTCCATCCATCAAGCCTTACTTGGATGCATTCCTTTGAAGCCAATCAGAAGATACTCCACGTCTTCTCGTCATGAAATCATGGTCGTCCTATCGAGAATGATGTCCTATGGTATCTTGTCCAAGTATTCAGATGAAAAATCATCCACTGTAGGAACCTATCCAACCTCTTTGGTGTCTATGATCAACGGAGGTTCATAAAACTTTAAGTTATCGACATTCATCACAGAGTACATATGCATGTATGTTGGAAAATAGAGATGAAAAGATGTGTCTCCGATCTTCTCCAATATGGTGAATGGGCCATATCATATTAGTCACAACTTATTTCCTTCTCCTTTCATTCTATCTTTGCTTATGTGGAGACACACTTTGTCTCCAACCTGGAACTGGTAATCAACTCGGTGATTTTCATGTCGGGCTTTGTATTGATCTTGACTCTTCTCTAACTTCTCCTACACTTCCTGGTGAATTAACTAAATTTGCTGAATGAACTTCCGCGCTTTGTCCCTCTCATATTTCCCACTGGAATCTTCATCTCTCCCAAAAACCATGTCTAAGAGATCCTTTGGTAAATAACCAAAGCATGTCTATAACAATGAGCTCTGCATGGATGAATTCACTGCTCGGTTGTATGCATGTTGTACATAAGGAAGTTTCTCATCCCACAACTTGGGATGCTTTCCACAATAGCCTCGAAGTAAGTGTATCAATGTGTGGTTGACAACCTCTATTTTTCTGTCTGTCTGTGGATGAAATGTATTGTTTCTCTTCAACTTGGTGTCCATCATTCTCCACAAACTCGTCTAAAACTCTCCAAGAAATCGAGTGTCTCGATCAAACACAATGGATGTGGGAAGCCCAAAGTGGACCCATAAAAATTGGAAGAAGAGATGAGTAGTCTTCTTTGAAGTGACCTACTTTTTACAAGGCATTAATACACACATTTTGCTAAATCAATCCACAAAGACATGAAAATAGTCATGTCCTATCCTAGACAAAGGAAAACCACCTACAAAACCCTTCAACACACTTTCCCATGGATGACTCGGAACAGGGGGTGGTGTGTAGAGCCCCATTTTTCTATTAATGGGCTTGCTAACTGAACACAACACACATCCCTTTACATATCGAGTCACAATAATTTTCGTGCAAGGCCAATAACACAACCTCTGCAAATGACACAAATTTTTCCCTACACCAAAATGACTTGACACAAGAGAGGTATGTGCCTCTCTAATTACATGTATTCGTTCATTAGTGGGGATAAAAAATTTTCCAAGATGATACAACAACTTTCCCTGCAAATGGTAATTATCCACCTGCGATCCATGAGTTAGCTTTTCATAAATCTCCATAAAATCATCATCATCGACATATTGTTCAACATAAATTTCAAAAGATAAAGAGGCATTTTGCAAAACTATAGATGCAGAAATAGGAGGGCGAGAAAGCATATTTGCCACTTTGTTTCTGGTTCCCTTCTTGTATTTTATTACCAAGTGAAATTGTTGAAGGAATCCCATCCATCTGAAATGACACACCTATTGAAGCTTGGTCTGCGACTAAAGGTACTACAAGAGCTGGTGATCTATGTGAATAGTTTTCTCCTTGCTGATAAAATAGTCTTTCCACTTCTTCACGCTTTGAACCAAGGAATATAACTCCTTGTAATATGTGGTATAGTTCATGACAACTTAGGAGAATTTCTTTGAATGGTAACATACGGGTTTCCTCTGTTGCATCAAAACTGCTCCCATGGCGTCTCTGCTAGCATCGATCTTGATCTCAAAAGGCTATTAGAGGCCTCGTAAGGCCAAAACGGGTGTGGTGATGATCATTTCTTTCAGTGCATCAAAGTCTCTTTGTTTCTTTGCTCCCCACTGAAAGGCTTGCTTCACACTCGTCAATGCATGTAAGGGGGATGAAATGGTGGAGAAGTTAGAAATGAACCTTCTCCAATATTGTACTGCACCCAAAAAGCTATGAAACTCTGTAACATTGGTGGGTTTAGGCCACTTTACAATCACATCAATTTTAGAAGGATCTATTTTCAATTGTCCACCACTGACAATGTGACCTAAGTAAACCAAAGAGGTCTTCCCAAACTCACATTTTGACATTTTTACATACAATTTTTCCTTTTGCAAAACATCAAGCACTTTTTTAACATGACACACATGATCATCCCATGTCCTATTATAAACAAGAATGTCATCAAGATACACAAGTAAAAAATAATCAATAAAAGGCATGAAAATATCATTCATCACCCTCATGAATGTGGCCAGAGAATTGCACAGTATGAATTTCATCACCAGCCTTTTAAACAACCCTTATTTCATCTTGAATGCAAATTTCCATACATCCTATTCTGTAATCCTGACCTGATGATAACTAATACACAAGTCCAATTTTGTTAAATAGATATCATTTTTCAATTGATCTAACAAATCATCAATGCGAGGGAGAGGGTATCGATTATTCACCATTCTTTTGTTGAGTGCTCTGTAATCCACACATATCCAACGTGTGCCATCCTTTTTTGGCACCAACACAATCAGTGGGCCACATGGAGAAGAACTCTGTCTTATGACCCCTTGGTTCAGCAATTCCTATACCTGCTTCTTTATCTCCACCATATCGATAACTAACAACCTGTACATACCAATGTTCGGTAAAGGAGCATCTTGTTGCAAGTGAATCTCATGTTGGATTTCACGCTTTGGAGGAAAATCACTTGGTTCTTGAAAATCCCATCATAGTTAGAAAAAAATTCATGCGATTCCTTTCTATGAGTGGGATCAAAACCTTGGAAAGCTTCATATGTATGGACATCTTTCACTCTCACAACCATGAGCATACACCCTTTGCTGGAATTAATCGATCTCTTCATTTGATTTGCACTTACAAGACTCACACTAACTTTGGTGCAATGAGCTCTAACAATGTCTTCTACCCCATAGTTCATGAGGTGATAATTGTTTTCATGGCGAAATAAAAATTCTTTCCTATCATACAAATACAGACTCCCTAATACAATAACACAGATATCCAAGGGTATAACATCAAGATCAACCTCATCAACTAGTTTGGATGTAATAAAAAATCTAGCTCTCCACTGCTTGGTTACATGTAATTTTGCTTTATCACACACCCAACCAAGCAGGTATGGTTTCAGATGAGGCTTGGTATCTAAGCCTAACTTTTTAACCAAGGATTCCAAAATCAAATTTCCTTGTGAATCCAAATCAAACAAGGTTTCCACTTTAGTATGTTTAATGATGACTTGAATGTGGAACAATTCAGTTCTCTTTCGTTCATTAACAAGAAGCTCATTTAAAGAACTTGTACTTGCATGTGATTTAGAATTTTTATTACACTCTTGTGATCAATGTCTCATCACCAGAATCAGATCCAAGGTCTTGTTGTGCGATTTCCACTTTCTCTTTCTTCCCCTTTCCTCCAAATCTCTTTGGTTTCAACTTCGGATGCAATTTCAAAAAATATTCATCATTGTGGTCTTCCTTCTTACAATGTGTGAAATATGGCTTTCCTCCTTCCACTTTCTTGGTTGTAGCTACCTTTTTGTCCTTTCCCTTGCCTTTTCCCTTGAACTTTCCATTATGAGGTTTAAAAGATGATTTCTTTGGCTTCTCTTCTTTATCATTCTTGCTCCTACCTTCAAGATGAATTCCCTTTGCATTGGTTGCATCAATAGTAGTAGGCTCAAATAATAACAAAGAATGTCTTATGTAACTATGTAAAGCACCAATATATTTTTTTATATTTTCGAGTGAATCAAGTGAAATGCCCAAATTAAATGTTTGTTTTCTAAACTCTTTTGTAAAGCTTTGCACATTTTGACCCTTTCCTTGTCTTAAATATTGACATTCAATTAGAGCCTTTTGTCAACAACCCAAAGGATAAAACTGATCTTTTAATGAAAAAAATGGACCAAGAAGAAAGGAGATTACCCATGTTTTTTCTACCTTTATGTAACTTTCTCTTCCACCAAATGAGAGTGGTGCCACTCAGCTGAAGAGATGCTAATTGGATATTTGCCTCATCTTCCTCAATCTGTTGAATCTGATAATAAACCTTGATCTATCTAATTCAATTATTAAGTTTCTCTACATTACATTCTTCATTATATGTGGGAAAATAAAACTTTACATCTAGCTTAAAAAATGGCTTCTTAGATGTATTCCTATGATGCCTATTAGAGTGATGAGAAGAAGAAGTAGAAGACTAATTGTCACTGGAAGATGGAGAGGGAGGAGGCTCTTCTCCATCACCTCCATGATTTACCGATGCATCGTCATATGACTCTCTTCTTGAGCTTGATTGTCTTCTCATACTCTTCAAATAGCTTGTCAAATTTCTCTGCCATGTTGTAGAAATCCTTGTGATAGTTTCACTCTTCTTCCCATCAAGCTTCCCCATATTCCATGTTCCGTCTTTGTGGTTCACGACCCACTTCGAGATCAAAGGACTTAATTTTCCCTTCACCTCTTTAGAGCTTGTTCCTGGTTAGAATTCACTCATGCAACTCGCATCAAGAAGACATTCTATGATACCAACCTTTATCCGGATCTTTAACTTCAAAGATGCAATCAAAATTGCATATAAAAGAGAATATTAACCAAGTAACTTAAAAACATATCAAAAAAAGCGAAAAAACATAAGCAAACATGAGATCAAGACACAACAATTTGATTATCAAGTTCAACCAATGTGGGCTACATTTCCGGGCCCTGCTCACTAGTGGGGAGGTCTTCTTTTATTAAGTGGAATCAAATAAATCAGTTACAATAAACTTTATAAAATGACTCATATACCTCCAATCCAGATGATGGCCTGAAAATGGAGATCTCATTTGGAGAAACGGACATCACCACTGAATTCCTAGCACGAAAACGTGTAAAATCAACTATAAACTTTCCCAATTCTGACACTGTCACCTCTGGCCCTCTAAGGGAATCTTCAAGGAATCTTATTGACGTCCTCACTTAGGGTTCCAACCCTTAGACCTACTCAAGGTTCTGCTTGGCTCGTGGTTCTACATGTACAAGGTCTAACATTCACCCTCCGCTTCGTTGACTACTGAGAAAATTATTAGAGTTTAAATACTTGGCGATGGGCGGAGCCACCAAGGAGTGAGCCTGTGACTTGTTGGTGGTGGAACCGAATAGGTGGGAGGAGGTCTTGGTTTCGAATCCACCAACTTCCCATAATAGTTAACTATTTTTTTTAATTGGTTCCAATGGAATTTATGTATATACATGTTTGTTGTTTGGTGGTTGGATAACACATGGTCTTTGGCAGTGATTCCAATCCATAATATTCCGCCATGTCTAACTTAGAGGTTCTGGATAGGGGTTGGGCGGGTCCGTCGGGTGTGGACTAGTCACCCCATTCAATATAATTAAATATGTGTTATAAATAATATAACCGTTGAGGGGTGGCGGGGGTGGTGGCCTGCCACCCTAATTTTCTTTATATATATATTTTATATATATTAAGCCCCATTAGTTAAAAGCTTCCAACCAGAAAATAAGGGATATTGGAAAAATTAAAGATTCAACAAATTCTCCCTTTCTGGTGGCTAGATTTCGTGCACTGGGATTCTACCGATTTGTTGCCTCGTTAAGCCTACCACTTCGCCAAGTTTGACCCAAAATTTGACCAACTATAATTTGACCGTACAAAATCGGATTCGAGTGTCATTCACACTGTTGGAATAAAGATGATGAGCAATACGATGTAGTCCTAGTTTCACTTCCATCCGAAGAATTTTAATTTTGAGCTATTTTCAAGGCCACTTATATTTCTAGATCCTCCTAGATCAGTCTGAAAGGGGATCTAGTATGAAACTAGACCTAATCCTAACTAAAATGTCTAGAAGGTCATGGTCAAGTGTAATGAAATTTCCAATGAATCCACCGTAACTATTCTCGACCTGTAGTCACAAAGATATGTCTGATTAAAACCAACATAAAGAAAAGTGAAACAAAAAAAATAAGATCTTGAATAGCTTTCACGAAAAATTGAAGGTCTTTCCTATCAGCAAAAAGATGTGTCATCGCAACTACTTCTAGCCAACTCACAATCTTACCTTTTAAAAAAAAAACATAATCAAACAAACCTCAAACACCGCTTATGAATGCTTCTTCATTTGAATTGTCCTCCTTAGCAAGCATGAGAAAAGATTGATGCTTGTTATTAACAAAAGGGCCAGCTAAGTATGATAATTGCAATTGCTGATAGATTGGATCATGAAATTTGAAACAATCCTCTTTAAAAGACTAAAATCCTTAAAAAGATGAATTTTCAATTAAAGGTATGGGATCTCGATGAGAATATTGTGAGGGAAAATGAATCTGACCATGTTTAGAAGGCTTGTCAAGATAGTGAGGGCCTAACATAACCATCAACAAAGACTGAAGTGCCTCAACTACTTGACAAGTATCCAAATGATGAGATAAATATTAATTAATGTGAAACAACTATCATCGGATATACTGGGGAGAAATGATAAGTTGAATGACAATTACTAAAAAAAGTGTTATAATTAGATGGTCCAATTAAAGCATAAGATTTTGGATTAATAGATAATAAAGATAGGTTAATTTGAATAGATTTGCAAATTTTTTGAATAATAGAATCACCTTCCTCGTATGATGAATGTAACAAACCATTCCCTTCTAACTGGTAACAAAATGGAATAACATCATAATAATCGAAAAAATTGAAAAACAATGATGAAACCAGTTAGGATGTAGTGGGTGAAAAACAGGAACTTGATTCACCAAATAAATTAATCATTTCGTGACACTCAAGAGGGTTTCTAGTGCAATGAATAAAATGATTAGCAGTACAACATTCACAAGAAAAACTAGGAGCTGATTATTTCCAAAAGAAATTGACACTTTGTCTAATTTTGATCTTTAAGATGATCAGCTTCATAGATCTATGCATCCATGAAAGGTATACATCCTAAACCTGAATTTGGCACAATATATTTGCATGAAGATGAACTAACTAAATTAGAATCTTCAATCCGATCAAAAAACAAATCTTGAAAGTTAGAAAGGATATATCTGAAATACCAAACTACCTTCAAGAAAGAATTTACATCTAGTGAAACCATGCAAAAAACAAAATTGTGATGAAAACCATATCTGACTTAGTTTGTGGATCTTATGAGAGTTGTGAGATCTTGACATAACCATCAGCGAAAGTTGAAGTTCCTTGACTTCCTGACAAGTACCAAAACTTTCAATGATTGTAAAATAACATTTGGAAAATTGAATCAGATCACGCGTGGTGTGAGGATAGCTACTACCAATGATTTCAATAAGACCACTACTATCTGAATGGTAACCAGCTTATCACTGATTTGATCAGATTTTACAACTTCAGCAACAAGATTGATCAAGTTAAAATATTCTTCTAATTGAACATATAAGGATGGATAAATTGGATAAATCTCATGAGTAACCCGAATAGAAGAATTTCCTTCATGCAAAATTAGAAATGGCAAGGGATAGAATGTATACTCAATGAATTGATTGATCACTTCTTCATAATGGATGACCTTAATACCTTATGAAAATTCATAATTATTCTTATTTGGTGGGACATTAGAAGAGAAATCCATATAAGAAATAGGACATAAGGAATGAGGAATTGAAGCAAAAGCTTCCATGAAAACATCTTTGATCGAAATAGACTCTTGATCTAAATCTTTCAATTCAAAATTTTCTTCAGAAACCAAAAGATAAGTAGGTACACTTGGGTATTAATCATCATAAACATCAATTGAATCATCATCGCCATAATGATGGCTGCCCAAGACTTTATATTGATTAATAAAATTGATTTCATTTGATTGACTACCAAGGTTACTAGATTCAAAATCAGCCAAGAATTAAGGAGAAATATCTTGACATAGAGGGTTTTGAAAGAGGAAAGAGAGATCAAAATTATCTTCACCTTTCTACTCCTATACCTTTGTAATATAACCACCTTGCACTTAATCACAATTTGAACTAGAAACTTGAAAATAGAGAGATTATAAAGAACTAGTTGGTGGAGTAGATTGATCAAGCGGATCAAGTTACAAAGAGTCATGGCATGTAGATGATAGATGATAGGTGTCCCTTGAAGAAGTAATACTTTCAATGGAACCAAATTCAAGGTTGGGGTTAAGAGTGCTAATATTATCTTGAAGAATGGAAGTATTAGTCTTCACCCTAGTCTCCATGAACCATTCCAAGGTTTCCTCCATTGGATCTAAATCATGGGAAGTGGATGAAGGTTGAAGAGATGAATCAACAATCTGATTTTCATATTTTCTTATTTGAATAGGTTCAACATACGGAAAAGAAAAAGGAGGAGGAAAATGAATGAAATGAATGGTAGTTTCCTCCTCTGAAATTAGTGGTGTCTCATGTATTTGAAAAGTTGGTAGAGAATAATCATCAAGGGGGTTCAGACTCACCATGTAAAGATAGATAAACCAAATGCTCAAAATTTTATTTAAATAAATCCCAATCCATATATTTTTTAGGAAATTCATAAAAAGGGTGAAGGAATCGATTATAAAAATTCTCAATTGATTCATTAGGCTTGATCATTAATTGATTAATCCTTTTAAGAACATATTAGTAATCATACATATCAAAGGAATGATGAATTGATCAAATGAGTGGATGGAATAAAATGGTAAGGTATGACACCATCAATTAACTCGGCCTTCAAGGCTTAGGAAGAAAAGTATAAGAGAATCATATTCAAAATAAATTTAATAAAATTCACAAAAATAGAGAAAATTAGAGATGCACTCAGCTATGGATATTTCACCCTCGCCATTAAATTTCAATTGAGACAAGTTGTAAAGAGACTCATCAGGTATTGAAAGATTACCATCATATTTATTAGTGAATCACCCCATGAGTTTGATTTGGGGATAAGACATTCAAGGTAAGAGATTCGAAACAGACTCAATGGGTAGAACTTGTCATCTGGCCTTCCTTCTAGTGCCACCTATTGATGGTGCTGAAAATCCATCAACTAAGGGGGTCTTGTTATAGATCCATTTAGTCACATCATCTCCAACCTATAGATCAGTACTATTAGGGCCCATCAAACCATAATTCAGTTGTTACATGCCCTAACTGAATTCAACCATCAGAATGCCTCATTCCCAATAGATTCCATGACTGAAATCATCCAAAAACTACCTATAAGAAGATCAGCGCAGGTAGGCCTTCATTAGGGTGCACTGTAGTGCAGTACAGTACACTGCTTGGGTGCTATACAATGCACTTGAGCCCTCTTTGGCCTATGCTGGGCAAATATGAGCGAAATTTCATTAGGGTTTGGGAATATTCTTATCCATTGGATGCATGTAGAAGCTTCCCAAGTTTATCTACTCCTTTTAGCTCGAATTTGGATGAGGTAGGGAGTTAAGGAACATCAATCCCTTTATCCCTTCCTCCATGGAACTAAATTCTAAGTTTGGGAGGGCATTCATTATCACCATTTATGGCATAACTTCCTTCATTCACCTATAAAAAGACCACTCATCTAAGTGATCAAGGGCTGGAAATCATTGAATTATACGGAGATGCTGTTAGTATGAGAATTGAGTTGGTTTCAAGTATTGTAATGATGTCAAAATGTCTTACTTGTTATGAGGAGAGGATGGGATTGAACTAGAGGAGTGATACTAAATCAAGCAAATTGTTTTGTAACTCTTCCTTTTACTAATAAAGTGTTCAAAGCTTTTTCCATTTGTTTGTATTGTCCATTGATTCTTTCATATGTGTATTATGAACTTGATTCCATTCTATGTTTAATCAATAGATCATTATCATATGCTTTGATCGATTTTTGTCTTCTGTCTGTGTGCAGGTACTTTTCAAGCGGATTAAGTACGGAAAGGAGCGATAAAATTGGTCAAGGGAGATAAGGAGTAAGCGAAAGCTATAGGTAGGCTTCTTTACTATCTTATTTAATCTATTGGTTATAGAAAAGGTAGAGAATGCTTTGCACTGTTGTTCTAGACTTAGCTACTAGTCTAGGGGTTTAAGCGTTTATCCATAGACACTAAAACTTCCCAAACAAATTGGTGACTCCACTAGGGATCGATCATCCATCTTAGTAGCTTATCAGCCTCTTAGGACATTTCTACATACTGTACTTGTGGTCGTTGATTGAATTTCAGTTTGATTTCATAAAAAATTGAGTCAAAACTATTTCAAATTGCCTTCAGAAATGGCTTACTATCACCAGTGCAGCCCAATGAAGGACACAGTGCGTTGCAATGCACTTCATGCATAGAACCAGTGCACTAAAGTGCATTTCTCTCACTCTAGCCTGTGTTGATCCCTTGAGGATCAGTTTCCCATCTAGGAGCTGAAGTTTTGTGCCAATTTTCTCATGTTTGAATGATTTTCTGAATGTCAATGATGTCTTGTCTCTCAAAATAGTTTTTCATCTCCTTACCTAGCTCTGCTTAGACTAGGATTGATAAATGTTTCTTATGTATTTAGTTTTTCATTTTCAATCTATAGTCGAAAGTTAGTTTTTGGTTGATTGATCTTTGTCGAAAGGAAGTGTCATAAAATCGTCTTTTCCTTCGAAAGTTGAATTGTTGTAAAGTCATCATTCATGAAAGATCGATTGATTGATGTATGCATATGATTAGTCTTTTCGTTGAAAGTGTCGTAATTCCTCATTTATTTGAAAACAAAAGTATCTTTAACTCTTCCTTTCCTTGAAAAGAAATTGTTGCAAAATTGTCATTTTTATGAAAAGAGTTTATTGATCGATTGTGCATTAGTTTTCCTTTTTGTTTATTCACATTAAGGGGAATCAGATAGAAATGCATGCATATTGCATTGAAAAAGTTTGTGTGTGTTGATACGAATAGTGTAGGGAATTTTATTTAGATTGTTCTCTTTGCTCTTTGATCAAAAGAAATCTGATTGCTCTATCCCTAAGTTACTAGGATTTTCATTGTTAAATTGAATGGAAATAATGCGTATCATGATAGTTGCATTCCTAAGAATTTCAGAATACATCACGTGGTGAACTTGAAAGGAAAATTCCTAAGCAATATCAACTTAAAATAAACATCAATTTACCTAATGGAGCATTGTCATTAACGAGAACATTTAATGGTTCTAGGCTAGAGAAGTGTTCCGGAGTCATAAAACAAAGCAACTATCGCTAACTTGTCTGCAATACATCCTTAGTGTGATACCTCATTCCATGTACATGAGTATATCGTAGCTCATCCACGTACCTTCGGGTATATAGGGTGGTGTTACAATACGTAAAGTATATGGGAATGTTCTCACTGTGCGTTTTTGCATTAGACATCGCTTATACGGACTAGGCCTCCACGTACCTTCAAGTATATATAGGAGGACAACTCTAGGTTTCTATCCATCCTTAAGTAACCAAGTCGGCCACCTTGTAAATTGTGATACACCGAACACAACATTCAAGGAGATTGCCTGCCCGTACTTCTTGGTTTGCCACTAGGTATTCTGCAGTTCACAGTTGCTTGGTAAAACTTTTGCCTAATACACCCATTTTTGTTTATTTCTTTTTTGATAATAAAATTAATCAGCAATCATGGGGAACATCAACCTATACCCCGTCGTTCGCAGAGAACAACGAGAAAACCGCCTTTTCCTCCCGAAGTGACACCAATTCGGGAAAAGCGGTCTCGCTTAACTGAGCCTAATACATCAAGAACTCCTAGTTGTTCATCTTAGTTATCTGAATCATCTATTTCGGTAAGTACAGAGGCTCCAATTACTCCAACTATTTCTGGCACATCTGTTCCTGAAAAGGAAGTTTCAAAATTCCCTGAGGACATTAGCACTGATCCTAGTGAAATAGTAACCGAAGATGTTCAACCACAAGTTGATTCTCAACTTGAAATTTCTCAACAAGAAAGTACTTTTGAATTGAATCAGTTCAACCAGAAGTTAATCCAAAATCTATCCCAGTTCAAACAAAAGTTACATCTGAACGTGAAGTTGTTCAGGAACCTCTTTCTGAAACTGTTGTTCATTTACCTAAACATCTGGACTTCAAATTTGAACATTCAGAAGTTGTTACTTTACCAGAAGATGATCAACCAGTTACCCCTTAGACATTAGTAACTATTGAAACTTAAACTTCATCAACACCAAAAATATTTTATGGACCTGACAGTGAAGTTCTTCCACCAGGTTTAATTGCTATAGAGGAGGAATTGGAAGAAGATTCCACACCTGGAACCCCGTTTCACTTTGGAACTGGGCTTTATCTTTACCCTAATACTCCTGATTTTTTTGCTTCATTTGATCCTGCTTCTTTTCAAGTACCTGTCAAATCTTTAGGAAAACTTTTGGGTCAGTTAACTATGGTTGAACAACTGTCAACATCTTACACTGTATCATCTGATGCAGTTGCAGCAAAATCTTCTGTTGTAACCTCTTCGATGTTTTCTACCACACCTGAGTCGCACTTGTATGGTAAATCGTCCATCCCAGTTGGTTACCAATCATTATATGAAACCCACTCAGGGGTTGCTTCTACACCATGGTCATCACCCATGTCATCAACCAAAATTTTACCTGGTTCTTCTCTAATGGGAACTCAACAGTTTGATCCTGCATATCAGTATCAAGCTAGGAAATCTGGTCAACAAAGACCTATGTATCCACTAAATACTAGATTGCCACCATATGGAGAGCAATATGCTTATTCACCGTATCCTCCTTATTCCGGGGGACTACCATATGGTAATATCCCATAGTATTAAGGTCAATTTGGAGTTAGAATTTGTCAATGGCAACCAACAATGTCAGTTCAACCAAGGCTTGTGTATCCAACACAACCAATGCAAACTGTGTCAGCTATTCCTACTACACCTGTCGTTACTACTGTATCACAGTCACAAGTTCAAACTATTGTGGCATAACCTGTACAAACTGATCCTTCTACCTTGCAATCACAAGTTTCAAGTCAAGAAGTTCAAGTTCCTCAAGTTGTTGTACAAAAACCACTTGTTTCTGGAGTTCAGCGACAACCTCAGGTTGCTGTACCCTTATCTAGATTAACCCAGGCTTACACTGGTATAGTTTATTCACAATTTGGCCAACCTTTCATTGCTGGACAATAACAACCGTTAAATCCACAATAATTGTACCAACAACAACAATAGTTGATTCAACAACCGTGGCAGCCTCAATTTCAACAATCCCAATTCTAGCAATTCCAACCCTGATTTGGACTTGTTGCATAGGCTCAACCTGGTTTTGGTCAATCTCAAGCTTACCAAGGTCCTGGTCAACAAGGCTTTGCAGGTTATGGACAACCACACATTCAACCTGGTTATCAACAACCACCTTGTATTGGTTTTTTTCAACAACCATACCAAGGTTACCAAATGCAGGTGCCCTATGTCAGTATGCAAAGACCTATTGCTCAGGCAATTCCATCATATCTCGGGTATGCTCAACCTGACTTGAATCAAAAGTTTCCGTTTGTAGCAACTTTAGAATTACCAGATTCAAATCGGCTCACTAATGATCCAATCTTATATAAACCTTGGTGGCCAATAATTCCGTGTAAGTTACCATCTGACATTCCGAAGTTTAACGAAAATCCTGGAGAAGACCCATCAAATCATGTTATGACCTTTCATTTTTGGTGTTCATCAACTCCTTAAATGACGATTTGGTCAGACTTCGTCTTTTCCAAAGAACACTTACTGGTCCAGCTGCTAAATGGTACATTGAATTACCAAGAGCTTCTTTCGATAATTTCACCGCTTTAGCCACTACTTTTTTGACCCACTTCTAGTCACCTATCAGATATGAGACTGGAACGGAACTCCTAACCAACTTTAAACAGACTATTGCTACCCATATATCAGATCATATTCATGAGTGGCGGCGTCATCGTCGAATGGTTAAGACATATGTTCTCAATCATATTTTACCTAAGTGGTTCATAAAATCCTTGTTGCCATCAATCAATGAGGATGTGGGAAAAGGTGGAGTTTTCACAGAAGAGCAAGTCATTTCTTGTGCCCAATACTTGGATTTGATTTACACACAATCCAGCACGCTTTATGATAGAAATTCCCAATGCACCTTGACCAGCTTTCACTGTTCCACCTCCTCCACTATTGAGTAAGGACTCTAATGCCGATGACGGTGTGATCGGCTCTTCAAGCACATAGTCAGTAGGAAGACCATCTGGTCAAACTCTTTTTGTTTCCAATCAAATTACCAATGCATCAGAAAATACTCTTGCCTCGAGATTAATGCCGTGTCATCTGAAAAAGGAAAAAATCCAAAGAAACCAACGAGCAATAAAAAGGGGAAAAACAAAAAGAAACAAGAAAATTCCCCTCCAAAGAAATCATCTGATTCCTCTACTTCGGCAAGGAAATCTCGTTATCCATGTCTGATATGTAATGACGAGCATTTTAAAGAGATTGTCCATATCACTCTAAGGTCTCTAAACTTTTAAAGACTTCAAATACATCGGCAACGTTGACAAATCTGTTTCCAACCCTGAAGACACATTTGGTTGCAACAGACCATGCTTCCACATCCCAAGTACTCATGTTATCCATCACAAAGCCACAAAATGAAGTTTTGGTGTCAATAAGAAACAAATATTACGGAAATCCATTGTCGTTGAATAATCAGGCCATTGATCAACCTAATCCTTCGACTTCGACTTCATCTGAAGTTGTTCCACCCATTGTACCTAAATTGACAATAAAACCACCAAAGGGAGTTTTTCACAAATTGACATTCAACCCGAGCTTAAGCAGCTCAAAATTATAACATAGTGGAAGATCTTGCTCAATCACCTTCTGCTATGTCGACACTCGAGCTGTTGCAAAACTGTCCCTCCTAGAAGCAGGCTTTACTATTACCAATACGCGGAATAGATCCCGTGGATTCAAATCTTTTGGTTTTTAACCATGCAGGATATTCACCATAATTACTGGCACAATTAGCTTTCCTAATCCAAGTAAAAGCTCTCAATAAGAATGTTCACTCAACTATTACTGATGAGGAGGCATCTACTTGCATTATGTCCATGAGTTGCTAGAAAAAACTTGGTTCACCACCGTTGTCATGATCACCAACCACGTTGAAGGCTTTTGATGGAAGAACATATACTCCATGTAGGATTTTGAGTAACCTTCAAATCGAACTTGGGGGAAACTGGTTACTGTTGAAGTTGAGGTAGCTGACGAACCCCTCAATTACAACATTTTACTGGGAAGGCCTTGGGTATATGCTATGGTTTCTATGGTTTCCACGTACTTTCGTACTATTGCATTCCCTTTTAAGGGTGGAACCACAATCACTAATCAGCTAGCCTTCTTTTCCAATATTTCACAGGCTACAAGAAGCATTCCGTTGGTACATGGACCCCCACTGTCAGGTCAGTGTTGGAGTAGGTCTCTTTAAAGATACTTCCCTAATGGGCACTTTTACCCTCCTGTCACCATCTAATTTGGCAGAAGTGGCAAGAGTAGAGACTTGCAACATGATTTCCTCCACCTCATCTAATTTAAGGAGGATTCCCAACCAAGTTGAAGATGATAGTAATATGGAGGTATTGTTGTTAAGCCCCATTGAATCATCATAGCAATCAATCTTTTGGGCTTGTGAGGTAAACCCAAATCCGCACTCAACATTTGTATGGGTAGATAGGTCATTAGAATATGGTACCTCTTCGGATCCTTTTTCACGTATACATTCTACGGATGAAGGAATCGTCCAATCAATGATGATAGGAGAGGAACCGTGGGAAGATTATCATTATCATTCCCATCTTCCAGATGACATCGAAGATTATTCAAATAAACTAAACCACCCATCAATCGTTGATTTCTTGTCGAATTCTATTAGAGTAGATGTTGTAGATTCTAAGCGTAATTTGTCAAACATAGAAGGAATTATTTCTATAAACATTTCGACCAAGCCTAACATTGTAGAAAACATTCATGTCAGCGAATCTTGTTCTCCATTGGAACTTGATAATTATCGTGCTCTTTTCCGTGAATTTAGAGATATTTTTGCATGGTCTTATGAGGAGATGCCAGGAATTGACTCAAGCATTGTTGAACATGAGATTAAAATGTACCCTGATGTCAAACCAGTATGACAGTAGCTTTGACCTATTCATCCTATGAAAGTTGTTGCCATTAAATCAGAGGTTGAGAAACTTTTGCATGCTGGCTTCATTTTCCCTGTACCTCTTACGACTGGGTATCTAACATTGTTCCAATTATGAAAAACAAGGGACAATTCGAGTGTGCATCAATTATAGGGATGTAAATCAAGCCTTTCTAAAAGACAATTATCCTACACCCTTTATTGACCAGATTATTGAAGAATGTGCCGGATGTGAAATCTTCTCTTTCATGGATGGATTTTTTGGCTACAATCAAATCAATATTCGCCCACAGGACCAATCTAAAATAGCTTTTATTTGTCCGTGGGGCACATTCGCCTATTGAAGGTTACCTTTTGTTTGAAGAACGAAGGTGCTACATTTCAGAGGGCAAGGAATTATGCTTTCTATGACATCAAGCACATTGTTCAACCTTATCTTGATGATTTGCTTGCTCATTCACGAAAGCAGACTAATCACCCGCAAAATTTGAGAGCAATATTTTTACGGTGCCGACACTACAAGATACAACTCAATCCACACAAGTGTGTGTTTTGTGTCGGCTCTGGTCGATTTCTTGGATTCATAGTCTTAAAAGATGGAATTCGACTCGATCCAATTAAGGTTCAGGCAATCCTTGACTTGCCTCCACCTTTAAACTCGTTACAGTTATAGAGACTTCAAGGGAAGGCAAACTTTCTAAGGAGGTTCATTCCAAACTATGTTGAGTTGGCTAAAGGTTTCACTCGTCTACTAAAGAAAGGGGTACCCTTCCATTGGGATCAGGTTGCGCAAGCTTCCTTTGATGCTGTTAAATATTTCCTAATTAGAGCATCATTAATGTATGCGCCAAACTATCAAATAGACTATTACCTGTATCTCGCTGCTGTAGATACAACCATTGGCATGGTTTTAGTCCAAGAAGAAAATGGAATTGAACGTCCTATTTATTACTTGAGTTATAATCTCAACGATACAGAAAGTAAGTATTCCTATGTCGAAAAATTAGCTTTGGCAGCTGTTCAAGCTGTGTGAAGATTTCGTCACTACATCCTCCTCCATAAACTACTATTATATCGGATTACAACCCTATGACATACATTTTTTCACGTCAATTACTGGGGGGGAATATTCAAAATGGATAATTATTTTGTAGGAGTTTGATTTGGAGTTCATCAAATCTAAATCAAAGAAATCTCTTGTTTTCGCCGAGTTACTTTGCGACCTTCCCTCATCCTCCAATGATTTAACATTAAAAGCATCAATATTGGATGAGTCTCTATTTCTTATCTTGTCAAGTGATCCATGGTATGGAGATATACTGGTCTATCTCCACACCCAAGCTTTCTGAACTAATACCTCTCATTTTGAACAATGATGTACTCGATACCAAGCCAAAGATTATCTGATCATTGGTGATATGATTTATCGTCGTGGTGTCAATACGATTTTACGTAGGTGCCTCACTCATGAGGAAGTCGAGAAAGCCTTAAATGAATGTCATTTAGGTGCTTGTGGTGGACACTTATCTGGATATGCTACCATGCAGAGAATTCTCCGTGCTGGTTACTTCTGGCCAGCCATATTCAAAGATTGCATTATTGCTGTCAGAAGTTGTCATGCATGCCAAATATATGACCAAAAACCAAATTACTACCTTCACCATTGCATCCAGTCATTTTTGTTGGCCCATTCACCAAATGGGGCATTGAATTTATGACATGTAACCCCACCTCGGTCGGGGGGCATAGGTATATTATATTCGTCGTTGACTATTTTACCAAATGGGCCGAGGCGATGCCAACGTTGAACAACAGTGGCAAAACAACTGCTTTATTTTTCTTCAACCTTGTGGTTGCTAGGTTTGGTGTACCACAACCCATAGTTACAGATCATGGATTACATTTTTGCAATCACATGATGGTTGAGTTGACTGCCAAGTTAGGATCGTCACATGATAGTTCTACTCCATGCTACCCACAAGCTAATGGACAAGTTGAGGTCATCAACAAAATCCTTAAGCGCATGTTGCAAAGAATGATTGGAGTTCATAAAAGAAATTGGCATTTAATCCTGTACTCAGGTCTGTGGGAATATCAAACATCGATGAGAAATGCAACCAGATTCACACCTTTTCAGTTGGTGTATGGTTTGGAAGCAGTCTTACCAATTCAATGTGAAATTTCATGTCTCAAACTTGCAATTGACCTGCTACCTGACACTTCTAAAGAAGAAGCTCGTTTCTTGGAGTTAATCCATCTAGATGAATCCCATTGTGATGCCTCATTGGCTAATGAAGTGCATAAGAAACATATTAAGGTACAATATGATAAAAATGTCAAGCCTCGTGTCTTCTGAGAAGGTGATCTAGTCTTGCTTTATGATCAGGAATCTAATAAACTTGGAGCAGGAAAATTTGAACCGTTATGGATGGCCCTTATATTGTTAAGCGTGTTTTGACGAAAGGTGCCTATGAGTTAGTGAACTATGATGGGATTCCATTGTCACAGCCCCGAAACAGGTTGTACCTTAAACATTACTATGCTTAGTTAAGTGTAGTAAAACTCACTGTATATATGCTTTGATTGCATGTGTGTGTGTGTTTCTTTTAGAGTTTTTATTTGGTTAAGTAATCCAATTTTCATTTGTTACATATGTCAAACTTTTCAGAACCATTTGTTGGTTACACCAATGGGGCTAGTCGTAGTACGCAAAATCTATCCTCTGTAACATGGGCCATTTTTGCTCCAAGCAGCGAGTTAGTGAGTTTTAGAGAGATTTGTATTGGTCGATCGACGAACAATATCACTGAGTATAGCACGTTGATTGAACTTCTGTCTGATGCCATTTCACTTGGCATATGCCGAATCATCATTAGGCTGGACTCACAACTCGTTGTACTACAACTTACTGGCATTTATACCGTCTGAAACCTAGAAATTCATTGCATTTTCCTTAGAGTTCGTATTTTGGAAAGGTATTTTGAGTTTATTCAATATCAAATATTTCTAGAAATATAAACACATTAACTGATTCTTTAGTGAAATATGTGTTAAATAGACATTTGCGACATATGTAAAGTAAATATTTTCAATTCACATCATCAGTTGAATAGGATTGCATCACATAACCATAATAAAACTCTGAAAGTAAGATACATAGTTGTTTTAAAAGTTTTTACAAACAGTTTGTGTCCAAGACAACAATTGGTCATCTGACCCAAAAACTAAAAATATATGCAAAAAACATCTAAGTAAACTAGTGGTGCTCATGATAACAAGTCACAACCTATGCTATCATGCGTAAAAGTCTCATCCAACAATTCGACACACCAATGGTGTGCCACTGCAGTCGCATAGGAAACTCCTCGATCCGGACATCCGGAATGCCTAGGGTCAAACCCTCTATGTGGTCCTGTAGCTCAACCAATGTCTCAGCTAAATCTAAGTCTCAGAGAACTGCTCTCCCAACAGGTCTTTGTGCTGGCCCACCTGCCACTCATTGGTGCCCCACAGGTCGAACAGGTCCAACGTCTACATACATAAAAAATGATTTTGTTTAGTCTTGGAGTTTAATAAAAAAACACAAAAAATGTAGACACTTTAAAATGAAAAAACAATTTGGTCAAACAATCTACCTATAGCACCCCACTGTGCTCCAACTGGTAACATCAAGTCTGGATCTCCATAGAAATCCATCCCTAAATATGGATACTCTACGATGGCCATATCATGTCGATCAAGCCACTCAAAGAATGCAGGGGTAAATGAGATCAATGATTGACTAGCATGCTGGTGAGCTCCAGTATTGCAGCAATGATGCTGCAACTCCTGGGACTCCCTACTTTACTTTTATCAACCCGGTAGTTTGTAACAAACTTGGAAGCGACGGTGCTATATGCACAAGTACTAGCTCTTACTGCAGGTTGTCACTTGATCAGCTGGCACAAGTTCGCTAGGAGCTTAAGCCAACTTCTATGAGTTCTTATAAGAAGCTTTTAACTGTGATGGATGAAAGCTAACTCAAAAGAGGCTAGTCTACTTGCAGAAAGAAGATGAAAGCTGAAAGGAAATGCAAACCCTAGCAAACCCTAGTTTTATAGACTAACCCTACTTGTGTAAGAAAAGAGATGTACCACTACTGAAATTGATGCCATGGACTAATGCAGAGGTAAAATACATGTTTTTAAGCTACTTCTGAAAGGAAATTTGGAAAAATCATCCTTTTTTATTTTTAAGCAATTTTATGCAAGATAATTATGCATGTGTTTTAACTATTTTTTACTGTGCAAAGGTTTATTGGCGAAAGCAAATGGAGGGGCTGTTTGTAAGGGGTTAGGAAGGTATGGAGAGGACCTAAGGGGTCCCTATCACCCTTCTAGAGATTTCCACCGTGCTTAGATCTCGAAAAAATGCGCACATTGTCTTCTACAGGAGGCTGCAGGGGATCTACAGGAAATTCTACAAGAACAGGCCGAAAGAGATTTTTAGAGGATTGATGGTGGAAAAACGGTGGGAAAGTTGAAATGAAGGATGGATAAGGATGTTAAGAGGTGTAGGACCTGGTAAATGAAGCTAAGGAGTGATGAAGATGGCTGGATTTGTTCAAGGATGGAGAAAGAAATGTTACAGAAAAATGTAGAAATTAGGGCTAGTTGGGAAAGTGTGGCAAATGAAGGGAAGAAATCTTGAGTGAGGGACTGGAGTAGGTTGTAAGGGTAGGTAGGAATGTGTTACAGGTGTTCTACACATACTTTCCAACAAATTATCCAACAAAGACAAAAAAAACAGAGATCTATCTACGTTGACCTAATCTACTCTTAAAAACCAGGAATATGATGAACAAGTTGAAAATAATTAATATTATTTTGTATTAATGGTTACATAGTTGTAACATATCTCCTTAGTTTAGGATTTGTTCCTAGAGTTTAGGAGTGTTGTTGCAACTTCTTGATTTCCAGTGTTGTATTTAATGATGTAATCTTTTCATTGATGGAAATAGAGTGTACGAGAGTGATCTCTCTGTTTTGTGAGTGTAGTCTCCAGGTGCAGGCCACACCTGTGAGCTACATCTCCTTCTTTTCAATTTTGTTCACATTTTATCTTGGTATCAGAGCTGAGATTGGGTGAGCCTGATCTTTTATCACCTTTATGGTTGAAGTGCCTTTGTAGCTAGCTTGCCTATGTGGTAGAATTGCCTTTGTGGTTTGAAGTGCCTCTGTGGCTGCGTGTACACAAGAGCTCTGTGCTCAATTGAGCAAGTGGACTGCAGAACACCTGGCTCGGACTCGGGATTTTTTTTTTTTTTTTTTTTTTTTTTTTTTATTTTTTTTTTTTTTCTGAGTAGAAAGGATATTGGTGTGCTTTTCGCACTGACAGTAGTGCTAGGGGGCGGAATTGGTGCGACTGTTTGGGGATTAATCGCGCCAGAGTGCCAGAACACCCGATTGGCGCAGAATTTCATGGATTAATCGCGCCAGCAACTTTACTCTAAGCGATTTTTTATTGGCGCGGATTTTTTGCTCGGGAAAGAGCCAATACGCTCGTAGATGCACCAATCTATCTTCAAGGGGATCTGCAGGAAGCCTCATCTTCATTTCGCGATTTGCGAGGGGTGCAGATCGGTGAAGTTTCAGATCTATCTGGGAGAGGCAGATCGGATCAATTTTGATCAGATCAATTCTTCGACTGTATTGAAAATGCTGAATTTGCTCATCGGAGTGGGATTGCCAGACACTGTAGATCGGTGGCAGAGGTGACAGATCGGTCTGACATGTATCATTTTTTGTTGTTGGGTAGATTCATTTTGTAGATATGATCAGAATGAGTAATATGATGGAATCTTACCTTCACGAGTCTCGTAAACTTGATGGATCTAACTTCACAAATTGGAAGTTTAAGATCCAGACCGTGCTTGAGGGTACGAATGCTTGGTCCATAGTTACAGGCGATGATCAAAAGTCGAACGCAGGGCCATAGGAGCAAGATTGGGAAAAATGAGAGAACAAGGCCAAAGTCTTGTTGAAGATGTCCATGAAGGACAGTGTTATCCCCCACATCAGGGACTGTAAAACGTCCACAGAGATCTGGACGACTATCAAAAGCTTGTATCAGACCCAGAACACCAGTTGAATTATGGTGCTTAAAAGCAAGCTATTTTAAATGAGGATGGACGAAAGGGAGACTGCTACTGCATTTATTGCACGAATTAAAGATGTGAAAGACGAATTGGGGGCCATCGAAGAGACAGTGTCTGACTCTGATCTCGTCTCAATCACACTGAGCGGGATGCGTGATGAATTTCAAATGTTTTTTACTGGATTTGCGGCAAGGGAGAAAGCGCCCACATTTGAAGATCTAACAGGGATCTTGCTGCAAGAGGAGGAGCGACGGTAGAACCTGAACCCCGAGAATGATGATCTTGCGCTGATGGTGAAACGACGATCATTCAGAGGAAAGTAGTCACAACAGCAATCAAAGCAAAAAGGAGGAACATCACATAAGAATTCACATTCTCATAAAGGTGTGCTTGCAAATCATTCTGAAAAGAAATGTTATTATTGTGGAAAGAAGGGTCATATACAGAGTGAATGTTATAAGAAGCAGGCTGATGATGCAAAAAGGAAGCAAAAAAATGCAAAGCACAGAGGATAATTTTTTAAAGAAGAAGATAAAGACTTCAGTCATGAATTTCAACTATTCACAGTCGACTGTGCCCTTTCAGCATGTAATGAGGATGATATTTGGTATGTCAATTACGGAGCATCCTCTCACGTGACAGGTAAAAAGGAATTTTTTGATAGTCTTGAAGAAAGTATAAATGGATCAAAAATATACCGAGGAGATGATAGTGGATACGAGATTAAAGGTTATGGGGTGATTTCAGTCAAGTTACCAAATGGAAAAATTAGTCACCTTAAAAATGTTTTTATGTACCTGGAATTAAGAAAAATATGATATCTGTATCCATGATGGTTGATCAAGATATGCAAGTCGAGTTCTCCAAGACTCATTGTGTGATAAAGGAATGCAGGAATGAAATAGTGGCAACAAGCATGTGAGTTGGAAGCCTATACAGACTGGATGCAAAAAGTATACCAAAGCAAGCCATGGTTGCAGAAGGATCGACAGCCGAACAACTCTGGCATCAGAGGTTCGATCACTTGAATTTGCAGGACCTCATGTTATTGCAGAAGAAAGGTATGGTTGAGGGGCTCCCTATCTTTCGTAATATTCAGTTAAATTATGATGGTTGTGCCTTAGGAAAAATGCATAGAGAACAGTTTCCTGTGCATGATAGGAGGAAGGAAACAAATATTTTAGAACTAGTGCACACTGATGTATGCGGAACTATGCAGACAAGGTCGCTAGAAGGAGCATATTATTTTTTTTATTTACTGATGACTGCACTAGATATTCATGGGTTTATTTTTTGAATAAGAAAAGTCAGACTTTCTAGTGCTTTATAGAATTTAAAGCCTTGGTGGAAAAACAGTTTGGTAAGAGTATAAAAATTCTCCAATCTGATCAAGGGGGAGAATACAAGCTAAGGGAATTCATGAAATTCTGCAAATCTCACGGGATTGTTTAGCAGTATACAGTGCCACACACACCACAGCAGAATGAAGTTGCAGAGCGCAAAAACAGAACCTTGGTGGAGTGCGCAAGGAGCATGTTACAAGGTAAGGGTCTGTCTAATAGTTTTTGGGTAGAGGCTATTAACACTGTTGTATATTTGAAGAACAGAAGTCCTACCAGGTATCTTGGCTTCAAAACCCCTTTTGAAGCTCTATATGGATCTAAACCAGCAGTAAACCATCTAAGAGTATTTGGCTCAAAAGAATTTTCCCATATACCCAAAGCTGATAGGAAGAAATTAGACCCTAAAGCAGTTAGATGCATCTTTGTTGGTTATGGCACAGAATTTAAAGCATATAAATTATTCAATCCTGAGTCTCATAAGACATTTGCAAGTAGGGATGTAGTGCTTCATGAATAGGTACAGGAAGGGAAAGATGACGTTGGTGATGATTGGCACATTCCATTGTTGTTGGAGGAAAGCAGCGAGGATGAAAGAGAGCAGGAGAAAAAAGAAGAACAACAAGAAGGTGACAATGCAAGCCCAGTTATAGCAGAAGAAAACAAATTTGAGGTAAGTCCCCTACCAAGGAGATCAGGTAGGAAGACTCAAAAGCCATTAAAATTGAGAGACTATGCTTTGATGTCAAAGGTTTTGAACATTGTAGAGCCCACTAATTACAAAGAAGCTAGTCAATTTAAGGAGTGGAGGGTTGCAATGAATGAAGAGATGGAATCAATTCTTAGAAATGATACTTGGGATTTAGTTGAGCTGCCTAAGAATAAAACACCCATAGGATGTAAATGGTTGTTTAAACCAAAAATGAATGCAGACGGAAGTATAGAGAAATTAAAATCTAGGCTGGTTGCAAAAGGATATTCACAGCAGGAAGGTATAGATTTTGATGATACTTTTGCACTTGTAGCAAAGTTAAATACAATCAGAATGCTTATTGCTTTAGCTACTAAATGTAATTGGGAATTGCACCAGCTTGATGTTAAATCTGCATTTTTAAATGGTGATTTAAAAGAGGAAATTTACTTAGTACAGTCAGAAGGATTTGTAAAGCAGGGGCAGCAACATCTTGTTTGCAGATTGAAAAAGGCTTTATATGGTTTAAAGCAAGCACCCAAGTCTTGGTACGAAAAGGTTGATTTTTTCTTTTTAGAGCATGGCTTTCATAGAAGTTTAAGTTACCCAAATTTGTATACCAAGTACAATAATCAGGGGCAGATTATTTTGATTTCTTTGTATGTGGATGCTATGATTATAACAGGAGATGCAGATGATTTAATCAGAGGAATCAAAAGGCTTATGGTACAAGTTTTTCAGATGAAAGATCTTGGAAGCCTTCATTACTGTATGGGATTAGAAGTATGCAGAGATACTGGGCAAACGTTTCTTACCCATGGGAAGTATGCCAGAAATCTGTTGGAAAAGTTTGGTATGGATCAGTGTAGATCAGCAGTGACACCTTTGCAACAGAATCTGAAGTTGAGCAGTGACGATGGCACTAAAGAGGTTGATGCTACAATGTACAGACAACTGGTTGGCAGCTTGATATATCTTACAACAACTAGACCTGACTTGGCATACTCTGTTAGTGTGTTGAGCCAATTCATGTCGAAACCTCTTGAAAGTCACTAGGTAGCAGCAAAACTTGTGTTGAGGTATCTTTGTGGTACTGTTAATTACGGTATTTTATACACTGACGCATCTGATGTTACTCTAGCAGGTTTTTCAGACTCAGACTGGGCATGTAACTTGGATGATCGGAGGTCCATCACAGGTTACGCATTCAACATAGGATCTGGGGTCATAGCATGGAGCAGTAAGAAGCAAATTACTGTAGCCTTGTCATCGTGTGAAGCTGAGTATCAAGCATTGTGTGCAGCAACATGTGAAGCGATCTGGTTGAGAAGGCTTCTTAATGATGCAGGAAAAGAATGGAAGAATTCTACTTCCATCAAAAGCGACAACCAGAGCACCATTAAATTGGCACACAATCCAGTGTTCCATAAAAACACCAAACATATAGACACTCTGCTCCATTTTATCAGAGAGAAAGTACAGTCAAAAGAAATCATTATTGAATATTGTAAAACTTGTGACAATATGGATGATATTTTTACAAAGCGTCTTGCACGAGTGAAATTCGAATTGTTTAGAGGGATGTTAGGAGTTCAAGAGAACCCTCTCTCCATTAAGGTGGGGAGTTGAAAATAATTAATATTATTTTGTATTAATGGTTACATAGTTGTAACGTATCTCCTTAGTTTAGGATTTGTTCCTAGAGTTTAGGAGTGTGGTTGCAACTTCCTGATTTCCAGAGTTGTATTTAATGATGTAATCTTTTCATTGATGGAAATAGAGTGTACGAGAGTGATCTCTCTATTTTGTGAGTGTAGTCTCCAGGTGCAGGCCACACTTGTGAGCTACATCTCCTTCTTTTCAATCCTGTTCACATTTTCTCTGAACAACAGTGTATAAACAGGAAATCATGCAAGAGAGCTATGGAAACTAAGCGAGAACAAATCTGAACATGAAGACATAACTGATATCAACTTTCCCAATTCAAAATCTAACACTAACAATTGCATTAGAAGGCAAAAACAATGTTTTTGTGGTAGCAAGTGTACTTTGGTCTCAATTCATGATCCCAAGGAGGGAGAACTGAGATCAAGGACTGTTTGGTGGCCTTTTTGTGGATCTTTTCTGTTACCAAACTGTCAAATCAACCTGAAGCATGAACAACTATCTAAATCATCAAAAGCAACCTAAGAAATGAAGCAAGATTTTAACCTAAATAACAGAAATTAGTCTATGAATGCAAGAAAAACACATAAAAGTACACAAAGGAGGTACTGGCACTTGGGTTGGGCCCAACCCCAAGAGCTACAACCTCCTAAGAAAGATCAGAGCTGGTGCAAAGCAAGATTCATCTTCATTGATAAAAAATAATAGCTACATCCAAAAACTGTTTACAAGAAGAAGCTCGAAAATGTGTTGATACAGAGCTGCACTAAAGTGCGAAAATGGATTAAAAAAATGACTAAACTACCAAGGCTTGAAGCCTTCCTATTTATGCATACAAGGACCCCCAACAGTCCTCCTTAACTTGAGGAGCTTGGCTGCCCAAAACTACAGTTAATCATCTACTTCACTAGAGCTTCTCGGTTGCCCTTAAAATCATCTTTGGTGGGCTGTAGAACTCTGAGCTGATGGTGGAGAAATCGAGGAAGGGGTCATTTGGTGCAGTAGACATCCCTCCTACAAATCCTCAGCCTTGTTTCCTCCTATTTGGCTGCCAATCTGCTCATAAATGCCTGATCTTGGTCCCAAAAATGTCCAAAAATCTGCAATAAGCACATGTTAGACCTTGTGGCAAAGTGACTATTCCCATTCACACAATTAACATAAATATATTCAAAGGCATGCATAAAACTATGGAGAATGGTGGATTAAATGAGAATATTAGGCAAAATGATCCCATATAATTACCCATTTCCGGGGCTCATCATCACCTCCCTACTGAATGTGTTGCTCATCCTCTGAGCAACTAATCCATTTCATCATCCTTGATTGCTTTGACTACCTCTCTGACATCCCAGGCCTCTGAGGTGATGTCCTCTTCCCTATCATGAAACCTTGCCTTTCTGTCTACCTCCTCCCATTGCCTTTACTCCTCTTCTTTCTTGACCCCTTCTAATAGTCCCAACAATAGTGGAGTGTTGAACTTAAGGCCAATCCAATTGGCTTTCAGGTTCTACATTGATTGTTTGTATAGGGGTACTCTTCTCATATCCTCCCTCATCCTAGTTTGGGAGTGGTACTCTCTTATTTTCAGACTATGGGACAAGGTGTTCCATCTCCTTGTGCAAGCATGAATGAAATTATCACCAAACAGTCTTTCCATGTCCTCAAAGTGAGCAATGGCATGAGCTTGTCTTTCCACATAGTCAGGCATGATGTGAGGGTTTTCTACAAGGTACCGATGGGAATATATAAGGGTTGAGGGATCTTCTAGTTTTGCTTGAATCATAAATGACTCATTTAGTTCCTTGGCCATAATCTTCTGAATCTCCACTCCCCTTTTTTCCTCACGGCTTAACCAAGAGGCCGTGGCCATTAGTTGCAGATCTCCTAATACAGTGTTTGGGTCCCATAGATTCATGTTAGGTAGCGCCAAGTTATGCAAATAGAATTCTACCATCTTGGCCTTATCTTCTGTTGAGCTACTGTCACACAATTGCAAAAACTGATTGTAATTCTGAAATGGAGTAGTGCCCCTTTGGGCCAGTGTGTTAATTTGAAATTGCAACCATTCATCTTTAAGGTATAATGCATAAGATTTAGCAGGTTTCCTACATTGTAAGGCTTCTATTGCCCAACTGGCCATGCAAGCCAATTGAGCCTCTTTCTCTTGCAACAGTTGTTTCAAAACCTGTATTTCTTTTTCTGCCTAAGATTCCTGTTCTTGCAGTAGTTTTGTTAGCATTTCCACATTAGCTTGCAGTTCTTCCTCTTTCTGCTATTTCTCAGTTGTGTCCTTGTCTACTGTAGGTTCTTCTTGTTCTTGTTGCCCTCCCAAAATGGGCAGCCTATCTTCCTTGTTGACTTCTTGTAACTGTAACTGCTTTTTTAGCAACTCATTCTCCTCCTGCAGCTAGGCTCTTTTGCAGCTTTCTACATGCCTTACCATGGCCAATTATCCCCTTAATTCTTTTAACTTCTCCTCCATGTGGCCTATGTCCTCAACTCCCTTAGATTTGGCGATTTTCATCCATGTGTGTGTTCTGATCCTCTCTTTCTCTAATTCTAAAAATAATGGTACAACAAATTTTTGTGGGATGATTTTCCCACCCTCTAACAGATTTTAATATGAACCCAAATCAGGTTGAGGGGTAGGTTCAGGTATTTCTTTAGTTTTTCTCTCCCCTTGTGATTGCTTAGCTACCTTCTCCTCCAATTTCTCAGTCTCTTTTAACTTGGCTAGAGTTTCCTGTAGAGACGTTGCAGCTTCTTGTAGAATTGCCTTTGAGTCCATCAACTTAATTTTCTCTTTCCATGTAGAGGTTTTTGGGCTTCCTCTTTCATAAGTGATGGATATCTTGGAAGGAGACTCTTCCTTCTATTTAGTGGGTGAGTCCTCAATGACAATCAGTTCCTTGGACGGTGGCTGAGGTTTTCCTACTTTGATCCTTGTGCTTTTTCTGGCTTTGAAGTACATGGAGGTCCTTTTTCTTTTTCCTCTTTGTTTTGTAGGTGTGCTTAATGCAGCAAGCATAGTTGTTGCCTCTCTTGCCAACATTTCAGGGGATTTCTCTTCCTATTGTTCTTTTTCTTCACTTCCTGTAGAAATATCTATGCCCTCTATTTCTACTTGTGTCTCTGATATCTCAGGGTGTGTTTCTTCTTTCTCTTGCTGGGTACCTGCCTTGGATGTGGCAGCCTTCTTTTGGGCCTTCTTGGAATTTTCCTTCCCAAACTTTGTCTTTTTTCCTTTCTCCATTTTGCTGTTTTCTTCTTTGTTGTCTTAGGTTTAGCAGTCTTGTCAAATTCTTCTTTTCCTTTCTATTCTTCCTCTGTTTTACCCTCTGCTTGAATGTCCTGTGTTCCCTCATCAATGCTCTTCTCTGTTTCTTCAATTTTCTCCCCCTCATCACTGCTGGGTGGGCTGATGTTCTCAGCCAAAGTTTTGATGTTATCATCCCTGGACATATTCTTGAAGATTTCCCAAGCTATGGGGACAGTATAGGTGTGTAAAGCATCTTCCACCAACAGTTTGATGAGTCCATGGTGGGCTAACTGATCTGGGACTCCTGCATTTAGCTTTGTACCACATTCAATCAAAGACTGAAGGAGGAAATATGGGATGTTCAGTTTCTTAGCTGGAGGTAAGTCCATCCCATACCTCAATTCATGTAGCAACCTGAAATGATAACCATAAATGATGCTAAACCTCCCTTCACATGTGATATACTTCATGATTTGATAATGACTTCACTCCAGAGAGGAGGAAAGCTTGTCCTTTTGACCCCGTTTTTGTCTTCTACAGGATGCTCCTCAGGCAGAAAAAATGTTTTCTTAGCCACTTTTCCCAATGACTTCTCTTCTTTGCTCCAACGGAGCCTCAATGGTAAAGCGGTAATTCTACTGATGAAATCAGGGGCAAGTTCTAGGGTCAAACCCCTAAAACTAACTATGGCATGTGTCTTCGAATGTGGTCTCAGGGACATGAAAAGCTCTTCAGTCACCTCCTCATCATAAACCTGAATTCTGTCAAAGAAGGATATCCAATGTGCCTTGGTGAAAAGGTCCACCACCTTAGGGTTTTCATACAATTTGCTAGAGTTTAAGGGCTCTTTTCTCATGAATCCTCTAGGCATGGTGTTGAGTTTGGTCTTTAACCAGAAAAGAGAATGCTTAGGTGGGAAAAAACACAGTCAATCACTGAAACAGAGGATAACTGAATTCAATTTTTTCTTAGATCAAAGGAGGAATTTCTCATGTGCTCCTTACAATATCAAATGGCAATAATTCCCCTATTTGAAAACTGTTGTCACCCAGAATTTGGTCTGTCTATTTATGAGATTTTTTTTTTTTTTTACAGAACAGAGCATAAGGACACAGGTTTTTTCTCAGCACATTGATAGATATGTAAATTCGGGTTTTTCTTCACGCAGACAGGTTGGCCTCTACTGCTGCATGCCTTCCTTACAGGAGAAATTTAAAAAACTGATGAGGAGATTTCGGATGCAGGAGAAAAAAAATTGGGTAAACTCAGTGAATCATGCAGGCAGACTTCCACTTTTTCTCAATGCACAGGTAGACTTTTTACTCTCATTTTTCAATCTAATGCTGTGTTCAATTCACCATTTTGCACCAACAAATCATGCACAGAGGAGTTTTCCTGAGCCTACCTTGTTTTGAGCTTGAAATTCGGTGAAGGTCCCGGGTTTTCTTTCTGCAGAGCCGTCCTCTATTTTTCCTATAGAACCCTTCCTATAGAAGTCACGCAACTCTTGTAGAGTGAAACTGTGCTTCCTGTAGAGCTTGACAGGTGGGAGATTTTTGAAAAACATGCAGAAATCTCACGGAGGATGACTGGTTAGCTGCTCTAGAAGTGGTGGAGGCATACTCCAGTTGAAAACGTCGTGAGTGCAGAATGAACAAAAGGTGATGAATGGCTTAACTGAGCTGTGTTTTATCTGCGGGAATGATTCATGGTGAGGTGATGAGGTGGCTGGACTGGACCGTTAATCCTATGTCACAGCCATAATGTTGTTGCATGCCGCTTGACCGCCATCACCTCCCTTACTCCCATTATCCGCCGCCACCACTACCAGTCCCGATTAATTCTTCGTGAATGGACATTCCACACGTGCTGGCTGCATATCTTATCAGGAGTTTGAATTTAATGGGGCTTGATTGGATTCCGCGAGGACTTGTAACTGATCGAGGGTGGCCAGTTAACTGGCCACCGATTCCATTCAAACCAAACCATTCCCATAGTTACGCAGCCTTGAAATATAATTCATGTAATTGCAGAATAGGTTTTAGTCACTTACCTGTGCAGTCGCGGACGTGTTATGCACATTTCGGATGTTGGAACCCATTTCTTCATTGTTGTGGCTGCTTGCATTCTGCATGCTCGACCTCGGACTATTTTTGATGTTTACACATTCAAACAGAGCTCATGCATGTGTCATAGGCTATACTTTGTTGTCCCTGACTCTATAGTATGTGTTTTAGAGGGATTAGCTGCTACAGGAATCCTGTAGGATTTCCTGTAGCTGCTTCTCCTTCTAAGATTCAAGCTAATATGAGCAGGGCTATAATTACTGACGAGGATCTCTGCTGGCAAGGAATCTCGGATGGAGGGTAGCAGGTATGGTGAGTGAAAAGAAAAACTGTTGTTTTGATTTGTCACTAAAATTTGTTTGCAGCATAAAAAAACAAGATTGTTGTGTGACTGTGCAGGGACATGAAAACGAGTGGAATGGAGGTGTACAGAGACGGAAAAGGATGGCCTATGGTGAGGGATGGAGGCAGGGAGGTTTATAGACCTCATATATAGCTCTCAAACCCTCGGATCCTCTTCTAAGACCAATTTTGGCTTGTCTGTATTTTCTACAAGATCCTCCTGTAGAAGATACAGAGCTTCCTGTAGGATGTGGAATTTTGGGCCAAATGAGACCAGATCTTGGGGAAAGGTAACGATGATGGAGGAATGGATTGTGAGGGATGCATGCATCCTGGTCATGTCCTCTGTCTTTGACTTGCGTGATTCTCCCAAAACCTGTAATGACCTTCCTGCAACCTGCAATTTATTCAACAGAAATTAGATTTATTTTTCTTTTTTCTTTTCTTTTTTCTCTTTTTTTTTTTGTTTGAGACAGCTGGGGCGCCTCCAGGAGGTTTTCACCCTCATTGTCTACCCTAGGCGCCTCCAAGAGGTTTTCACCCAAGGATCTTTTATTTTTTCCTTTTTCTATGTTTTTTTCTGTTTTTTTTTTGTGTTTTTTCTTCATGATGTAGGTAGAGTGGAGACAGGGACCTGCTCCATTACCAATACTGAACTGCCAAGAGTCTCAATGAACTCCTGCTTAGAAAGAGGCTTCTTGTAGATTTTCAATCGATGCCCATTGACGAGCATGGGGATGGCTTCTTCATCAATGGTCCGAATAAGGACTAAACCATTTTCATTGCATGTTTCCACTATATATGGTCCTAGCCATCTTGTCCTTAGCTTGCGCTTGAAATCCTTATAACTTGAATCATATAACAGCACCCAATCTCCTGGCTGAAATTGCTTTTCTTTGAGGTGTCGGTCATGACATATCTTTCTTTGAAGCTGGATTACCTCTGAGTGGATACGGGCCTGCATTCTTTGTTCATCTAATCCATTCAACTGAAGCAATCTTTCCTGTTGTGAACAACTGAGATCTAGGTCCAGCTAAGTTGCCAACATCAATGTGTTATATTCAAATTCTATGGACAACAAAGCCTTCTTCCCGTAGACTAGCTCATAGGGTGTAAAACCTGTTGTAGTTTTCCAGGTAGTGTTGTAGGCCCAAGTGGCCTCAACCAAGTGATCTGCCTAATATTTTCTGCTGCTGCTCACTACCTTAGTCAAAATCCCTTCCAAAGCTCTGTTAGTAACTTCCACTTGTCAATTTGCTTGTGGATGATAAGGGGTGGAAGTTCTGATTTAATCTTGTGATGAGTGAGCAGGTCTTCAATCAGGTTAGAGGTAAAATGACTTCCTTGATCTGTGACTAATTCTCTTGGGTAGCCAAACTTGTAGAAGATATTTTCCCTCAAAAACTCAGCTACCTTTTCTTCTGTTGATGCTTTGATTGCCTTTGTTTCTGCCCACTTTGTCAAGTAATCTGTGCACACAATAATGTAGGACCTTTGTTTTGAAGGTGGGTTGATAGGACCAAAAAATTCCATGCCCCACTTCTCAAATGGCTCAAAAGTCACCTGAGGCTGCAAGGGCATCTCATCCTTTGGATTAGGTTTCCCCATCCTTTGACATCTATCACATTGGCTGATGTATCTCCTGACATCTTGGTGAAGAGTGGGCCAATAGTAACTTGCTTGAAGAATTTTGAAGGCAGTTCTCTTTGCTACAAAGTGGCCTCCACAGGGCCCATCATGACAAGTTAGGAGGATGTCAAAAACTTCCTCCTCCCTGACACATCACCTCAAGATCTAATCTGGGCCAAGCTTAAAAAGATTGCCCCCAATCCAATTGAATGGGGCACTTTTCCTCACGATCTTGCTCTTCTCTTTTGAGGATAGGTATGGCGGAAACTGTGTTGAAACCAAATATTTTTTTATATCAGCAAACCACAGAGAGAGTGTTGAAATAGAAAACAGGTGTTCATCTGGCATCTAATCATCCACCATCCCTTCTTCACTTGTAGGATCTAGTCTAAACCGAAAATCAGCAACAACATTTTCCTTACCTGGCTTATCAATAATGGTAAAATCAAATTGTTGCAATAAAAGTAACCATCTAATGATACGAGTGTTTACATCAGGTATATTCATCAAATACCTAATTGCAGCATGATCAGTATGCACAAAGGTTTGATAGCCAGTGATATAATGTCTGAACTTGTTTAGGGAGTGGACTACAGCTAGGAGCTCTTTCTCGGTTACAGTATAGTTTAACTCCGCCTTGGATAGGTTTTTAATAATAAAATATATGCCATACGGTAGTTTCTCCTCAACTTGTCCTAGGGTTGCTCCTATGGCTTTGTTCGAGGCATCTGTGTGAATGTGGAAAGGTAGGTCCTAGTTTGAACCTCTCAAGATTGGGGCAGTTATCAGCTTACCTTTCAAAGCATCCAGAGCCTCTTGACAGTTGTCAGTCCATACGAACTCAGCATCTTTTCCCAAAAGACCAAACAATGGAGAGGCTATCTTATTGAAATATTTAATGAATATTCTATAATATCTTGCTAAGCCTAGAAAACTCCGAACATCTCTTACCTTTTGAGGAGGTGGGACCCTTTGGATGATAGCAATCTTGTTGGGATCCACCTACAAACCTTGCTGAGAAATTGTATGACCTAGCACGGTCCCTTCAGTCATTAGGAATTCACATTTATTAGGACTGAGGGATAAGTTCATCTCAATGCACTTGGCTAAAACTTTCCTTAGGTTAGTCAGAGCTTCTCCGAAGTTAGAACCATAAGGGGTAAAGTCGTCCATATAGATTTCCACTAAATCATGAACCAGCTCAGCAAATATACTCAGTACTGCTCTCTGGAAAGTGGCAGGAGAATTGCATAACCCAAAGGGAAGGACCCGGTAGACAAAGGTACCCCATGGACAAGTGAAAATGGTCTTATCTTGGTCTTTCGGGCTTATTTGGATCTGATTGTACCCGCTAAACCCATCGAGGAAGCAAAATAACTTCTTCCCTACCAGGCCATCTAACACTTGATCTATGAAAGGCAAAGGGAAATGGTCCTTCTTGGTGGCTTTGTTAAGTTCTCGATAATCTACACAGATTCTCCACTTCCCGTTTTTCTTCGGCACAAGCACCGAAGGAGAAACCCACTCATTGTCAGAGATGGGGTAGATGAATCCTGCATCCAACAACTTTTACAGTTCTTCTTTGAAAATGTCCTTAAGGGCTGGATTCATCCTCCTTTGAGGCTGCCTAACTAGTTTACAATCCTCTTTAATGTATATGTGATGGGTACAGACTGAAGGATGGACTCCTTTCATCTCCTTATAGCTCCAAGAAAAGGAATCCAAATGGTTGTTCAATAAGCTACACAGCTCTTTCTCCTGAGAGGTGGATAGGGATGAGTTGATCTTCAAGGTTCTTTCAGGGAAAAATTCCACATTCTTAACCCGGAGAGAGGTTAGATCAGCCACACAGAGATCAACTAAAGCACTGGCTTGGGTTTCTTCCACCAACTCTTCTAATGTCAGCACACTGGGGGGTGGATTTTGAATCAAATTCTCAATAATATCATCCTTGGTTTGAGGACCTCCACTAGTGGCTTCCACTATGCATAAGGGGGCAGAGTAGATTTCACCTTCGTCTTCCTCCTCCAACCAGAGAAGTAAGCCATGTTCTAGCAAAGGTTGGGCAGGAGGATATAGGACTAGATGTTTGGACATATGCCCATTCTTGATGGTCATGCTCCTGGCTCGACAACTAATGTAAGCATCTGAAGTAGCTAACCAAGGCCTTCCCAAGATGAGGGGATACCCAATCAGTTTTGCCTTTGGCTGAAGGACCAAGAAGTCAGTAGGGTACTCCTAGGAATCAATGGAGACCATGACATCTTCCACAATCCCTTCAGGAGTCAAAGTGGAGTGGTCTGCTAACTGCAGTATTGTTGAGGTCTTTCTCAGGGAACACTGAAGGTTGAGTTTGAGCATAGTGTCCTTGGTCATTACGTTAATGGCAGCCCCTAGATCAATCAAAGTGTGGGGGACTATGGTGCCATTTATGTGGACATCAACTACAAGACTTCCATGGTCCAGATATTTTAGACAGATTATCTATCCCAACATCAGGTCAGACAGTTGTCCTATGACATTGATAGTTGGGGCATCTCTCTTGCGCCTGCCTGGGTGCCTGAAACACTTCTCTTTGATCAAATTATTGTAGATTGGTACATCTTTTATGGCCTGGAGAAGTGGTATTTTCACACATAACTGTTTAAGTTCTCCCAGAAGTTCAGTTTCTTCTGGGTTTGGTTGCATGGTTCTAGTTAGTCTCTTAGGAAAGGGTGGAACGACTTTGGGCTCACTTTCCTGTTTCTCTTCCTCGTCCTCCTTAGGAGGAGGTTGGCTATCTGGGAGGACCTTCCCAGATCGTAGGTTGATCTCCTGAATCTCCACAGCATAGGTAGGGCATGTGGTTTTTCTAGTATATACCTGCTAGGCATGTCTGTTATTGGGGTTCGGGTTCAGTTGAGCAGGTATCTGGGGTTGTCTTAGAGGAGCAGGAGGTAATGGTTGTGGTTGAGCAGGTGGTGGATGCAAAAGAGCGGGAGGAGAGTTTTATTGGGGCCTCCACCCTTAATGAGGTGCATTCCACTAAGGTTGCGATTGAGTGTGAGAATGAAATGAGTGAGCAGCTAGTTGAGTATGGTATTGAGGAGGATTTGACCAAGGAGGGGGTGTGGACCAGGAAGGATGAGCAGGTGGACCCCAAGAAGGCATGGAAGTGGCTTGATTGGGGTTGTAATAAGTCTGGGATGTCCCTTGCATCCCCTTCTGGTAAGGTCTGGGTCCATGTGGCCTCCTTTGGTTCATGAAGTAGAGTGGTTTAGTGGCTCCTTCAGCCCCTTGGTACATAACTTTAAATCAAAGCAAGGAAGGGCACTGATTTGTAGGATGGTCTTCTTCATAGACAAAACGCACTTCTACAGAGTGCAATGGACATTCGTTCCTAGGATGCTTTCTGGTGCACCTGGGACAAAAGATGGCCAAAGCCCTCTCAGCTTCCTCTTTTGGATTCACAAGGTATCCATTTGCATGGCAATGGTCTATCTCATCTCGCTTTTGAAATCTTCCATTTGATTTGCAAATTCATTTTTAAGGAATGAACTAGATAAAGGGGTACTGGCTGAGAGTTGACTTCCCCTACCTCTCTTTCTGGCTGCCCTAGAATGGTTTCTAAATACATTCTTTATGTCATCATAAGGTAGCTGGTAGATGTCTCCCCCTGCTAGCAAATGGAGGGTATCTAGAAGGTCTTCAGGGACTGCTCTGAGCAGAACCAACTTCAGAGATTCGGGGTCAAGTGTGCACCTGACCCTTTTATAACTGAGTTGAAACCTCTCTTCATAGTCTTCTAAAGATTCATCACTACCCATGGTCATTCAAAAGATTTCTTCCTTTGTATCCTTTGACCTACAGTAGTCCCGATATTTGTTGTTAAAGGCTTTCTGCATTTGAGCCCAAGTTGTGATAGTGTTTCCAGGTAGCCCCATGAACCAGCGGAGTGCTACATCCTTGAGGGTAGAAGGAAAGTGTTTCAACTTTTTCTCGTCTTCTGCATAGTCATAAGTTCAACAAAGGACAACAAAATTAAACAATAAGGTATCAGGATCTTCAGTAGTCAACCCATGGAAGTGAGGTAAGGTTGAGGGACTGATGTTTTTCATCTTTGTTTCCCCATTGGTCTCTCAGATAGGAAAGGTACCTTCTACTCTCTCCCCATTACCATTTCTGTTTTCAGCCATGGTCTCAGGAGGAATGGTTTCTTGTTCTTCTTTTGTTATAGGATCTTCGTATATCTTTGGAGGTTCACCTATAGGTTCTTCAAGATCACTGCCACCAAAGAAGAGAGAAGGGTGACTCAGTGATGTGGTGGGGGTGTTGGATAGGAATTTTCCTGAATTGTCTCTATTCCTACGAGCCATGAAATGCAATCTCTTTTTGGGTGATTTTTGTTGTTGTTGTTGTTTTTTGTTTTGTTTTGTTTTTTTTCTCTGATTGTACCTACAAAAACTAAAATAGATTGAACTGCAACTAACTGAAATCTATCTTATTGAAATGAAATTGCGGAATTGAAATGAAAGCAGGAAAGGACTAATCTATTTTTCTGAAATGAAATTACAGAATTGAAATGAAAGCAGGAAAGGAGTAATTTATTTTGTTGAAATGAAATTGCGGAATTGAAATGAAAGCAGGAAATGCTAATCTACGCTTGCTGAAATGAAATTGTGGAATTGAAATGGAAGCAGGAAATGTCTAATCTATGCTTGTTGAAATGAAATTGTGGAAATGAAATGAAAGCAGGAAATGTCTAATCTACGCTTACTGAATTGAAATTGTAGAATGGAAAGGAAGCAACTACTCTACTCTTGCTGAAATAAACTACTTAGCAGAATGTTTGCAGTAGAAAATAGAAGAAAAGCAGTAATTACAAAATACTCTGACACTTCCCTGGCAACAACGCCAAAAATATGGTGAGCTCTAGTATTGCATCAATGATGTTGCAACTCTTGGGACTCCTTACTTTACTTCTATCAACCCGGTAGTTCATAACAAACTTGGAAGCGATGGTGCTACATGCACAAGTACTAGCTCTTACTGCAGGCTGTCACTTGATCAACTGGCACAAGTTTGCTAGGAGCTTAAGCCAAATTCTATGAGTTCTTAGAAGAAGCTTTTAACTATGATGGACGAAAGCTAACTCAAAATAGTCTAGTCTACTTTCAAAAATAAGATGAAAGCTAAAAGGAAATGCAAACCCTGGCAAACCCTAGTTTTACATACTAACCCTACTTGTGTAAGAAAAGAGATGTACCACTACTGAAATAGATGTCATGGACTATTATAGAGGTAAAATACATGTGTTTAAGCTAATTCTGAAAGGAAATGTGGAAAAATCATCTTTTTGTATTTTTGAGCAATTTTATGCAAGATTATTATGCATTTGTTTTAACTATTTTTAACTGTGCATAGGTTTATTGGTGAAAGAAAATGGATTGAGTGTTTGCAAGGGGTTAGGAAGGTATGGAGAAGACCTAAGGGGTCCCTATAACCCTTCTAGATATTTCCACTGCGCTCAAATCTCCAAAAAATGCTCGTGTTATCTTCTAGAGGAGGCTGCAGGGGATCTACAAGAAATTCTATAAGAACAGGATGAAAGTGATTTTGAGACGATTGATGGTGGAAAAATGGTAGGAAAGTGGAAACGAAGGATTGATAAGGATTTTAAGAGGTGTAGGACCTGGTAAATGAAGCTGAAGAGTGATGAATATGGTTGGATTTGTTCAAGGATGGAGAAAGCAATGTTGCACAAAAATGTAGAAATTAGGGCTAGTTGGGAAAGTGTGGCAAATGAAGGGAAGAAATCTTGAGTGAGGGACCGTAGTAGGTTTTATGATGGAGGAAGGGTAGGTAGGAATGTGTTACATGTGTTCTACACATTACTTTCCAACAACTGATCCAACAAAGACAAAAAGAACAGAGAGCTATCTACGTTGACCTAATCTACTCTTAAAAACTAGGAATATGATGAACAACAGTGTATAAACAGGAAATCATGCAAGAGAGCTATGGAAACTAAGCAAGAAAAAATCTGAACATGAAGACATAACTGATATCAACTTTTCCCAATTCAAAATCTAACACTAGCAATTGCATTAGAAGGCAAAAACAATGTTTTTGTGGTAGCAAGTGTACTTTGGTCTCAATTCATGATCCCAAGGAGGGAGAACTGAGATCAAGGACTGTTTGGTGGCCTTTTTGTGGATATTTTCTATTACCAAACTATCAAATCAACCTGAAGCATGAACACCTATCTAAATCATCAAAAGCAACCTAAGAAATGAAGCAAGATTTTAACCTAAATAACATAAATTAGTCTATGAATGCAAGAAAAGCACATAAAAGTACACAAAGGAGGTACTGGCACTTGGTTTGGGCTAAACCCCAAGAGCTATAGCCTCCTAAGAAATATCAGAGCTGGTGCAAAGAAAGATTCATCTTCATTGATAAAAAAAATAGTAGCTACATCCAAAAACTGTTTACAAGAAGAAGCTCGAAAATGTGTTGATACAGAGCTGCACTAAAGTGCGAAAATGGATTAAAAAAATGACTAAACTACCAAGGCTTGAAGCCTTCCTATTTATGCATATGAGGACCCCCAACAGTCCTCCTTAACTTGAGGAGCTTGGCTGCCCAAAACTGCAGTTAATCAGTCACTTCACTAGAACTACTGGGCTGCCCTTAAAATCATCTTTGGTGGGCTGTAGAACTCCGAGCTGATGGTGGAGAACTCGAGGAATGGGTCATTTAGTGCAGTAGACATCCCTCCTACAAATCCTTAGCCTTGTTTCCTCGTATTTGGCTACCAATTTTCTCATAAATGCTTGATCTTGGTCCCAAAAATGTCCAAAAATCTGCAATATGCACGTGTTAGACCTTGTGGCAAAGTGACTATTCCCATTCACACAATTAACATAAATATATTCAAAAGCATGCATAAAACTATGGAGAATGGTGTATTAAATGAGAATATTAGGCAAAATGAGCCCATATAGTTACCCATTTCCAGAGCTCATCACATGCCTAGCCATAAGATATACTCATCTCTGCATCCGTTGATCCCTAGGTCGAGATACACCCAATGAAACATGTTGTGGCTACATAAGTGGAATTTTCTCCAAGGAGAAAGAAATCAAGATCAACCCATAGCTAAAGTTCTTTGTCCTTCTGCTTTTCACTTTGGTTAGTTGTTCTTTCAAGGATGAAAGTATTGCCTCGCACCAGTTGAACACTTTTGGCTCTAAACACTCTAATGCATACTGCATGTATGATCTGTTTGCCAAATATAGTGTCGCGCTACCAACCAATTTGGAAATGGTAAAGAGGTTTTTCCTCAATGGTAAATCACTAACATACCTGACGTTAATCTTTTCGTTCCAGCTAGGTTGTGCACCTGGCTGGAAAAGCTGTCATATGTAATCTCTCACTGATTCACCACCTTTAGCAAATCCATAAAGTGAGATGGGGGCACCTCGCCTCGACACTCCTGTAAGAAAATATATGTCATTGATGGTATTGAGACCACTTTGTCTCTAACATGAAATGACTGATCAGTAGGATCCCATGAACGAACAAGGAACTGCAAAAGCTCCATGTTGCCTCATACCAAGTAATCAGAAATATTTGAGTAACCCACAATTACTTAGGGCCTCAACCGTGCCCTGGTTATTTAGGGAAATCATATCCTGTTCTTCGTGCTCTCTTTCTTTCCATGTAATCGTCATTCTGATCCGATGAATACCTGAAAATACAACCATAAGACAGATTAGGATCCATTTCTTGCAAAAAACAGAGGAATTTTTGGGTAAAAACAGCTGAATGAAATTGGCTTTTTCACTCAACATAACCCAGCCTTAGGGACAGTGCATTACAATACAGGAAGCCTTCTAGGTAAGTGAACTGTAGTGCACCTTTCAATGATGAAAGGGTGCGCTGATTCCAGATTGGAAAATTGGAACCATAGGGGCCCCAAAAACTCAAAATTTTTGCCTGAAACTAAAAATGAATGATATGAAATGAAAGAGAACAGAGATAGCTCCTACTTGGTCTGGATAGCACAAGGAATTGTCCACTGAATCCTCCGCAATCAACTTGTGAACTTGGAGGTAAAAACTACTCCAAAGCACCAAAATCAAAGGGTAAATGTGAAATGGTAAAAATGAATGATAAAACTGGTTTTTATGTTTATTTCTTGCACATTAAATCAAGTAAACATTATTTTTTATTCATTTTATCCATGAAACAGGTATTTTTAATCTACTTTGATGGTCTTTTGAGCAGGATTGACAACTGACATGAAGAATTTGACGTGCTCAAATGTAAATTGAACATCTTTTACCACAAAGCAAACTTTTATCTCTTTTTCAAGCTTTGTTAAAAACGAAAAAGGAGCTCCCTTGGAGTCCTCTTTAAGCTCTTTTAAGACTTTCTAAACATGAAAATATTTTCAAGTGCTTGTTCTTTCTAGCTCGTTAAAGGATTGGAAACGATATCTCTCTTATATTATTTTATGCTTTTTTTCGGACTTGAGAGATTGATCTATGAAAAAGAACTTTTGGAGTTTCCTTTTCGTCAATTTTCAAACTCTCTTAACATGAAAAGGACGGAGTTATCTTTGTCATTAAACTCGTTAAAAACATCAAATAGTGACAAACTTGTCCATCTAGACAAGTCTAAGTTTCACCTTTGCTAGACTCGTTAAAGCATCAAATAGCGATGGATTCACCCGAAGGGTAGAATTATACAAAAATCATATGTTATCCTCCTCAAGCTTGATAAAAATAAAGAGGTACTGGTCAACAATGACTGGGGAAAATTGGAAAAAGAGGAAAACACTTTATGGTAGCAAGTCGCTCTTGAACATGACACTTTCACCTCATCACCGTGACTATGTGGGTTAGGTCATTCAGCTTGATGGTTATCACACCGTTGGTCTATCATACCATCCATTTCTTTGTTTTGGGCCAATTCTACCAATTCATCTTAGTGTCACTGACATGTTCAAGAGAAGTCATTCAGTTCAAACTTCATCCATTGCAATATCGTAAACCTTCATTTTCATGACCGCCATTACTGAACCTCTTGTCGTCAATCGATTTTTCATCTCCAAAATCATTTACCTCATTTCGTGTCGTTGATGTGGGATGCATCAAGGCCCTCCTGTGATGAGTCGCTTATTGTCGACATCAACACATCATCCAAGAAGCTGACTTAGAAACACCCTTTCAGTACCTTGAGGTTTGCATACATAAATGGTAGGTTTCTCACTTCTAGTGATAGGTTGACGTCACTGGCCTTCGACCAAAAGACTTTTTATGGTGTTCAACATTAAATAATTTATTCACACCATGTGAAATGTATTGTAGTACCTTGAGGGTCATCATCATTATTGGTTATTCCTCTTGCGTTTGTTAACGGCTTACGTCATTGGCTAGTAATTAGACGATGTCTTCCCATGTTCAACTTCAGATCATCTATTCACATGGTTCGACTTGTACTTGAGCGAAAGATTGAATGAGATTGAAGACCCTGGATCTAGTTTCATTGATCCGGGCTGCGATATTTTCAAGAGTACTAAATCAAATGTACAATGGCCTTACATTCATGGTCATCCATTCATGGGTCTATATCTGTAGACGACTATATTTGTACATGTAATGAAAGTTTATAAGATGAGCATGGGTATGCCTTCCCTTAGCGAGTTCATGAGAAAAATCAAATTATCATGATATATGTATTGTAATTGATGTAGGTCACCTTCCGCTTCGAAACCTCCTCTCCACATGGTAAAGCATTTCACTCAACATACATATTTATGACTTCATGCTTTAGGGGGAAACTGTTACAGATCCATTTGGACACATCAACCCCAACCTACAGATCAGTACTATTAGGGCCCATCAAACCCTAATTCAATTGTTACATGCCCTAAATGAAGTCAACCATCATAATGCCTCCTTCCTAAGAGATTCCATGACTGAAATAATCCAAAAACTACCTTAGGGTGCACTACAATGCAGTCCAGTACACTGCTTGGGTGCTATGCATCACACTTGAGCCCTCTTTGGCCTGTGTTGGGCGAATTTGAGATGAATTTCATTCGGGTTTGGGAATATTCTTATCCATTGGATGCATCTAAAATCTTCCCAATTTTATCTACTCCTTTGAGATCGAATTTGGATGAGGTAGGGAGTTAAGGAACATCAATCCCTTTATCCCTTCCTCCATAGAACTAAATTCTAAGATTGGGAGGGCATTCATTATCACCATTTATGGCATAAATTCCTTAATTCACCTATAAAAATACCACTCATCTAAGTGATCAATGGTTGGAAATAATTGAATTATTGGGACATGCTATTAGTATGAGACTTGATTTGGTTTCAAGTATTGTAATGATGTCAAAATGTCTTGCTTTTTATGAGGAGAGGATGGGATTGAACTAGAGGAGTGATACTAAATCAAGAAAATTGGGTTGTAACTCTTCCTTTTAATAATAAAGTGTTCAAATCTTTTTCCATATGTTTGTATTTTCCATTGATGCTTTCATATGTGTATTACGAACTTGATTCCATTCTATGTTTAATCAATAGATCATTATCATATGCTTTGATCGGTTTTTGTCTTTCGTTTGTGTGAAGGTACTTTTCAAGCAGATTAAGTATGGAAAGGAGTGACAAAATTGGTCAAGGGAGATAAGGAGTAAGCGAAAGCTATAGGTAGGCTTCTTTACTACATTATTTAATCTATTGGTTATAGAAAAGGTAGAGAAAGCTTTGCACTGTTGTTCTAGACTCATCTACTAGTCTAGGGGTTTAAGCGTTTATCCATAGACACTAAAACTTCCCAAAACAGGTATCCTTGATGTGAAGTCCCAATTAGACCTCACATCATTTCAAGTAGGAACCCCATACGAAGTATCATCCCAACCACCATAACTCTAATATTTTCCTCAATGAATAAAATAAGAAAGTATGCACATAATCTTTGGAATCAACAAGTAAGTTGACACTGTGAAACACCAATTGCAATGTGTAAAAGGAGACTTTCACGAGGGAGAGAGGAGAATGAGTGAATGGAAGGAAGTAATAGTACTAACCTAAGAGAGACACGCGGAAGAATCAAAATATTTGTTAGTTATCTAGAGAAGTAGTTCACATAGACACAATGAACATTAAAGAAAATACAACACACAATCAATAAGATAAGAACCAAAGGCACCAAATTTTTTCAATTTATTCAGTAAAAATGAGAACACATATCGAAAACATTCAAAGAATGATCTTCCAACATTTACGACATACACATTAAAGTGTGTTGGCTCAATGAGCTTCAAATTATTAGGTGAAATATCCAAGTACATAGTTACAATGGCGAGCCACTAGCTCCAATAGTGGAACATTAATTCACTTCTTATTTCTCCAAAGAATGATCTTCTCTCCTATGCTTAGCTAGAGAAGCCAAGGCTATCTCTTTAAAGGCTAAGCCTAAAAAATCCCTTTGCTTAAGAGTTATGAGGGTGTAATTATAATAAGAGGAATTACCTTTCATATCATCATGACCCTTGAGCTTCCTTGATGACTCTTAGACTTCTAATGTGACCTTTGGACATCTATATGACTTTTGGAATTTCTCTAAAGACTCTTTTGTCCATATATGACTAAGTGACTTTTCATATTCCATATATGACTCTTGGACTTCCACAAATTAAATTTTTTCCTTTCCTTTTGATAACTACATCATTATATCTACAAATGATGTGGGTAGACACATGCACACACATGACATTATGATGGCACTGGTACAAGTAACAACTTGACAATGATGATATGGACTCCATGATGAAGTAGCAATGCCAATATTTTTCTCTTGCTCCTTTATCTTCAATATTTATGAGAGGTCTCTTTAATACTTCATCTTCATGAAAGATATAACTTTTTGCTCATCTTCACCCTCCAAGGGGCTGAATGGTATGGAATTTTCATGTGGTCTTGATCTTTAGTATTTTGTCATAAATAGGTATCCCTTCATCTTCCCACTTGATGAACTCTTTCATGGTTTCAACTTCACAAGTATCTTTTAGCATATTCTCCTTCTCCTCCTCTTCAGGAATCATCTTTTCATTTCTATATATAGTACATTAAGTGAAATCCACTCATGAAAAGACAACATCAATCTAGAAATATCGTAGTCTAAGTCTTTTCATGCAATGCACTGGTTGATTCAGAACAAGGTACTGGACTTAGGAGGAGGCACAAGAATTGAATAGTGTGTAGTTCCAAAGGCTAGGAGTGAGGTATTGATGCTTGTGACTGAAGAAATATCGCATATTTAAGGGTATCAGTGAGGCAAGATCAAGCTTTGAGATTGTGAAATGTTTGATTTTGGAGGGATACTAGTTAGTAAATTTCCTAGTTGCACAATTTAAGGACTCGGGGAGACAACTTGATGACTATAGCAGGGGACTGACTAGAAGGAAGGATTGTGTAGTTTCGAAGGATAGGGAGGAAATCATTGAGAACTATGACTATGTAATGCACAATCCTTGGAGGTAGGAATTGTGAATTACAAAGTCCAAAGAGGCAGGGATGCATGCTTGAGGCTTGCCACTATGCAATGTGTAGTTCAAGGAGGCTGAGTGAGTCTAAGTTGATCGCAATTTTTTTTCCAAAAATTGAATGTGTGGGATCGAGGAGGTAGAGATGAAATCAATATAAGAATTAAACATTATCACACACTCAGAAAAATCAACAATATAACATTGAACACTCAACACCATGGATCAACATGACCCCATTGTTGCGATGACAAAACAATACTTTCCCCCAAGTGCGAAAATTAGATACACTTTGTGACAACACTGACGACACTAGTACAATAATGCTCAAGGCTTGTGGAATATGTCTAATTCATGCCATTATTATGAAAAGAACACAATAGTGCAGGTGAATATATCAAAACTTCCCTTTAAGAATGTACAATTGACTCCCTTTGACTAGGTGCGACACTTAAGAGATGCTCTACGACGATAGTGATGACACTAGTACGATGATGCATGAAACTTGAGGAATGGAATTAATACATGTATATATGATAAATAGGACCCATTAACACCAAATTTTTTCTTGAAATGAATCATAACTCCTCCTTTTGCGATGTGCGACACTTCCCATGCCAAAAGATAACACTTGCAAAAGTAAGGAAAAAGTGCAACAACACTTGTCAAAGTAAGGAAAAAGTACAAAAACACTTGCAAAAGCTTAAAGAAAGTGGAAGTGACACATGCCAAAGAGAATATAACATGAAAAATACACTTATCAAAGTGAATGCAAGAAAAAACAAAATTTGTGAACGTGAATCAACACTTGAGAAAATTAAAGGTGCGACAGAACGACAATTGAGAAAACTCACTGAAATGAAAATGCATTTGCGTGGAGAGTGTGCTCTAACTGTCGATATGTATTGCACAATATATTTTTCTTATGAATTTCATAGACACTATCACTAGTGATTGCACAAACTTTACTTCCAAGAGCAATGCACCATCTATGTAAGCTTGCATCAAGAGAAGTGCACTTGTGAATTCTTCAAGAACTGAGCATGAATAAGAAATTGACTTTGACACTTAGAATCTGAGGGAACACCAACTGACCATGAAGAAAATATTAAAAATCAAGGAATTACATATCCTTGAGTCACAAGTAGGCTCCAAAATTCAAGTGTAAGAAAAATTTTAGAGGGTGTTTGTCACAACGACAACACCTCACAAATCCTACAAGGTTTACACCATAACATATGGAGGAAAAAGGAGAAAAAGGGATTTGTTATAGTTGTGATAGATTACATAGTAAAGGTTAAAGCTGATAAGTGTGCTATGAATAAATTATCTTACATATACTGTGAAGAGGAGGAAGAAAAGGAACAAGAAACATCAAATGAAGAAGATGTTCAATGTTGGGAAAAATGCTAAGGCGGGGGGGGGGGTGAATCAGTATTTTGACTTTCACAATAATGATTTTCCTTTTCAAATAGTATACACTATTTTACTAAAACCAACGAGCGTATGTCTGCGACTATAAAGAATGAAACCAGTGTATATGTAATAAACAGCTAATTCATTGTCTTAAATCAGAGTATGATGCATTAAGTAGTAAATAGATGCAGTAAGAATATAATAAATCAACACACATAAGCAGCACACATGAACACCGAGATTTTTTAGGTGGAAACCCAATGTGGGAAAAAAACTATCATTGTTGTCATCTTAGTCTTAAATCTTATTATAATAAAAAGTGTTTACAAGTTTTGTACTAGTGCAGACTTTTCCATTACACATGCATCTACCCGCTGAAGGCTACAACCTTCATTCATTTTCTAGCTTCTACTGGAAGGGATCTCCAACCCCCTAGCTCTTGTATTGGTTGATATGTTTACTAGTACGTAGGCACCAGCTTACTGAAGGCTACTACCTTCACTCTTCTTCCAGGGACCATGTTTCATAAATTTTTAGACTGGATACTCCTGGTACACAACAATAAAATATGAAGGCCACGTTTCATCAAATTTTCATACTGGACCCATCAAAAATATTGAAGCTCAAAAATCAATCACCACTGCAATAACTGTATCTACCAATAATCAATCAATCTGAATCGTCAGATCAATATCACCAGAACACATAGTTGAACCCAGAACACTGCATCAACAACCAGAACCAATTGTAACCTCAAAAATCATATGTCATAATGTATACGCTACTTCAGTGAAGCCAACCTACATGTATACGCTACTTCCTTTAACCCAACTTGCATATACCTCTAAAGATACTGACTCATAAAACCTCTGAACCAAAAACTATACCAATCAGTGTCATTCTGAATATATACTATCAAATTACAGAGTTCCAAATAGATAGCAGCAAATATCACCCTTCTTACTCAATCAAATAATCAACCAGACTCGATCTCCTTAAACAATCAGTTTTACTTTCAAATCTCATGAATATATCATTGACAAACATCAATAAAACTGTATTACTGATAAGATAGATCAGTCATCTCTAAACAACAGGATTTTATTTTGCATACGCTACTTGGAAATTCCGAACTAGTGTGTATACGCACCTTCACCAAGGCGAACCATCGTATAGATCTGCAAATAATAACTTATAACTTCGCAGCTATTCCAGACTTCAGACATACCTAGATCTAGCCCATCCATTATCAAATCATACAATGATAAGTCATTTCAGGTCTCATGATCCTGATCCAACATTGTATCCAAGATGCACAAGATATTTTAGATCATATCATAACCATAGCCCTTACAACATAAAATATACTTCAAATAGAAGTATTCATGAAAAACCATTTCACTTGCACACTTTTCCATTTGATCTTCTCCTCCTTATATAGTTTTAGCATTTCTCAATACCTCAGACCAAAACAACACTTAGAACCTATGGTATTCTTAGACAGGATCAAGTAACTATAATTCTACTCAATATTGTGGGCTAATACCATGGTATGGACCCTTGGTATTTATTAACCTTAATTTTCCATAATTTTCCATCTCATACATTATTTTACTCTTGTGAAAGTGTGTGCATACGTATACGCTTTTTTTGTTCAGTGAACCCACTTGTATACGTGACTTAGACTAGGTGAACCAATGTATACACCTTAATAAAATTGAAAACATTCTTTTTCTTCATTTTCTTGATTCTGATCTATAGTCTTTTGTTCCATCAACTTGTTCTTCTATACCATTTCCCTATTACCTCTGAATTGACCTGTTACAATGTGAGCTGCCCTTTAGAAAATCTAAATTGACCTGTGAGTGGGTTACCATCAAGGACAACACTGTGTACCATAATGCCAACAATATCCCCATTTGGAGTTGATGCAAACTATATTGGTGTTGATTACTTCAAGCTCTAGAACCTGTTAGATATATCGAGCAGCACCAAGATACTGTCCCCCTTTGACATCAAGGGCAAAGGGCAGACCAAGATATTCTCCCCCTTTGAGATGCACTATGTTGTCCATGCTCCCCTAGAGTACATGCAGATTTTGCAGAGATAATTTTCAAAAGATTAACATGACTTTATTACTCAACTATGTGAGTATGACCATCCTATCACCAATGATTCATACATACATCAACCACCCAACCAAGTGGGGATATACCAAATGTTCATACACTACATCATCCTTCCCATGTATAGTGGGGTACAAATATAATTACACCATAGGTCTTTACAGGACCTTAACAACAAATGATATGAATAGCTGAGATCATAGTTGAATTCAACAACCGTGATGCCAGCAATGCATAATTTTTTTGAAGGCTAATGCTCCCCTTGAACGTGTGCTACCTGTACATTGTCAACAATTCATTCATCAAGGCATCTTCATCAATCAAAATAACAGTAATTAACAAAGCATATCAGTAGACTTTAACCATCAATATCAGACTGAACACCCATGTCAGAAACTGATTTTGAATCTGACCCATTTCTTTTCTATCAAAAAAACATATACACTACTGTAGCCATAGAAACTCGCGTATATACATGACTCTACTTCATGAAACCCACATATAGGAAACATTGCTTTGAAAATTGATTTTAACAGTAGGATGAGGTAGAAACAACTCCAAATTTTTTTCTGAGATATTCAAATGCTTCTCTGGGAAGAGGTTTGGTAAATATATCAACAACCTGTTCTTTGGAGGGAACATACTCCAATTTAACATTTTTTTCAAGTACTTCTCGTAGAAACTGCTACTTAATGGGTATGTGCTTGGTCTTGGAGTGCATGACTGGATTTTTCGAAATACTAATAACACTTGTATTATCACATAGAATGGAGATGGGTGGAGAACATGTGATTTGAATATCTTGTAATGTTTGCATCATCCAGAGTAGTTGTGTGCAACAAGATGCAACAACCACATATTCTACTTTAGCTGTAGATAAGGCAATTGAACTTTGTTTCTTGCTGAACCAAGATACTAATCGTGATCCCATATAGAATGCACCTCCACTAGTGCTTTTTCAGTCATCAACATTTCTAGCCCAATCCACATCTGTATATGCATGAAGAGTGAGATCTGTATATTTAGGATACCATAGACCAAAGTCTTGAGTTCCTTGGATATATTTGAATATTATTTTTACAGCCCGAAGATGTGATTCCCTTGGATTGGCTTGGAACCTTCCAAAATTTCTTACCACATGCATGATATCTGGTCTGGTACCTATTAGATAAAGTAGAATTCCAATCCTGTACGATGGTTGATTTGCTGAAGGAGATTCATCATTAGAACTGAGACTACATCCTGTTACCATTGGAGTACATACTAGTTTGGAATCTTTCATTCTGCACTTCTTCAAAATCTTCTTGAGATATTTAGTTTGTGAAAGAAAGATGCCATCTTTTGTTTGTTGTACTTGTATACCAAGAAAATAAGTTAGTTCTCCAAGTAAAGACATTTCAAATTCTTGCTACATAACAGAAGCAAAGTTTTGACTCATAGATTCTTCATTACTACCAAAGATTATATCATCAACATAAACAACAATAATTAGCAGTTTATCATTTTAAATTTTTGTATATAAGTTGTTGTCTACAGATCCTTTTGTGAAACCTTGTTGTTGAAGATATTTGTCAAGATGATAATACCATGCCCTTGGAGCTTGTTTCAGTCCATATAAATCCTTTTTAAGTTTGCATACAAGCTTTGCATCATTTCCCAGAATGAATCCTTCTAATTGTTCAACATATACTTCTTCTTCTAATCTCCATTAAGAAATGCAGATTTTACATCCATTTGATAAACTTTGAATTTTTGAAAACTTGAAAGAGCAAGAAATATTCTTATGGCTTCAAGTCTAGAAACAAGTGAAAATTTTTCTCAAATTCTATAACTTGTTGTTGAGCATACCCTTTACAAACAAGCCTTGAATTGTTTCTAATAACCTCTCCATTTTCATTCAACTTATCCTTGAATATCCATTTTGTTCCTATAACATTTTTATCATGAGGTCTAGGAACTAATTCCCAAGTATCATTATTTTCAATTTGGTCAAGTTCTTCATCCATGGCCTTAACCCAACATTCATCTCTACTAGATTCATTTACATTTTGTGGTTCTATGGAGGATAATAATGCTAGATAACTAGAAGCTCCTACAAGAGTTCTTCTTGTCTGTACTCCAGACCCTTTTTCTCCTAGAATTTGAGATTCTGGATGATTCTTTTGAACATACCTAGATGGAGCCTTTTCCCTATTAGATGTATCTTCTTTTGATGCTTCATTGGTTTCTTCCTCTATATCATTTCGATTTGATACGGGAAAGCATTCACCATCTTCATCATTATCATATTTTTTTTGTTGATGTCACATGTTCCAGACTTCACATGCTTCATCGATTACAACATCAATGCATTAAAAAAAAATTCGAAGTCTCTTATTATAAAATTTGTATCCTTTACTTCTAGATGAATAACCAAGGAATATTCCTTCGTCTACTCTGGGTTCAAACTTACCAAGTTTTTCATCAGTCTTTTTGATGAAACATTTTCTTCCAAAAACTCTGAAGTGTTTTATAGTAGGAGGCTTACCATACCAAAGTTCATATGGAGTTTGATCACTATTTACACAAACATGAGCTTTGTTGAGAATATTTACTGCAATATGTGCAACTTCACCCCAAAAGGTGTCAGGAGTTCCATATTCATCAAGCATAGCTCGAGCCATTTGTTGAATTGTTCTATTCATTCTTTCCACCACACCATTTTGTTGAGGAGTTATGGCAATAGAGAACTATCTCTTTATTCCATGTTGTTCACAAAATTCAAAAAAATCATTTGATATGAATTCTCCTCCCCGATCAAATCTGAGACATTTGATTTTTAGATATAATTCATTTTCAACTAAAGCTTTGAAGACTTTAAACTTTTCAAATGCTTCATATTTATGCTTTAGTAAACCAATCCAGCACATTCTAGAAAAATCATCAATGAATAAAATGTAGTATTCTTCTCCACAAGGTTACGTTTTCCTTGTTGTCCCACACAAATCAGTATGAATGAGTTCAAGAGGCTTACTTGTTGATCCTTCTTTGGAATTGAATTGAAATCTAGTTTTCTTACTAAATTGACATGGTTTGTAGATGGTATTTTCTAGGATGTTGATATCTGGAAGATCACGAACAACCTTGAGCCTGCATGATTTTCTTATTTGAGAAAAGCTTAGATGCCCCAATCTTCTGTGCCATAGCCAATTTTCTTCTATTTTTCTGAGATGACATTGTTCTTGACCTCTGCCAATTTTCTTCTATTTTTTTGAGATGACATTGTTCTTGACCTCCTTTTAGTATATATAGATTGCTTGGAGTTCTTGTACCTTTGATTATGGTCTTTCTTATGTCAATCTCACAAACTACACATTCTTTTGATCGAAACACAACTTCATTTCCTTGATCACACATCTGACTAAAACTGAAGAAGTTATGCTTTAAACCATCATCATACATAACAATTCCAGCTTTAACCTTTTCTTTTAAATAAACATAACCTTTACCGTTAATGACAACAGGTGTGTCATTTCCAAAAGAGACATTCTTTTCTTTTTCTAAAGCTTTGTATGAAAGGAGTTTATATTTATCACCTGTCATGTGTTTAGAGAATCCGCTATCAATGTACCACTAATTTTCTTGTCCTTCTACAAATAGAGCTATGCCATATTTTTCTGACTGAAATTCCTTCCTTTTCCATACCTTGGAATTTGATGATGTTTGTTCCTTTTGAATTGTTGGTCGAAATTTGCTCCTACATTTAGATTCTTCATGAACAAAGTTATTGCAAAATTAACATTCAATTTCATCTTCAAGAGGAGAAAATTTATTATAATATATTTTCTTGATTCCTATCACGCTTCTTTATTTTCTTGCTTCTCTATTCATGATAGTTTTGTAAGAAACACATTGAGCAACCTTATGACCAAAGTTATGGCATGAAAAACATTTTCCATCAAAAAACAAGTTTATGTGATCATAAAATATTTTGGTATTGTTCACCTTTTGGTTGGTGCTTCTATTGATGTTCACCCTTGGAGTAAAATGAGCATGATTTACCTGGGGAGTACCTTTAGCCTTTTGCTGAGGATTGACGCATTGTTCACTGGTTTTTTCTACATCAAGATAGCTTTTGCTGATGGCTGAAGGATTTTCTGGTTGGGATGTTTCTCCAGTGTATATAAGACTAGTATTTATAAGAGGAGAACGTTGAACCTTGATGATTTCATCTAAGGTTTCTGATCCTTTAGAAAATCTAAGATCCAAATATTTTTTCTTCTCAAGTTCTTTTCTTAGACCCACTACTTCACATTCTAATTTTTCATTGTGATTTCTCTTTTAGTGAGTTGATGTGTCAAAGTGTTTATGACCATATTATTTTCTTCCAAACAGATTTTAAGTTGAGTGATTTCTTCAAGAAAATATTCCTCTTCTAAGGCATCGATAAAATCATCGTTGTCATAAGCCATGAGTAGTTCAATATCTTGTTCAGATTCATCTTCATCACTATTAGATAAGCCATCACTATCTTCATGAGTATAATAACTTCTTCTATTAACAATTGTTTTCTATTACCTTTTGTAGACTCCTTTCCTTTGTCATGATTATCTTTATGAGGACATTTAGCAGCATAATGACCAACTCTACGACAAGCAAAACATTTGAATGGAAGCTTAACTTTGAATCTTCTAGAACCCTGTTGGAGCTTCTTTACAAAGTTTACCTGATCTTCTTCTGAAATATATCTTGATCCCTTGAGATATTCCTTTTCTTTTTCCTTTGCCGAAGCTTTGAAAGCAACTTCTCTAATATCTTATGGACCTCCTTTCCTCATTTTGAAGGCAATTAAAATTCCATGAAGTTGAACAACAGTAATATATTGTAGATCCTGCTTCTCTTCAATGGCAGATATTTTTGACTCAAATTTAGAAGATAGAGATCTCAAATTTTTCTCTACTAAAGTAGCCTCCTTTATTTCTTCACCCAGATTCTTCATACAATTTACAATATCATCTACTCGTAAAAAGTAACTAGCAATACTTTCATCACTATGCATCTTGAGAGTTTCATATTGAATTTTGAGAGTTTGGAGATTAGCACATTTTACCTGGGACTATCCTTCGTAGCTCTGAATAATTTTGTCCCATATTTCTTTGGCTATCTTGAGCTGCATGACTTTGATGAATTCTGATTCTGACAGACTTCCTAATAAATTATTGATGACTTTGGCATTGGTTTCATATGACCTATTTCCTACTGTATCTATGGGTATTGCTTCTGGAAATTGGTATCCTCCGTCCACAATTTCCCAAACATCAGCTCTATGTGACTGAAGATAGGCTCTGGTTCTTATCTTCCAATATACTAAGTTGTTTCTGTTGAAGATTGGTTGTCTGATAGCTCCCATTCCTTCATGATTTCTCATCTTGTGAGATCTTCCTTCAAGAAATAAAGCTTCTTTTGAAGGACCTGCTCTGATACTAATTGTTGGGAGAAACGCTGAGAGGGGGGTGAATCAATATTTTAACTTTCACAATAATGATTTTCCTTTTCAAACAATATACGTTATTTTACTGAAACCAACTAGTATAAGTCCGCAACTATAAAGAATGAAACCAACGTATATGTAATAAACAACTAATTCATTGTCTTAAATCAGAGTGTGATGCATTAAGCAATAAACAGATGCAGTAAGAATAGAATAAATCAACACACATAAGCAGCACACATGAACACTAGGATTTTTTAGGTGGAAACCCAATGTGGGAAAAAAACCATCACTATTGTCATCTCAGTCTTCAATCTTCTTATAATAAAAAGTGTTTACAAGTTTTTTACTGGTGCAGACTTTTCCAGTATGCAGCCATCTACTTGCTGAAGGCTACAAACTTCACTCGTTTTCCAGCTTCTACTTGCAGGGAACCACAACCCCCTAGCTCTTGTACTGGCTAATATGTTTACCAATACGTAAGCATCGACCTACTGAAGGCTACTACCTTCACTCTTCTTGCAGGGACCACGTTTCATAAATTTTTTAGACTGGATACTCATGGTACACAAAAATAAAATATGAAGGCCACGTTTCATCAAATTTTCATACTAGACCCATAAGAAATATTGAAGCTCAAAAATCAATCACCACTATAATAACTGCATCTACCAACAATCAATCAATTTGAGCAATCATATCACTATCACCAAAATACAGAGTTGAATCCAGAACATTGCATCAACAACCATAACCAACTACAACATCAAAAATCATATGTCAGAACGTAAACACTACTTCAGTGAAGCCAACCTGCATGTATACGCTACTTTTTTTAACCCAACCTATGTACCCCTATAAAGATACTGACTCATAAAACCTTTGAACCACAAACTGTACCAATCAGTGTCATTCTAAAGATCTACTGTCAAATTACATAGTTCCAAACAGATAGCAACAAATATCACCCTTCTTACTCAATCAAACAATCAACCAGACTCAATCTCCTTAAACAATCAGTTTGACTTTCAGATCTAATGAAGACATCATTGACAAACATCAGTAAAATAGAAGTACTGATTAGATAGATCATTCATCTCTGAACAATAGGATTTTCTTCTGCATACGCTACTTGGAAATGTTGAACCAGCGTGTATACGCACCTTCACCAAGGCGAACCAGCGTATAGATCTTAAAATAATAACTTATAACTTTGCAACTATTCCAGACTTTAGACATACCCAGATCATAAAATTTAAAGAATAAAACATACGTTAGCATTCATATCTAGCCCATCCATTATTAGATCATACAATGATAAGTCATTTTAGGTCTCATGATCCTGATCCAACATTGTATCCAAGGTGCACAAGATATTTCAGATCATATCATAACCATAGCCCTTACAACATAAAATATACTTAAGATAGAAGTATTCATGAAAAACCCTTTCACTTACACACTTAGCCTTATATATTTTTAGCCTTTCTCAATACCTCGGACCAAAAGAACACTTATAACCTGTCGTATTCTTAGACGGGATCAAGTAATTGTAATTCTGCTCAATATTGTGGGCTAATACCATGGTATGGACACTTGGTATTTATTAACCTTAATTTTCCATAATTTTCCATCTCATAAACACTTTTACTCTTGTGAAAGTGTGTGTATATGTATACGTGCTTTTTGTTCAGTGAACCCGCTTGTATGCATGACTTGGACTAGGTGAATCAACGTATACACCTTAATACAACTGAAAACATTTTTTTTCTTCAGTTGCTTGATTTTTATCTGTAGTCCTTTGTTCCATCATCCTGTTCTTCTATACCATTTCCTTGTTACCTCTGAATTGACCTGTTACAATGTGATATGCCCTTTAGCAAATCTGAACTGACCTGTGAGTGGGTTTCCATCAAGGACAACACCATGTACCATAATGCCAACATTCACAAAGAACCAACTTTAGACGTTGAAGAAATCCATTTGGCCATATCTTACAATGAATTAAATATAATTACCACTCCTCAAACTCTCAATATAGAAGGATATATTACGAAGAAAATGGTAATAATGTTGATTGATTCAGGTAGTACCCATAATTTTATTCATTGTAAGATAACCAAGGATTTGAATTTCTTTTTATATCCTGTTAGCACTTGAAATTTCACCTCAGGCTGAAAAGGCAAATCTCAAAGCTACATCAAACCATTCAGCCTCGTAGCTAGCCCTACGGGGCAGGAGAAGGCTCTCTCCGGTCAATCTCGATAGATCTTCGATGGGATGAGATGACCAACACGGTAACACTGATATTTAGGCTAGTAAACTGATTATAAAGTTGATTTGGAGGTTTTTGGGGTTTTTGGTGGCAAATTGAGGAGCTGCAATTTAGGGTGCGGGGATTGGACACAGTTTCTGCAGGGGGTCTTTGGGGCGAGATAGGAACTTGTATTGATGTCTTTAGCTGAAGTGGGTGATTAGGAAGAAAGATAAGAAGGCTAAAGAGAGCAAACAATGAGTTTGAATTCGCTTTAGACAGTAGAAAACATAGAGATTAAACAAATTTAAAAGTAGAGCATGGCAAGCATGAATTCTAACTTTATCACTTCATTTGTTTAATATGCAGCAGTATAGAAAGGAAATGAATCACATAAAAAAGCTTACAATAACATGAAGAGACACACCATCAACACAATGAGTCCACAAGAATCCCAAAGATGACTGCAAAACCCTGGTCTTCCTTAGCCAAAAATTGCAGAGATAGAAGTGAATAATACAATGATAGTTTCTCCCTCAAGAGTCCAACCTTCCAACCCTTGAAAATGACTAAGAAAATACATAATATAGGCAAGCCAACCTCTTCCCTTGCCTCTAGGGGTCGAGCTCATCCTTCTAGGAGCTGTTTCAACTAATTCTAAACTAAGCACTACAAAATAGGCAGTCAAAACAACTTGCCTCTAAAAACTTGGAAACCAGTTCATACAGTCAATTTTACCCTTTTACATGAGAGAAACTTCTAGAAGAGTAAAACAAGGGTAAAATTATCCAAAAAGTGCCACAAGTACAGTAAAAAGGACCACCATCGACCTCAGCAAGTCAAACTGGAGCTAAACTGCAAATTCTGGGCTGAACTGGTCAAATCTGGCACAAATTCTTCAACGGGTCGTGCACATCCTCCTCAACGGGTCGTGCACTTTGGAGCCCTGTTTGGAGGCCTTCCCGGTGTCAGAATGAGGTGCAGGATAGCTTGTTGGAAAGTTCTCTGAGTCTACTTTCCAACCCAACTAGAATTTTTGGATTTGGAGGTCATTTTCCTAGTCAAAAGTCAATTATCCCAAGACTACTTCTGCAGCTCAAAAAAGGGGCAGAAAGTCAAAATTTGGCTGTATTTTGACCTTTTGGAGGCCCAAAACTCTATGAAAACTCAAGGTAATGCATGGGCATATGTAAATTTGCATGAAAAATCCAAAAATGTTGAGTTTTTGCAAAACGGAGCTACGATGACAAAGGGTCTCACCGGGGGTGAGACCCGTTGAGAAGCCAAAACCTGTAAATTTCCAAAAATTGCCAAAATTACCCAAAACTTTCAAAATTTTTTGGGATTTGAGCTGTGGCTAGGCTATTGAGTGCCTTGATCCTTCAGTGAGGCCTCAGCCAAGATATGGAGGGGATCGGGCCTCTTTCTCCTTTTTGTGCCTTGGCCAAACTCCTTGGATCCGGCGATTGTAATTTTGGCATTTCTCTAAAACCATGACACCTGTGCAAAAAGTGAAGGAGGTTTTTCTTCTTTGGCATGTTATGGACAAAAACCTCTCTCAGGTTTCCAAAATTCATCTTTTATTGCTCTGAAACATCATTTGAGTGCAACTTGTCCCGATGTGTGAAACAAGGGATTTTGTCGAAATGGAGCGAAATGAAGGGGATAGGGGGCTTCTAAATTCTTGGGGAAATTTTTGGGAGTGGGGAGGGATGTTAGGAAGCAGGGGAAAGTGGAATCTCAGAGATTGAGTGAGGGGAAGGGGTCGAAAAGGGCAAAACACAGGCCAAACCTAGAAAATTGCCAGGTTGTAGCTAGAAACTAGGGTTTGTGCAAAAATGAGGAATTTGGCGGATCTAAGGGATGGGAAGTGTTTGATAAGGTAATTTAAGGATAGGGAAAGGTGTATGAACATTCAGGAAACAAGTTTTTCTGGTGATTTGACCATCCAAGAGAAATTGCCTTCAAAACCCTAGGAGAGGGAAATGACCTTGCCTAGGCACAACTGAAGCATGAATAAGGTGTAACATGACCCAATGGAACCTAATATGATGATAGAAACCCTCTGAATGATGATAGGCTCAGCTGAATGATGACATGGACTGACATTTGGACAACTTTGAAAAGTGTGAAAGCAAACCCTAGACCTAATGCCTAGTGACCAAATTTTGCTTGAAGACTCACTGAAATGACAAAATTTGACTTTGACACTCTGAGAACACTTTGTAAGAGCACATTTGATCACTGGAGGAAGGCTGGAAAGATTGACACTAACATTGGCTCCAATGGGGATGGTAGCTCCTTGGAGGTGCCAAGAACCTTAGACCTCTGGGAGAGCAGACCAGTGCTTGCAACCATTGGGCGATGGGGTCATTGTTTCGGCAAACGACACAAGACTTTGACTCATTTATTGAATGAAAACTTTACTGAAAACTGACTGAAACTTAACTGAAACTTGACTCAAACCGACTTGATGGCAAACTGAAATAACTTGAAAAAACTCACTCAACAGACCAAACACAAATGACTCATGACCGACTTAAAACAAAACTTTACAAAGCTTTTGGAAAAACAGCAGCAATCCATCAAGATTTGGAATCATGATGAAAACCGCCTGCATACTAATGAAATATGTACAATCATGTATAATGAGCTTTCCAATGTAACCAATCCAGCAGATGGCTACATAAATTTCTGCTCTCGCTTATCTCGAGCAGGCGAAACGATGAACCTGTAGGCAACTCAAAATAACCACTGAAACCAAAGCTTATGATAATGAACCAGGCAACATTTATCTTTTCTAATTCTTGCAGAAGAATGCCAAAGGGATCTTGATAATCATGAAGCACTACCTTGTTTGGAGATCCAGCTGCAAAAATATAAGTACTCGCTTCATTCTGATCTGAAAGAACAGTGGGTTGCTGATTGATAGGAAGGCACAGAGAGGTATAAGCTTCTGCCATATGAGTGTTGGCTGTAAATTCCTTGACCGTGAGAAATTTTGACATATTGTCTCTCTCAAGCATATATTCCTCAATTTCATGGTCTAAATCATTCTTAAACAAAAAACAATCCTCAAGATCATCAAACATGACAACCTCATCATCTTCATGAAAGAAAATATTATCTGTTTGCTGATCTATAAAACTAATTACAACACTGTCATCATTTTCAAAAGAGGAAGAAGTTTCACCAACACTTTCGTGACCATGTGCACACTGCCGATTTGCTTTAGCTTGGGTTGTAGCATGACCTTTCAAAAGCTGATCTATCTCTTCTTCAGACAAAGGAGATAAGACTTTCTGTTTCCCTTTGCTCAAACAAGCCTTGTCTTCTTGAAATAACATTTCAAAACATGAAAAATCTGAATGACAGTCCTGATCTTCTGAAACTTGGAAACATTGTTGATCATCTTCATATGGCATGGCAATTAAACTATCCAAATTATGATTGAAAGAAGAGTTTTCACTTACTTGAACAAAGATCTCATCTTGATGTTCATGAGCTGGCTGAATTACCTCCTCATGCAGGCTCTGTTCTAATGGCATAAGGACATTTGGATCAAGAACTTTGTCCATGATCTCAACAACAAAACTCTCCTTTTCAGGATTCGGCACAAGGTATTCTTGGTCACCATGATCTGAATTTTGATCTGAAATAGCTGAGTTGACTGCATTACATTCTAGAATTGAATCTTGGCTATCTTGCACGCTGTCTTCTTCTGTGGGCAGATCTGAAACAAGCTCTTCTCTTTCATCAATTACAACCATATAGCCATCTTCAACCTGCTGATCTGGACAAGTATCCTCTAAGATTTCTATGTGCTGCTGAAATGGATTCTCATACAGAGCTTCCATGATCTCTTCATCCATGAAATTATCATCTTCATAAAACTTCTCAAGGCTTTCAATAAAACTATAGGCATGCTTGCAATAGTCTTGAACTAAATTTAATGATGGATAAGAGTCCTTATATCGTTCAATGAACATAGCATGAAAATCCTTTAAACAATAAATACAAGCAGGCGGAAAACCTTCATACCATGATTGAGCTGTACCTTCCAGAGTGGCCAAGAATATCTTCATCAAGCAATCTTCAGGAAAATCCACCTTCAACTTGCGAATATGCATGTGAAATCTAACCAGATGTAGAGCAGCGTCCTTCCTACCATCATCGTTAAATATAGGAAAATTCCTTGACCAATCTACCTTCGGAATTTTATTCGGAAAACCTGGAATGTGATCTCGACTCAAAGGAGCATATCTTCTTGCGATCCGATCCATCTTGAAAATCTCAAAGCTACTGATCTCTCTGCAGTGAAGTCACCATGAAGCATTGATCTCTGGATTTTTCAGTGAAGGAGTCGCCAGTGAATGATTTCAGCCTTCCAAGTGTCTGATCGTTGTCCACTATCAACAATCAGATCTAAACTTGATATATGTACTGGGGTGAAATGCAAATGAAGTGCTATATCCACAAGCTCACGGAGATTGACTGAAGCAGCGTTTATCTACTAATGCTGATGTAAAATAAGAGCGTTTTCGAAGGCTACCTGGCGTAACTTCAGGCTCCGTCTAAGACTTATGAAACAAACACATCAATCAACAGACAAGTTTGTTCTCCCCAGTATGGTCGCCAGTATGTTAGCACTTGAAATTTCACCTCAAGCTGAAAAGGCAAATCTCAAAGCTACATCAAACCATTCAGCCTCGTAGCTAGCCCTACGGGGCAGGAGAAGGCTCTCTCCGGTCAATCTCGATAGATCTTCGATGGGATGAGATGACCAACACGGTAACACTGATATTAGGCTAGTAAACTGATTATAAAGTTGATTTGGAGGTTTTTGGGGTTTTTGGTGGCAAATTGAGGAGCTGCAATTTAGGGTGCGGGGATTGGATACAGTTTCTGCAGGGGGTCTTTGGGGCGAGATAGGAACTTGTATTGATGTCTTTAGCTAAAGTGGGTGATTAGGAAGAAAGATAAGAAGGCTAAAGAGAGCAAACAATGAATTTTAATTCTCTTTAGATAGTAGAAAACATAGAGATTAAACAAATTTAAAAGTAGAGCATGGCAAGCATGAATTCTAACTTTATCACTTCATTTGTTTAATATGCAGCAGTATAGAAAGGAAATGAATCACATAACAAAGCTTAAAATAACATGAAGAGACACACCATCAACACAATGATTCCACAAGAATCCCAAAGATGACTGCAAAACCCGGGTCTTCCTTAGCCAAAAATTGCAGAGATACAAGTGAATAATACAATGATAGTTTCTCCCTCAAGAGTCCAACCTTCCAACCCTTGAAAATGACTAAGAAAATACATAATATAGGCAAGCCAACATCTTCCCTTGCCTCTAGGGATCGAGCTCATCCTTCTAGGAGTTGTTTCAACTAATTCTAAACTAAGCACTACAAAATAGGTAGTCAAAACAACTTGCCTCTAAAAACTTGGAAACCAGTTCATACAGTCAATTTTACCCTTTTACTTGAGAGAAACTTCTAGAAGAGTAAAACAAGGGTAAAAGTATCCAAAAAGTGCCACAAGTACGGTAAAAGGGACCACCATCAACCTCAGCAAGTCAAACTGGAGCTAAACTGCAAATTCTGGGCTGAACTGGTCAAATCTGGCACAAATTCCTCAACGGGTCGCGCACATCCTCCTCAACGGGTCGCGCACTTTGGAGCCCTGTTTGGAGGCCTTCCCGGTGTCAAAATGAGGTGCAAGATAGCTCGTTGGAAAGGTATCTGAGTCCACTTTCCAACCCAACTGGATATTTTGGATTTGAAGGTCATTTTCCCAGTCAAAAGTCAATTCTCCCAAGACTACTTATGCAGCTCAAAAAAGGGGCAGAAAGTCAAAATTTGGCTGTATTTTGACCTTTTGGAGGCCCAAAACTCCATGAAAACTCAAGGTAATGCATTGGCATATGTAAATTTGCATGAAAAATCCAAAAATGCTGAGTTTTTGCAAAACGGAGCTACGATGACAAAGGGTCTCACCGGGGGTGAGACCCGTTGAGAAGCCAAAACCTGTAAATTTCCAAAAATTGCCAAAATTACCCAAAACTTTCAAAATTTTTTGGGATTTGAGCTGTGGCTAGGCTATTGAGTGCCTTGATCCTTCAGTGAGGCCTCAGCCAAGATATGGAGGGGATCGGGCCTCTTTCTCCTTTTTGTGCCTTGGCCAAACTCCTTGGATCCAGCGATTGTAATTTTGGCATTTCTCTAAAACCATGACACTTGTGCAAAACATGAAGGAGGTTTTTCTTCTTTGGCATGTTATGGACAAATACCTCTCTCAGTTTTCCAAAATTCATCTTTTATGGCTCTGAAACATCATTTGAGTGCAACTTGTCCCGATGTGTGAAACAAGGGATTTTGTCGAAATGGAGCGAAATGAAGGGGATAGGGGGCTTCTAAATTCTTGGGGAAATTTTTGGGAGTGGGGAGGGATGTTAGGAAGCAGGGGAAAGTGGAATCTCAGAGATTGAGTGAGGGGAAGGGGTCGAAAAGGGCAAAACACAGGCCAAACCTAGAAAATTGCCAGGTTGTAGCTAGAAACTAGGGTTTGTGCAAAAATGAGGAATTTGGCAGATCTAAGGGATGGGAAGTGTTTGATAAGGTAATTTAAGGATAGGGAAAGGTGTATGAACATTCAGGAAACAAGTTTTTCCGGTGATTTGACCATCCAAGAGAAATTGCCTTCAAAACCCTAGGAGAGGGAAATGACCTTGCCTAGGCACAACTGAAGCATGAATAAGGTGTAACATGACCCAATGGAACCTAATATGATGATAGAAACCCTATGAATGATGATAGGCTCAGCTGAATGATGACATGGACTGAAATTTGGACAACTTTGAAAAGTGTGAAAGCAAACCCTAGATCTAATGCCTAGTGACCAAATTTTGCTTGAAGACTCACTGAAATGACAAAATTTGACTTTGACACTCTGAGAACACTTTGTAAGAGCACATTTGATCACTGGAGGAAGGCTGGAAAGACTGACACTAACATATCCAACACTAGAGTTTCAAGTGATAGTTGTAGATGGAGGACCTATAAATTTATCAAGGAAGTTCCATAATGTAAATCTAACCATGGGGGAATATGTACTAAATAGTGAAATGATTTCCATTCTAATGGGTGGTGTTGATGTTGTATTAGGAATCCAATGGTTACAATCTTTGTGGATGATAACTATTCATTTTCAAGAAATTTTATTAAATTGAATTGCGACATATCATAGGATACTTAGTAAGATAATCAGCTCTAATGGCATGACAAATATTTTGAAGAAGGAATAATGAGGTAATTGCACAATTATGCTCACTGTATGTTCAAACGTCTAAGTCACCAATTTCTCTAGATCTCTAAAGAGTTATTGAAAATAATTCTAAGGTATATGAAACTTTGAAAGGTCTTCCACCTTTTCATGATCATTATCATGTTATTTAGTTAATTCCAAAATGTGTTCCTCCAAACATAAAACCTTATAGATATCCCTATGCCCAAAAGCATCAAATTGAATGCATTGTTGCAGAAATGCTATAGGATGGTATAATTCAACCTAACCAAAGTTTTTCCTCTTATCTAGTAGTATTGGTGCACGACAAGGATGGATCATGGTGTATGTGTCTAGATTCTAGAGAGCTCAACAACCGCACTATTAGAGATAAATTCCCCATTCTTACCATTGATGAATTTTTGGATGAATTAGATGGAACAATTTACTTCACCAAGTTGGATCTTCATTCAGGATATCATCAAATTAAAATGAAGACTATTGACATTCTGAAAATAGAATTCAAAACTCATGAAGGTCATTATGATTTTTTGTTCATTCCTTTTGGCCTTACTAATGAACCTTCCACATTTCAAGGTTTGATGAATTCCACTTTCAAACCCTTCCTTATAATTTTTTTTATTGTATTTTTTGATGATAGACTAATCTACTACAAGTCATAGAAATGTCATGTTCAACATGTTGACAAGGTGCTCAAACTATTAGATGAAAAACAATTGTATGAAAAACCCTCCAAATGTTTCTTTGGGGTATGTTGTAACATCCTTTATTTTTTATAACTTCGTTTTTATTTATAAAAGAGGGTATAAAAAAAAGAATAAAAAATGAAAATGAAAAATGGAAAAAAAGGAGATGAAATGAAACCCCATCAAAAGAAAATCAAAATTTGTATAAGTGAACTTGTTTAAATTCCACTTCAAAGAAATAAATTGCATTGTAATAAATTTTTATGTGCATCTTGTTTAAATGCCACAAATTTTTGTTTTGATTTGAATCATATTGTTTAATCATGGTCAAATCATTTAAATTTATGTTTTAGAATAGAGAATAAGTTCACCAAATTGTTTAATCTTGGTAGAACATTATTAGATAGGATAGAATAGAATAAATTATGGCCTAACATTCTCAAAATTTGGCCAAGAGATATATTAGATTAAGGGTTGGATTCATTAGTAGATAATTAACTCTTAAGGGTGATTAATTTTTGTATTAATGTAAACCTTTATTATGTAATAATCCAAAGTCATAAATGACAAATCAAATTTTTCGCGAAGCGCTAAGCAGCTGGCACTTTTGGACGGTGATCCACTTCCCTACCTAGATCAACAGAGGGGAAGCCACTTCACACCCCCTTCCACCGTTATGCAATAATGGAAAAGGGGGGGGGGGTCCGAAAGTGGTTTTCATTCACGCGGTCCCCCTGCAACGTGGTAGCTCCTACTCACTTCACACCCCTCCCCACTCATTACCACTTACCACCCCCCCCTCCAAAATTCGCTTATCCACTCCATGCATACGTCATCCTGCCAACTTCATTCCCTTTCTTGCGCCTTCCATTCCTCGACCATTTCACTCCACATGTCCATATCCATCACAATCCATTTCCCTATTTGTTTCTTCCAATCAATATATTCTTTGCTGGCCATAAATGAAAATCCTTCCATTTAGTAACGTTTTCCCTTTAACGATAATACATCATTGGTTATAAATAAGACCTTATGCCCATTACGCGATTTTTCCTTGCTTTGTCTTTTATTCACTAGTTTCCTAAATTTCTCTATTCCTTGTTTTTTCTCTACGACATAGCTGAAAATTACCATCAGAACAAAACCTTTTTCATTCATAAGCTTTTTGTTATCTCTTCCTCCTAATTATGCAAATAATGGCTCCTAAAAGAAGATATAAACCCTCTGATAGTCAATCTTCATCACAGGAAAATCCCAAAGCCTCTAATGCCCTAGACCTTGATCACATTCCCTTGGCTTACCAGTTCTTCAAAATTACAAAAACAGAGGGTGAATTTGACATGTTTGAATTGCACCATTGGTTAAAGTATAATTACCAGGACTCTAAAGATGAAATAACCTTATGGGAATATTTATTGCCCATGTACATGTTTCCTCAAACCCATCCTTTTCTTGACCTAGTTATGTGGTGTCAAAATAAGTACAATATCCTACATAGAACTGTGGTAGCTCATAATGGAGACATTCTGATATCCATTACCCCTGAAAATATCAATAAGATGCTTCTTATCCTTGAAAATAATTCCCTTAACATTTTCTCCACTATTGTTTTAATGGATCTATACCATAAGCTCATCTTCCTTCAAACAAATCAAAATTTTTAGATATTTCTTCCAAAAGATGTTGAACTTCCTAAAAAGAACCCTCCTTATCCAACATCCATGTTCCTTGAGAGAGCTAAACACATCATTTCCTTAATTTCTTGCTTGTTAGGTTACCAAACAGATCAATGGGTAGATGAATCTATCCTAAGTTATCTATCCATCTTCTCTAAAGAAAACAAACCTACTTTCATGTATAATTACAATCAATTTTTGGTTGAAAGTATGCATGAATAATTGATGAAAATTACTACTGAAGGAGTATCTACATATTCCTTTGTGCTAGTGCATATGATTCTTTTTCAATAGGAAGACAAGTTGCCTATAACTTTACACAAGCAGGATGATCAACAAGTGATTCAAACAGTTACACAGTGGAATTAATTGATCAGGAGTAACTCAATCGAGTTCAAGTTTCCATATTTCATTGACTATGTTATTCATCTAGTTACACAGATTCTCAGAACCCAAACTGAGCCTAGGATCAGTCGATAAATCAAAAGGATCCCGCATCTGAGTGACCAAGCCAAGACAAGGGACTGGTATCTTTACCACAATTATATAGAGATTAGGGTGTATGGCCATGAAATAGCTCCATACAAATTGCCCAAATATGTTCTAATGAGAATTTTCTCTCTAGAATATATTAGGAAAATGATTTATCTGGATGAACTACATTTCATTTCAGGGAAGAGGAATTCTTAGTTCAAAATCGAGTCACAAGTAGGATCATTTATTTGCATTACCAAATCAGTAGGTATTCTTAGCAGATTCAATCCTCAAATAGATGGGTTTCTAACCAAGTTTCACCTGGTCTTATGACCCATTAGTATAATCTCCAACTTAAGGGTGGAACTCAAAACCACACCTTATAATCATACTCTAAGACTAGAGATTGAAAAGTACATAAATCAGGAATAGTGGGAGGAGAATACCCTTCAGGAAGCAAAAGAATATACTTTACCTCCTTCTACCCTCCAAATTCCCACTTCTCAGATTAGGTAGGATAGGAGGCCTAGAGAAGAGTCTTCATCATCAACAAAAGGTGAAAAAGAATTCATTCATTATCAAAATAAATCAAGGAATGATTCCAAAGGCACTACTACTCTAAATCAGAAAGAGCCTATAATAATCAATTTGGATGATTCATAGGTTTCTATAGGGACATAAGAAACTCTAATCACTCCTCCATCTTCCTCTTCAGTTTCACAGAATTCGTTGGAGATCCACCAGTATGCAGGAGTGAGTGAGCAAGAGGAGCCAAACGTCTTCACTAATTTCCTTGAAATTAAATAGAAGAATGAATCTTTGAAGGAAAATGTACATGCTCAGTTTTGGAAACAGCCATCAACTTCACAACAAAGGTTATTGACAGATTTTGATAGTGAAAAAGGCAGGATGCAAATGGAATTCCTACAAGGCCAAGTGCCTTTTCCAAAGGCTTCTTCAGATTATAAAAAGATTTTATTTTCTTTTGATGCTAAGCAAATACATCCAATCGATCATATGGACATGCATAAACAGTTTGGTGAGATGATTTTCTCTACCATGACCAGCACTACTATGGAATTATCAAAACTGAGGACAACTCTTTCAAATGTATAGTCACAATTGAAGATAGAAAAGGTATCCTCTTTGGCAAAGGATAATAGGGTAAAATCATTAGAAGATTTAATTATTAAAATTGGGTATGATACCAATGATGTTAAAGCTACAGAGGACATTATTAGAAAGAAGAATGCAGACATTTCAACATTAAGAAAGCAACTTAAACTACCTTCTATAGAGGATCCTCAAACCAAGGAGATAGCAGAAAGTGAGCAGCACAAAGAAGAAATGCTCAAGTTGATCATTGAGAAAAATGTACAGATAAAGACAATGGAAGAGAAAATTGAGAAATTGCTTAAAGAAAAAGAGGAATCTGCTCAACTAGCCATAGCTCCAATTACAACTATACCTATTATAGTGTCAAGGACAGTAGGGGAATCGACATCAGCAATAGCAGAGTCTACATCAATAGCAAGAGATTTAAACAAAGTCATACAGGAGTTGTCTCTCCAGAGACAAGAGAATGAAAAGCTTCACAAGAAATTTAAGAATCTAGAGACTCAGAAGATTAAAAATGACACTCTTTATGTTGAAGAGATGCAAAAGACCCATAGATTGACCAGAAGGATAGAAGAGTTTGAAAATGAGTCATTAATGGCTCAGACCTTGGCCCAAGCCAAGGAAAGTATTTGGGAAGATATCAATCAGGCTATAACTGAAGTTTGGCCCTCCATATAGATTATTTTTGAATAGGAAGAGATCATAAATAGGTGCCAAACAATTATGGAAGAAGTTAGAGAACTTCTAAAGGATAAACCAAGTGAAGCCACAGACATGATTAAAGTTCTAAATTCAAAAAACTAGAGCCGAGATGGAGCAGATTCAGATTATGGACAAGACTGAAACTATTTTGGAGATTAAGAAGGTTTTGCAGAAAAAGAATCTCATGACTCAGTTGGAGACCAAGTGCCAAGCCTTGAAAATTGTTGTCCAAAGGTTTCATTTCAAGTTCAACTTACTCAACCAGAGAGGACAACCGGGATTAGTGGCACCATATTATAGGTTGATCAGTTTGGAGGAATATTATCAAAATCTTTATGCAATTGCAACTGATAAAGCTAGATCTGCGGGTACAAGGGGTCACCTTACAGGGAAGGAAATGTTATATCTTTAGATTTTGATTTAATAATCAAGCATGAAATCAAACATATTTTTATTAATAAGCTTACTTTTGGAAAGTAGACCGAGGTTGATGAAGTTTAAAGGAAGTTGGTTAATATTTCTATACCAAGTGAAGATAAGTGGGATCACCTATGTGAAATTATCGAGTAACTTTCATCATCAATGGAGAGACAACTAGGTAGCACGTTTTGGGGACTAGATCACCAACAAATTCCTAAACATAGTGCCCACATTCAACAATTTTAGAATTCCTATAATTTTGTACTATTTTTGTATTTTGTTTAAATTTTTCTCTAGAAAATCTTTCAATTTATATAAATAAATCTTCCTTCGAGTTATTAAGGGTTGAACCCTTGGATGAGCTTTTAAAGCAGAATTGTAATCGAGTTGGAGATTTTCTTCAAATTAATGAAAAGATTCCGAAATTGACTCAAATAGTTTGTCTTCTTGTAAGTTTTTCTTATGTGTTCATTTCATTTTGTTTTTCTTCATGTATTTAAGTCTTTATGTAGAAATCTAGGTAAGATCAAACTGAATATTGGTCCATCTTAAATCCCCCATGAGGTTATAAACAATAATTAGGGATTAGTTTATAAATTTGTTTGTTATTGTAAACTCCTCTATATCAATAAATTGTCACACCCATCTACATTATATTTAATATATTTTGTTGACTAGGAAAACATTGTTTACCTGCTTTCTTTCTTATAATCAATCAAATATTATGTTTGAATATTTAGTCAATTGTAATTCCTTAAGACTCTGTTATTCACTTAATTTAAATCAATTAACTATTTTAGACAAATAGACAACCATTTCATCCTATTTGATATGATAATCACCCTATGAGTGACCTCAGTTGAAGATTTATTAAACAAAAAGGTATTACAGACCCATGTGCTGGTGTGTGTGTGTTCTGTGTTATTGAAACAACAGATCGATCAGATTGCCAATACACAGAAAATAAATGGAAAGACAACAGAGAAATACAGTAAGCAACACAAAGACACAAACAGTTTTTAATAAGGAGTTCACCCTATTCTCCAGGGCTACATCTCCGGTCCAGCTTCAGTGGTGGCCTTGTTTTATTGTGTCTTTTAGTATAGAAATTACAATACAGGGACTCAATATGAGTTCTCCTGAAGTAGATTTTTCTTGGCAGGATGGTTCTTGGATTCCCCAAGCCACTCGGAGTACACAGACTCTTATTCTTCCTACCAGCTCTGTGACCCTTGGTCTACAGTGGAAAGAGCCAACTATGGTGCTCAATCCGGACAGATTCCTCTATGGGAAGGCTTGATTCTTCAAGCTCTCTGGTGCTCGATGCTGCCTGTGGTCAGCTCAGCCCTCTGTCTCCTCTGCTTGGCTCTACTACTCTCTGTGCTCAGTCCTCCTCTCAGGGTTCACCGTTCTCTGTCTCTCTTGGTCGCTTGGACTCTTCTCTATTCCTCTTCTCTCTTAAAACTCTTTTCAACTGTCTCTGTTCATGGCTTTAGCCATTCGATCTCCATGCCTGTTCGGTTCCTCTCCCACCTGCGTCGATTCGCCTATCGCCTGCATGCTTGGATTACCCTGTTCGGTGTCAACATGAATGCTCGAGAAGCAGCGACGTGTCTCCATCGAAACAGCGCCAGCCTGTTTGTCGATTCATTTCTTTGGTTATGTCATGGATACGTTCTTTCTCCACCATGGCAGTCAACGGATTCCAAATCCCCTTAAATCACGGCTTAATTCCCTGTCGATTCTGCTTCTGTCTATCGGGCGCAATCTCAGCCGTCCGATCTGGGATCCTCCAGGTCCAACATCATACACACATCAAGCGTGGTTCACTTGCTCGACTGATAACGCGTGATCACGGTGATTTTTCTCTCACCTCCGCTGCCACGTGTCGATCGCTGAGTGGGATTGCTCTGCTCTCCTCCAAAACCTCTTACCATTCAAGGGCGCCCCGTTCAATACCGTCGATTTCTAGGTCGTGGATCCCACCTTTGTACATTGGTGCTTTTCGTTTCTCCACCCGCGGTTCTTCGGCTCCCAACGTGACCAAGGGCTTAAGGCCCCTCCATTTCAGCCCTGTTTGAATCAGCTCCTTTTCCCGTTCCGAGGCTCCCAGGGGCTACATCGACCTCCTGCGCAATCTCCATGGGCCTCGGTCAGTGCGCTTTGACCGAGGTCCTCGTTGTTCCATGCCGACTGCCATGGCCACTGGTTTAGGGTGTTTCCAATTGTTGTTTTGGATTCTTCAAGGATTTGTTTTGTCCTGATACAGTCAGGGTTCTTTGACAGTCATTTATGGATCTGATTTGGATCACGGCCTCCCTACTGAAAAAGCTTTTGGACCACCAAAAGTTGGTTTTCTTCAAGCATCGACTAAGTGAGGAAACTGCTGTCTCATTTTTCCAATCTCAATCCACTTCGCACTACTCGGCTTCGAACCTTTAAGCCCAATCCTGAGGTATTCCACCTATCCACTGCACATCGTCCTTACCTTGCTGCCCAACATTGTATCTTCCTGCAACTCGTTAAGATATTCAGGTAGCAGGTCATCAACATAAGGCAATTGACTCTGCTCTTCAGGGTCCTCAATCATTGAAGGTTCAAACAACCTCAAGCAATCTGCGTTCACGACTGAGTAGATGTGCATGTAAGCCGACAGATCAAGGCAAAAAGCATTTTCACCAATCTTCTCAATTATCCTGAAGGGTCCATACCTGATAGGTTTTAGCTTCTTACCTTCACCTTGCATCTTTTCCTTGCTGATATACAGCCATACTTGGTCTCCAACTTGAAAACTATGCTCCATCCGATTCTTATCATGCCTAGACTTGTACTTGGCCTAGCTCTTTTCCAGCTGTTCCTGTACTTCCTGGTGGATCTCCTGGATCTATTCAATGAACCTAGTTTCCCTATCCATACCACTGTGTCCATCAACCATGGTATCTTTACCAAAGACAAAATCCAAGGGAGACCTTGGTATGAAACCAAAGAAGGTCTCAAAAGGATATCTCTGGGTAGAAGAGTGTTTGGCTCTATTGTAAGCATGCTGCACAGAACACAAGTGTTCATCCCAAAGCTTAAGGTGTTTGTTGCAATATCCTCTCAGTAACTGGATCACTGTCTTGTTAACTACTTTTGTCTGGCCATCTGTTTGTGGATGAAAAGCTGTGATTTTCTTTAATTTGGTGTCCATTAGTTCCCACAAACTGGACCAAAACTTTCCCACAAATCGGGTGTCTCGATCAGATATAATAGAAGCGATTAATCCAAAATGAACCCATACATGTTCAAAGAATAAATTTGCAGTTTGTTCAGCTGTAATCTGTTTACTACAGGGTATCAAAATACACATTTTTCTGAACCTATCCACAACAACATATAGATAATGATGACTGTTATAGCTCCAAATCTCACTCTTATGGTTTGTGATGCTGCACTCATGGCCTAGGGCAACCCCTCCTTCCAGACCTGGTCCAAAAATTTAAAAAACAGTGTTTTATTCCCTATACGCGACATTGCCCTGAGTTAAACGCGTGTACACGCGGGTCTGTTATACCCAACCCGCGTGTACCTATTAAAACACTTAAAAAATAATAAATTCCTCTTTTTCGGGCGGAGATCGCGGGTTTTACCTGCTGGATCACCTGTTATTGCCCGTGGCCCAACTGTTCCCAACTAACTCCTAACTAAAAAACTACTTTGGAGAGGGTATAAAAAGACATCAAAGGGAAGGCCAAGGAGAGAAAGGAGAGCAAGATTATTATGCTGAGATTTTCCCCTTAGACCAGGTCTGAAGTCCTTGGTGCTTTCTGCACTTCCCCCATCTTGCATAGGAAACCCTTGTTTCCATGTGTATTGGTGATCATTCATCCTTGATACCATCATTTGAGTAGGACTTGGAAGGAGCTCTTGTCGGAGGCTTGAGGCTGGAACGAATCCGGGAGGAAGCTTGCTTGGAGCCTGCTGAAGGTGTTCAGGTGATATCTTTCCGATATATGTACTTTATTTGCCTTTATATATAAAGAAACACGTCTTTGTTCCCGAATAATCTTTCTTTATGCTTATGAGATTCTTGTGTTGAATTCTTATGAAAGTGGTTACTTAAAGATCTTTTATAACTAACTTTATAGCATGAAGATGATTTATATATAAGTATTTGTACAGGTACTGTTGTGTTCTTTGATTTGTTTGTCTTGCAGGTCAAAGAAAGAAGAAGGGAACTCCAAGAAGGGTTTGGAGTTCCTAGATTTAGGCAGTCCTCCCACGAAATCCATGGAAATGCTTTCCCAAGGGTGAGAAGGAACTAGCAAGGGAGTGTATAAGCCTAGTTTTATGTTGTTGGGCTTGCTTTTAGCACACATAGCACACCCCTTTACATATCTAGAAACTTTCTTGTTATGCTGTGCAACTGTTTTACTTACCCCAAAGTGACCTGATATCAGAGAAGTGTGTGCTTCCCTAATTATCTTTGCTCTCTTAGTTTGTGGAATGCAGAGTTTCCCACAATGATATAAGAGTCAGTCCTTCACATGATAGTCCAATTCTTCTACTCTTTTTCCTTGACTCAAAGTTGCATATACATCTTTAAAGTCCATGTCCTAAGCATATTGTTCTATGTAGCTTTCATGCAGCACCAAATTATGCTTAAGTATGGTGGATGCATTTAGAATGGGTCTAGATAACATGTCTACAACCTTGTTATGTATGCCCTTTTTATATCTGATGGCTAAATGAAACTATTGTAGAAAACCCATCCATCTGTAGTGTCTTGATTGTTGCAACTTAGTTTGGGAGTGTAGGTATTGAAGTGGTTGATGATCAGTATGTATTACTGTTTCTTTGCCCATTAAGTAATGTTTCCACTTTTTCACACTCTAAACTAATGCATACAATTCCTTATCATATGTAGGATAGTTAACTACTGCAGGATTAAAAGTCTCAGAATGATAACATATGGGTTTACCATGCTGTGTCAACACTGCTCCCATGCCATAGTCACTGGCATCAGTTTGGATCTCAAATGGCCTTTGTAGATCTGGCAGTGCTACTACAGGTGTTGTAGTAATTTTTTCTTTCAAGGTGTCGAAGGCTTTCTGTTGTTTGCCTCCCCACTGAAACACCTTGTTCAATCCTGTCAAAGCATGTAAGGGAGATGCAATTGAGGAAAAATTTAAAATGAACTAACTCCAATACTGTGCTGCTCCTAAGAAGCTTCTCACTTCTGTAGCAGACTTGGGTTTAGGCTAGTTTACAATGACTTCCACTTTAGAGGGATATATTTTCAATTCACCTCCCCCTACTATATGACCCAAATAATTTAGAGAGGTTTTTCCAAATTGGAGAGTTTAACATAAAGTTTTTCTATTTTCAAAACATCTAATGTCTGCTTAACATGCTTTAAATGTTCTTCCCACGTTTTACTAAAAATCAGAATGTCATCCAGATACACAATAACAAAATCATCAAGAAAAGGTCTGAGTACATCATTCATTAATATCATGAAAGTAGCAGGGGCATTGTTCAAGCCAAAAGGCATAACCAGCCATTCATACAATCCCTGCTTTGTTTTGAAAGCAGTCTTCCATGCATCTTGCTCTACAACTATGACCTGATGGTATCCACTGTGCAAATCCAGCTTGGTGAAATAAATAGCTTCCTTCAGTTGATCTAAAAGGTCATCTATGCGAGGAAGGGGATAACGATTTTTTATTGTTATCTTATTCAGTGCTCAATAATCAATGCACATTCTCCACGAGCCATCTTTCTTTCTCATAAAACGATTGGTGACCCACATGGTGATGTGCTAGGCCTGATGAACCCTTTCTCGAGCAACTCCTGCACCTGCTTCTTGATTTCAACATTCTCTAAATGTTATGAAACCAGCTCAAGAAAAGATAGAAAAGATATTTCAACGCCTTAGAATTCAGCCTCTTCGAGGGGGCAACCTCCTTTACATTACATAAATGAATAATTCTTGGATGATACAAATGAAAATACCTCCTTTCTATATATAGGAGTCTAAGGGGTCATAACATAATCAGATCCAACATAACAATAATAATGTAAGGGCACAATATTAACAATAGTGGGCTTCTATGGGGCACAATAGTAACAATATGGGCACTACATGGGTACATCAATATAATAAGTGGGTTGTACTAATAACAATAAGGGGTTACACTAGTAGTATAGGGGCCTAACACTAAAGCAAATAACCTGTACATCCCAATGTTAGGCAAAGGAACATCTTGCTGCAAAATAATATCATGTACTATTCCCTTTTTGGGTGGAAGACCTTGAGGTTCTTGAAACAAGACATCATACTCTGAAACAATCTTTTCTATAGCAGCTTGCTGATCAGAATTACAGCCCTCAAATACATTGGTTTTATCAGTTTTCTTTTCCTTTACAACTGTTAGTAAGAACTGTTTGCATGAATTTATCATTCTTTTCATCTGTCTTGAGTTTATGAGTGTATAATTATTCTTAAGCTTATGGGCTCTTCCAAAGTATTTGATTCCATCTTTAACAAGTAGATACTTGTTCTCGGCTCTATAGAAAATAGACTTTCTATCATACAAGTAAGGACTTCCTAAAACAATTCCACATATATCCAAAGGAATTACATCTAACTCAACCTCATCTACAAATGTTGACCCAAAAGAAAAATTGAGTTTGCACTGTCTAGTCACTTGTAGTTGTGCTTTATCATTCAACCATCCTAATGGGTATGGCTTCTTGTGAGGTGTAGTTGCTAATCCCAATTTCTTTACAATTGCTTCGGAAATCAGATTTACTTGTGAGCCACTATCAAACAAAGTATCAATCTTTTGAGTTTTGGAAACAACTCGAATATGGAAAAGCTCATGCCTTTTTCTCTCATGTTCTTCATCAATAACAGATTGAGCAGAATTACTAGTAGATGCTTCAGAATTGTTACCTTTTATACCTATGGCTACAATGATTGTTTCATCTCCCGAGTCTGACCCCAAATCTTTCTGAATAGCTGCAACAATATTCTTCTTCTTGCCCTCGGACTTCTTAAATCTCAGCTCTGGATGCAGAATCTAACAATGCTCATCATCATGCCCCTCCTTTTTACAATGAGTGCATGAAGCTTTTCCTTTCTGTGTAGTGTTAGCCTTCCTTGATTTCCACTTCTGCTTTCTTTTCTCCTTGCTCTTGCTTACAGTGGGTTGGGATGGTCCCCCAACTTCTAGATTTCCATTCTTTCCTCTGGCTTCTAGATGAGTAGCTTGTACAAATACCTCATCTATACTAATGGGATTAAACATGAGATGGTATGCCTCATGTAATTGTGTAGACCACCAATGTATTTCAAAAGAGTTTCTGGTGAGTCTAATGAAATACCCAACATCAATGCTCTCTTTCTGAACTCTTGAGTATACCCTTGTACACTTTTCCCTTTCAACTGCCGAAGAGTTTTCCAACTCATCATGGCTTGTTGCATGTAGGCCAATGGATAGAACTGCTTTTTGATTCCAGTAACAAATTCACTCCAGACAGAGATGGTCTTACCATGCTTCCTCATATCAGCTTGGGTTCTGCCTTCCCACCAAACCAAGGCAGTGCCTCCTAGGCGTAGGCTTGCCAGCTGAATCTTACTCTTGTCTGAGTCTATGTTTTGTACTCTGCAATACACATCAATTTGTCTAATCCAATTGTCCAACCTTTCAGCATTTAGCTCTTCGTCATATATAGGAAAATCAAATTTAACATCTAACTTAATCAAAGATGCTTTCTTATTATGCACAGGGCTACTAGGAGGTGTATGGAAGCTTTCTTCTTTTCCCTTTCCTTTTGAGTGGTCATGGGAATGAGATTCATCTTCTTCTTTATATTGCTTAGAGCCTGATGAATCTTCACCCTTATGCTTTCTAAAGTCCCTATACATTTCTTCTACCATAGACTTTATAGCTAGGAAACTTTCTATGAATTGAGGGTCTGGCCCTATAGAACCTTCTTCTGACATTGTCTTCCGAGAATAGACTCTCCCAATTTCAGGATTAGTTTCCACCAACTCTCATTCTCATAATTTGAGCTTTGATCTAGTGAGCATCCACAGCTAAACCAACACAAGCTTGTCTAACCTTACAGCCTAGAGCTCTGATACCACTTGATCTGATAATCACCAGATGAGTGACCTCAGTCGAAGATTTATTAAACAAAAAGGTATTACAGACCCATGTGTTGGTGTGTGTGTTCTGTGTTATTGAAACAATGGATCGATCAGATTGCCAATACATAGAAAATAAATGGAAAGAAACCAGAGAAATATAGTAAGCAACACAAAGACACAAGCAGGTTTTAATAAGGATTTCACCCTATTCGCCAGGGCTACGTCTCTGGTCCAGCTTCAGTGGTGGCCTTGTTTTATTGTGTCTTTCAGCAAAGAAATTGCAATACAAGGACTCAATATGAGTTCTCCTGAAGTAGATTTTGCTTGGCAGGGTGGTTCTTGGATTCCCCAAGCCACTCAGAGTACACAGACTCTTGTTCTTCCTACCAGCTCTGTGACCCTTGGTCTACAGGGGAAAGAGCCAACTATGGTTCTTAATCCGGACAGATTCCTCTATGGGAAGGCTTGATTCTTCAAGATCTCTGGTGCTCGATGTTGCCTATGGTCAGCTCGGCCCTCTGTCTCCTTTGCTTGGCTTTACTGCTCTCTGTGCTCAGTCCTCCTCTCATGGTTCACCATTTGCTGTCTCTCTTGGTCGCTTGGACTCTTCTCTGTTCCTCTTCTCTCTTAAAACTCTTTTCAATTGTCTCTATTCATGGCTTTAGCCATTTGATCTCCATGCTTGTTCGGTTCCTCTCTCGCCTGCGTCGATTCGCCTATCGCCTGCGTGCTTGGAGTACCCTGTTCGGTGTCAGCATGAACGCTCGGGAAGCAGCCACATGTCTCCATCGGAATAGTGCCACCTTGTTTGTCGATTCGTTTCTTCGCTTATGTCGTGGATATGTTCTTTCTCCACCGTGGCGCTCAACGGATTCAAAATCCCCTTAAATCGCAGCTTAATTCCCCGTCGATTCCGCTTCTGTCTATTGAGCTCAATATCAGCGATCCGATCTGGGCTCCTCCAGTTCCAACGTCATACGCACGTCGAGCGCGATTGACTTGCTCGACCGATAATGCGTGATCACGACAGTTTTTCTCTCACCTCTGCTGCCATGCGTCGATCATTGAGTGGGATCGCTCCACTCTCCTCCAAAACCTCTTACCATTTAAGGGCACCCCGCTCAATACCACTGGTTTCTAGGTCGTGGGTCCCACCTTCGTACGTTGGCGCTTTTCGTTTCTCCGCCTGCGGTTCTCTGGCTCCCAACGTGACCAAGGGCTTAAGGCCCCTCCATTTCTGGGGCTCCCAGGGGCTACATCGACCTCCTGCGCAGTCTCCATGGGCCTCGGTCAGCGCGCTTTGACCGAGGTCCTCGTCGTTCCACGCTGGCTACCATTCCCACTGGTTCAGGGTGTTTTCGATTGCTGTTTTGTATTCTTCAAGGATTTGTTTCATCTTGATACAGTTAGGGTTCTTTGACAGTCATTTATGGATCCGATTTGGATCACTATTTGGCAAGGGTTAAATTTTAAGCACATGTTTTCAAATTGTTCATAACATTGGTCATCCAAAAAGATTTAAAATAAACAAAAAAATTTAGATACTTTGGCAAGATTAATTAACCTAGAATCCTCTCAAAGGACAACATCAGACTAGCATCATTGTCGGGGAGCGAAAATTGAACTATTTTCCCTAGGAAAACAATTAAGACTTTTCCTTTAAGGTGAATAAAGGAATTGTAGGCTAAAATATTTCACGTGGCGACTCCACAAGCCCAAGCTCGCTCCTTCAAACATACCAGGTCTCATTTTGATTCTCAAATTTTTTCTCCATTATCTGATCCAGAGAGAATGGTAAGAGAAGCCTCTTTTAGAAGGAGACTTGAAGCTTCTACTTCTTCTTCTATACCACTACAACTTGAAGATATCTAATCCTTTGATCCATTTAGGTATGTTCCATTCCAATTAGATTTGGCTGATCTAACAGCTATGGTTTTAGAACTATTATCCAAAGGAGTTGATGTGTAGTTAGCTCTCTTAGTCCATTCTTTCGAATCATATAAAATACCTGAAATATTTTCAGATTCACCCAAGTCAGAAGAAGAATTAGATGTACATTTATCGGAGATAAAACCTACTGATTTTATCTCGCCCACTCATTATACATTTCCATCTACTTTTTCCCAACCTGAGGAAATTTTTTATGTATATTCAAACCCTTTGTTTGAAAACAAAGAAGAAGTTGAAATAGAGGTCCAAAACCTAGTTATTAAAACACCTTTTAAAACTTTTAGGGATCCTCCACTTTCCCATCCTCCTCCTCCTACCATTACACCTCCATCTTCACCTACAACTTCACCATCTTCCTCCTCATCCTCTACTACATCATCTCCCACCTCTTCTACTGATTCATCTTCATCTTCAAATATGGCTGCCTTTCAACCTATTATTCAAGCTAGGTATGTTGCCTTACATCTTCCTAACCAACTCAATAATTTTCTTGATGGGTATTTAAAACACCTACCAAGGTTTAATGGAGAAACTAGTTTGTCTGTTGAAGATCATTTAGCTGCCTTTTTGGATTTTGCTGATAATATGAACATTGAACATGAAGATGTATATATGAGATTATTTGTTCAATCACTAGAGGGGAACATTAGGATTTGGTTTAGACAACTGAGAGTTGATTCGATTAATTATTGGAATGAATTAACTACAATATTTAAGAATCAATGGGGTGTTAAGAAGGTTCTGGTTTACTATCTTACAGAATTTGAAGAAATGAAAAGAAACCATGGTGAACCAATGGCATATTTCATAAAAAGATTTAATAAAATTTACCATAAGATGCCACCTGACTATAAACCACCAGTAGCAGCAACAAAAGTTCGATTTTCTAAATCATTTGATGATGACTTTGTATTCATGATTACTGAAAGGAAATCCCATACTCTACAAGACATGCAAACAAATGCTATAGAAATTGAGGCTAATAGTTCAGCATAAGCTAAACTTAAAGCTAAGGCTGAAAAAACTGAAAGGAAAATGAAAGTCAAGGAAGAAGGATCTTCCTAAAAAACTAAAAATGAAGATCAAAATATATATGAGATCACATCATTACTTAGAAACCTTTCAAATAGAATCTCAAAAATAGAAACTCAGTCTAGAACAATTCAACAAACTGTTGCTAGACCTCAAACTCAATTTAGAAGAGCCCCCCAAACTCAAATTTTGCAAATACCAAATACTGATCAACAGATCCAACCCCCATTGATGATTGATGACCAGCAACCAAAAGACATTGGTCCTTTGATTTATGAAGATATAAATAATCTGGATCATTCATATTTACAAAATTCTATTGTTTCTCTCCCTTTAAATCAGTCTTCTCAAGATCAAGAAGACTCTCAAATATCAAAATATCAGGCCTTTTCTAAGTTTTTAATTGCAGAATTGAATAGGAGATACTATCTAAGACCTAGTTCAGGGCCTAGTAGACCTCCAAAAAGTCCCATTGTAAATGAACCTCAAATCAAATCTACTGAAACTCAAACAACAACAATTCAACCATTGAATCAAACAATTGAAACAACTCTAATTGATAAAACTATTTTAACCACTTTCAATGTTGAAAGGGAACTGGAAAGAGTTAAAATACCATTCCTTTATCTGAACTTTCAAAGAATCCATGGTATAAAAACCAAGTTTCCAAATGGATCCAGTCATCCAGTGTTAATGTTGAAGGGGATGTAATAAGCCTACAAGATGAAAAACCTTTGGTAGTCTTTGGTCCTAGCTCAAACATGATTGATGAAAATGTACCACAATTTTATGTGACTCTAAAATTTCATGATTTCTTATTATATAATTGCATGTTAGATTTTGGGGCTTCCTATAATCTGATGCCAAAGGTAATCATGGACCAGTTGCAATTAGAGGTCACTAGAACTTATCATGATCTTTACGCTGTTGACTTCAAGAAAGTACTTTGTCATGGACTTACAAAATATCTGGTAGTTACTTTAGCTCAGATCCCTGTTAAGAGTGTGATTTTAGACATTGTATTTGTTATGAAACCAACTCACAAAAAGATAGAAAAGAGAGATAAATGCCTTAGAATTTAGCCTCTTCGAGGGGGAAACCTCCTTTACATTACACAAATGATAATTTTTTGGATGATACAAATGACAAAACCTCCTTTCTATATATAGGAGTCTAAGGGATCACAATATAATCAAAGCCAACCTAACAATAATAATATAAGGGCACAACAATAGCAATAGTGGGCTTCTATGGGGCACAATAATAATAATATGGGGACAATAGGGGAACAACAATAACAATAAGGGATCCAATGACAATAGTAATGGGGGAATCACTAGTATTATAGGGACCTAACATGCCCCTCTCCTTCAAAAAAGTATTGTCCTCAACGCTTAAGTAGTTCTATATGCTTCTGTATAAAATTCTCATCCTCCCATGTGGAATATTTAGTGGGTAAGTTCTTCTGCTTGACAAGATACTCCGAAATTGATCGATTTCGCAGCTATCGAGTTCTTGCTTCTGTGACTACTTCAGGTTCCAATATGATTTTTCCTTCCTCGCCAAGTTCTGGCAATATTCTTTGAACTGGGAGCTTGTCACCAATAACCTTTTTTAAGCATGAAACATGGAAAACTGGGTGCACTCGGGAAGCTGTAGGAAGCTCAAATTTGTATGCCATAGTACGAATATTTTGCAACACCTTGTACAGACCATAATACTTTGGTGATAATTTATTATTCTTCTTAGCTTGCTCGAGGGACATTTTTTTTATATGGTTGTAGTCGTAGAAATACACAGTCACCTATATCAAAGATTCTTTCGTTGTGATGTTGATCAGCCTATTGTTTCATTCTATTCTATGCCAAAGTTAGGTTATCCTTTAAGAGTTGGAGAACTTGTTATTGATGCTTGATGTGATCTTTCACTGCTTGAACCTTAGAATTTTCTCTTAAATATGATGTGATGGATGGTGGGTGATATCCATAAAGTGCCATAAATGGGGTCATTTTTGCTGCAGTATGGAAGGAAGTGTTATACCACCATTCAACCAAAGGAAAACATTTGACCCATTGTGTATGTTTATTGGATACAAAGCAACGAAGATATCCATCCAAACATTTGTTTTACTATCTCAGTTTTCCCATCAGATTGAGGGGATAAGATGAGCTATGAGCTAACTGAGTACCAAGACAAGAATTTTTTTTTGTCCAAAAATTTCCTGTGAAAATGGGATCTCTGTCGCTTACAATAATCTTTGGGTTTCCATGTAGCTTTTGAATTGTTTCCATAAATGCAGTAGAAATTGTACTAGCTTTAAATGGATGTGATAATGCACAAAAGTTTGCATACTTGGTAAGCCTGTCAACTACCACCATGATGACACTCTTTCCTTTGACTTGGGTAAACCTGTGATGAAATCCATTGAAATGTCTTCCCAACATTGATGACTTGGAATAGATAAAGGTTGTAATAGACCCGGGATCTCAATTGCGTCAACTTTATTTTGTTGGCAAACCAAACATTCCACCACAAACTTTTGAATATCAGATTTAAGGCCCTTCCAAAAAACGCCTTCTCAACCCTATGGTAAGTTTTTAAAAATCTAGATTTCCGTCCTAAGGGAGAGGTGTGCAATTCCATAAGAATATTTTGTTTTATTTGGGAATTCTGACATAGGTATAAGCGATCTTTGTACCATAACGAATCATTTTTCTAGCTAAATGTATTAAATGTACTGGGATCTTGTTGTAACTTTTGAATGAGTGCCCACACTTCTTCTTCATTCTTCCATTCATCCCTTACTTCGTTTATCTAATCTGGCTGGATAATAGAAATGGCACAAATCAATGCTTCCACATCCTCATCCTTTCTTGAGAGTGCATCTGCCACAACATTTTGCTTCCCTTTTTTGTATATGATTTCAAAGTCATAACCCAACATCTCTGTGACCCATTTTTGTTGCTCTTCTAAAGATAATATTTTTTCTAAAAGGTATTTAAGACTATCATGATCCGTTTTTACCTTGAAGTGTCTTCCCATTAGGTAGGGTCTCCATTTCTTAAGTGCATGTAGTATTAACAACATTTCCTTCTCATAAATAGATTTGTGTAAATACTTTCCTTTGATTGGAAAAGCAATGGGTCTTTCTTCTTTCATTAAAATAGCACCAATTCCATTTCCTAAGGCATCACATTCCACAATAAAGGCTTTTGTGAAGTCTGACGTAGCTAAGACCGGTTCTTGGCACATTGCCTCTTTAAGGTGCTCAAAGGCCTTCGTTGCTTCTGGAGTCCATAAAAAATCATCTTTCTTCAATAATGTTGTTAGAGGTGCTGCTATTCTCCCATCATTCTTAACAAACTTGTAATAATACCTTGTCAACATGTTTATCCTCGCAGATGCTTTATGGATGTGGGGATTTTCCTTTCCTTAGTGGATTTTATTTTGCTAGGGTATACCTTAACACCTTCATGAGATACAATATGACCTAGATATTCCACTTCTTGTACTCCAAAGAAACATTTGGAGCTTTATGCATATAATTTTTTCTCCTCCAATAGTTTGAGCACCCTGTCAACATGTTGAACATGATCCTTCTAATACTTTCTATGGATTAGTATATCATCAAAAAATACTAACACAAATTTGCTAAGGAAGGGTTTGAAAATGGTATTCATCAAACCTTGAAATGTAGAAGGTGCATTGGTAAGGCCAAAAGGCATGACCAAAAATTCATAATGACCCTCATGAGTTCTAAATGTTGTTTTTGGAATGTCTTCTGTCTTCATTCTGATTTGATGATATCCTAAATGAAGATCCAACTTGGTGAAGTAAATTGATCCATGCAATTCATCCAATAGTTCATCAATGACAGGAATGGGAAATTTATATTTAATAGAGATCTTGTTTAGCTCCCTATAATCCGGACACATGCTCCATGATCCATCCTTCTTGTGCACAAATACTAGTGGAGCGGAGAAAGAACTTTGACTAAGTTGAATGATACCAGCCTCTAGCATTTCTGCAACCATACGTTCAATTTCACTCTTTTGGGCATATGGATATTTGTAAGGCCTGATGTTTGGAGGAACACTTCCTGGAATAAAATGAATAGCATGATCATGATCACGAATAAGTGGGAGAGCTTTGGGAGTCTCAAATACCCTAGAATGATTGTCCAAGACTTTTTGGAGATCTAGAGAAATAGATGATTTTGATGTAGGAACCTCTAGCGAACATAATTGTGCAATTACGCCTCATTTTTCTTTATTTAGAAGCTTTGTCATTCCATTAGAGATGATTATCCTTCCTGGTTTCCCTGCGATACCTCTTAATTCAACGTCCTTTCCTTCTAAAGAAAATTTCATGAAAAGTTCTTGAAAACTAAAAGCTATTGGGATTGTAGCCATTGGACTCCTAGTACAACATCAACACCATCCATTGGCACAAAAAGCATTGGGCTATTCAATACATATTCTCCCATGGATAGCTTGAATATATTATGGCACTTTCCAAAGAAATTTATGGTTCCTCCACTTGCAACCATCACTTGACACTCTAGTGCTGGATATAGGAAGAAATTCAATTAGTTGGTTATCTTACAATGAATAAAATTATGGGTACTGCCCGAATCAATCAACACTAATACCTTTTTCTTCTTGATATGTCCTTCTATCTTGATAGTTTAAGGGGTGGTAATTCTAGCCAATGCATTACTAGATATGGTTGGATTCATTTCTTCTTTCTCTAGGGTTTGTTCCTGGTGTATATCCTCTTATTTTGACATTTCTTGTTCCTTTTCTTCCTCCTCTTCACAATCTATGTAAAATAATCTCTTCTCAGCACACTTATGACCTTTAGTGTATTTTCTATCACAACTATAACAAAGCCCTTTTTCTCTTTTTTCTTCCAATTGTTGGGGTGTAAACCTTGTAGGTTGTGGAAGGCTAAGGGAAACAACACTTCCATCCTTATAGTTGTGAGTGGTAGGCTTCCTTGTTTCCATAATTTTGCTTTCCAATTTTCTTGTCAACCTAAATGCCTTCTCCAATGACTTAGGTTCCCAAAGGCGAACCTCATGTTGGATGTTATCCTTTAAACTCCCTATGAACACATCAATCCTATGCTCCTCTGGAATATCTTTTACCCTTATATTCAATTTTTGGAAGTCCTCAATGTGCGCCATCATTGAACCCTTTTGTTTGAGGTTTATCAATTGGATAAAAAGAGTGTTGCTTTTTTTATCCTCATAATGTGCTATCATTTCTTCCGTAAAAATTTCCCAACTAACATTTTGTTTACGAGAGCAAAGCCATCGATACCATACAAATTGATTTGGTTCCAAAGATAAAGTTGCAATGCGTACCTTTTGTGTGTTTTTCGCATTATGGCGATCGAAAAATTGCTCCATCTATGATATCCATATTACGAGATCCTTGCCATCAAACTTCTTCATCTCAATATTTGGAACATGGTGGGTCTTCAATCCAACATTAGAGTCTATGAAATCATGATTAACATTTCTTTTTTTCTCATCATGAATTTCCTTTACTACCCTTTCGCCATTAGTAAGCATTTTGTTATGAAACCATCTCACAAAAAGATAGAAAAGATAGTTGAATGTCTTAGAATTCAGCCTCTTCGAGGGGGCAACCTCCTTTACATTACAGAATTGAACAATTCTTGGATGATTCAAATGACAAAACCTCCTTTCTCTATATAGGAGTCTGAGTCACAATATAACCCAGCCGACCTAACAATAATAATATAAAGCCACAAAAATTACAATAGAGGGATTCTATGGGGCACAATAATAACAATATGGGGATAATAGGGGCACAACAATATTAATAAGGGATGCAACTACAATAGTAATGGGGTAATCACTAGTATTATAGGGACCCAACATGCCCCTCTCCTTTAAAAAATTGTTTTCCTCAACGCTTGAGTAGTTCTGGATGCTTCTGCATAAAATTCTCATCCTCCCATGTGGAATCTTTAGCAGATAAGTTCTTCCACTTAACAAGATACTCCGAAATTGATCGATTTCGTAGCTGTCGAGTTCTTGTTTCTATTACTGCTTCCGGTTCCAATATAATTTTTCCTTCATCGTCAAGTTCTGGCAATATTGTTTGAACTGGGAGCTTGTCACCTATAACCTTCCTTAAACAAGAAACATGGAAAACTAGGTGCAATCGAGAAGCTGCAGGAAGCTCTAATTTGTGTGCCATAGTACCAATCTTTTGCAACACCTTGTACGAACCATAATACTTTGGTGATAATTTATTATCCTTCTTAGCTTGCTTGAGGGACATTTGCTTATATAGTTGTAGCCGTAGGAATAACCAATCACCTACATCAAAACTTCTTTCACTGCGATGTTGATCTGCCTGTTGTTTCATTCTATTATGTGCCAACACGAGGTTATCCTTTAAGAGTTGGAGGACTTGTTGTTGATGTTCGATGTGATGTTCCACTGCTTGAACCTTAGAATTTTCTCTTAAATATGATGTGATGCATGGTGGCTGATATCCATAAAGTGCCATAAATGGGGTCATTTTTGTTGTTGTATGGAAGGAAGTGTTATACCACCATTCAACCAGAGGCAACCATTTGACCCATTGTGTCTGTCTATCAGATACAAAGCAACGAAGATATCCATCCAAACATTTGTTTACTATCTCAGTTTGCCCATCAGATTGATGATGATAAGATGAGCTATGAGCTAACTGAGTACCAAGACAAGAAAATAATTCTATCCAAAAATTTCCAGTGAAAATGGGATCTCTGTCACTTACAATAATCTTTGGGTTTCCATGTAGCTATTGAATTGTTTCCATAAATGCAGTAGAAACTATACTGGCTTTAAATGGATGTGATAATGCACAAAAGTGTGCATACTTGGTAAGTATATCAACTACCACCATGATAACACTCTTTCCCTCAGACTTGGGTAAACCTGTGATAAAATCCATTGAAATCTCCTCCTAATGTTGGCTTGGAATGGGTAAAGGTTGTAATAGACCTGGTGTCTTAATTGTTTCAACTTTATTTTGTTAGCAAACCAAACATTCCACCACAACTTTTTGAATATCCGATTTAAGGCCATCCCAAAAAAATTCCTTCTTAACCCTATGGTAAGTTTTTAAAAATCCTGAGTGCCCTCCTAAGGGAGAAGTGTGCGATTCCATAAGAATCTTTTGTTTTAGTTGGGAATTCTTACAGAGGTATAAGTGATCTTTGTACCATAAAGAATCATTTTTCCAGCTAAATGTATTAGACGTACTAGAATCTTGTTGTAACTTTTGAATAAATGCCCACACTTCTTTGTCATTCTTCCATTCCTCCCTTGCTTCATTTATCCAATCTGGTTGGATAATAGAAATGGCACACAACAATGCTTCCACATCCTCATCCTTTCTTGAGAGTGCATCTGCCACCACATTTTGCTTCCCTTTTTTGTAGATGATTTCAAAGTCATAACCCAACATCTTTGTGACCCACTTTTGTTGCTCTTCAGAGGATAATCTTTGTTCTAAAAAGTATTTAAGGCTATCATGATCAGTTTTTACCTTGAAGTGTCTTCCCATTAGGTAGGGTCACCATTTCTTAAGTGCATGGAGTATTGCCAACATTTCCTTCTCATAAATAGCTTGGTGTAAAAAATTTCCCTTGATTGGACGACTTTCAAAAGAAATGGGTCTTTCATCTTGCATTAAAACAACACCAATTCCATTTCCTGAAGCATCAAATTCCACAATAAAGGTTTTTGTGAAGTCTGGTGTAGCTAAGACCGGTGCTTGGCACATTGCCTCTTTAAGATGTTCGAAGGCCTTTGTTGCTTCTGGAGTCCATGAAAATGCATCTTTCTTCAATAATGTTGTTAGAGGTGCTGCTATTCTCCCATAATTCTTAACAAACTTGCGATAATACCCTGTCAACCTGAGAAATCCTCGCAGATGCTTTATGGATGTGGGGATTTTCCATTCCTTAATGGCTTTAATTTTGCTAGGGTCTACCTTAACTCCTTCATGAGATACAATATGACCCAAATATTCCACCTCTTGTACTCCAAAGAAACATTTGGATCTTTTTGCATATAATTGTTTCTCCTCCAATAGTTGTAGCACCCTGTCAACATGTTCAACATGATCCTTCCATGACTTGTTGTAGATTAGTATATCATCAAAAAATACTAACACAAATTTTCTAAGGAATGGTTTGAAAATGGAATTCATCAAACCTTGAAATGTTGAAGGTGCATTGGTAAGGCCAAAAGGCATGACCAAAAATTCATAATGACCCTCATGAGTTCTAAATCTTGTTTTCAGAATGTCTTCAATCTTCATTCTGATTTGATGATATCCTGAACGAAGATCCAACTTGGTGAAGTAAATTGATCCATGCAATTCATCCAGTAATTCATCAATGACAGGAATGGGAAACTTATCTTTAATAGTGAGCTTGTTGAGCTCCCTATAATCCAGACACATGTGCCATGATCCATCCTTCTTGTGCACTAATACTACTGGAGTAGAGAAAGAACTTTGACTCAGTTGAATTATACTAGCCTCTAACATTTCTGCAACCATACGTTCAATTTCACTCTTTTGGGCATAGGGATATCTGTACAGCCTGATGTTTGGAGGAACACTTCTTGGAATCAGATGAATAGCATGATCATGATCACGAATAGGTGGAAGAACTTTGGGAGTCTCAAATACCTTGGAATGATTGTCCAAGATTTTTTGGAGATCTAGAGAAATAGATGATTCCAATGTGGAAACATCTAGTGAACATAATTGTGAAATTACACCCCTTTGTTCCTTTTTTAGAAGCTTTGTCATACAGTTAGAGCTGATTATCTTTCCCGGTTTCCCTGCAATACCCCTTAATTCAACTTCCTTTCCTTTTGAAGAAAATTTCATGAAAAGTTCTTGAAAATTAAAAGCTATTGTACCTAAGGATTGTAGCCATTGGACTCCTAGTACAACATCAGCACCTCCCATTGGAATGGAAAGAATTGGGCTAGTCAATACATATTCTCCCATGGATAGCTTGATATTATGGCACTTTCCAAAGCAATTTATTGTTCCTCCATTTGCAACCATCACTTGACACTCTGGTGCTGGATATAAGAAGAAATTCAATTCTTTTTCTACCTTACAATGAATAAAATTGTGGGTACTTCCTGAATCAATCAACACTATTACCTTTTTCTTCTTGATTTGTCCTTCTATCTTGATGGTTTGAGGAGTGGTAATTCCCACCAATGCATTACAAGATATGGTTGGATTCATTTCTTCTTTATCTAGGCTTTGTTCCTGGAGTATATCCTCTTCTTTTGACCTTTCTTGCTCCTTTTCTTCTTCCTCTTCACAATCTATGTAGAATAATTTCTTCTCAGCACACTTATGACCTTTAGTGTATTTGCTATCACAAATGTAACAAAGCCCTTTTGCTCTTTTTTCTTCCAATTGTTGTGGTGTCAACCTTATAGGTTGTGAAAGACTAGGGGAAACAACACTTCCATCTTTATAGTTGTGAGTGGTATGCTTCCTGGTTGCCATAATTTTGCTTTCCATTTTTCTTGCTAACCTGAATGCCTTCTCTAACGAATCAGGTTCCCAAAGGTGAACATCATGTTGGATATTATCCTTTAAAGTCCCTATGAACACATCAATCCTATGCTCCTCTGGAATATTTTTTACCCTTATGTTCAATTTTTGGAACTCCTCAATGTGCTCCATTATTGAACCCTTTTGTTTGAGACTTATCAATTGGCTAAAAAAAGTGTTGCTTTTTGTATCCTCATAATGTGCTGCCAATTCTTCCGTAAAAATTGCCCAAGTCATAATTTTTTTACGAGAGAAAAGCCATTGATACCATACAAACTGATTTGGTTCCAAATATAAAGTTGCAATACATACCTTTTGTGTGTTTTTCACATTATTGAGATCAAAAAATTGCTCCATCTGTAATATCCATGTTGCGGGATCCTTGCTATCAAAATTCCTCATATAGATTTTTGGAATATGGTGGGCCTTCAATCCCACATTAGAGTCTATGAAATCATGATTAACATTTATTTTATTCGCATCATGAGTTTCCTTTACTACCTTTTCACCATTAGTAAGTATTTCTTGTAGAAAATTTGTCAAATTTGTCTTCAAATCTGCCATGTTTGTCTTCAAATTTTCCATGTCTGTCTTCAAATCGTCCATCTTAGCTTCCATGCCCTTTATCTTAGATTCCACGCCATTTATCTTAGCTTATGTTAGCTTTTGTGAGAGTGACATTTGTTGCACTTGTTCTTGTAATTTTGATATATCATGTAGCATTTCTTCCTCTTCTTCATGAGTCATGCTAGAGATTTCAGGTTGCTTACTAGGTGTTTGCATTTTCTTTCCTTAGGGCATCAGTTACCGATAATAATGCTCTATAATGCCCTTTGAATTCCTTCAAAATAAATTTTCAAACCAATCTTAAGCAAAAATTTAAAAGAATCTACACACATTTTTTCACTTTGTAGGATCTCAATAATGCCTCTGATGTATCTCTGTACTTTTGGATCATCCAGTTCTGAAATTGTGACTTGCAATAGCCCTTTGTGTCCTCTTTCCAATGCCACTAGTCTGATCCAAATTGGATTCTCCAAGGAAGAGTTATGTGAAATCTCCCACAGTGACCTGATTATAGACTAGTTCAGTAGAGCGAACTTGTATGACGTGCCACGAGTCACTATTTCGACCTTTGGCTCTGAAAATTATATACAAGAAACTAGATTCCATCATATTTATGTACCTTCTTATGTAATTTCAATCCGATGCTCAGAGAGAAAGTTATGACGATTTTCCCCAGGTCACCTGTTTGGAATGTAATTCAGGAGTCTACAAAAAGACCAACTTTCTCAGATCATATCTCCACAAATATAGCGTGAAAAGCTCTAAAATTTGGACCTGACGTTTAGCACGATTTCTTCTCAAATGGAATTTTTTTTTATCTTCTAAAACGTCGTAGAAAACAAGTTATAGCGAAAATGCCACGATGACCTATTTGGAGCAGCGAAACCCAAGAATCCAAAGCTCTGATACCAAATGTTATGAAACCAGCTCACAAAAAGATAGAAAATATAGTTGAACGTCTTAGAATTCAGCCTCTTCGAGGGGGAAACCTCCTTTACATTACACAAATGAACAATTCTTGGATGATTCAAATGACAAAACCTCCTTTCTATATATAGGAGTCTAAGGAGTCACAATATAACCCAGCCGGCCTAACAATAATAATATAAAGCCACAAAAATAACAATAGAGGGATTCTATGGGGCACAATAATAACAATATGGGGATAATAGGGGCACAACAATATTAATAAGGGATGCAACTACAATAGTAATAGGGTAATCACTAGTATTATAGCGACCCAACACATATCTTGTAGAAACTTATTCAAATCTATCTTCAAATCTTCCATCTTAGTGTCCATGCCATTCATCTTAGCTTCCATGCCATCCATCTTAACTTGCATGCCATTCATATTAGCTTCCACATTATTCATCTTAGCTTTGGTTACCTTCTGTAAGAGTGAAATTTGTTGCACTTGGTCTTGTAATTTTGATATATCATGTTGCATTTCTTCCTCTTCTTCATGAGTCATGCTAGATATTTCAGGTTTCTTACAAGGTGTTTCCATTTTCTTTCTTCAAGGAATAAATTAATGAATATTATGCTTCACTATGCCCTTTGAACTTCAACCTAATTTTTCAACCCAAACTTACGCAAAATTTTAAAAAGACCACACCTTTTTTTTTCTCTTTGTAGAAGTTCAATATTGAATCTATTGTATCTCTGTAATTACAAGTCTCCAAGGCCTGAAATTGCTTGTTGCGGTAGCCCTCTAATTCCTCTTTCCAATTCCACCAGTCTAATCAAAATTGGATTCTTCAAGAAATTTATGACTAATCTCCCACGATTACATGATTAAATCATTTTTCCATAAAGAGAACTTGTACGACATGCCACGTGTCACTGTTTCGACCTTCAGATATGAAACCGATACAAAGAAAGCTACAGTCTGTCCTCTTTTTGTAACTTCTTACAAAATTTCAATCTGATGCTCAGAGAGAAAGTTATGACGACTTTCCCAAGGTCACTTTTTTGGAATGTAATTTGGGAGTCTGCAAAAAACCTAACTTCCTCAGATCATATCTCCGAACATATAGCGAGAAAAAATTTGAAATTCGGACCCAAGGTTCAAAATGATTTCGGCTTAAATGGGTTTTTGTTTTAGCTTCTAAAATGTCGCAGAAAAAAAGTTATAGCGAAAATTCCACGATGGCCTGTTTGGAGCAGTGAAACCCTAGAATCCAAAGCTTTGATACCAAATGTTATGAAACCAACTCACAAAAGGATAGAAAAGAGAGATAAATTCCTTATAATTCAGCCTCTTTGGGGGGTAAACCTCCTTTACATTACACAAATGAACAATTCTTGAATGATACAAACGACAAAACCTCCTTTCTATATATAGGAGTGTAAGGGGTCACAATATAATCAAAGCGTACCTAACAATAATAATATAAGGGCACAACGATAACAATAGTGGGCTTCTATGGGGCACAATAATAAAAATATGGGGACAATAGGGGCACAACAATAATAATAATGGGGGAATCACTAGTATTATAGGGACCTAACAATAGTCATTGATATCCATCCCAAATTTGGCATGTTGTTATCAAGATCTTGTTGTGCCAAATTAGGAGGAAGCCTTCAAATGGACATGTCTTATGCTACCATTCCTATGTACGAGGGTGAGAATATCGGATTATACAGAGAATTAAGATTCATTAATATTGTTTGTGAATCTGATCAACCTAGAAATTGTCCTATTTATCTAGTAGATCATGACTTTGGATGTTTTGAATCATCATCAAATAATTCACAAAATACTCAGCTTACTATTGAAAACATTGTTGACAAGCCTAAAACCATCAACACTGATATTTGGAAATTGTACTTTGATGGTTCTTTCTCAAAGGAAGGAGCATGAGCTGGAATTGTATTAATTTCACCAGACAAAGAAAATATTACCCAATCCTATAAGCTTGAATTCAATGTAACTAATAATGTAGTAGAGTATGAAGCTTTTTTGCTAGGATTGGAATTAGCAAGAAGTCTTAAGGTGTAGAATCTAAGTGTATTCAGTGATTCAGAACTTATTGTCAAACAAGTAAGGAATCTTTGTCAAACTAAGCACCCTAGACTTAGATCTTATAGGAATGAGATTTGGGATTCAATAGAAAATTTCTTTTCAGCATTCAACATCACTACTATTCCTAGAGATCAAAACATTCATGCAAATTCCTTGGTTGTTTCTGCTAGTTATTTTAAAGTTCCTGATCAAATGCTTGTCCAATAACAATTCAAGTTAAGTATAGACCATCTGTTCCTAAAAATACCAAACATTGGCAGATATTTGATGATGACATGCAATTGAAATTCTTTTTGCAAGTAGTTGATGAGTTTTCAACCCTACAAGTTGAGGAAGAACAACTTGATAATCATGAAGTTTACAATGAAAATCACACTCCACAATTTGACTCAAAAAGTGTTGATCATAGCATTATTCAATTATCTAACAATTTTATTTCAAAAGGGTTAGTCCCTCTTGAGAAGCTCTTTGATCATAATGATGTTCCCAAAACTCCATTATCAAATTCACTTGAGGAAAATATTGAAATTTGTAACATTTGAATTTTTGAAGAAATTAGAAATGTTAAAATTTCTGCATCCCTGTCAATGGAAGCCAAAGAAAATATTTAGCCCTCCTTAAAGCCTACAAAGATGTTTTTTCCTAGTCTTATAATGAACTAAATACATATGATACATCTCTCATTGAACATAGAATCCCATTAAAACCGGAGGCTAAACCTTTTAAGAAAAATTTAAGGAGAATTAATCTTGTCCTCCTTCTTGTTATTGAAAAAGAACTCAAAAATCTACTTGATACTAAAATTATAATTCCATTGATGTATTATGATTGGGTAGCTAATTTAGTTCCAGTGAAAAATAAGAATGGTGAAATTAGACTATGTGTGGATTTTAGGAACTTGAATAAATCATACTTGAAAGATAATTATCCATTACCCAAGATGGATCAATTACTTCAGAAAGTTTCAAGAGCTAATAGAATTTATATGTTAGATGGTTTTTCTAGAAACAATTAGATCATGGTTAGTCTAGAGGATAGAGAAAAGACAACATTAACAACTCCTTGGGGTACATTCATGTATGCTCAGATGCCTTTTGGGTTAACTAACGCTAGAGCTACTTTTCAAAGAGCCATGGATTTAGCATTTGTGGGTAAGACAAACAAATTTGTTGTTATTTATCTTGATGATTTGATTGTTTTTCTAATTCTGATCAGAAACATTTAAAGCATTTGAGAAAGGTTTTTGACAGGTGTAGAAAGTTTGGGATTTCCCTTAATCCCAAAAAGTCTTTGTTTGCACTCAAGGAAGGAAAATTGCTTGGCCACATTATTTCTAAGGAAGGAGTAGTCATTGATCCTAAAAGAGTTTCAGCTATAAAAGAACTTTCATTACCAAGGAATAAGAAGGAAATTCAGGTTTTCCTTGGCTTTTTTTTTTTTAAGAAGGCCTATTCCTAATTATGCTAAAATAGTTAAGGATATCATTGATATGCTGAGAAAGAATCATGAAGTTAAATGGACCATTCCTGCAAGGTATCCATTTGATCATATTAAAAAGGCTATTGCAGAAGCTCCCATTTTAGCCAATCCAGATTATTCTGAACCATTTAGTATCTTTTCGTTTGGCTCTGAAACTACCTTAGTTGTTGTTCTTTTGCAAAAGAAAAATTAAGGAGATGACCAACATATTTCCTTTTTTAGTAAATTCATGTGAGATGCTGAGTTGAAATATGATATTATTGAAAAGCAGACCTATTCTTTAGTTCAAGCCCTGAAATCTTTTAGAGTTTATCTCCTTCACTCTTCTAGTATTTTCTATGTACCCAATAGTGTTGTTAAAAATGTGTTAACTCAGCCTGATACTGATGGAAGGAGAGGGGGATGGATAACTAAGATTTTAGAGTATGATCTCATTATCAAGACTACCAATTTGGTAAAGGGTCAAGGCCTCACCAAGCTCCTTACTGAGTTAAATTGTAAGAGCTTGGGAATACATTTCCTTTTGAAATCCTACCTGAGAAGAATCCATAAGAACCTTCTGAGATCCCAACACAAAAGAATCCATAAGAACCTTCTGAAATCCCAACTGAGAAGAATCCACAAGAACCTTCTGAGATTGATGAGCCTCATCATTGGGTAATTATATGGGCCTTAATTCACCTCCTAGCTAGTCAAATCAACTCTTCTCACAATTTATTACATTTTTTTATTATATTTTGTTTAATGAGATGAGTTAAAGTGAGATAGTATGCCTAGTGGACTAATATGCATTGAATGAAGGTTTGGAAGAGAAAATCAAGGAATTTTGGCAAGACTAAGGTTTGAAACTTAAATGGGACAAGGGAGAGAGATTGTAGGAGGTAAATCCTCCTCATTTACTCCTCCCCCATTTGAATACTCCTCCATTAATCACACCAGGTCGGAGTGGAATCAACCAAGTCATGAAGATCAAAAGGCAGTCGAGCAAGTGATAGACAAAGAGTTAGTTCATCTCGAGTTTGGGAGCTGATCCTCCCTAGATTTAAGGAATTCATTGGGGACTTCAATTGTATAAGTAGAGAGGCCTAGAGCCTCATTAGGATTCGAATTTTTGTTGTAAAAACACTAGTTATTTTCGAGCTCCAGACTTATGGAAGACATTGATGTAATTTTATGTTTTGATAATGAAAATGAGCTTTTTCTTGATCCAGCACTGAGTTAACTCAGAGGGCTGAAGCTCTTGGGTTAGGGCCCAACCCTAGTAGCAAAGGCTCCTCTTCTTGTATCTGTATGCTTGGATTAGTTTTATAGATTCATGGTTAAATTGTCTCTATAATTATTTCATTGCAAGTACTGTGGATTTGATTAGTTGTTTATTAGTTTGCTTCCATTTGTGCTTTACTTTAGTAGAAGGTTAGAAGGGATAAAAGGAGCACCAAAAAGCTATTAGTAGGTGCCTTGGCCTCACCTCTTCCCTTGGGGATCATGATTTGAGGAAAATACCCTTATGTAGCCCCAAAAAGACAGATTTCCATTTTCTCATAAGATTTAGAGTTTAATGTACTTGAACCAACATTTGATCATTTTTGCAAGTGTAGGATTTAATTACCATCTCTTCCATATTTAGTCTTACAATAGATCCCATCCATGATTCCACTTTATTCAACAATTTTCCTCATGCATGAAGTAGACAGCTAGTTCATTAAATTATGCTTTTCTAGCTTGTTACAATTCTTCTTATTTACATGACTTTTTGGAAATTATAAATGTTTGATGCAGAGCAGGTGCTTCAGAAATATAAAGAGATCTCATAGTAGACAACCACCTTCCAACTTCGTCCATCCATAATCATTACTTGCTTTCACCAAGATCTTCACCAATCTCATCATTTTACATAGAAATTCCTCCAAGCATGTTGAGCGAATCCAACCATATCCTAATCTTGGTTTTGAGTTCTGAGTGATCCTAGGCATTTTTTCACTCCATTCCACCCATCCACCACCTTCCCTAAGCCTTCTATCGCCTCCATTAACCATCGTTTTCTCTCGATTGTATCCTATAGAAATACAGTACATCCTGTAGGTTTCTAGTACATCCTGTAGTGGCCTGTTTTGAAGCCGAATTGAGGGAAAACGTCTAGGAAGCCACACCAGGTCACCCAAGGTTCTCTCAAACCTTCCAAACATCTCCTAAACCTCCCAACCATCCACCAGCATCACTAAGCCACCTGCCACATCACCAAAAGAGATTAGGGTTTACACTTGATTTTCCATAAAAAGAATAAAAAGAACAAAACAGATTTATTTCAGTCCTTTACATGCATAGCAGTAATGTTTTATGTTTTGAAATTCCTTGCTTAGGACAGTAGAATTTCATACATGTTAGCTTGGCATTATTGTAAAGCATAGTTTCTTAGCAGTTAGTTAGGAAATGGTGTGTTTTAGCATTGAGTTTCGGTCTCTTTCATTATTGTAGTAGATAAGCTTTCTCATAGAGTATATTCCTCTTTCTTTCATTAGTTATCAAGCTTCTTTTGAATCTATAGAAGTCTTGCTTGAAAACCCTAGTGGTCTCTCTTTAGCTGGACAGTCACAAAAGGTAGAACCATCACTTTTACTTGTGTATACAACACTGTCACCTCCAAGTTTGTATCAACCCTAGGTTGATAAAGTAAAGCTGGTAGCTCCAGGAGTTGTAGCATTCTTGCTGCAATACTGGTGCTCATCAGATATCCCAACACAAAAGAATCCACAAGAACCTTCTTCATCAGACCAGTCAATTCTGATTCATATTGATGAGAAATTTTTATTATCTGATTGGTACACTAATATTGTGAATTTTCTAAGAGATTTTGAGTGTCCATCTGAATTCACAAAAAATCAATGTAAAACACCGAATTTGAAGGCCATAAAATAATGTATTGTTAATGCAAATATGTATTGGAAGGATCCTCTTAACATCCTTTTACTTTTCTTAACATAAAATGAGACAGAAGGGGTCATTGATCAATTTCATGCAGGAATTTGTGGAGGGCACTATCCTTGGAGGGCTACAACACACAAGATTTTTAAGAGCAAGATTTTATTGGCCTATTATATTTGTACAAGTGGGAACAAAGGTTAGAATTTTCACTCAATGTAAGATGTTTGTTGGAAATCATAGATTAGCAACACTTCCATTAGTTCTAGTACTATTCCAAGCACCTTTCCTTCAATGGGGATTGGATTTCATTGGTGAAATTCATCCTCCATTAAGTAGTTAGCTTAGATGGATATTGGCTGCCACATATTACTTTACCAAATGGGTAGAGTCCATTCTAGTCCAAAATGAAGCTGATACTGTAGTTATTAAATTTATTGAAGAATATATATTGTCTAGATTTGGATGCCCCCAACAAATAGTGATAGACAATGCAACAACATTCAACAGTGTCAAGATGATTGAATTCTGTCAGTAATACCAAATCCTGTTGCATCATTCTACTCCATACTATCCACGGGGGAATGGACTAGCAAAGTCTTGAAATAAGATTTTGGTTAAAGCCATAAAGAAAACATTGGAGGATCATAAAAGGAGTTGGGATAGTCATCTCATTTATGCACTTTGGGCCAACAGGATTTCACCAAAGAGATTGACAGGTAAATCTCCCTTTCAACTTGTTTATGGTAAAGAAGCTATATTTCCCACACATTTAGCTTTTCCTGTCATGAATTTTTTACAAGAATAAAATAAAGATCCTGATGATTTCTCTAGAAGAATAAATCATATTATAGAATTTAAAGAAGATAGAGATGAAGTTCATTACAAGCTTTAGAAATATCATAACAAAATGAAAAGCTTGTTTGATAGAAAAGCTAGGAAAAGATATTTTAGGGGAGGGGATTTGGTATTAAGATGGGATGTTATAAGAGAAGACAAAGGAAAACATGGAAAGTTTGATAACCTCTGGTTTGGACCTTTTAGCATTGTTTAGGTTAAGAGTGATAACACTTTCATCCTACAAGGTTTGAAAGGACAATATTCCTCATTGCCTATCAATGGGAAATACTTGAAGCACTACATTTAATATTGAGAGGTTTCCCATTCATTCATTGTTGTATATCACCGAAGAGTTTATTTTACATGCAGTGTGTATTTGTTTCAATAGAGACGCCATTAGCCCGAGGAAAAGGCATATGGATCTGCAAGTTCTCTGCAAACTTCAAGAGGAAGCAACCCCTAGTTGGAGCCAATGTTGTAACATCTTTTATTTTTGATAAGTTAGTTTTTATTTATAAAAGAGGGTACAAAAAAATAAAGAATAAAAAATGAAAATGAAAAAAAAGAAGAAAAAAAAAAGAGAGAGATGAAATGAAACCCCATCAAAAGAAAATCAAAATTTGTATAAGTGAGCTTGTTTAAATGCCACTTCAAAGAAACAAATTGCATTGTAATAAATTAAGGTTTTGTGTGCAACTTGTCTAGATGCCACTTGTTTTGATTTGAATTATATCATTTAATCATGATCAAATCATTTAAATTTATGTTTTAGAATAGAGAATAAATTCACCAAATTGTTTAATCTTGGTGGAACATTATTAGATAAGATAGAATAGAATAAATTATGGCCTAACATTCTAAAAATTTGGCCAAGAGATATATTAGATTAAGGATTGGATTGATTATTAGATTCTACTAATTAGCTCTTAAGGGTGATTAATTTTTGTATTAATGTAAACCTTTATTATGTAATAAGCCAAAGTCATAAATGACAAATCAAATTTGTCATGAAGCGCTAATCAGTTGACACTTTTGGATGGTGATCCACTTCCCTGCCCAGATCAACGACAAGGAAGCCACTTCACACTCCCTTCCACTGTTGCACGATAATGGTAGGGGAGGTCCAAAAAGTGGTTTTCATTCACACGGGCCCCTCGCAAAGTGGCAAATCCTCATCACTTCGCACCCCCCGGGGATCCTTACCACTTACCACTATCCCCCCCCCCCCCCCCCCCCCGAAATCCGCTTATCCACTCCGCGTATACGTCATCCCGCTAATGTCATTCCCTTTCCCGTGCCTTCCATTCCCCAACCATTTCACTCGATGTGTCCATATCTGTCACTGTCTATCCACCTATCTAGCTGTTATATTCTCTAGTTGGCCATAAATGAAAATCCTCTCGTTTGGCAATGCTTTCCCTTTAACGGTAATACATTATCTGTTATAAATAATCCCTTATCCCCATAGCGCAATTTTCCCTCTCTTGTCTTTTATTCATTGGTTTCCTAAATTTGACTGTTCCTTTTTTCCACTTTGCGACATAGTTGAAAATTACCATTAGAACGAAACCTTTTCTGTTAAGGTATTTTCATTCCTAAACCTTATGTTATCTCTTCCTCCTAATTCTGCAAATAATGGCTCTTAAAATAAAATATCAACCCTCTTCTAGTCAAACTTCATCACAAAAAAATCGCAAAGCCTCTAATGCCCTAGACCTTGATCACATTCCATTGGCTAACCAGTTCTTCAAAATTACCGACATATATTGTGAATTTGACATGTTTGAATTGCACCATTGGTTAAAACATAATTACCAAGACTCTAAAGATGAAATAAACTTATGGGAATATTTATTTCCCATGTACATGTTTTCTTAGACCCATCCTTTTCCTGACCTAGTCATGTGGTGTCAAACGAAGTACAATATCCTACAGAGAACTATGGTAGCTTAGAATGGAGACATTCTGATATCCATTACCCTTGAAACTATCAATAAGATTCTTCTTATCCATGAAAATAATTGCCTTAGATTTTTCTCCACTGTTGTTTTAATGGATATATACCATAAGCTCACTTTCCCTCAAAGAGCTCAAATTTTTGAGATCTTTCTTCCTAAAGATGTTGAACTTCCTAAAAAGAACCCTCCTTATCTAGCATCCCTTTTCCTTGAGAGATCTAAACAAATCATTTCCTTAATTTCTTGCTTGTTAGGTTACCAAATAGATCAATGGGCATATGAATCTATCCTAGGTTATCTATCCATCTTCTCTAAAGAAAACAAACCTACTTTAATGTATAATTATAGTCAATTTTTGGTTGAAAGTATGCATGAACAATTGATGAAAATTATTACTGAAGGAGTATTTAAATATTCCTTTATGCTAGTGTATATGATTGTTTTTCAACACAAACATAGATTTCCTATAACTTTACACAAGTAGGATGATCAGCAAGTGACTCAAGCAGTTACATAGTGGACTTCATTGATCAAGAGGAACTCAACCAAGTTCAAGTTTTCAGATTTCATTGACTATGTTATTCATCCCGTTGAACAAATTCTCAATAGCCAGATCGAGCCTCAGATCAATCCAGAAATCAAAAGGATCCTGCAATGAGTGACCAAGTCAAGTGAGGGAACTGGTATCTTTACCATACTTATACAGAGATTAGAGTGTATGGATATGAACTAGCTCCATACAAATTTCCCAAATATGTTCCAATGAGAATCTTCTCTTTGGAATATATTAGGAAAATGATTAATATGGATGAACTACATTTAATTTTATGGAAGATGAAGTCCCAATTCAAAATCAAGTCACAAGTAGGATCATTTATTTGCAATGTTAGATTAGCAGGTATTGAAGAAAATTCAATCCTCAAACAGATGGGATTCCAACCAAGTTTCACCTGGTCTTATGACCCATTCAGTATAATATCCAACTGAAGGGTGGAACTCAAAACCACACCTTATAATCATACTCCAAGACCAGAGATTGAAAAGTACAGAAATTAAAAATAGTGGGAGGAGAATAAACTTTAGGAAGCAGAAGAACAAACTTTACCTCCTTCTACCCTACAGACTCCCACTTCTCAAAGTAGGCAGGATAAGAGGCCCAAATAATAATCTTCATCATCAATAAAAGGCGAGAAAAAAAACATTCATTATTAGTAGAAGTCAAGGATTGATTCCAAAGGCTCTTCTACTCTAAATAAGAAAGAGCTTATAATCATAAATTTGGATGATTCATAGGTTTCTATAGGGACAAAAAAATGTAATCACTCCTCCATATTCCTCTTCAGTTTCACAAAAAAATTTTGAGATCACCCAGTATGCAGGAGTAAGTGAGAAAGAGGAGCCAAACATCTTCACTAATTTCCTTGAAATTAAACAAAAGAATGAATATTTTAAGGAAAATGTATATGATCAGTTTGGAAACATACATCAACTTCACAACAAAGGTTATTGACAGATTTTGATAGTGAAAAAGGCAGGATGCAAATGGAATTCCTACAAGCCCAAGTGCCTTTTCCAAAGGCTTCTTCAAATTATAAAAAAACTGTATTTTCTTTTGATGTCAACTAGATACATCCAATCGATCAGATGGACATGCATAGGTAGTATGGTTAGATGATTTTCTCTACCATGACCAACACTGCTATGGAATTATCAAAACTTAGGACAACTCTTTCAAATGTACAGTCACAATTGAAGATAGAAAAGATATCCTCTTTGGCAAAGGATAACAGGGTAAAATCATTAGAATATTTAGTGATTAAAAATGATTATGATCCCATTGATGTTAAAGCTGAAGAGGACATTATTAGAAAGAAGAATGCAAACAGTTCAGCATTAAGAAAGCAGCTTAAACTACCTTCTACAAAGGATCCTCAAACCAAGGAGATAACAGAAAATGAGCAGCACAAAGAAGAAATGCTCAAGTTGATGATTGAGAAAAATGTATAGATAAGGACAATGGAAGAGAAAATTGAGAAATTGCTTAAAGAAAAGGAGGAATCTTCTCAACTAGTCATAGCTCCAATTGCAACTATACCTATTACAGTGTCAAGGAAAACAGTGGAATCGACATCAACAACAACAAAGTGTACATCAATAGCAAAAGATTTAAACAAAGTCATACATGAGTTCTCTCCATCAACAAGAGAATGAAAATCTTCACGACAAATTTAAGAATCTTGAGACTTAGAAGATTAAAAATTATACTCTTTATGTTGAAGAGATGCAGAAGACCCATAAATTGACCAGAAGGATTGAAGAGTTGGAAAACAAGTCATTAATGGATTAGACCTTGGCCCCAGCCAAGGAAAGTATTTGGTCAGATATCAGTCAGGCTATAACTAAAGTTTTGCCCTCCATACAAATTATTTTTGAAGAGGAAGAGTTCATAAATAGGTGCCAGACAGTTATTTAAGAAGTTAGAGAACTTCTTAAGGATAACCAAGTGAAGCCATAGACAAGATTAAAGTTATAAATTCAAAAACCAGAGCCAAATTGGAGCAGATTTAGATTGTGTACAAGAATGAAACTATTTTGGAGATTAAGAAGGTTTTGCAGAAAAATAATCTCATGACTCAGTTGGAGACCAAGTGCCAAGCCTTGAAAACTGTTGTCCAAAGGTTTCATTTCAAGTTCAACTTACTCAACTAGAGAGGACTACCAGGATTAGTGGCACCAGATGACAGGTTGATCAGTTTGGAGGAATATTGTCAAAAGCTTTATGCAATTGCAATTGATAAAGCTAGATTTGCAGGTACAAAGGGTCACCTTATAGGGAAGGAAATCTTAGAAGCTTTGGATTTTGATTTAATAATCAAGCATGAAATCAAACATATTTTTGTTAATAAGCCTACTTTTGAAAAGTATACCGAGGTTGATGAAGTTTACAGGAAGTTGGTTAATCTTTCTATACCAAGTGAAGATAGGTGGGATCACCTATGTGAAATTATTGAGTAACTTTCATCACCAACTAACAAACAGATATGCAACACTTTTTGGGGACCAAATCACCAACATATTCCTTAAATATAGTGGCAACACTCAAAAATTTTAGAATTCCTATAATTTTGTACTATTTTTGTATTTTGTTTAAAAAAATTTCTAGAAGATATTTCATTCTGTATAAATAACTCTTCCTTCAAGTTATTAAGGGTTGAACCCTTGGATGAGATTTCAAACAAGAACTTTAATTGAGCTGGAGATTTACTACAAATTAATGAAAGGATTCTGAATTTGCTTCAAATAGTTAGTCTTCTTGTAACTTTTTCTTAGGTGTTCATTCCATTATGTTTTTCTTCATGCATTTAAGTCTTTATGTAGAAATATGGGTAAGATCAAACTAAATATCAGTCCATCTTAAATCCCTTGCGAAGTTATAAACAATAAAATTAGCGATTAGTTTATAAAACTTTATGCTATTATAAACTCCTCTATATTAATAAAGTGTCACACCCATCTACATTAGATTAAATATATTTTGTTGACGAGGAAAACATTTTTTACCTACTTTCTTTCTTATAACCAATTAAATATTATGCTTTAATATTTATTAAATTGTAATTTCGTAAGACTTTTCTATTCACTCAATTTAAATCAATTAACTCCTTTAGAAAAATGGACAACCCTTTCATCCTATTTGGAAAGCGTTAAAGTTTAAGCACCTGTTTTCAAACTATTCATAACATTGGTCATCCAAAAAACTTTAAAACGAACAAAACATTTTAAATTCTCAGGCATGATTAATTAACCTAGAATCATCTCAGAGGACAATAGGGTACAAGATGTGGAATATTTGTGTCATATTTTATCTCATGAGGGTGTTAAGGTATACTCTAACAAAATTAAATCCATTAACAAATGGAAAATCCCCATGTCCCTAAGGCATCTTTGAGAATTTCTCGGGTTGATAGAGTATTACCGCAAGTTTGTTGAGAATTATGAGAAGATAGCAACACCTCTAATAACATTACTATAGAAATATGCTAATAGCATTACTAAAGAAAGATGAATTTCTTTGAATCTAGAAGCAACTAAGGCCTTTGAACATATTAATGAGGTAATGAGTTGAGCTCTGATATTAGCTACACCATACTTCATAAAAGTCTTTATTATGGAATGTGATGCCTCAGGAAATTGAATTGATGTTGTTTTAATGTAAGAAGGAAGACCCATTTCCTTTGAACTTCATCCTATCAAAGGAAATAATTTACAAAACCCTATCTATGAGAAGGAAATGATGAAAATACTACATACCCTGAAGTAATAACACCCTTACCTAATGGGAAGACACTTCAAGGTAAAAACAGGTCATGATATTCCTTAATACTTCTTGGAACAAAGCTTATCTTCAGAAGAGAGATAAAAATGGGTCAGAAATATGTTGGGTTATGACTTTGAAATCATCTACAAAAAAGGGAAGCAAAATGTTGTTGTAGATGCACTCTTAATAAAGGATGTGGATGTGGAGGCATTGTTATGTGTCATTTCTATTATCCAACCTAATTGGATAAATGAAGTAAGTAATGAGTATAACAGTGATGAAGAGGTGTGGACACTCATTTAAAAGTTGCAGCAATATCCTAGTGCATCTGATACATTTCTCTAGAAAATTGATTCATTGTGGTACAAAGATCACTCATATCTATGTAAGAACTCCCAAATCAAACAAAGGGTTCTTTTGGAATTGCAAATCTCTCCTATAGGAGGGCACTTGGGATTTTTAAAAAGTTACCATAGGGCCAAGAAGGAATTTTTTTGGGATGGCATTAAATTTGATATCCAGAAGTTTGTAGTAGAATGTTTGGTTTTCCAAAAAAATATAGTTGATACAATTAAGATCACAGGTATTTTACAACCATTATCCATTCCAAATCATCATTAGTAGGAGGTCTCAATGGATTTTATCATGGGTCTACCCAAGTCCAAAGGAAAGAGTATCATCATGGTGGTAGTTGATAGAATTACCAAGTATGCACACTTTTGTGCACTATCTCATCTTTTCAAAGCTAGTGCCAATGCATTCATGGATATATTTCTAAAGCTACATACAAACCAAAGCATTATTGTAAGTGACAGAGATCCCATTTTCACTCGAAATTTTTGGATAAAATTATTTTCTTGCCTTGATACTCAATTGACTCATAAATCAACATATCATCCTCAATCCAATGGGAAAACTGAGATAATGAACAAATGTTTGGAAGGATATATTTGTTGCTTTGTATATGATAAAAAAAATGGGACAAGTGGTTACCCTTGGCAAAATGGTGGAATAATACTTCCTTCCATACTATAGAAAAAATGACCCCATTTATGGTGCTTTATGGATATCATCCACCTTCCATTACATCATTGCTAAGAGACAAATCTAAGGTTCAAACAATGGAATATCACATCAAGAATCAACAATAATTTCTCCAACTCTTAAAGGATAACCCAACTCTGGTGCATAATCAAATTAAACAACAAGAAAATCGACATCGCAACGCAAGAAGTTTTGACATGAAAAATTGGGTATTTTTATGGATGCAACCATACAAACAAATTTTCCTCAAGCAAACTAAGAAGGATAATTAATTATCACCCAAGTACTATGGCCATTATAAGGTTTTGCAAAAGGTTGGTACTATTGCGCACAAATTGGAGTTGCCTGCATCTTCGTGAGTACACCCAGTTTTCCATGTTTCATGCTTAAATAAGTTTATAGGTGACAAGATCCTAGTTCAAACTATCATTTGCCATAACTTTTTGAGGAAGGAAAAATTGTATTGGATCCTAAAGAATTCACTGAAACAAGAATCTGATAGCTACAAAATCCATCAATTCTAGAGTATCTCATTAAGTGGAAGAACTTAACTCTTGAAGGTTCCACATGGGAAGATGATTATTTTATATAGAAGCATTCATAACTACTCAAGTGTTGAGGACATCTCTTTTTTGAAGGAGAGGGACATGTTACGTCCCTATAATAATAATGTGGTACCTATACTATTATTGTTGTGCCCCATAGAATCCCACTATTATTATTGTTGTACCCTTACATTATTATTATTATTATGTAGGCCCTCATTATAGTTTTACCCTTTAGACTCGTATATATACCAAGGAGTTATTATCATTTGAATCATCCAAGGATTTTTCATTTATGTGATGTAAAAGGAGGTTTCCCCCTAGAAGTGGCTTATGATGAAGTCATTGACATATCTTTTCTTATGTTTTTGTGTTATTTTGATCTGGATACATAACATTGGGTGAAAATTATATCCATTGATATTTCTTTCCAATTAACAAATTATTACAAGACCCACAGGTTCTTCACGATGACCTGCCTAGTGATGGCCATAATTTATATTAATTTATTCAATAGATTACCCCTCAAGAGTAACGTGAACCATAAAGTAGACATATATAATTTTGGTACCCTATTTTGTGGAGACAATTTTTTTTTTTCACTTTTTCCTTGTCTAGTGGTTTGTTAAAGAGTTTAGGTTCATGCTAATAGGAAACTAACCATAGAACATATCTTTAGAAGCATGAAGTTCTTGAAAGTGAAATGAGTGCATATAGAAAAGGAAAAGAACACATATATCATGCATTATGGTTATGAAGATAGGCCATTATTACTTCTCACATTTGTTTCTAATAAATATTTTGTTGTAGAAATCTATAGAAAATGTTGTTTGTGATCAATTCTATTTATTTTTTTCTCTGCAAATACTAAATTCTATTAACTGTAAAGAAAAATATTTTTACATAGAGTTGAGGCCTCAGAAAACATAGCTTGAGGGCACTCAACACAACATAACTGCCCCCTTACAAAAAGAAGCTGGGGAGACCAGTTACATAGAGCAAAAAACCAGATGAAAAACACAGAGAGTGACATGTTTAGCTGAGAAGGAGACATGGGCCACAGAAACACAAAATCAGTGCAAACCAGCAGTAAGTGTATCACCAATTCCCCAGCGAGAAGCCAAAAACAACAGGTCATGAGTGTTGAATCCTGACTGTGAGCTAGGATGCATGTAGGTGATTATCTAAACAGTAGCCAAAACAAAAAAGAAAAAAGCAGTCCCAGGTGGCGCTACCCTTCCTTAGCCTTGCCATGATTCTTTTCCTCAGCCAGACATGCGTTGCCGGTCCTCAGACTCTCATTGCCATCCAAATCACTGATAGGGATTGCCATGGAATGGCTTGCTTCACCATGAGTCCCTTCCTCAACAGCAGGGCCTGTGTCTTCAAGGGGCGGAATATTTTTAAGAAATTCCTCCTGACCAGACTTCTCATTTTTCCAATTCTCCGGGCTATCTTTGTCCATGGAGTGCTCACTGCTTTGGGAAGGATCAGGAGCAATGCAAGCCAGAGGGGAGACCTGATTTTCCTCTTCCGAAAGGATAATGGTGATGTGAGCAGTAATAAGAGGCCTGTTCAAATTACTTTTAAATTTAAAGTGTGTGGTTTGGAAGGCACTGCTCGGAATTAGCTTGCGCCCAGAGCTCAAAGGTGGCATAGCCTCGTGGATGGGAGGAGGATTGATGGGCACCTGCTCAGGTTCCACAGGATGACCAGCCAAAGAATGCAAGCCACTGTCACAACGCCCCCCAGAACGATGTATTTTACCCGAACGAACCATAATGATAGACGAGTGGTAGGGCGCAGAGAGATTATAGACACCCGAGACTACAGAACAGGGTTGGTTGAAATGACAGAGATACCAAAAAGAATGCACAAAAAACACCCCAGACGAAGGCACAATACAGCCAATTCGTAAGTCCAGAACAGGGGAGAGCTTACCCTTGGAAATGTTGGCATGGAGCTCGCGACGGTGAGTAAGAATCAGCCCGTCACCATCTACCTCTGCTAACCAGGTTCCTTTGCCGTGAGACTGAGCACAAGGTGTGATGAGGACACTGAGGATCGACATGATTATAACAGAGGGAATGTTGCGTCGAACAGCGCGAGTCATTAATGCAAATCTCCTAACAGATCCAGCCTTAAAACCTTCCTCCTGCTCGCACAAGGTGAAGTCTTGGGAAGCCACGCTGCTCTCCAGCTGGCAGTACCAGGCTTTAATTTGCTACATGATGTGCATTAAGAGTAATAGTGCCACCCGCATCCGAGGGTGATCAATTCTATTTTACAAAACAATGAATAAGTAATTCATTTCATTACTAATGTAGAAATTTATGTAGCTGATAGAATTATTTGAAATATTAAAGACTCTTATTTTCAAGACATTTGGCAATAGTGCAATATGGAAACTTTTTCACCAAAATTACAAAAGGAAATGCAGAAAATGAAGTAGGAATGTCAAAGGAAAATGAAACAATGGCACATAATGATGATTTAGTGACTAAAGTGAGAACAAATTTAGAAGGAAAAATTAAGAAAGAGGGAAGAACCCTATAAATGCACAACCCTTTTCAATCTCATAGACCCATCAGAGTTCTTCTTCAACCTTGAGAAGACAAGGAACAACTACAAACCATGGAGAGAGTAATGAACAATGATCGGGTAGAGATGATGGGGAAGAACCACCCCATCATAGTAGCTTGGAAAAGTCCAATGTTGTTGTTACTTCTTCTAGAAGTAATAAAATTTAAGTAAAAGAGGGTAACTACAAGTAGAAGGACCAAATGTGATGCAGGAGAATTTAGCTCAACATCATTTTTGTATTCTAATAGACATAGGGGCTCTTGTGTTTCAAGGAAGTTGGTTTCCTAAGTATTGAATTAATGTAATTATTTAATGCTTTGAGTGATTTTAATGAGAATAGGAAGTAATTGAATATTGTGAGGCATAATTGTAAATGTTCTCGAATGTAGGAGAACATAAGAGATTTAGGATAATTGAGTGATGAGATGATTGAGAATTGATTACAAATCTTAAATTAGGAGTCATTTCATGGTTTTGTGGATTTGAGAGAATCCTTAGGGATGAGAAAGAGATTTTAGGATTCTATTGAGAAGCTTATGGATCTAAACCAGGAATTGGTTTTAGAATCCCTTTTTGTATAAATGTAAGCCTAAAAGGAATAGATAGGAGTAGACAGGGAGAGCCAGAGAGAGAGAGAGAGAGTTAGATATTTAGCTAGTGTTTGTAAGCCTACGGGAAGATAATGAACAGAGGCCATTAATTAGAAGATTAGGCCAAGGACAAACAAAGAGTCTCATTATGTAATTGTTTATCTATCTATCTATATATATATATATATATATATATATATATGTACAGAGATTCAATTTCCATTTGTATAAGTGTGTTGTTAAGTATCAATGGCGAGTGATGAGTGAGTTAGTGTATTCTGCATAACAGAGTTGTAGGCGGAGTTCGACAAACACACACAGAGAAGCATGATGAAGAGGATCTTGATGGATTGTTGAATCAATTAGAAGGATCAAAGTCAAGCTTAGGAGGGAGTGCGCAGTGAAACAACCGAAGGACCGAAACCCGAAGAAAACCCAAGAACCACGGTAAACATTGAAGAAATGGTGAAAACCAAAGTAAAGAGGTGGACGAGAGAATGAAGTATCATTGAACAACAACCATTGGATCTAACAGATCAACGGACATGATCCAATCGTAGAGGAGATAGAGGAATATCGCATCGGCAGATTTATACACAAAAGTGGTATATCAGGTGGAGCAAAAGTGGTAAGTGGTGTTTAGAGGAGTTCACCCGATCCCACTCATTGGTTGACACGTAGCACTCAGGTGGAGAGAGAAAACCACTTTTTCAGGTGATTATTCTCCGTGCTACTTGTCCACCCAAAATCATCATGGACCATTGGATCCACGAAGTGTAGATCAATGGCGGAGGATCTATTGAGCAATTTTGTTGATCAGTTGAATCAAAAACCGTCAGATCGGGATCCTGGTCGACAGTCAAGATTTGATAGGTGATCGCATTTCAGAAAAGTCAAATAACAGCGAGCAGTGAAATGGTGATGTGCCGATAGCGATATTACGATATCGCCGATAAGCCGATGAAGCCAATCGGAGATCAGAGATCGGAAGAGGAGTAATGCATGAGAAGGTTTGAGATGGAGATGGACCCGACGATATTTATAAGGTGGCTTATATAATATTTGAGATGCTGCTTAATGGCTCAGAGCGGGTTTTCCCATGTATTTCTTGTATTGTGATAAAGGGAGCCTCCGGAAGTGTGCAAAGTCTGTATTAAGCGGACAAGGTGAGTTCACATATGTTTTATGTGCATTGTTTTATAAATGGATTAAAGCTTCGATAGAGGGTCTATATGGTAAGTCCAATATAACCAAAGAGTAAAGAGAGGGGTTTGGTTATATGTGTGGGCATAAGGATTAATAAAGGTTTTGGATTGATTAAGTTCCGATAGTTGAAAGGATTTGAAGGGATAGACTATGGTTGGCTTAATAGAGGTTTCCACATGAGTTTTAATCAAGGGGCCCTTATGTTATAGCTCCAAATCTCACTCTTATGGTTTGTGATGCTGCACTTATGGCCTAGGGCAACCCCTCCTTCCAGACCTGGTCCAAAAATTTAAAAAACAGTGTTTTATTCCCTGTACGCGACTTTGCCCTGTGTTAAACGCGTGTACACGCGGGTCTGTCATACCCAACCCGCGTGTATCTATTAAAACACTTAAAAAAATATAATTTCCTCTTTTTCGGGCGGTGATCGCGGGTTTACCTGCTGGATCACCTGTTAGTGCCCGTGGCCCAACTGTTCCCAACCAACTCCTAACTAAAAAACTACTTTGGAGAGGGTATAAAAAGACATCAAAGGGAAGGCCAAGGGGAGAGAGAAAGGAGAGCAAGATTATTATGCTGAGATTTTTCCCTTAGACCAGGTCTGAAGTCCTTGGTGCATCCTGCACTTCCCCCATTTTGCATAGGAAACCCTTGTTTCCATGTGTATTGGTGATCATTCATCCTTGACATCATCATTGAGTAAGACTTGGAAGGAGCTCTTGTTGAAGGCTGGAGGCTGGAACGAATCCGGGAGGAAGCTTGCTTGGAGCCTGCTGAAGGTGTTCAGGTGATATCTTTCCGATATATGTACTTTATTTGCCTTTATATATAAAGAAACACGTCTTTGTTCCCGAATAATCTTTCTTTATGCTTATGAGATTCTTGTGTCGAATTCTTATGAAAGTAGTTACTTAAAGATTATTTATAACTAACTTTATAGCATAAAGATGATTTATACATAAACTTCTATACATGTACTGTTGATTTCTTTGATTTGTTTGTCTTGCAGGTCAGAGAAAGAAGAAGGGAACTCCAAGAAGGGTTTGCACCCTAACGGTCTTCTCAGACGTAGGACCTTAGGTATGTACCCTAAAACAGTAGAATTTGCTTAAAAGTAAAAAAGATGGCTGTGTGTCTGTGTTTCTTTGTATAAGCAATTTTCAGTCTGGTAGAGTCTCAGCCCAAAGGACTCTAGGGGTACTTTCCCTTCAACCAGAATTGGCGACTCCGCTGGGGACAACATTCTTGTTGTTCCTAGTTTGGGTAGTCCTCAAGCCAATCTAGGCTCAGTGCCTCTGTTTGTTGGTTCTGACTGTTTGATATTTTCTTGAACTCCAAGCTGTTCCAGTTTTTCAGTTTGTGTTTTTTATTTTTCTTGAAACACTTCATATACGCACTTTTTCTGGATTACAGAAGCGTATATACGCAAGTTGCACTAAGTAAACCCGCGTATACGCAGGTTTCCTTAGTTACAGTCGCGTGTACACGCATTCTGCAAATAATTGCAGGCGCGTATATCACATAATTTTCAAGATTTATAATTTTTCTTTTGGCTGAATGTCTGTCTGGTGGTTTGGGTCAGTTTAAAGCAGTCAATTCCCAGTGACAGTTCTCTGTTTAACAGGGGGCATCTTGTTTCGAACTCTCTCTAGGAGTGCTAGTCTTGTTTTTCGTTGATTGCAAGCGTCATTGATTTTTGACACACAAGGTTTCTGTTTAAGAATCTTGATTGCTCTGTTTCGGCAGAGTGGGAAGATTGTCTTAAAATCTTTGTGTCCATTTTGTTTTCATGACATTTGTGTTTGCTTAACGAAATCATTTTTATGACCATTTGCTCCTTCGTTTCGGGAAAGTTGTTTGTTACCATTTCCTTGAAACTTGTCTTTTGATTTCTTGGACTTTCATTGCTGCTTTTGATTGTCAAAAGCGACTTCGAACACATTTTATTTTTGTTGAGTTCTCATCATTTCATTGGTGTCAATTCACAAAAGTGTTTGGTTGTTTGTTTATCAATCATTGGTGTCAGTATTTTTGAGAGTTTTTCCTTTGAAAAAGACTTTTTGGTTTGATTGAAAGAAAATCTTTTGAAAGTTTTTGAGTTTCGCTTTCTTAAACTTGCTTCTCATCTGATTTCCTTTTTTGCGAAGTGAAAGTGCTTTGTTTTTTATCTTAAAACTTGTTTTTATTGTTTGGACGAAATGATTAGTAACAAATCATCTTCTATCTAAGCATTTCAGTGGCAAGACAAAATTTGGTAAAGCAGCAACTTTCCTTCTTTGTGTTTAGAGTAGTCTTTGAATTGTGCATCCACATTTAGTTCTTGCATTAGGGAAAGATTTGCATCTCTTTTTAGGCATATTTAGTTTTGTTAGTTTTTGTGAGTGTGGAGTCTGAAAAGAAAAAGGAAAAATTTTTTGTTTATATTACAAGTGCCTTCTGAACCTCATAGAAATTGCTATTCATCGAAAACAAAAGTGCATGTGCATGTAGCTAGGTTTTATTAATTTCTTTTGCGTCCATAAAACACCACAAGTTTCACCTCCATTACCTTTGACTTAAAGAACAGCCTAATAAAATCAAGCGCTTAATTAAAATCCACTAGAACTTTTTGTTTTAGTTATTACACCAACAAGTTTAGGATTTTAGGGCCTTGGATTAGGCGAGTGGAGAGTTAACTCTCCAAGGCCACACAAAACGTCAAACATAAGAGTCTGATTAAAGAGAGTAAATCCAATAGCGTTAGGGAGACCAGGAAGACTCCGGATCTGGGAGTTAAGCATGAGGGTCTGTGAAGACAGGGAAGAGAGATACCCCCTCTCCTACTTGTCCGAACTTACCTCACGACTGTTCCGCCTGGCTTCTGCGACGAGTTGGTACCCATAGTTGCCTTTCCTAGGGATCTGCATAGGTGGCTGCGGAGGGGAATCCCGTGGCACCTGAGGTCGACGTTGTATCACTCTCGACAGTACTTCCGGAGGGCACCCTTGCGAAGCTTGGGGGCTTGCACCGGCGCAGACTGTTGTTAGGAGGTCAGCGTAACTTCCTCTGATACCTTCGCTGATAGGACTGGGCCCTCATCATCCCAGACTATCCTCGGAAGGCCCTTTGATTCACTTTCTCGTATTTTGGTGTCCGGCCTCAATCACCCGGAGCGGAAATACTTGAAAGTTGTTTGACTGGCTGTATCTTTAGGAACTTTTTAGTGTGTGCTCTGTGCTCCTAGTTGGCCTAGCTTTTAATTTTTTGAGTCTTTAGATAAGATCATAACAAAAAATTCAAAGTGGCTGACCGGTCTCCTAGACGGTCTCGAAGACTTCGTGGTCTCTCGCCACCTAGTTTAGAGCCTTCTCCTAGAAGGCGCAGAGGGAATACTACCGGTGGGGTCCGTCCCACGCCGGCTGACGCATCGGGGATTGATCCTCCTCTCGGGGATATTAGCGGCCAAGCAAGGCCTGGTACTTTTGAACAAGAGAGGGACGCTCCAGTCTTTTCTCAAGTTCGCTTTCAAGCGGAGGATAACGTAGAGGTAGAAGAACTTTCAGAATCATTAGTGATTCCAAATTCTCCACTACCATCTAGTTACCCAGACGTATTGCAATACGTTGGGCCTCCATTATATAGACCAGCGAGTCCAGGTTACGCTACGCGCTTACCATTTATGATCACTACTGGAAGCATGGCTTCCACAAGTGCTGCGACTATGCAAACCCCAACATCGGTGCAAGGGGGAGGAACCATTTCCATCCCCTCCGCTTCCTTGTTCGGATCGTTTGCTAGCACATCTTTGGTTGGGTCTACCTCCATTCCGTCCACGAGTGGAAATGCCCAAACCAATGCTTTTAGTACTGGTTCCTTCCTTTTTGGCACCCAATCACAGGGTATTCCGTCAGTTCCGTTCAATGCCGCTACGTCCATGATGGGCGGATCGGCTTCATTTCAGGGTTTTCCTTTTGGAAGTGGTCATATTCCACATTCCAACCCAACGGTAGGATCCATGCCTTTTTCTTCAATAGGACAAAGCAGCAATCCTTTCCAAGGTTGGAATAACCCTGGGGCTAGTAACGCAGGAACTGCGAATCCATTCATCGGTCAACAAGGAAGTAGGCCGTATTCCACGGTTAGCATGTTTCAAAGTATTCCTCCCCTCGCTTCGGCTTGGAACCCATATCAGGGGTTATCGACTCCTTACAATTCTATAGGAGGAAACTTTGCAAGCTATGGAGCTTATACGGCAGGAGTTGGTCAAACTCCGAATTTTGCTGGACCACAAGGCTTGCCCTTTGGTTCAGCTGGTTCTACTGGTCACTTGGGGCAGCCTGGTGCCTCTCAAATCCCAGGACAATCTTTTCAGAACTTGGGGAGTTCTGCCCAGTCTGGGTGGAATCCCCTAGGTCCTCCTAGGCTTCCATTTCTGGCAACGTTAAACTTGCCAGATCTCACTAAGCTAACGAACGACCCTATCAGATACAATCCAGCCTGGCCTCCGGTCCCAACCAAACTCCCTTCGGACATCCCAAAATTCGAAGGGAAGAGTGGTGAAGATCCGGGCGATCATGTAACCACATTCCATTTGTGGTGCTCATCTAACCCATTGTTATTTATAATGAACCTTTGACTGGAAGGTCATGTAAATTCCTGGGGTGGAAATGGTTTATGCATAGAAATATGCATATTGTGGGTAAAGCAGGGGCAACCCTGCATCATTTGGTATTAGACCTGAATAAAGAAATTATGTGTGAAAGTCTCTTTAGAATAATTTAGAACAGAGATATGTGGAAAGATATGTATGCAGGCAAGGGAGATCAGATTCTAATTTGACAGGGAAGCAACCAGAGTAAAACTGGGAGATTGGTAAGAGGAATATTAATCTTGATATTTCTGCATTTTGATAGAATGTTCAGATTTTGAGAAAAGTAGAGAAAATGATTTATGGCCAATGAATTTGTATAATTGGAATTGTGAAATGTTTGAAATTGAAATTGGAGAAGAACAATTAAATTCTTAGAGGCATGTGAGAGAGAACTAAGAAGAGACTGCAGAAACATAAAGAATCTACAACTATGTCTTGAAGAATGGAGATTCACTTAGATGTGAAGAGTGGGTGGAGAAACCATGCAGGTGTTGTTTTATTTAACTCTGATTTGAGTTTTGCTGGATAAAGAAATAGATTAAAGATTGATAGTTGCAGCTAATGAAGTATCTCAGCAAAAGAAGATCAAGTCTTAAGAAGCAGTAATGAAAGAAACTGGTAAGGATTTCTGAGTTGAAGAAAACTCAGCAAAGGAGAAATTGTTGCCGATAGTTAAGCTTTGCCAAGATAAAGCCAGAAGATTGGAAGAAAGAATCAGACTCTAAATTTGATTGACAGTGGCTAAATATTGAGAATTTGTGCATTGGAAACGTGAAGATCTGCTGAAACAGATTTGCGAGAATGGTGAGATCCCGAAGGTAGTGAAGGTATGCAAATTTGTCTAATGATTACCAGATGTTGAATGAATGACATTTAGAGCAGGATTATAGTAGTTAAACTCTAAGAGGGATGTTTGTAAGTTCTTGAAGTAACAGAGTTTGAAGATACAGCTAAAGAACAGTCCATTCAAAAGTGTAGGTGAATGGGATGACAATATTAGACAAAGATCTTAAAGGTGAGGTGATATGTTCTTATTTTAATTTGAATTGAAGATTGGAGAGTTGTGGTATTTATATTGATGCATAGGTAGCAACAAAAGAAGGTGAGAATATTGCAGCAACCTAGAGTGAGGAGTGCTTAATTGGTTCCAAAAGAAAGAACCAGAGATATGCCAACAGAATAAGCTTAGAGGAAAGAAGCTTAGTGAGGCATATGTAGCAAGGAGGAGACTTGTTACTGCAAAGGTATTTTTGCAGATCACAAAGGAACTTCCATAAAGGATGTGGGTAGAATTGCTAAGGAATTGAGGAAAACTGGTAAGACTTTCTAATTGAAAGAAGAAGTGGCCATAACCAAGTATTTCATGCTGATTGAAATACAAGTGGACAGTTGTGTTCTTGAGAAGGTGCAGATGAGTTGAAGCTTAAAGGAGTAGAGAAGAGTGCTCAAAGGAGGTTCCAGAGATAGAGAACCAATTGCTTGCCAAAAGAACAAGTACAGAGGAGAGCTTGGTGAGGTAGGTGGCAGCAGGGCAGACTTGCTATTGTAGAGGCTTTAGTGTAGCTCATAGTGAGTGAGTGAGGAACTCATAGAGATGGAAAGGATGATGACTAGTGATAGTCATAACAGAGGTTCTGAAAGAAACCACAGCCAAGGACAGAAGAAAAGAGATGCCAAGGAAAATGGCATACAGAGATAGTTAAGTAAAGAAGAATATGAGAGGGAGAAGGCTGAGATAGCAGTTCAACTTGAAGTATTAATGGAAATGTTGCAGAGAAATGAAACAGACCAGAAATATGGTTATGTCATGAGAAAGAAAGTGAAGTGGCAAAGGCTACAAGAGAAGATGAATCAACAGGTGAATATGCAGTTAATAAAGGAGCTAAGGGAATTTGAACAGATTATAAATGCCAAATTGAAGACAGAGAAGCTCGAAAGAGTTGAGCTACATCAAAAGGAAGATTCTGAAGAAGATGTTGAAGTTTCAATATGTGAACCATAACTTGGACCATTACATTTTGAAAGTGATGAAGAGACATAGGAGTTGAATCATATGAATGATTCATAGCAGCCAGAAGACTTGATGACTGAAGCTTCAAATGAGGCTGAAAGGTATTTTATTTTTAAAATTAATGACTTGTGTATGATTGCAGGTTTGGAAGAAGATAGGCAGTCTTTTAAAGCTGTCAAAATGTAGAAGAAAACCTTCCAAAAGATGAAAGTTTTGAAGCAGAATATGACAAGGAGATTGGAAAAGAATCATTTCGCTACAGTGGACAAGTGCTGAAAGGCATCATTGAAATAGATGATGAGAAGGAGAGACTAGCTAACAGTCTCAATAGTTCTTTGAGTTTGAATCAACATACTGATTTGCTGACAGAAGAAGAGAGATTCGAGAAGCATACTGCAGTGTTGTCAAAGGAAGAAGAGGTGGACAGCCAAATGAAAGAAGAAGAGGAAGAACATCTACTAAAGGATGTTAAGAAAGATTTAGGAGAGGAAGAAGAACCATGTGATGATGGACCAATAACAAATGAAGAAATAGGATATTGTGTAAAATTTGCAAAGTTTACTCCTAGTAAATCATTGAGTTATATAGGGAATTCGACTTTAAAAGGAGGAAGTTAGAAGAGTAGAGGATAAGTGTTTAGGATAAATTACTGAAGAAGGATGAAAAAGAAGTTGTCATAAATAATAATCAAGAAGAAGTTGATAGGTGCAGGAAACAGAAGCAGGAAATTGTTCTGAAAGACAATATAGCAGCAACAAAAAAGGTGCAAAATAATAGTAAAGAAGAAGGTAAGGATGAAAAGGAGGTGATCAGGATAAGTGAAGAACAAGAAAAAAGGAGACTTCATCAATCAAGAGATGAAAACAGTCAACAAACTGAGGATATACTAGATAGATAAATTGAACTGATAAGAAGGTTAATGATGAAAGTGTCTCAGGAGAAGACAACAACAAGAAAGGAAAGGAGTAACAACAAGAGGAAGACAACAGCAGACTATGAAAGCAGGGCAAGTGGAGCATTGCAGCATAAGGTATGGAGACCTGGAGAACAACAAAAAACAACAGCAACAATAGAACAATGGGCAAGAAAAGACAGGTTACAAAATAAAGTATGGGGTCCAGGAGGAATTAATTATCTAGACTTATGACCAGGAGGTCATAAATTTTCTTGCTTGGGGAGTCTGATGCAGGAGCATTTATCTCAACATCATTTTTGTATTCTAGTAGACATAGGGGGTCTTGTGTTTCAAGGAAGTTCATTTCCTAAGTATTGAATTAATGTAATTATTTAATGTTTTGAGTGATTTTAATGAGAATAGGAATTAATTGAATATTGTGAGGCATAATTGTAAATGTTCTCGAATGTAGGAGAACATGAGAGATTTAGGATAGTTGAGTGATGAGAGGATTGACAATTGATTGTAAATCTTAAATTAGGAGTCAGTTCATGATTTTGTGGATTTGAGAGAATCCTTAGGGATGAGAGAGAGATTTTAGGATTCCGTTGAGAAGCTTAATCTAAACCAGGATTTGGTTTTAGAATCCCTCTTTGTATAAATGCAAGCCTAAAAGGCATAGACAGAAGTAGACAGGGGGATAGAGAGAGAGAGTTAGATATTTAGCTAGTGTTTGTAAGCCTACGGGAAGATAATGAACAGAGGCCATTAATTAGAAGATCAGGCCGAGGAGAGACAAAGACTCTCATTATGTAATTGTTTTACAGAGATTCAATTCCATTTGTATAAGTGTGTTGTTAAGTATCAATGGCGAGTGAGTGAGTTAGTGTATTATGCATAACGGAGTTGCAGGCAAAGTTCGGCAAACACATAGAGAGAAGCATGATGAAGAGGATCTTGATGGATCATTGAATCCATTAGAAGGATCAAAGTCAAGCTCAGGAGGGAGTGCATAGTGAAACAATCGAAGGACCAGAACCTGAAGAAAACCCAAGAACCACGGTAAACATTGAAGAAACAGCGAAAAACCAAAGTAAAGCGGCGGACAAAAGAATGAAGTATCATTGAATAGCAACTGTTGGATCTAACAGATCAACAGACATGATCCAATCACAGAGGAGACGAAGGAATATCGCATCAGTGGATTTATACACAAAAGTGCTATATCGGGTGGAGAAAAAGTGGTAAGTGGTATTTAGAGGAGTTCACCTGATCCCACTTATTGGTTGACACGTAGCACTCAGTTGGAGAGAGAAAACCGATTTTTCAGGCAATTATTCTCTGTGCTACTTGTCCACCTGAAATCATCATGGACCGTTGGATCCACGAAGTGTAGATCAATGACGGAGGATTCATCGAGCAAGTTTGTTGATCGGTTGAATCAACAACCGTTGGATCGGGATCTAAATTGACGGTCAAGATTTGATCGGCGATCGCATTTTGGCAAAGTCAAACAACAACGAGCAGTGGAATGGCGATGTGTCGATAGCGATATTGCGATATCGTCGATAAGCCGATGAAGTTGATCGGAGATTAGAGATCAGAGGAGGAGTAGCGCAGCGGAAGGTTTGAGATGGAGATGGACCCGACGATATTTATACGGTGGGTTATATAATATTTGAGATCCGGCTTAATGGCTAGAGCGGATTTTCCTATGTATTTCTTGTATTGCGATAAAGGGAGCCTCAGGAAGTGTGCAAAGTCTGTATTAAGGTGGAAAAGGTGAGTTCACATATGTTTTATTTGTATTCTTTTATAAATGGATTAAAGTGTCGATAAAGGGTCTATATGGTAAGTCCAATATAACCAAAGAGTAAAGAGAGGGGTTTGGTTATATGTGTGGGCATAAGGATTAATAAAGGTTTTGGATTGATTAATTTCCAATAGTTGAAAGGATTTGAAGGGATAGACTATGGTTGGCTTAATAGAGGTTTCCACGTGAGTTTTAATCAAGGGGGCCTTAACCCATTGTTATTTATAATGAACCTTTGACCGGAAGGTCATGTAAATTCTTGGGGGGGAATGGTTTATGCATAGGAATATGCTACTGTGGGTAAAGCAGGGGTAACCCTGCGTCAAAATGATATAGAAGTGGATAGTGTTATAGTTTCAGACTGGGTATCACTACACTTAGCTAAGAGCTATAAGTTAGTAGAAGTGTTAGATGTAAAATAGCTATCCACTTTTGAGGAACGATAATTAACAATGAAAAATACTCATTATAACAAGACTAGTAAGAGATTAAAGATTGAAAAGGTGAACATTAAGAATAAAAAGGTTACTAAAAAGTGAAATTGATAGGTCGACATCTCAATAGTAGGACCTACTAGACTTCTAAAAATGCATATGACTATAGGGGATGCACTTGCACACTTTGTTATTGAACCAAAGATTGAAAATGTGAAATGGAAGAGAAAGTTTAGTGAGTTTGAAGAAGCTATCGGTTCCAAACCTCTGTTCATGCCCCCTTTGGCTATTAAATCTATAGACTTGCACCAACATGCACACCTAAACGATATCAAAATGGCGAACCCTAGCTCCGCCGTCTCTCTGCCCTCGGCCGCCGTAGGCTCCTGGATCGCTCTGAGCGTGAAGAGGTTCGAAGGATCTGGGCAAAGACCAAGGGGCTGTCTCTTTGCAGCAGATCCGCATCATGATCTCGCCATGTACACCGGCTCGAATCCCAGCTCTGCTATCTCCAGGCCCCACGCAACAGTTGGGTCACGGACTGCTCAGGCGGCGAAAGGTTTGGAGAGATATGGGCAAAGATCTAGGGTTTACCACGCAGAGGCAGGCACACATGATACCCTCGCCACGATCACTGGGGACGCAGATCCAAAAAGGCCTGCAAACCTCTTTGCAGAGATCTCAAGAAAAGCCTGGACCCGTCCCTCTATAACCACGGCATGCATTTTCAGGCCCCTTCTGGTTAATGGAGCAACGGATATGAAAGATCTGGTTGATCCCTTAGCTTTTCCTCCGAACATGGCCTCCAGAAAGAAAGGGACTACACCAAACAGAAGCGCGCCGCCCCTGCTCCTGAGACAAAAACAGGATTCGAATTTCTATCAGGACATCTGCCCACCCTCTCCACAGATCGGATGGGGAAAAAGGCATGCAGAAACAGCCTCATCATTCCAGATTCAAATCCGGCTCCTCAACGGCAAAACCATGCTACAATGGGTTCGTCAGGCGGATCTAGTACAAAATCTAAAGCATGCACTGCAAACCAAACTGGGGATCCCCTCTGCAGCTCAACGGCTTCTCTACAAAGGTAAACATCTTGAGGATCTCCTTCCTATTTCTTTTTATGGCATTGAGAAAGACGCATCTATTATCTTAACCCTTCGTTTGAGAGGAGGAGCTGTGGGAGAGCCATCCTCAGCTAAGGCTTTTTCGTATAAAGATGCAGTTCATGCCAAGAAGACTGAAAAGGCAGATCCACCAATGCAGACTTCGCCCAAGCCTTTTTTGGTTGACAAAATGGAGGAGATCCCCTCAGTTGAGATTTCCTACCCTGATCTTGAAGATGACAACCAAAAATTTGCTGAAAGGGCCATCATCTGCAGGTTTAATGGGCTATGGCCGCGCTCACAGGATCTTTACGACTGGATTAAGGAAAACTGGACTGATCGATGCAAGGTTTATTTCTGTGCAAAGGGTTATTTCATAGTGCTGTTCGATGACCTCGAGCACTGCTACTTTGCCCTCGACGAAGGCCCTTGGTTCATGGGTTCAGCTGGACTCTTCCTAACTCCATGGTTTCCAGACTTTGACCCAGCTTCAGCAGTCATCACTAAAGCCCCTGTATGGATCAGACTCCCAAATCTCCCAGTTCACCTGTGGCACACCGAGGTATATAGGCAAATAGGCAACGCCTTGGGTTCCTTTCTAACGGGAGACTACGAGAGACAACGGCAAGGGCTTTATACATATGCCAGAGTTTGTGTGGAGCTTGATCTAAGCAAGGGATTGCCAGAATACATCAATCTCAAGATCAAGGACCTTGTCTGGACCCAGTATATAGAATACGAAAACACTGCCTTCCGATGCCGCCATTGTCACCTAACAGGGCACCTGCATAACTCCTGTCCATCGCTGTCTGCGAGAAAAAAAAAGGGCCTCTTCGCTCATTCCAAGCCCAAGCGTTGGGCTCCTTGTCAACCGCCGCCAGCTGACAGCTCCAGCATCCCTAGTAAGGAAAAGGAGGAAAGCGCGACAGAACCAGATCAGCCGCCTCAGCCGATGGTTCCGCCCCAGGACAATATGGGGCCCATCCATGTCACAGCTAGCTCCCAGAAACGTCCCCATGAGACTTCATCCTCTGATTCAGAGAAGGAGCTCCCGGAAATAGAGATCTCTAGTCTTCAAGTTGTCCTAGCCCATTCTCCCCATGATGGCTGGACAAAAGTTAACAAAAAGAAAGGGAAGAAACACTGTGGTGTAGTTACTGACCCGTTGGGGTAATAGCCTGATAGTCAGTCTCTGCTCTCGAATTTTCTGTTGCAGCTCTGAGTTTGTATCTTTCCTCCGAGACCGAGGTTGATCTGTCCATCATTTCCGGTCTGTCGGTCTTTTGCTGCTCCTATAGCTCTGTGTTTGTATCTTTCCTCCGGGACCGAGGTTGATGTATTCATCATTACCGGTCTGCGATTTTTGCTTGTCCTGTCTGTACCATATTTTACTTAATAGATTTAGTCTTTACCAAGAAAAAAAAAACATGCACACCTAAACCTCATAAAGTTAAGAAGGAAACAAATTTATTAAATGGTATTAGGGCATCATCGTAAATATCAATACGCAACTAGGTGTTATTGAAGAAGTGCAAGAGATTTGTTTGTATTTAAGAAATTTACCTTAGATAATTTCTTCCTTTTCAGAATATTTTAAAAAGTAATTAGACAATGGTCAGCATTTTGTTGATGATTTCTTGATTACATTTATCAATAATATTTCTACTCTTAGTGATTTTCAAAAGAACCAACAAGGGCTTACACTAGGTGGGTGGATCAAACAAATCAAGGTTGGATTGGATGCAAGGATAAACATGCTAGAATATTTTATTTTTGAATGTGTAAATATTGGTGACCATGTAATTAATGATTTATTTGAAGTTATAAAACTTGTAAAGGGTTTACAAGGACTAAGAATGATTGGAGACTCCATGCTAATACCAAAGGATATATTGCAAGAAGATATGAATGTTATTAAAACATCATGGACTAATGAATTTGATAACTTAGCTAATTTTCTAGAGGATGATATCAAAAAGTGGTTTATTACATTCATTAGTGAAAACAATGACCAATTATCTATTATTTAACAACTACAATTATACTCAAAGGAAATAGAAGAGGAAATATTTGCAGAAGAGCAAAGTATGATATAACTATCTCATTAGTGGAGTACATCGAAGAATGTTGGCATTATGATTCAGGTGTTGTCCTTGATGGCAAACCCATTCAGGTGATAAATCAAGAAGGACGCAGGAAATATGTTCAGCAAGTGCGTCCCCGCAGGTATACCATACAGAACCCGCGTCCAGGGACGCCGGCCAGCCGTTCAGGAGGTGCGTCCGCCCAGTGCACACATTTCAAGGCAGAGAAAAGCACGTGGGGGTTTCTTGCGTGGTATCTAGCCGACGGTTTTGTGTTTCTATGGTGTCGGCTCGTGGTATTGTTCCATGTTTTGGGGAGAAGCTTGCCTATATAAAGCAAAGGAGTTCATTTGGATTAAGCATCATCTTGGTTGAATATCTTTTGGTGAGATCTAGTCCAGATCTATGAGGGCGAATCTTCTAATGGACTGTGATCTCTATGGCGCATGATCAGATCTGTGGATCTGAGTGTTTGGGTTGGTTCTGAAGTCCTCATATCTTTTATATCTGAAGGGACGCAGGTTCAGTGAAGGGCAAGTGCGCCGGGACGCAGTACAGTAAAGGCTCAGGGGCGTCTCTGAGGCAAAGGACGCGGTGCGACTGTGTTATTGGGTGCGTCTCTGAAGCAAAAGACGTGGCGCGATAGTGTTTCGGGGTGCGCCGGTCGCAGAAAAGCATAGAGGAACAGTGCGTCTGCACGCAGAACAGCGGAGGGTAGACTGCGTCCAGTCGCAGGCCACAGAAAGAAAATATGCGTCCCTGTCTTAAGATGATCTGTTGACTGTATATTTCTGTTCATAAAGTGTTCTGGGTTATTTCTGTAATTACTGATCTGATATCTGTAGTAGACTGTATCTGTTATATACTTGTTGATCATTTGATTCTTCATGAAAAGAAGTAGGGGGTTGTAGCTCTCTTCCAGGAGAAACTGGAAAACGAGAGAGAGTTGTAGCTCTCTGCAGGTTGCAGCCTGCGTGCTGGTAAAGGACTGCACCAGTACAAAATCATTGTAAAAGAATTTCTTGAAAGAAGATAGAGACATATTGCAGCAGGTGGTTTTCTCCCGCATTGGGTTTCCACCTTACATCTTGTGTTCTTTGGTGTGACTGTCTATTTTCTTTATTCAAGCTCATTATTTTATGGTACTGATATGCAAGAATAATTCAAAAGATCAAATAAGGAAGATTTGGTAAATTGCTTAATAATACTGATTCACCCCCCCTCTCAGTATTATTTCCAACAATTGGTATCAGAGCAGGTCCTTCAAAGAAAGCTTGATCGCTTGAAGGAAAAGATCCATCAAATGGCTAATCCAGAAAGAGAGGCACACATCAGGCCACCAGTCTTTGACGGGAACAATTTTACTCACTGGAAGATAAGAACCACTGCATACCTACAGTCGCTTGGAGCAGAAGTTTGGGGAATCGTAGAAGGAGGATACAAATTCCCATCAGCAACTCCTACAGATCCAGCAGAGAAAAAGCAATATGAGCTCAATGCCAAAGTAGTTACTGTCCTATTGAGTACTTTGACTCAATCAGAATTTATGAAGATCATGCATCTCAAATCAGCTAAGGAAATATGGGACAAAATCGTTACAAGCTACGAAGGAGATGATCAGGTAAAAATAGCAAAGCTTCAAACTCTCAGAATCCGATATGAAACTCTTAAGATGCGAAGTAATGAAAGCGTAGCTAATTATTTCCTGCGTATGGATGAGATTGTGAATTGTATGAGGGATCTGGGTGAAGAATTTGAGGAAGTTGTCTTAGTTCAAAAAGTTTTGAGATCTCTGTCTACTAAATTTGATTCTAAAGTATCTGCCATAGAAGAAAAGGAGAATGTGCGGAAAATTACCATGTCACAGCTTCACGGGATCTTAACTGCTTTTGAAATGCGACAAGAGGTACCACCAGAGGCCGCATTCGAAGTGTCAGAGGAAGAAGATGAGGTAAATTTTGTCAAGAATCTTGAACGGGGATCTGGACGGTTCAAAGATAAGCTACCTTTCAAATGTTTTCTATGTGGTAGAGTTGGTCACTATGCTGCTAGATGTCCTCATAACAAAGAAAAGATATATGAAGAAGATGGTAGAAGCTATTATACCCATATTAAAAGTTCATTAAATGATAGTGAGGATATTAGAAGTCTCATGGCACATAAGAAGAAGAATGCTTCATCCAATAATAGCGAGGATATTAAAAGTCTCATGGCACATGAAGAGACGAATGCAGAAACTGAAGAAGTTGCCAAACTAAAAGAACTATTGGAGACAGAAACCAGGGTAAGGGAGAAATTGCAGGATATAGCAAAAGATCAGAGCACAACTATTCAGAGACTTGAATCAAAGATCCTCTCTCTAAAAGAAGATCTTGAAGATCAAGAACATGAAGTGATCAAACTAAAGCGACAAGTGGAAGAAGGGAGAAAAGTTGAAGAAGACCTAAGGAAGAAGTATCTGAAAAAGGAAGAACAACATCAAGTTGAGGTAAATATCTTGAAAGGTAAACTAGAAGAAAAAGATAAGCTTTTACGATTTCAAGATAGTTCTAAAGTCTTGGATGATATTCTTAATAGTCAAAGATCTCCTGCTATCAAGACTGGTCTTGGTTTTCATGAATATGTTGAAGGTGAATCTAGTTCACAAGGTGAGACAAGAAACTCTAATGAGAAATCTGAAATGCTCAAGGAACAACCAAGGAAAGAAATTCCTCAAGGAAGATCCTTTACTCCTAACTATGGACGTGATAGACGATTATTTCCTCCGCTGAATAATGTTGAATGTTATGTATGTCATAATCTTGGACATGTTGCAGCCAGATGCAGAAGTAGAATGGTTCAAGAAAGATCATCGCAGGCTACAACCCTCTCTCCCAGGTACTTCAGAGGGTATTGCTTTGCCTGCAATGCATATGGACACAAAGCAATTGATTGTGATAGAAGGAACATGAAAAATATAAGGTGCTATACATGCAACAACTATGGGCATAAAGCAAGGGAATGCAGGAGCAGATTTCAAAATTCAAGACAAAAGGACCATACATCATCACAGTTGCAGGAATTGAAGAAGACAGAGACAGAAAGGTGTGGGATAACTCAGTCAGCTGACATAACAGACACAGGGGAATCTGAAAGTGAAATTCAGTATTCCATCCTGCATACGCTTATATAATGAAGACAAGTCGCGTATATACGCGAGTTACAGGCTGCAAAGTCGCGTATATGGAGAAAGGGCAGCAGAACAGACCCAGGTTCAGTCATGGTTGGCTCAGGCTCAGGGGGAGCAGAACAGACTCAGGAAATGGTTCAGACATGGTTGGCTTACACTCAGGGGGAGAATATTCTTCAAATAATGCATTGTTGGCATTATGGTTAGAAGGTGTTGATAAAGTCTATGAAGCTAAATGATACATCTTACTGTTTAGGAATGGTATTGCAGGCTGATGCTTATGGTACAGATCATGATGCTGTTGGTGGCTTTCATAAGTCTTGGTCTAGATATTTCATCACTATGTCATGTATCTCTTTTATGATGTCAAGGTCATGTAACGGCCTATGTTGGTTTCTCCACTATGCCTGGGATGAATGATGAAATGATCATGTATTATCATGTATCTTCACATGGTTAGGTGGATAAGTCAATATTGGTATATCCCCACTAGGTTGGGTGATGAATGTATGTTGAGTCTTTTGGTGATAGGAAGGTCTTCTATGATGTATAAGTCTTTGTTCTTCTTGAAGAACATCTTTTGCAGATCTTGCCTACAGTCAAGGGGAGCATGAACAGCACAATTCAGCAAGAGCAGGATGGATAGATTGGTACACTTTGGCATACACAAAGGGGGAGCACATTTGGAGATTTCAGCATGTACTCAGGGGGAGTATGGACAGCAGTATGGACAGGAGAGGGTATACCAAAGAAGAGAATATCTTGGTCCACCCTTTGCCCTTGATGTCAAAGGGGGAGAGTGACTTGGTGTGGTGGTTGCCATCAAGTCCAAAGGGGGAGATTGTTGGCATTATGATTCAGGTGTTGTCCTTGATGGCAAACCCATTCAGGTGATAAATCAAGAAGGACGCAGGAAATATGTTCAGCAAGTGCGTCCCCGCAGGTATACCATACAGAACCCGCGTCCAGGGACGCCGGCCAGCCGTTCAGGAGGTGCGTCCGCCCAGTGCACACATTTCAAGGCAGAGAAAAGCACGTGGGGGTTTCTTGCGTGGTATCTAGCCGACGGTTTTGTGTTTCTATGGTGTCGGCTCGTGGTATTGTTCCATGTTTTGGGGAGAAGCTTGCCTATATAAAGCAAAGGAGTTCATTTGGATTAAGCATCATCTTGGTTGAATATCTTTTGGTGAGATCTAGTCCAGATCTATGAGGGCGAATCTTCTAATGGACTGTGATCTCTATGGCGCATGATCAGATCTGTGGATCTGAGTGTTTGGGTTGGTTCTGAAGTCCTCATATCTTTTATATCTGAAGGGACGCAGGTTCAGTGAAGGGCAAGTGCGCCGGGACGCAGTACAGTAAAGGCTCAGGGGCGTCTCTGAGGCAAAGGACGCGGTGCGACTGTGTTATTGGGTGCGTCTCTGAAGCAAAAGACGCGGCGCGATAGTGTTTCGGGGTGCGCCGGTCGCAGAAAAGCATAGAGGAACAGTGCGTCTGCACGCAGAACAGCGGAGGGTAGACTGCGTCCAGTCGCAGGCCACAGAAAGAAAATATGCGTCCCTGTCTTAAGATGATCTGTTGACTGTATATTTCTGTTCATAAAGTGTTCTGGGTTATTTCTGTAATTACTGATCTGATATCTGTAGTAGACTGTATCTGTTATATACTTGTTGATCATTTGATTCTTCATGAAAAGAAGTAGGGGGTTGTAGCTCCCTTCCAGGAGAAACTGGAAAACGAGAGAGAGTTGTAGCTCTCTGCAAGTTGCAGCCTGCGTGCTGGTAAAGGACTGCACCAGTACAAAATCATTGTAAAAGAATTTCTTGAAAGAAGATAGAGACATATTGCAGCAGGTGGTTTTCTCCCGCATTGGGTTTCCACCTTACATCTTGTGTTCTTTGGTGTGACTGTCTATTTTCTTTATTCAAGCTCATTATTTTATGGTACTGATATGCAAGAATAATTCAAAAGATCAAATAAGGAAGATTTGGTAAATTGCTTAATAATACTGATTCACCCCCCCTCTCAGTATTATTTCCAACAAAGAACACCATAGGAAATATTTAAACAAACTATTAGTCTTGAATAAATACCTCAGTGATTAAATTAACATATACACGAAGCCAATTTACACTCCAACAACAAATGTGGTGAGAGAGAGGATTCATTCCACTGGTTTTCCTTCTCAATTTTTTACCATGTATTAATTGGTCCATTGAGCCTAATCCAAGTTTCTTAGGGAAAAATACATTTAGATTTATGTTAAGTATCATGATTTTGTAATTTTTTTACGAACTTACTCTATAAAAAATTAAATTCTATAATGTTATTTTTTACTCTTGTAGAGAGTTATTATCAAGAGTGCATAAAATTTGTGGTTTCTAGATTGAGCAATGGAATGTCATGAATACTATATTTTAACACTATCTTATGTTTGAATGAATGAAATTATTTTAGAGCTGTCTAAAAATATGGGACATTTCTTTACTTTCTATTTATGAATTCACTTCAAGTATGTTTCCTTCATAATGTACAAATGGATATATACAATGGAATGAATCAATGAGATGATATATGTTTCTACTAGTTTTCATTCCTTTATTTCCTTTGGAAAAACCACTTGGTACACTTATAGGTCAATCTGCTTACTGTTAAATTTTCTATTTCAAATTAGGAGTACAACCTCTATAAAAATATAGAGGGAACTCAAATAAATATCTAGGAGGTTAAATCTACTCCTTAATAGGAGAAGAGATCAAAAAAAGTTTTTTTTTTTAATGTAAATTTCTGATCACCCAATTAAAAGTTTAGAATGTTTATTTATAAAAACATTTTATTACAAATTTAAAAAAATTCAAATATCAAATATACAAGGATCCATAGTCACCACTACATTTCATGTTTTACTTTCTTAGTGCCATAAAGACGAGAAATTCATTCATTCTTGAATGTGTTAGGGATTATGAAACACCCTAATTCACTGTAGGTTCATGAGAGTTCACTATTTGTTATATTAATAATGTTTATTCTTTTTTGGTAGCTATAATAAAAAGATATTTTTTATTTTTTAAATTAGAATTGTTGTTATTGATGAGGATGACCGAATATGATCTATGGGACCTTAAGAATGTAAGAGACTATTTGGAAATCTCTAGAATTTTATTTCTATGCTTTATAAGCATTAAGAGAAGTGTTCTAAGATTACTATGTGTAGAAATAACTCGAAATTTGAAGCTACTAATGAAATCAAACTGAAATCAATTGACACAAATTTCTTCTACTAAATTATGAGGAAGGGAAAACTGAAAATAGAATCACATGCAACCATTCAATCATAATGAACATAGTTTTTACTAGGGAACTCAACTAGGAAAAACCCCTCCTCTATTTGTATTAATATCAGATGAGAAAAATGATCTATTATAATGAAAACGTCAATCCTTGAAGCTCAATCTATAATGAAATATTGATCTCCTCCTCCTGAAACTACTCTGGAAAATACTTAGCATGCACTCAGTCTACCTGCACTCATGTTGCTTGCACTCGCCTGCACTCGCTCCCATTACCTTAGGTATTTTTGAGTAAATTAGCTCATCCGCTACATCCAAACATTGTACACTCACTAGTATACAATAATGATTACAATTATGCCTTTTTCCTCCACTCAACTAGGCAATTCGAATAGCATGCATAACTAGGGTTATTTTTAGTAAATTGACTAGTTAACTAAGAGATCAATGAGTTAACAATAGTTACAACTACCAAATTGAACTCATACTAACTCAATTCTATACTAGAGCTCAGATAATCGAGTTCCACTAAATACAACTCCACTAGATTGCTAGATCTTAGCAATCAACTCATGCACAACTCTACTTCTGGCCCACAAACACGAATTCTTTGACTTAATTGAGTGACTTTTTTTTTCTCATTAAAATTATACTATTCTATTATATACAGGAACAGAAAAAACAGTTACAATCATAGAGTCATTTTGTAAAAGGCCAACTGTGGCACTTTGGAATGAGAGTTATCAGAAAGAGCAGCCCACGCAGGGGCACCGCGACCGAGCAAAACAACCCACGCAGGGGCTTTAAACCACAGAAGTGCAACCAGATCATACATAACATCCCGCGCAGGGGCTTTGACCAAAAAAGTGTTCATCCCTCGCAGGGGCATCAAAAAACCTTCAGCAAGATCCCTTTCGGGCCAGACAAACATAACAAGAACATACAGTAGGCCAACATGACAAGCACAGAAAATCAAAATAGGACGTGAACAGCGCCTGAGAGAGTGTTGCGGAGCGGATGGACGGCTAATCGTCCGGCTTCTCTTCGACCACCCTACACCAGCCATATTTTTCCCTTTCCTCTGCAGTAGGAAAGGAATCCATGTCGTCATTGTCCCCCGTGGGTGATAACGCTGCCTGAGTCTGAGGTAGGTTGGAGGCATGCTCTGGAGCAGCCGCTGGCGTCTCCTCGACATCCTTTGAGCTCCCGCCTGCGTGCTTCCCCTCGCTGAGATGTTCCTCGCCATCATCCTGAGGTTCTTCAAGGAAGAGGACCGAGACGTGGGCATTGATACGGGATTTTTCCTAAGAGTTGCTGAAGGAGAAAATGGCAGTACTGAAAGCAGGCAGAGGTGTCGGGCCAGAATATGGGCTTCTGGTGTCCATGAATTGGCTTGATTGGAGGGGATTGGTCTCAGCAATTCGATGGCAAAGGCATCGACAGCAGTGGGATTGGGGATTTTCGATTGAAGGACGTGAGGATCCCCCCCGGGCAGAGCCTCGACGGCTGAGCACGCGTTGTCGAGGCCTGACCATCTTTGCAATAGAACTGGGGGTATGGAACAAAGCGGAGTAGGAGGATTTGAAACGCCACCCAACCAGCCTTTCAGACCTGAAACAACGCTTAACTGACAGAGGGATGGCAAGAGTTGTTGCCCTGAAAACCATATACCAGGCAAGAGCCTGAACACCAAATACCAAATATTGAGCGTGAATCAGCACATGACGATCCAACCCACCACCTTTCTTAAACTCTTCATCGCCTCCTCGAGTTCTGTACGCCATAACTGCTCGCTGCAGTCGCACCACAATCCCGGATAGAGCATTGAATTGCCGTCCCTGATCACCCATACATATATTCCTTGGCGACGATCTCGCATTGAATTCTTGCCTTAAGCTTGAGGCAGCACATGCATTCATGTGGCTCCTCACTTCCGCCTGTCGTGTCACCCGCATCCGAGGGACTTAATTGAGTGACTTGGCCATGTCGCTCATGCTACTTTTTTAACAACTCATTGTATTCAAATAGAAATTCGAATTTCTCTATTTAACTAATACACAAGTGAAACGAAACGTTTTCTTACTACAATTTAACACTATCTCTTTATTGAGTCAAAAGGTTCACAAAATTAATACTAACATAAGTATTTTGAAATTTAAATTTAAATTACATATAATAATTTATAATATATTAATAAATCTAATACCAAACTAAATTATAATGATATTAATTTCATACATATATATATATATTCCCATTTACATTAGATTTTAATAAATTTTCCAACTTCTATTAATTCTTACTAATTATAATATTATTATTTTTAAACATATTTTCATTAATTTCATTTGTATATTAGATTTTCAATTAAACTTTTAATAATAATCAATTCCAATTTACTTTCTTTATATTTAAAAATAAAATAAAATTAAATTAGTGAATTTAATTATAATAACATTCTTCTTATTCTATTCACCATATTTTATACTCATAATATTTTTCCGAAAACTCTAAATTTCTTCACATTTATAAGAAACAATAAACTAAGTATTATAAACAATTTTCTTATAAAACACTATCTTTATATATTAAGAATTTTAAAATATTATAATTATAATTATTTATTTTAAAATAATTACTAAACCAAAAAGATGTTAGTTATCATTTATAACAATAATGAGATAACATGTAAAGTAATTTATAACATAAATTTATATAAAAATAAATAAAATTTAATGTATTAAATTTAATTTAGTATTATATTATTTTAATTTTAGAATATTAAATTTAAAATTGGAATTGGACCCAATAATAAATATAACAAATTAGAACCATGAAAAGTATTTCAAGAATTTGCAACTGAAATAAATTCAACAAATGGGATATGGTAAAGGATGATACTCTAAAAATTTAGAGAGAAAACATAATTAAAATATTATAGCAAAAGTGTTTAATCTAAATTGAAAAAATTGAAATTTTCAATTGAAATTAAAATATTATAGCAAAGTGTTAAGTGTTTAATTTAATAGAAAAAAATTGAAAAAAAAATGTATTTTGGAATTGGACCAAATAATAAATATAACAAATTGGAGCTATGAAGAATATTTCAATAATTTGTGATGACATAAATTCAACAAATTTGATATTGTAAAGGATGAATTTAAACTTTGAGAAGAATTGTAGTGTGGTAAAAATTTAGAGAGAGAATGGAATTAAATATTATAACAAGGTGTATAATTTTAATTTAATTATGGATAATTATTAGGTGGATGGTAGGGATTTAACTTCTATGGAATATCTTAGAATATTCTGAGCAATATATAGATCAAAGGTTGATATTTATTTTTAAACTAGTTATCCTCTTTCTACCTTTTTGATTAATTTAATTAATTGATAAAAATATGAACATGTGTCATATGAATAGGAGTGATGAATTTTGGACATGTGGTATTAGTAAGCCATGGTACTAGCACAAGGGATGGTAACACAGTCTATTTCTAAGTTAAAAATATTCATGGTAAAGTGAAATGAGTCTCAATCTTTAAGGATCTTTTTACATTATATATATATATATATATATATAGTTTGTTAAGTGACACCAATTCAAAACTAATCCCCCCATGTTAAGGGTTGGTGTGACCTAGGACATGGGTGATTTTGAGACATAGATGACCCTGGGTTGTGGTTTCTCAAGCAGAAACTTAAGTGTGAGTCAGTTGAGTCAGTCATCTTGGGACTCGCATAACTTAGAAAACAAAATAATAATAATAATTATTATTATTATTATAATTTAAAATAAAATTATAATTTATTAATTAAAAAAATTGTTATTGTGGAAATATGAGATGTATTAAGAGATAAGTGTTTTGATGCCTATTGGTATTTTTTAGCCATGGCGATTCACCCTATTTTAGCATGGAAATTCTTAATTTGTAAATAAGTTTTGTCACAATACAATAGTTTATCAATACCACATGCCCAAAAAAAACCATAACTCATTTCATAGTCAAAATATTTTATGAATTTTTTTTAATTTTAATTAAATTAAAAGGGAAAAAAGAGCATAACTACATTTAAGATAAGTCTCAACCCTCTAACTTGAATGCCACAAAAAATATTCTATGAATATTCCATAAAAAGTAAATGTGAAACATCCATCTATTAATTATTAATAATTAAATTAAAATTCTGAAAGCTCTATTTCAAAATAGACATAATTATGAGTGTAATAAATTCTTACCAATTTTATAGTGAGTTGGTCACTCTCTCACTTTTATGATATTAAAAAGGTTAAAAATGAAAAAAATAAATTATCTATTGTAAAATTATATATAGATTAAAATTATTTATCACACTATCAACTTTTTTGATATTTAAATTTATAAAAACTATAATAATTTTTAAACTTTTTTTAATATATATATATATATATATATATTTTTATATAAAACTAAACTTCTAAAACATCTTAATTACTATCTTACCTATTAAAAAATGAATATACCCGTTTAGATAAAGTTAATATTATCATATATTACCATTTGAGTATGAGATTATATGAGTTAAAATATTATAATTTCAAATATATACATCATCAAAAAAAATTGTTTTTTTATAATTTTTTTGGTATTAATAATATTATAAATTGAATATTTATAAATTAATAGGATTTTTTTAACAACATTTGTTTATTGATGAAATATATACAATAATATATTATAATTAAACTCAAATTTTATTTTTTTTAAATTAAGTTTCTAAAAAAAATATTTTGAATTAAAATTTCAATATTATTTTTAAATTGTATAATTATTTTTTTGATATTTATCTTTATTTAAATATCTTCTATTATTATTATTATTAGTGGTATAGGGACATAGTAACTAAAAATATGTTGCCACCATCCAATAGCATAGTTATGATGGCTCACAAACCATTGCAAGTAAAGTTGTTGCATTATAATATGTAGACCCCAATAATTAAGACTATTCTCATGATCTCTATATTAATATTCTAAATTTAGTGATCATGATTATTGTTGATCACTTAAACTATTACAAAATATGAAAAAATATAATATAATTTCTAAAATTTCTAATTCTCATCACAAATTGAAGACCATGAGGATAAATTTATAAAATGAAAGTTAAATGAAGAAAGGATTAGGGAACAATTTGTTGCATAACCTCATTATATGCATCTTTAAAGTGAAGATAAAAGTATTCCCTTTAATTATAGATTCATTATAAGTATCTCTATTTTAGCTAAGTCTTATGAATTGTTTTGGAATAGAATATTAGTGGAAGACTAACCTATAGTTGAAAATCCATGATAAAAGAGTTAAAGGCCAAGCCAAGTTTAGGATATATCATTTCTGGTTTAGGAGATATCATTCAACTATGGAGCCTCGACTACCATGTTACACTCGTGATCATTTTGGAGGAGTGCCACAATAATAAAACCGATACCATTTATTGTTTCAATGAATTTAGAAATACTTTCGACATTGTTCCCATGAAAAAAATTTAGAGAAAGTTGGGAGAGATAAGACTTCCTTTTGAGTTGAGGGTTGTTGTGACAAGCCTTTATGAGAATGTTATTTCAAAGTTTAAGGTTAGTGAGGGTTGATCAATAATATATTAACTACAATATTATATTCAAGTCTTTCTGGCATATAATTTGATAAATTTGAAGAGTGTTTGGAATAAGCAAATTGTGTTGGCCCCTCTCTTTGATATAGTCATCACTCTTCTTCTTTATGTTGATGATATTATTGTTTTAGTGAGGAGTCTTTGCAATTGTGGCAAGCAACTAAGAATCCTCAATGATTTCTATTCTAAGATGGGTATGACTATTAATATGATAATTAAAATTTAGAAACATGACATACCATACTTTCATATACAACAACAATAATTTAGAGGCACTTCCTTCATGCAAATACTTTGGAATCCATATCTATCACAAACTCAACTCTAAGTATAGCTTTGAGAAAAAGATAAATGGAAGATGGAAACATTATTGTGGAATTGAAAATAATTGCGAGTGACCACATCTTTTGATATGGGACTTATAAATAATAATAAAAAATGTCTTTTAAACCCCTATTATTTTATGTGTATGTGAGTTTGGGGATGAGATATATCCACATAGTAATAGAGGAAGATAGAACAAATCCGAAAGTAGTTTATAACATGTAATCACAAGATGATAGGAAATACAAGTTATACTATCTTCCTCACATAAGCAAGTTTTTCCCATTGAAGTTAAACAATATGGACAAAACAAGGCTTAAGCTCAAGTGGGGATTCAATAAGAATATAAAGCATAAGTTAAATAATATAATAGGATTTAGAGATAAAAGGGTTGAACATTTTTTGAAATAAAAATAATATTAAAAATATTATTACATTAAACCTTTTTTGTGTTAATAATGTTACCTCTTTGGATTTCTAAACATGGACTAATACTATAGATTATCCAAATTCTAATAACTTGAAAAACTCTCACCACATAAATATAAAAATAGTAGTGTATATTATTACATTAATTTTTAAATTTTTTTTCTCAAGAGCAAGATTCACTAAACATATTCAAATCTTTGCCACACTACACAAACATGTTTCTGTCTATTAAAACCTAGATAAAAGACTAAATTAAACCAAATCAACTAGTTACCATTAGAACTATTATCCATTAACATTATTACATTAAAATTAACATTAATAATAAAATAATAAAAAATTTAATTTACATTTTTTATATAATTATATAAAAGATTTAGTTGAAAAATTCATTTCCACAGATATGAAGTTTTGAATTTAATATAATTTGAAGTAATATTTTATATAAACACCATTGTACCTGGTTTGGCAACTTATGTCATGCTTATGTTTTATTTAGTGTCATTAGTATTTAATCCATTAGTATTTGCTTATGTGCGGTGACAAGTTTATTATACTAAATTTTAGTTTTTGTTTATGTGCAATCCCAAAGTTTATTATGCAAATTCTGACAAAATAGATGATTACAGGAACCTTGAAAGACCCATTTTGGACTTTTGGCCAAGGATACAAAAAATGCAGGGTTTTCCAGCGATAGCTACTCTTTTTACCATCTTTTAACCATGTGAGCTTCTTTCACTGGAACGTACTCTTTTAGATACTTGTGATGTCTGTCGTGGTACGTGTCTGCAAAGCCACCATGGCAAATCCCGACGAGCTTGACCTCCCTCCCACACTAGGTCTAACTGATCCAAGGAATCTTCAAAGCAGTAGTGTAAAATAGTAATGAACTAACATACTAACCATGCTCAGATGTGACTATATGATGGTCCCTTTATGATTTCTGAGAGCATTGTAGAGTGTGTATCCAGTGACTGATGATCTGTGAAATAGAGATAATTTTTCTGAATATCTGCTGACTGACGAAGTGATGAAGGCATGAAAAGTTGTGGGTGCAATCAGGTAGCCGCAGCAGCAGCTAACAGCAGTACATAAATGTTTTTTGGAGGCTTTTCATGGACCAATCTGCCCAAACGAAGGTGTGATGTGGTGGGAATGGATGGAGTTAATCTTGTCGTGTCAAAGCGACAGAATGGAAACCTGTCGCTTAGTGCGCGTTATCTCCTCACAGTCACACACCTGCTCTTTCTATATGCTGTCCCTGTAAGTAAATTTGTCTTTGACCTCTTATCAATTCACGTGAAGGACAGACTTCAAAATTTTCTCTTCTCAGGATTTCTCGATATTTTTACTTGGGATGGGCTAACGATCCCGTGCCTTCCACGGCTCATGCATTCTCCACCCTTCGCTTTTAGATTTATCTAGAATATTCTTTCCTTTTCTTCTGTCGTGTGGATTCTATTTATTTAATACCCTTCATTCTCCATATCTTGAATTTTTTTTTAATATATTTTTAATAGTTTTTTTTCGGCCCTTATCCTGGTTTTCTGGCATCGACCAACTCTTGACACGTTGGTTGTTATCGTACCTTGTTTTGTTATCATGATTGTTATGTTCAACCTATTTATGTATGGTCAAGACTTGGATACTATTAGTTTCATAGCTTATTGTTATCAGAAAAAATTGTCACTATTTTCATGGATTGCAAGAATCGAATTTGCAAGGCGTAATATTCGACCGCAGTCCTAAGTATTAGGTTTTCTGTCCGTAGCCTTGAATCTTTTCTAGGGTTGGTTGGAGTCACATAGATATATATTGTGTTTTGATTCAAATTTGAAAGAAAACGATCATGCTATAGTCTCTGCACTTCATGGCTCAGACTGGTTGGGAGAATTTTTGCAGAGAGCACGATGATCAGCAAGGGAACTGTTTAGAATTAGCTCTCCGACCTGCAATGGAGACCTACCCATTTGGTTCAGGAGTTCTGAATTCTGAAGGATCAGAAGGTTGTGAGGCCACCAGCGAGGTTAAGATGGTTCTGGGATCAGTCCATGATCATGGCTGCAGCCCTAGAAGTTCAGCAGCTAGTTTGTCACTAGGCAATGGCTTGGTGGATCACAAAGACGATAATTTATATGTGACAAATCACGTGGAGCTGGAAGGTATGAGGCTTAATTCAGTGTCAGAAAAAACTGCAGCAGCTGGTATTGATCATCAAACTGATCCATATGTGAATATTGGCCAGCTTCAATATAACTATTCTTCTTTGGCATCTGAAGACGAGATGATCGGTACCTGGTCTCCACATGAAGCTGGGAAAGATGCAGCCCTAATTCTCAACAGATCAGGTACTGCCCACTTTCAGTCCAGTGATGCTGAAATTGGAGAGTCCTCTGCGAGGCTGGATGTAGTAGGGAACTACTTGAGTCGAGGAGGATTTCCTGTTGCGCAGAGAGAGATGAGTTGGGTTCGTTCTGCTGCTTCTAAAAGTAGGACGTTGTTTAGTAATGAGGAGAATCTTCAAGAGTGGCCAAAATTAGGAACAAGTGTTTCATCATCAGCCAAGGACTCTATTGCAGAAACTCAACTAAACCACCATGGCGTTGGAGGTTCTAGGAATAATGTCCCCAGGGTCTGTGTTGATTGCAAGACCACCAAGACACCTCTCTGGAGAAGTGGTCCACAAGGTCCCAAGGTAAGCTCCTCTCTCCATACCAACCAATGTTTGCTTTTAGGGTTCTCCTTCTTTGTGCAAAATCTTGTATTGGCAACTGTATGTGAAATAAATATAATGGTAAATAGTTGGATAAACTTGTGTTTGGTGTATTGTAATAGTTTTAATCTTTTTTAAATCACCTTAGGTTGTGATTGAGTGTAAGACTTGGTCGCTTTGTAAGTAAATGTTTACAGGTGCTTAATGGTAAACCTATTTATTTGACTATGGCTACTCTCATTATAATGGGTTGTGATTAATCGTAACCATGATATGAGGATAAGTCAGTTTCTTTGTAAGTAAATGTTTACAAGTCATTAATAATGGGTTGTGATTAATAGTAACTATGATATGAGGATAAGTCAGTTTCTTTGTAAGTAAATGTTTACAAGTGATTAATAGTAAACCTATCAGCTAGTTGAGTATGGCTACTCTCATTATAATAAGTTGTGATTGATCCTAACTATGATATGAGTGTAAGATGTAGTTGCTTTGCAAGTAAATATCTACAAGTGCTTAATAGTAAACCTATCTAGTTGATTATGGCTATCCTGATTATGGGGCTGGGGTTGTGATTATGAGGTTGTCATTGATGGTAGCTTGATTGTAAGTAAATGTTTATATTTGATTTAACAATAAATCTATTCAGTTATAACTACTCTAATTACAATGAATTGAATATTTAAATAAAATTATAAAAGTGTGCATATTCAGATAAAATTAAGTTTCCATAAAATCTAATTCTAATCACCCTCTCTCATTTTTCAAAACTAAGTTTTCCATCAAATAACCTTTCTCTCAGTTTCTTTTTCCTATGGCTATGAAGCTTAGTAAATCCTGTCACGTTCTCATTATCTTAACAGTTTTAAAACCCAATTATGTTGATGAAATCTTGTAGTCAATCTGTTCATAAGTAATTTGTTTTCATGGACTTGGATTTTACAGTCATTGTGCAATGCGTGCGGGATACGATACAGAAAGGCCAGGCGAGCCCTCTCTGCATTTGGGAACAACGATCACATTGCAGCAGAAGCTTGTAATTCCACATCCCCCAAAAGGAAGCTGGCTGATAATCGAGAGGAAAGGGCAGAAAAGTTTAATGTGCATTTCAAGAAACGAAGCAAACTATCAATCCCATCGTTACAAAAGTTCTCTGCCAGCCCTATTCATCTGGAAACTAACAGTTCCCATTCTGCATTCCAAAGGGTTTTTGCACAGGATGAGGAGGAAGCAGCAGTGTTGCTGATGGCTCTATCGTGTGGACTTGTTCATGTCTAAATGTGATCATAGCGTATTATTAATGTCTTCTAATCTAAATTTATTTTCAGATTATAGATTGCTGCCTCCTGAACATTCTATAAATTTACTGCTGTGTTCAATCTATGAGAAGAGAGCAATTAGGAGGTATCTATAATATCCATGCTGCCCATCAAAAGCTTCATAGAGGAAAATAATATAGAGTACCCATTAACAACTGAACTGATCAGTAAGAAATTTCTTACAGAATACCACTTGTGGTTGGTTTATTCAGTTGTCATCCATATATGTATACAGCTACATTATCTGTGAGGTTATCATAAGATCAGAACAGTTTTGGCTCTAGATGAATTATTATTTTGTGATATCACAATGTTGTATAACTTCGCCAGTGATTCTTATAAACAAAGATTACGTTTGTGAGGTTTGTGGAAGCTGACAGTTCTACGTACTGAATGGCACTTTCACTTCCTACTATATTGAGGTACACGAATGATATTGACATTTCCCTTTTCTGGTCTGATGCATTCTGCATTGCGCACACAGAGCAAAGGCTGTACATAAAACCCATCCAATGCAGTAATATGTTTAATCTATTTAAGAAGATATTAAAAAACAGACCAAAGATTCAGAAGCCATATGTTTAAAATAACGATGCCTTTACTGTTTGATAAATTCTATATTTTATACATAAAAGACTGTAAATGAAACCACTGCTTTCAAGTAGGAGGCAAGATAAACTGAAGATATCATTGGGGAAGTTTGATTAATAGACTCAGACATAAAATTTATATTAAGTCTATTTTGAAAAATATAGACATATTGCAGGAATAAAATGGATTAATTTGAGTATAATTTAAGCAGGTTTAATGTTTAAAAGTTTATATTTCTATGTACAAATTATAAATTCAAGTATAAAATATATAAACGGTAACACTGAAATCACTTTAGATTTATGTTGATTTTTAAATTTAGCATTTATTATTTTCAAATTATTTCAAGTTTTAAATGACATTTGATTATAATTTTATACAAAATAACAATTTAATAGTTAATTTTCAATTGATATTGAGCAGATGAAATTATAAACTTAAATTATTTCAAGTTTTAAATGACAATTGATTATAATTTTATACAAAATAACAATTTAATAATTAATTTTCAATTGATATTGAGCAGATGAAATTATAAAATAGTAAGTTTAGAAAGAATTTTGGTTAGCCTTTTTTTTGTTGAGACAATGTGTAAAAATAAAATATTTTAGAGGTAGGGTAATTATAATGATTTATGGAATTTAAAGTAAAAGGGGTTATGATTTTAATAATGGGGGTATGAGATTTAAAGTTAAAAGAGATTACATTTAATATTGGATTTAGGAAATTTGGTTGAAAATGAATACATTATAATAATTGATCAAGTTCTTTATAATATATAGATATTATATATATATATATATATGTTAAAGATATCCATTTAAAAAAAAACTGTCTTTCACAAGTTATTATGAGTAAACTTTCCCAAGGATTGGAATACTACATAATGTAGAGAAGCTTAAGATATTTTACAAAGGACATAAAATATAGTCTCAATATTATTATACTTCACATTTTAAAGAGTTTGTTAATGAATAAATTAGAATTTATCTAGGAATTTTTCATCTAGATTATAGAAATTGTAAATCCAATAAGAAACCTTATCATATCATACTATAGTATATAGGAATTTACAGGATAAGTTCCTCAGATAGAATATCAAAGGACACCACTCACAAACAGATCACAAATCAATACACCCTCAAAAAGGGAAACAGTCCACGGCTTAAGCCAACGCGGCCATTTCAGACAATTTATTTATGAAAGAAAGAAAAATTACATAAGCTTCTCTCATGAATGGTCACCCTACAAATGACCCTCCATGCTCTTTAAATAGAGATCATGGACCAATCGAGTGTTAAGCCATGGATCAAGTGTCGCTAATACCAAGGAGAGAATGAACTGTCGGATCACTTCATGTCTAGAACATATCGTGACCATTGGATTGTAAGTTACAAAAGTACATAGTAAAGAAACACACTTTACCTAACTCTACACTAGACCAAGTTATACTTAAATATTTCCTACGCAACGGAATATCCTTAACATCCCCCCTTAAGAACAACTTGGAATAGGATTGAAGGATGTACAAATATGATACAATAGGAGAAGGAAGGAGACATTAGAGCCTATCCCCCCTATTAGTGTCAGTCTTTCCAGCCTTCCTACAGTGATCAAATATTCTCTTACAAAGTGGTCTCAGAGTGTCAAGGTCAAATTTTGTCATTTCAGTGAGTCTTCAAGCAAAATTTGGTCACTAGGCATTAGGTCTAGGGTTTGCCCAAATGTCAGTCCATGTCATCATTCAGCTGAGCCTATCATCATTCATAGGGTTGTCATTATCATGTCAATGTTGAACGAGTCATTTTACACCTTATTCATGCTTCAGTTGTGCCTAGGTAAGGTCATTTCCCTCTCCTAGGGTTTTGAAAGCCAATTTCTCTTGGACGGTCAAGTCATCGGCAAAACTTGTATCCAGATGTTCATACACCTTCCCCTATCCTTAAAATACCCTATCAAATGCTTCCCATCCCTTAGATCCCCCAAATTCCTCATTTTTGCACAAACCCTAGTTTCTAGCTTCAACCTGACAATTTTCTAGGTTGGGCCTGTGTTTTGCCCTTTTGGACCCCTTCCCCTCACTCGATCTCCATGATTCCACTTTCCCCTACTTCTTAACATCCCTCCCCACTCCCAAAAATTTCCCCAAGAATTTAGAAGCCCCCTATCCCCTTCATTTCGCTTCATTTCGGCAAAATTCCTTGTTTCACACATCGGGACAAGTTTCACTCAAATGATGTTTCAGAGCAATAAAAGATGAATTTTGGGAAACGGAGAGAGGTTTTTGTCCAAAACATGCCAAGGAAGAAAAACCTCCTTCACTTTTTTCACAGGTGTCATGTTTTGAGAGAAATGTCAAGAATATCGTTGCCTCAGGAGAATCAAAGACACCTCTGAAGTGACCTTGGGAAAATCAAGTTTTCTCCTAGCTTGGTTGGCCAAATGATTTTTTTGATGGGTAAAATGATAACTAGACACAAATATATTTCCAATGAGCTATCATGAGCTCAATTTGGGGTTGATGAAGGCATTCAAAAGTTGACTGCAACAGCACTCTTCCTTGAGGCAGCCTCATTTGGTACTTTTTGACCAGTCTTGGGAGATTTGATTTTTGACAAGTCAAATGAACTCCAAATTGAAAAATTCCAGTTGGGTTGGAAAGTAGACTAAAATACCTTTTCAACGAGCTATCATGCACCTAATTCCGACACCGTAAAGGCCTCCAAAATCCTCCTGCAAAAGAGCAACCCGTTGGGTGGTGCGCGACCCGTTGAGAGCCCTTCTGCAGTTCAGAAAATCAACGTGCGCGACCCGTTGGGAGGGGCGCGACCTGTTGGGGATTTCTCAACAGAAATTTGCCAGTAAGCTTCCAAATGACCCCAAATCTCTTCAAGGTTGTAGGTAGGCCTCTGATCATCAAAGTATTTTGCTTGATAGAGAAAAATGAGCATGGGAAATGTGTTTTAATGCCATCAAGTTGAAATGAGAAGTTCATGTATATTTGCTTTAAAAATGTCAAAATGCAAGTAGAGATAGGGTTTTGTTTTGCTGCTCTCAAGGTTATCCCTTTCACCCCCTGAGGTTGTTCATGAGGAGGGAAGGCCATCACAGTAGCATGATATTCTTGAGACCAGACATGTCAACTCTCCTCCATTGGTCACTTATCAGAGAGGCCCGAGGGCCTTATTTGCTGCAGCTAGGTGAGTACTATCTCCACAGCAGGTGGAAGGGGTCTCGCCTTCATCTTCAGCTCAGCGAGTGTTATCTCCACATCAAGTGGAAGGGGCCTCGCTTTCTTCACCAGCACAGGTACCACAGAGGGGCAAAGAGCCCATGATTCATGAGGGTCCGGTGATTGATCTTGAGGTCAGTTCTCCTAGCCAAGAGGCGAAGCAGATCATTCAGCATCTCAGGGCTGAAAATGATGTTTTACAGAGGAGACTTGAGGGTGCTCAATGGACTATTACTTACCTGGAGCAGCGGAATAAACAATTGGAGGATGAGAAAGCACTTGATGAGCTATGGAGGATTCGTAGCGACCGAGTCTTGAACCGTAGAAGACCCGGTGATCCATTGCCTGCTGACCGAGAGTCAATGCTCATTCAGGAGAATGCTCACTTGGAGAGGTTGTTGGCTAAGGCCAACCAAGAGAAAAGGCTGCTGAGAAACATGAAGAATCACTATTGGGCAAGAATGCATGTATGCAAGGCCAAAATGAAAATGTTCCAAAGGAGGTTATCCGAGGCTCTTAAGCGGAGGAAGAAAACCAATCCACTCCGTATCTTGGCTGAGGCATCTCTCAAAGATCATGGCACTCACTAGCATCAGCTACAGCACAAATCCCAAAATTTTTTGAGAATTTTGGGTAATTTTGGAATTTTTTGGAAATTTATAGGTTTTGGCTTCTCAACGGGTCTCACCCCTGGTGAGACCCTTTGTCATCGTAGCTCCGTTTTGTAAAAACTCAGCATTTCTAGATTTTTCATGCAAAGTTACATATGCCTATGGATGGACTTGAGTTTTTATGGGGTTTTGGGCCTCCAGAAGGTCAAAATACATGAAAAATTTGACTTTCTGCCCCTTTTTTGAGTTGCAGAAGCAGTCTTGGGATAATTGACTTTTGACTAAGCAAATGACCTCCAAATCCACAAATTCTAGTTGGGTTGGAAAGTAGACTCAGATACCTTTCTAACGAGCTATCCTGCACCCAATTCTGACACCGGGAAGGCCTCCAAACAGAGCTCCAAAGTGCACGACCCATTGAGAAAATGTGCGCGACCCGTTGAGGAAATTGTGTCAGATTTGACCAGTTCAGCCCAGAAAACGCAGTTTCGCTCAGTTTGAATTTTTGAGGTTGATGGTGGTCCTCTTGGATGTAATTGTGACACTTTTTGGATACTTTTACTTTTGTTTAACTCTTCTAGAAGTTTCTTTCATGTAAAGGGTAAATATTTAATGAATGGATTGGTTTCCTAGCTTATAGAGGCAAGTTGTTTTGACTGCCTAGATTGTAGTGCTTAGTTTAGAAGTGGTTGAAACAGCTCCTAGAAGGATGAGCTCGACCCCTAGAGGCAAGGGAAGAGGTTGGCTTGCCTATATTATGTATTTTCTTAATCATTTTCAAGGGTTGGAGGGTTGGACTCTTGAGGGAGAAGCTATCATTGTATTATCACTTGTATCTCTGCAATTTTTGGCTAAGGAAGACCAGGGTTTTGCAGTCATCTTTAGGAATCTTGTGGACTCATGTGTTGATGGTGTGTTTCTTCATGTTCTTGTAAGCTTTGTTATGTGATTCATTTCCTTTATTTACTGCTGCACATTAAACAAATGAAGTGTTAAAGTATGAATTCATGCTCTGCTTTTAAATTTGTTTAATTTCGATGTTTTCTTCTGTCTAAAGAGAATTCAAAGTGATTGTTTTCTCTCTTTAGCTCCTCATCTTTCATTCCTCACCATTCATTTCAGTTAAAGGCATCAATACAGGCTCCTACCTCGCCCCAAAGACCCCCCTGCAGAAACTGTGTCAAATCCCCGCACCCTAAATTGCAGCTCCTCAATTTGCCACCAAAAACCCCAAAAATCCCCAAATCAACCTTTATAATCAGTTTACTAGCCTAATATCAGTGTTACCTTGTTGGTCATCTCATCTATTGGAGATTTTACGAGATAGACCGGAGAGAGCCTTCTCCTGCCCCGTAGGGCTAGCTACGAGGCTGAATGGTTTGATGTAGCTTTGAGGTTTGCCTTTTTCAGCCTGAGGTGAAATTTCAAGTGCTCACACCCCCTTAGTGACAACTTCCTGAAATCCAACCCATGTAGTTAACCAGGGGGTTAGAAGGGGGGCGAAGCACCCCCTTCGTTGCGCCGATTGTGTAGCAGGGGGGGTGGTCACAAGGGGTTTGAGATGTACCCGTAACCCCACTTTATGGGGTCCACGGCAGCGCCCCAGAAAATTTTGGTTTTGGACCCTATGTTAGGTTGGGCGGACCCACCTATGGTTTTGTGCATGATTTTCGCACATGTTTTTTGGATCAATGGTTTTCGATCCACGGTATTGGATGCTTCGACATGTATAAATATGTATAATAACATTGAAAGGAACTTAATGAAAAATCAAGCTGGTAGTCCCGGTTTTGGGATCCAGGCGAAAATCTCTGTGTATATGTGTTTTATGTGTTATGCTCTTGCATTTTTTATTTTTTATGTTTTAGAATTCATATGCGGGTAATTTCTGTACAAGGTTAAAACCTACATTTGGTATCATAGCAGTTTTGGCTTCAAGGGGATGCCTTTGTTACTGAGGGGTTTCGCTTGAGCCTGTGGTAGACCCTGTTCAGTGGGAGATCTATGAGATCGATTCTAGCGGTGAAAGAAGATGGCGAGCAGTGGAAAGATAGAGATCGAGAAATTTAATGGTCAGATTTTTGAGTTGTGGAAACTCAAGATGGAGGATCTGTTGGTGGATAAAGATCAGTGGATCACTGTAGATCTGGGTACTAAACCAACGGGAGTGTCCGATGAAGAATGGAAGAATTTGGATTGGAAGGCAAAGAGCACAATACGATTGTGTGTCTCGGATTCAGTATTGCTGAATTTATCAGGGGAAGCTATGGCAAAGGCTTTGTGGGACAAGTTAAGGAATTTGTACCAATCTAAGTCTCTGGTGAATAAATTGTTCCCGCAGAAAAAGTTGTATAACCTGAGGATGAAAGATGGAGACTTGGTGACAAAGCATCTAAACACATTTAATATTGTGGTAAGTCAGTTAGCATTTGTTGATATTAAAATTTCAGATGAAGATAAGTGCATCAGTTTGTTGTGTTCTCTACCAAATTCGTGGGATAATCTAGTTATTGCAATAGGTAGCAATGAAACTACCTTGCAATTTGATGAAATAGTCTAAGCCTTGCTAACGGAGGAGATGAGACGGAAAAATGTGGAGAGCCAAAATGGTGATGCCTTGTCTGTACGAGGACGGTCCCAGAATAGAAACAAAAATAAGTCATCGAGTGGGAGATCTAAATCTAGAGGGAGATCTAAATCTCTAGGAAAACTTATAAAGGTGGTGTGTTGGAAATGCGGAAAGGAAGGGCACTACAAAAGGAATCGTAAATCTAAAGCTCCTGATAAAGGAAAGGGATCTGATGATGCTCCTTCTGCAGAGGCGAAAACCACCTCAGATGAAGGTGTGGATGTGTACTTGGCTTCTTCAAATACACAGGTAGATCATGAGGCATGGTTGATTGACTCAGGTGCATCCTTTCACTTCACTCCCCATAGAGAGTGGTTCTGTGAGTATGAGAAATATGATGGTGGTGATGTCTTCTTGGGGGGTGACAGGTTGGTCATGGAAAAGTAAAGTTGAAGCCGCAAGGTGGAAGGGTTAAAACACTTCCGAGTATTCGCATATTCTTGCATTAGCCAGAAATCTTATTTTTGTTAGCAAGCTGGATGATGCAGGTGTAAAAACAGTGTTCGAGAAGGATACCTGCAAGATGGTTCGGGGAGCATTGGTATTGATGTGGGGAGTTTAGATTGGAACTCTGTACAAGCTACAAGGTAGTACTGTTATTGATGGGTGCAACAGTTCTGTGGTTCCTGAAAGTGGAGCAGAAAATCTAGTGGTCTCTGGAAAAAAGACCATGTTGTGGCATCAAAGGCTTGGACATATTGGAGAGAAGGGCCTTCGAATACTTCATGGTAAAGGTATGGTAGAAGGTATGAGTAATAGCTCTCTGGATTTTGATTTCTATGAAAATTGTGTATATGGGAAGCATAATCAAGTTAGTTTCCCCTGCAATAGTAAGAGGGAGAAACATATATTAGAACTTGTGCACAGTGATGTGTTTGGACCTATGAAGGTTCCATCACTGGGTAAGTCTGTGTACTATGTATCATTTATAGATGACTTCTCAAGGAATACATAGATATATTTCCTTAAGAAGAAATCTGAAGTCTTTGACAGGTTTAAAGAATTTAAGGCTCTAGTGGAAAACCAGACAGAGAAGAAGATAAAGGTGTTGAGGACAGATAATGGTGGAGAGTTTTGAAGTAAGGAATTTGAAGAATTCTACAAGAAGTGTGGTATAGCATTGCAGAAGACTACTCCATATACACCTCAGCAAAATGGAGTTGCAGAAAGAATGAACAAGACGTTGATGGAAAGGACAAGAAGCATGCTTAGTGGTTCCCGGTTAGGACAAGAATTCTGGGCAGAGGCGGTGGATACTGCATGTTACCTGGTCAACAAGTCACCTTCATCGGTGTTGGAGGATAAGACTCCACAAGAGGTATTGACCGGTAAGAAACCCTCTCTTTCACATCTAAGGGTATTTGGATGTGATGCATATGTACATGTTCCAAAGGAGAAACGAACCAAGTTGGATAGTAAATCTGAAAAGTGCATCTTTATTGGGTATAAGTATGGTTTAAAGGGTTATAAGCTTTGGAACCCAGTGACAAGGAAGGTTGTGTACAGCCGAGATGTGGTGTTCAGAGAGGTGAAAGATGTTATTAAACATGAAGTCCAACCAAAGGAACCTGAGAAGATAGAGTTTGAGCTAAAGGAGGAAGAATCAGACTCTACAGCAGCAGAGTAATCAGAAGATGAAGAGCCACAAACTCCAGCTATGAGGAAGATCAGTTTGAGAAAGAAGACAACCATAAATGTATAGTCCATTTGCTTTATATTCAAATTTTGCTTTTTTTGTTACTGATGATGATCCCAGAACTGTGAAGGAAGCAGTGGATTCAGAGGATGGAAAACTCTGGAAGAGGCCATGGTTGATGAAATGGCATCTTTGCACAAAAATGAGGCTTGGGATCTAGTGGAGTTGCTGGCTGGAAGGAAACTCATTGGCAGCAAATGGATGTTCAAGAAGAAGACAAATGCAGAAGGAAAGGTGGAGAAATAAAAAGCTCAGTTGGTAGCAAAAGGTTATTCCCAGGTGCTGAGAATTGATTTTGGTGATCTTTTTTCTCCTGTTGCTAAGGTAACTTCTATTAGATTACTTTTATCTGTTGCTAATGCTTTTGATTTTGAGGTAAAACAGATGGATGTGAAGACAACATTTCTTCACGAGGATCTGAAAGAGGAGATCTACATGAAGCAACATGAAGGCTTTGCGGTGAAGGGTAAGAAAGAACTGGTATGTAAGTTAAAGAAGTTTCTGTATGGGTTAAAACAGTCACCATGGATGTGCTATCAGAAATTTGATACATTTATATGGGACTTGGCTTCACTAGAAGAAAAGCAGATCACTGTGTGTATTTTAAATTAATTGGTGACTGTGTTATTTATTTGGTCTTGTATGTGGATGATATGTTGCTAGTTGGAAATGATAAATAAATTATCCAAGATTTGAAGACCCAATTTTCCTCCAAATTCGACATGAAAGATATTGGTGTTGTAAACTATAATTTGGGCATGGAAATTAAAAGAGATCGTACAAAGAGGAAGCTCTGGTTAAACCAGAGGAAGTATGTTGAGACAATATTGCAGAGGTTTAATATGCAGGATAGTAAACCGGTGAAGGTTCTTATTCTTGTAGGTGTGAGGGTATCTGTTGAACAGTGTCCCAAGACACAAGAAGAGGAAGAGGACATGTCCCGTGTTCCATATGCAAGTGCAGTCGGTAGCCTGATGTATGCAATGGTCTTTACTAAACCAGACATTGCACATGCAGTGGGAGTATTGAGCAAGTTTATGTCAAAACTAGGGAAGGAGCACTGGACAGCAGTGAAGCGGGTTTTCAGGTATTTGTGTGGCACTAGTGATTATGGTTTGTGCTACCAAGGAAGACCAGGATTAGATGGAGTGTTGGATATTCATGGCTTTGTTGATGCAGACTGGGCTGGAGATCTGGATCAGAGAAGATCTACAAGTGGGTATGTGTTTAACCTATTTAGAGGTGCGGTCAATTGGATGAGTAAGAAACAATCTATAATGGAACTATCAACTATAGAGGCAGAATACATGGCAACCACTCATGCAAGCAAGGAAGAATTTTGGTTGCAGAGATTGTGTTCAAGTATGGGGTTAGTACAGGAAGCTATAAGGATAGACTATGACAGCCAAAGTGAAACTTTCTTGGCAAAGAACTCTGCATATCATTCAAAGACAAAGCACATTGATGTTCAGTATCATTTTGTGAGGGATATGATAGAAGACAAAAAGGTGTTGTTGGTAAAGGTGGACACTTTGAAGAATATTGTAGATGCATTAACAAAATCTGTGAGCTCTGATAAGTTCTCTTGGTGTAGAGAAACAATGGGCGTTTCAAGGCTGGAAAACTGACTAAGCTCTCTTGTGGCCTCTTATGGAAAGAAAAAAACAAGTGGGAGAATGTTGGATTGTGTTATATTCTTTCCACGACTAGCCGATGTAGTTAACCGGGGGGTTAGAGGGGGGACGGAGCACCCCCTTCGTTGCGCCGATTGTGTAGCGGGGGGGTCACAGGGGGTTTGAGGTGTACCTGTAAACCCACTTTATGGGGTCTGGGGTAGCACCCCGGAAAATTTTGGTTTTGGACCCTATGTTAGGTTGGGCAGACCCACCAATGGTTTTGTGCATGATTTTCACACATGGTTTTGGATGCGGCAGTTTTCGGTCCATGGTATAGGACGCGATGGTTTTCGGTCCATGGTATTGGATGCTTCAGCATGTATAAATATGTATTATAACATTGAAAGGAACATAATGAAAAATCAAGCTGGTAGTCCCGATTTTGGGATCCAGGGAAAATCTTTGTGTATATGTGTTTTATGTGTTATGCTCTCGCATTGTTTATTTTCTGTGTTTTAGAATTTGTATGCGAGTAATTTCTGTACAGGGTTAAAACCTACATAAGGATGTACAAATATGATACAATAGGAGAAGGAAGGAGGCATTAGAGCCTATCCCCCCTTAGTGAAAACTTCCTGAAATCCAACCATAAATCGAAGTTTAGTAAACTTCGCCTCTGTGAGATCCTTTGTAAATATTTGTGCAACTTGATCATCTGTTGAACAATATTACACTTCAAGAACATGGTCATGAATGAGCTCTCTGATGAAGTGCATGTGTATTTCAATGTGTTTGCTGCACTGATGTTGGACTGGATCTTTGCATAGTTGAATGGCACTTTGATTATCACACCAAAGTGTAGTCAGATGTTGTTGCTGAAGCCAAACTCTGATAGGATCTGACGAAGCCACAGGGCTTCCTTACTAGCTTCTATGGCGCCACGATACTCTACTTCTACCGAAGAAAGAGAAATGGCACTTTGTTTCTTACAAGCCCATGTAATAGGTCTAGAACCAATAGTGAGCACATAACTTGCAGTAAACTTCCGATCATCAGGGTCACCAGCCCAATTGGAATCAGTGAAACCAACCAATAGAGGAGATTTTTCTGAACTGTAATGAATTCCAAACTGAACTGTAACTCAAACATAACAAAGTCTTCTTTTAGCTTCTTTCCAATGACTTTCATGTGGGTTTTGCATAAAGCGTGCAATAAGGCCAACAACAAAGGAAAGGTCAGGACGAGTATGGGTCGGATACAAAAATTTTCCTACAAGCTAATGGTATAAGGTAGAATCAACTTTAGGAGAAGTACAAGTGACTGAAATTTTGGCTCCAGGCTGAAAGGGAGAAGGGGTTGGCTTATAGTCTTCCATGTGAAAGTGGCGTAGAAGATCACATGCATACTTGGACTTGGAAAGGGAAATACCTTCCTTGGATTGCAAAACTTGAAGACCAAGAAAATAATGCAAGTGTCCTAAGTCTATCATTTCAAACTGCTTTTTAAGGCTGGACTTCACATGGTTTATAAGGTTGGGATCACTACTAGTAAATATAAGATCATCAACATAAAGAAAAATAATGGTAAGATACTTACACACTTTCTTGGTGTAGACAGTATTGTTAGAATGACACCTAGAAAATTCAGTCTCTAAAAGAAAGCTATCCATTTTGGCATACCAAGCCCGAGGGGCTTGCTTGAGACCATAAAGGGATTTCTTAAGCCGACATACAAGGTTGGAGTCTGGTTGTATAAATCCAGGAGGTTGTTCCATATAGATTTCTTCATGCAAGGTCCCATGCAAAAAGGCAGATTTAACATCCATCTGATGGACTTCTCATTTGAAAGAGGCAACAAGGGAAAGAACAAGGCAGATAGAGTTCATTTTTGCAATAGGGGAGAAGGTTTCAGTATAGTCAATGCCTTCAACTTGTGCAAAACCCTTACCAACAAGACGAGCTTTATGTTTATCAACTTTTCCATCTGGTCTATACTTGGTTCTGTAAACCCATTTGCATCTAACAAGTTTTCGTCCCTTTGGAAGAGGAATAAGATCCCATGTATCATTTGCCAATAATGAACGATATTCTTCATTCATAGTTGTGTCCCAATCTGGATGGTCTGAAGCTTCTGCAAAGGTGTCAGGATCATAATTCATTGGAGCTTGAGCTAGTAGAGAAGAGGCTTTATTGAACTAAGAATGTGTACATCGTTGATCTGTAGGATCGCCTGCAAGAGAACCTGCTATATCCCGAGTAGCACGGACCCATTTTGGAAGTTGAGGAGTTGAAGGAGGATCCTGAGAAGGTGGGGGAAGAATGTCATCCTCGCTATCATCATCTGAAGAAGAAATATTTTCAGACGTAGAAGGGATGGATAGAGGTAGCACATCCGCCAAACTAGGCTCGTAGGCCAATATATTTTCAGCAAAATTTACGTCTCTTTTAATGATAACATTTTTGGACTTAAGTGGAATAACTCTATATCCTTTAACATCTTCAAAATATCCAAAAAAAATACCTTTTCACTCTTACGTACTAAAGTTTTATGTTTGTCATCTAGAATATAGGCCCATGCTTCACTTCCAAAAACATGAAAGTGACTTACATCTGGTTTAATTCAGCTCCATGCTTCTTTTGGAGTGATATTCTTTAAAACCTTAGTAGGAGTGTGATTTACTATGTAATTTGCACAGTCAATTGCTTAGGCCAAAAAATTAGGACTAAGTCCTTTAGATTGAAGCATACAATTAGCCATTTCCTTTTAAGGTGTGATTCTTCCTTTTAGCTACACCATTTTGTTGTGGAGTATATGGAACAGCATATTGCATTTTAATTCCATGCTCAGTGAAAAAGTTGATGAATTTGTTGTTAACATATTCTCCGCCATTATTAGATCTTATCTTAAGAATTTAATGTCCAGATTGTTTCTCAACAATGGCCTTAAAGGCCAAGAACATGTTAAATACTTCACTCTTGAGTTTTAAGAAGTATACCCAAGTGCATCTAGATAAATCATCAATGAAACTTAAGAAACACTTGTAGCCAGAGAATGAAACAACAAGAAGTGGACCACATAAATCGTTATGAAAAAGTTGTAAAGGGGCTGAGGCATGCCAAGAGGAATGTTTTTTAAAACTATCTCAATGATTTTTTTCGAGTACACATCCAGAAAAAACACCATCTCTGCAAGATAACATAGGAAGACCTGTCACCATATTTTCTTTACATAGATTTTGAAGGGAGCAATAGTTTAAGTGACCAAATTGCTCATGCCAAACTTTTCTCACTTCATCATTATGAGAAACAAATACTGAGGGAAGAGTTGATGACCCAAAGTTGTTAAACTTATATAACTTTGTAGAATCATCAACAATGCCAGTAGCTAAAATCTGTTTAGGATCTTTAGGTCCTTAATTACAACATCATGAGGTGAAAATTCAACGATTTTACCTTCACCTGAATGAGTTATCTGATACACTGATAGAAGGTTGTAGGATAAGGTTGGAACACATAATACATTATTAAATTGACCATTGTCCAGATGAATAGTTCCAGCCCCTACAACACTAAGAGATCTATCATCACCAACATATATATTTTTGGTGTTGCAATCATTTAAAGAAGAACACATGGCTTTGTTTTTGGCCATGTGATAAGAAGCTCCAAAATCAATGAGCCACGGATGAGAATGAGAAGAAGAAGATACATTTAGTGCATAACCAGACCAAGATGCTTGATAGCCACATGCAGAAAGTGTTATTCCTAAAGATGAAGTTGAAGTTGAAGAATGCTCCAAATGGATGTTATGCTTCTTCATTGTTGCTTCCAAGGCTTCCATCTTCTTAAAGCATTTGGATTCTAAGTGGCCATCTCAATTATAAAAATTGCAATGTCTATCAGTCTTCTTCCCTTTGTTTTTATTTTCCTTATCATTTTGTTGAATTGATTTTTCATTTTGAGACTGAAATTGCTTAGGACCCTTGTTTGGTTTAGGACCATTCTTTTTAGGATACTACTTAGGATTCTTTGAATTTGGTTGTTGCTGGGTGATTAAGGCTTTCTTAGAAGAGTTTCCAAGATTAAGAAGACCAAGATGTAAGAGTTTTTCTTGTTCTCTTATTAAAGAATCAAAAAAGGTATCAAAAGAGGGGGACTTGTAGTTTTGTCTTTGAGAAATGAAGACTTCTCTAGTAGAATGGAAGGTGAAAACAAACACAAAGTAGGTCGGTTCCAACCTAGTAAGAATGGAATAGATAAGGCTACCATCTTCTTTCTTAACCTTAACACCTTCCAAGAGAAGTCTAAGGGTCTTGAAATTGGACAAAAAATCTTCAATGGAAGAAAAAATAATGGGGTCCAATGTAAACAACTCATTTTCGAGTTGATGGGCTCTAATTTCATTTTTAATTCCAAAAGCTTTAGTGAGTTGTTTCATTGCTTCATTAGGGGTATCAAGTTCTGCGATATGGAATCTAAGGTCTGGAGAAATAGACATCCCTATTAACCCACGTGCTTGATCTTGCCTATTTTCTCATTTGGCTACCTTATCTTCATCTTTAGGTTTAGTTTCTTGGCCTGAGGCTATTCTGTAAAGACCTTTACTTTTAAGTAAATCCATAATGTAGGACCACCATTGGAAGTCGTTGGTGCTACCAAGAATAACTTGGCATGGAATTTCCATTTTAACAAAAATTGAAGATGTAGATGCTGAAACTAAGTGTCCCGATGGAAAGATCCTGAAAAATAGGCCGATTAAAAAAAAATGGCTCTAAAAACGGCTTCCGGATGAAGAAGTTATGGATTTTTTAAGAAAAGTTGTTGAAGATGTCGACGAAGTGCGTGAATGTGAGGAAGTGAATGATAATGTTATATTTAACCCTTTCCCACCCCACCTTCCAAACTTAATCTAATTAGCTCACTTTAAAAAAATATATATGTGACCCACTTTTATAAATAAGTGAAAGTCACTTTTACAATTGTACTTTAGAGCTACTCACTAAATTGTAACTTAAATAAAAGATAAAGAGACTTTATAATTATAAGTGACTCACTTTTTATAATGGGTGAGAACACTTTTACATAAAGTAGTTTTAAAACATTAGTCACATGTGCTTTTTGAAAAAGTAACCCAACCAAAAGAAAGACTTGAACCCAAGGCCTTTATTCTCATAAAGTAACTTTGGACCAAGTGAGTTAGTTTAAAAGTTTAGTCATTTTTGGAAAAGAAGAAGGGTTTTTTTTAGTCATTGAAGCTTTGGGATGTGTGCTTACTTGAAAATACCCTTTTTGCCTACAAAACAAAAACCACACAACCCAACGCGAACATGCAAAAAAACCAAACCTTATGGCTTGAAGTTATCTTTCGTAAGAAATTAAATATTTTTCTCAATGTTTCTATTTTTTCGAAATCACACTAAGGCACGACGGAAAAGAGCATACGCATGAGAATATTTCTTCCTTTCTGTTTCTGATTTGCCCAGATCGCACAAAGTCATGGGGAAAAGAGCATACGCAGAAATGAAAGGTATAGATCCGGTAATAAAAAATAGAGAGCTAAATAAACCAAAATAACGAGAGAGATGAATAACTAAAACTGCAAATAAGCATTGTATACCTCCAAATCTTAAAAATGACGTAGCTAGGGCTACCAGAAACCTTTTCGCATGAAACGAAAGGGGTTCCTCACTGGAACAGATTCTACTAACACAATAGAGCAGTCATCTCGGCCCGAAAGTGGTAAGAAACAATAGATCTAGGAAACGACAGTCGGATGCAGTTGTACCGGCTTCGGATTTGAATCACCAATGCATGCGACTCTCAAATATCTTTGATACCATATAGGAATTTACAGGGTAAGTTCCTCAGATAGAACACCAAAGGATATCTCTCACAAACAAATCACAAATCAATACACTGGTATTCTTGACGTGGTTAAAACCCTCAAAGAGGGAAATAGTCCATGGCCTGAGCCAACGCGGCCACTTCAGGGAATTTATTAATAAAAGAAAGAAAATTTACATAAACTTCTCTCATGAACGGTCACCCTACAAATAACCCTCCATGCTCTTTAAATAGATATCATGGACCAATCGAGTGTTAAGCCATGGATCAAGTGTTGGTAATACCGAGGAGAGAATGAACCGTTGAATCACTTCATGTCCAAAACATATCATGACCTTCATATTGTAAGTTACAAAAGTACATGGTAAATAAACACACTTTACCTAACTCTACACTAGACCAAGTTATACTTAACTATTTCCTATGTGTCGGAATATCCTAACATAGTCTAGAAAGTTTAAAGAAATTATTTTATTCTAGCCTTTGATATAGTTATGGATCTTATTGAAGAATCCAAATACTTGAAAGCCTTATGGGTTGATAAACTCATTGGCTCACTTCAAACACATGAACAATGAATAAATAACATAAGAGAGATATATTTTACAATAAGAAAATAGTAAAAAATGACCTTCAAGGAAAAGGAAAAAGTCTTCCAAGAAGACTAAAGATGAGAAAACAACAATCAATATGTTTATGATGACATTCTCATACATTTATATTCAATATCATTCTGTTAAAAATAACAATATTATTTTTAGATTTAAAATTTAAAAATTCAAATAACCAATTATAAAATAAACTTTGTAAAAGAAAAGAAAAAGAACATAATATTAATAAATAAATAATTATTATTTTAAAATTTTCTCCATTTCTAATACTCATTATGAATTGTAAACCTAACAATGACATATAATGTTTAGAAGACTAATTCTAATAATAACATACTATGATCATAATTCCAATTCTAGTGGCAACATATAAATCTCAATATAGTATGGTATTGTTGCGCAAGTTATGCAAGCATTAACAACCCCCTTTTCTATTTTCATTTTTGTCATTTTGCAGTAACTTTTATTCATCAAATTACCCCTCAAAATGATAAAGGGTACACCCCTGTATAACTCAAGTTACTCCCTGAGTGGTTTGGGGCTTTCTCTTTCCCTCCTACCTCCTTCCCCTACACGCCCCCTATTGGGCCACTAATTTGTCATTATTAATATCAATTTTAAATGTCTATTTCATCCATTTCTACCATATTTTATCACGTCATTTATCATAATTTATCATATAGTTCCATTTTAGAATTATTTATGCTCTTATGGATAAATATTATTTTTCTCTTTTATTTTTAATAAATTGATGATAATTATGCATGATGTTACAAATGATGGTTTATTAATGGATTTTTTGTAACGTCACTCACGATTTTAGTCTCCAAGATATTTTCCAAATTGTAGATTTTATCTCCAGCTCATAATTAAATATTCCAACTCAGAAATTCGTTGGAATAAGAAGCGATCGTTTTTCATTGGACTTTTCGGAAAAATGAAGGAGAATCTAGAAAATCCGAAACATGGTTTTTGTCCAGAACGGACCAAGTTAGTTTTGTAATGGGCAGTTTTCTAAAATTTGGTTTGTATTAAGAGAAACAGAAGGTTCTTCGAAGATGATTTTCTCAGATTTGTTGTTGCGACCGTTTTCCAAATTCTTCCAATTGCAATACCAGATTCGACTTGTTCCAACTGAATCATGATGGGAAGATATTTCAAATATGATCTTGTTTATTAATATTATGTAATCAATCCAAAATTGTAATGGAAATCATTTTGTAATCAGCTTTGTTGTAACTTCCCTTTTCTCTCTGTGTATTTAAATGAAAACAGAGATCAAAGAGAGGAGGAGAATAGGAGGAGAATTAGAGGGTAATTGGGGGATAATTGGGAGATAATTAGGAGATAGGAGATGGACAATTGTTAGATAGGATGTAGGAGAAGAGATAAGAGATGAGAGATGAGAGGATGAACAATTGTTGAATTTGAGGCAAAGCTAAGAGCTTCATTATGCTGTAATTATTTCACTCACATGTTGTAAAGAAGGAAGTTTTCCATTGAATTCTACCTTTGTTATTTGTAATCTGATCTGAGTTACTTCTCAACGCAGAACTAAGTCTTGGGTAATTGGGCCCATTACCTTGGACGAGGTGTTGCCTTGAACATCTACAATAGTTTAGTAGTGTGCTTCTTTCTTTAAATATCAATCGTTGTTCTTTGAAGTAAATTTCCTTTCTTTTAACTAATTTGTTGTTTGCTGCATTTTCTAGATTTGGTACTTCATCTAATTTCTAGATTTCATTTGATTTACTGCTCTAGATTAGCATTTGAATTATGTTGGGTGCAATATATTAAATTTCCAATTCAACAATGTGTGATTTAATTTAGCAATGATTCAAGTTGTGTGATTAGGATAATTGTTTTTCCTGTCATTTACATTCTTCTTTTTAATTTTAGTTTTATTATTCAAGTCTTACATTTTATTTCTTATTCAATGAGCTTAATAGTATAGAACAAAATCATATAGAACCGCTGTTAGTTGTTGGTATTATTATGCATATATTTTGTCGATTTCCTTGAAATAAAAAGACGCTCCTCGAGTTGATAATTAATGTCTAGGAGATTAGTTGTTTTATTTATTTATTAAGCAATTAATTTTACCCAACATTTTGGCGTCGTTGCTAGGGAGACAGTCAAATTTCACTACCACACTAATATCTGGTTGTAGATGCATACCTGACTTCGTGAGAGATGGATATTGAAGATAGAAGGTAAGAACCTATGTGTGCATCCTAGGGAACCAGTGATGGGTCTACCCTCAGTAGTCAGGCTTAGGTCATATAGCATGCACTGATAGAAGTAGGAATTTTAGAGGTAGAATTTTGAAAAAATCTCATAATTCCACTCAAGTGGTGATGTAAGCACCACCCATTTCACTAACCAATTGACAAGAACATTTGAAGGAGGAGCCTCAAAGAAACACATGAAGAACATCTTCTATTATGGTAAGAAATGGCTCACATTTCTACTTTTGAATTCCCTATCAAAGATCTAGGAGGAGTGACACAAATGCACATAATTTTCCCACCTTCTCTACCAAATTTTCATGGTTTGGCAAACGAAGACCCAGATACATTTTTATCTGAGTTTTAAGTACTTTGTAGAGGATATGATTATTGTATTGATGATCAAAGGTTGAAAGTGTTTCCTCTTACTCTAAAAGGAGCATCTCTTCGATGGTTCATAAGCCTTGGTGGGAACTACATCCAAACATGGGAAGACATGAAGAACGTATTATTGAAGAAGTACCAATACTATTGCAAGGTCGTTGAAGATATTTTAAATATGACACAGGGGGAAGATGAAATCTTGGAGGACTATGTAGAACGATTTCATTACAACCTTCAAAAATCAAAGCATAAGCATTTGAAAAAAGAGATCTTTAAAACATTCATTCTTAAAGGAATCAAAGATGAATTTTTAGAATTCTTAAATCTAATGGGAAAAGGTTATGTTTTTCATTTATCATATGATGATGTTTATGAATTATGCATAAGGTATTCAAGAGGAATCTTTAAGGCTGGTAAGAATTCTAGAGAAGTTTCTTCTTTCTTTTCCAAATCTATTATAAGAACAGGAGATATAGGAGTTGGAATCAATGATTTATTTGAACATTTTAAAATTTATTTTATTAGCTCCCTAAATTCACAATTGGATGTTTTGTAGGTTCAAAAAAATCAAGAATTTGATGAAGTGTTTTTCCCTCATTAAATCTAGGATGGAAGTAGCATATCAAAGAGATGGGGAAGCTGCAACAAGGTCAAAACCATGGAAATCGTGGCCTAAATGTATGGTTCAAAACACTTCTTATCCATTTTCTTACTTGTATAATCCATTATAGAATACTCATGTGTTAGGGCGACCATATCAATCTCAATACAACCCCCACCAACCTTGTCTACAAGTTTGGCATGATTCAACTTATGATTGTATGACTACTCTCCCTCATCTTGTAGCACAAACACATCATCCATATTCTTCAATAGCTCTTCCACAACATCTTGCTTGTATATCAAAATCATCCACACAACCCAATCAACTACATCATCAAAATCCTCTATGCCCTACATAATTTTCTGCTCATCTCATTCCACATCCTCACCATAATAAATCAGTACAACATGCTTATAGTATTAAACAACAAAATTTACCTACCCTTCCCACCCATTCTATCTCACATGCACCATTACAGAAAACTTATATTGAGATTGGGAATGTTTCAAATCCAAAAATTGTAGAAGTTATGAAAGAAAATGAGGTTTCTTCTAGCCTGCATCAACAAGCCGTTTTAAAAACTCAAGAATTTCATGATATGACGGCTATGGGAAATCAGGAAAGTAAAGAATATATTGAAGATTGGTTTCACTTCATCATTTGTTTGTAGCCTCACTCCATACTTCAACAATTTTTGACACCATCTTTTCAAGGGAAGTTGGCTACTCATACCCTACTATTTATTAACATGCATTTTTCAAATTTGGGTATGCACATACTTGAAGCCTTATTTCGAAAATGGCTCCACTGGAAGTAATCTTATATGTAAGCATATTAATTTTTCAAAGCAGAGTAGGTTAGTGTAGAAAATAAAATAAATAAGAACATAAATAAATACATTTTTTATTATTATGTAAAAATAGTTGTTTTTGTTGCAACACACTGTGGAAATCAACATCAGTGATAAATATTTTAATTTATTTTTGTATGTATATGTATTATATTGAAAATAGCATTTATACAAACACTCATATTCATTTTTATCACCAATTTGGAAAATTGCTTGAATATCATATTTTTTGGCTTATGGGCTTGATGAAAGTTCTGAAAACCCAGTCAGGACAGTCATGTTTTGAGGGACCAAAAGAGAATATTTTTAAAACATGTTCCTATAATAAGTATCCCTATTTCTATGGTATATTCCTCTATGAATTTAGTTTACAAGGAAATTTGAATCGCTCAATTTTGATATCGATGAAAAAGTTATGACCCAAATACTAACTGTCTATCGTAAATCAGCACTCTTAAAACTTTGTTTTTCCAGTTGTTCATTAAAGTATTTGACCCATCAATTCTTCTTGTCTTCAAATCCTATTTCTATTGGAGATAAATAAATGAATCTAATTCCATTTCAAATTTGAATCAGATCAATCCGTCATCAAACGAAAAAGGTATGCTTAAAATATCCATTATTGGTCTAAGCTAGGAAATTGAAAATGACTCTGTTATGCAAGTCGTCCTAAGTAAATTTGATAGATCATCTCATGAAATTTTAAAAACCTGTTTCTATTAGTGATATAACTTGTAAGTAACTCTCATTTGGCTTTAGAATCACTCAAATCAAACGAAAAATAAAGGAGTTATGATTAAAACACTGCTGTTTAGTATGGTCGACCACTGCTCTCCCACAGGTGACAAAAAATCTTTTCCTTTGTTTATCTTTCTGTGGATTTGTTTTACAGAGTAACTAATTCTTATTTTTTTCATATTTCTTGGATTATGAGAGTCCGATCACCTCACTTCTTCCACGATTTCATGTTATATTGCAGATAGACACTCGTTTTTCGCAGGTTCCAAGAGAATAAAAGAAGTCAATTTATGAACGAGCGATTCTTGAAAGAAATTTTAATGAAACAAGGGCATTTCATCCAATTCATTACCTAACAGATTCATAGCAGAATAAATGAAGAATTAATTTCCATTTGAAGATTCATGTCACTACTGCCAAAACATTTTTCCAAGAGATGATTTATTTCCATTGACAAATTGATATTCCCTTAGGAAATAACATCATAGTTGTTGTAATTTAATTTTTTTGTTTATTTATTGTTTTTAAATAAATTGTTGTTTCTTTTCTGATTTCTCTTATGTTTTTGTGTTTCAGGTGTTGTTTCCTTCAAAGTTGTAGTTTCTGCTCCGTTGGCGATCAAACAACACTTATTTTTTTGTGTGTGTTTTTGTTTAATCAATTGAACGATTGTTGTTCAATCGATTAAACAACACTTTTGTGTGTCTTATTTTTGTTGTTCAAATGATTGAATGATTTTTGTTCAATCAATTGAACAACACTTTTGCGTGTTTTATTTTTGTTGTTCAAAGGATTGAACGATTGTTGTTCAACCGATTGAACAAAACTTTTGTGTTTTTTACTTTTGTTATTCAGTCGATTGAACAACCCTTTTGTGTATTTTTGTTGTTCAAACGATTGAATAATTGATGTTCAATCGATTGAACAACACTTTTGTGTTTTTTACTTTTTTTGTTCAAACGATTGAAGGATTGTTGTTCAATCGATTGAAAAGCACATTTGCAAGTTTTTCTTTTCAATTTTGTTATTCAATTGATTGAACGATTGTTGTCCAATCAATTGAACTACACTTTTTGCATTTCTATAAGAATAACTGTGATTTCTATTTATTGTTTCATCGCTAGTCATTTTTTCATTTTTCTTTCTCTTTTGTATTATGAATAAAAAAACCATCATTATGGTTTCTTAAGCACACTTTATTGCATTATGATGACTATGATTTCTAGTGACCTTGCTATACATTTATTGTTGTTGTTATTACTGAACATATATATGTCGTTGTCACTATATCAATAATGCTTGGGTTGCATACTCCTTAATGCGCTTGACGAGGAGAGATTGATGTTATATTGTCTTATCTTACATTTATTCTTGATGATTAGGATGTTCATGTTGCTATTATTTATGTTGTTTTTGTTATATGATTATGTTGCAGATGCCTATTTGAAGCATGATGGTTGTTGATGAGTATCATCACTTTCATACAAGGCTACTTCATTGTTGAGAGTTATGTTTATGGTTATGGATGTTGTTATGAACCCAACTCAAGAAAAGATAGAAAAGATAGATCAATGTCTTAGAATTCAGCCTCTTCGATGGGGCAACTTCCTTTACATTACATAAATAAACAATTCTTGGATGATACAAATGAAAAGACCTCCTTTCTATATATAGGAGTCTAAGGGGTCATAACATAATCAGAGCCGACATAACAATAATAATGTAAGGGCACAATAATAACAATAGTGGGCTTCTATGGGGCACAATAGTAACAATATGGGCACTACATGGGTACATCAATATAATAAATGGGTTATACTAATAACAATAAGGGGTTACACTAGTAGTATAGGGGCCTAACATGCCCCTCTCCTTCAAAAAGCGTTGTCCTCAATGCTTGAGTAGTTCTTGATGCTTCTGTATAAAATTCTTGTCCTCCCATGTGGAATATTCAGCGGCTAAGTTCTTCCACTTGATGAGATACTCTGAAATTGATCGATTTCGTAGCTGTCGGGTTCTTGCTTCTATGACTGCTCCAGGTTCCAATATGATTTTTCCTTCCTCTTCAATTTCTGGCAATATTGTTTGAATTGGGATCTTTTGCAACTTTTGAATAAGTGGCCATACTTCTTCATCCTTCTTCCATTCATCCCTTGCTTTGTTTATCCAATCTGGTTGGATAATATAAATAGCACAAAACAATGCTTCCACATCCTCATCCTTGAAGAGTCTTCCCATTCGGTAAGGTCGCCATTTTTTAAGTGCATGTAGTATTGCCAACATTTCCTTCTCATAAATAGCTTGCTTGAGATGTAGCATTAAAAATACTCAATCACCTACATCAAAACATTTTTCACTACGATGTTGATCTACCTGTTGTTTCGTTTGATTTTGCATCGAAGTGGTGTTATCCTTTAAAAGTTGGAGAACTTGTTGTTGATGCTCGATGTGATCTTTCACTGCTTGAACCTTTTTCTTCTTGATATGTCCTTCTATCTCTAGAGTTTGAGGAGTGGTAATTTCTTCCAATCCTTTACAAGATATGGTCGGATTCATTTCTTGATGCTCGATGTGATCTTTCACTTCTTGAACATTTTTCTTCTTGATATGTTCTTCTATCTTGATAGTTTAAGGAGTGGTAATTTCGAACAATGAATTACAAGATATGGTTGGATTCATTTCTTCTTTCTCGATGTGTTCTTTCACTTCTTGCACCTTTTTCTTCTTGATATGTCCTTCTATCTTGAGAGTTTGAGGAGTGGTAATTCTTGCCACTGCTTTACAAGATATGGTCTGATTCATTTCTTCTTTCTCTGGGGTGGGGTCCTGGCGTATATCTTCTTCTTTTGATGTTTCTTGATACTTTTATTCCTCCTCTTCATATTCTATGTAAAATAATTTCTTCTTAGCACACTTATGACCTTTAGTGAATTTGTTATCACAATTGTAACAAAGCCCTTTTTCTCTTTTTTCTTCCAATTGTTGTGGTGTAACCCTTGTAGGTTGTGGAAGGCTAGGAGAAATAACACTTCCATCTTTATAGTTGTGAGGGGTACACTTCCTGGTTTCCATAATTTTTCTTTCCACTATGTTACAAAGCCCTTTTACTCTTTCCAATTGTTGTGGTGTTGCTCTAAAGAAGGTGTTGCTCTTTGTATCCTCATAATGTGCTATCATTTCCTCCATGAAAATTGACCATGTAACAAGTTGTTTACGAGAACAAAGCCCTTCGTACCATAAAAATTGATCTGGTTCTAAATATGAAGATGCAATACATACCTTTTGTAACAGTGGTACACCATGTAGTTCAAAATATTTCTCCATCTGAAGTATCCAATTTACCGGATCCTTGCCATCAAACTTCCTCATCTTACTTTTTCTTTATTTTAGGAGCTCGACCTTGAAACGACTGTAAATCTGTACTTTCGGATCTTTAAGTTCTGAAATTGTGATCTATATTAGCCCTCTGTGTCCTCTTTCCAATGCCACCAGTCTGATCCAAATTGGATTCTCTAAGAAAGAGTTATGCACAATCTCCCAAGATGACCTGATTATAGACCTTTCCAGAAGAGCGAACTTGTATGAAGTGACACGTGTCACTATTTCGACCTTTGGATCTGAAACAATGCATACAAGAAAATACATTCCGTCATCTTTCTGTACCTTCTTATGAAATTTCAATCCAATCCCTAGAGAGAAAGTTATGCCGATTTTCCCCAGGTCACCTATTTGGAATGTAATTCAGGAGTGTGCAAAAATACCAACTTCCTCAAATCATATCTCCGCAAATATAGTGTGAAAATCTCTGAAATTCGGATCCAAGGTTCAACGCGATTTCTTCTCAAATGGGTTATTTTTGAAACTTCTGAAACATCGCAAAAAAAAAATTATAGCAAAAATTCCACGATGACCTGTTTGGAGCAGCGAAACCCTAGAATCCAAAGCTCTGATACCAAATGTTATGAACCCAGCTTAAGAAAAGATAGAAAAGATAGATCAACGCCTTAGAATTCAGCCTCTTCGAGGGGGAAACCTCCTTTATATTACATAAATGAACAATTCTTGGATGATACAAATGAAAAGACCTCCTTTCTATATATAGGAGTCTAAGGGGTCATAAAATAATCAGAGCCGACATAACAATAATAATGTAAGGGCACAATAATAACAATAGTGGGCTTCTATGGGGCACAATAGTAACAATATGGGCACTACATGGGTACATCAATATAATAAGTGGGTTATACTAATAACAATAAAGGGTTACACTAGTAGTATAGGGGCCTAACAGATGTCATGTATGTCTCTTGATGTAAATACCCATATTATAATCATTACAAAATTTACTCATGTATGGGCTATTGGGACTGAGTCATGTCATATATGTAACCCTATTATTTTGGGTAATTGATGTAAAATTGGGTCCAATATGTAAACCAAATTGCTTGGGTGATTGATGTAATCGCAGGAGCATAGATTCATTGGTCATAGGAAAGGTCATATGTGTTTAGCCATGTATTTGAAGCCTTGTACTTTATTTTATATCTTTAAAAGGTCTAGAATATTCTCAAGGGGAGCATGGTCAATATGTATATTTCATGATTCATATTCAACAAATCAGGCTTATAGTAATGGGCACTACAAGGGAAGTACTTCATTCAACATGATTCAACCCATTGCACTTGATGTCAAAGGGGGAGAGAAAACTTGGTGTTTGGAAAAAAAAATGGTGTTTGTAGCTGTGTTTACAGGTGTTTGCAGGTGGTGTCCAAACAACATAATGATTTCCACCAAATCCAAAGGGGGATATTGTTGGCATTATGGCTAATGTGTTTTCCTTGATGGAAACCTACTTGAAAAATATGTCCTTGATGTCAACATATTGATAATATGATGATTGTGGAACTAATGCAGGTATCAAGATTATTGGTATAGATTATATGGACAGAGAAATGGTAGTTCAACTATAGATCGATGAAAAATGTGAAGCGTGAAAATCATACGCATTTCCTGTAAAGAATGGTCACACACATATGTAGGTCCTGTCAATAAAAATCATGTACAAAATCTAAACCATGGAAATATGGATACCAAGGGTCACCACCATGGTATTTTCCCATAGTAATTGGGGAGAAACATTTATTTAATCCCATCAACAAATACTAACAACATTACCAAGGAATTTACCTAAGGTATTGACTGAGGCAAAAAATATATAAGGAGATGGAGATCGAGTTGTTAGGTGTGCAAGTGAATAGTCATTTATGTGTGATCTGATCTGAAATTGGTGTGCGTCAAGGAGCAAGGAGATGACTCAGATCTAGAAGATATGAAAGTGCATTGAGTACTAATGGTTATACTTGACTAATTTGTTTATCTTTGAATATCTAATATCTATTTGAATGTGTTTGAAGTGAGCTGTGATCTGACAGTAATACTTGTAGAAAGTTTGTTTTGATTTGTAGCTTCGATTCAGTGGTTAAGGTCTGTGCGCTGGTTTTCTTCAGTTAAGCTGCATATATACATGGATCTAGTTCAACACATTAATGTATAAATTCTATGATATTTTATTCAGTATGTTGGTATATATACGTAGTTGTTATGCATAGTAATCGGGTACACATGCATATTTGTTTTATTGAGGTCGCGTATATGTACTAGGGTGTGAATTGCTGCTTGGTGATGATAGTTGATGATGTTTGTTCTATTTGTTATTGTCTATGAATCATGTCTTGATAAGCATGGTCTATATCTGGCAGTGTTGACCAGGTTTATTTAATTATGGATTGGAATGTTGGTTAGTGATGACGCTACAAGATTTTAATATGTGATTAAGTTGCTATTGTGACTCTATATATCAGTAACTCAGTGAATGATGCAGTGATTCGATCTTAGCATTAGGTGATTTGAGATATGTACACGATTTGTATTCATAGGAAACACGTACATATGTAGTTATGATTCATAACAGTCATGTATAATTTATGAAGTAAAGTTGATCAGGGTTTGTAATGACTACAAATTACTTTTCTATTTAAACAATGTAAATGTTGAAATGGGAACTGATATGATTACCTATTTTTATGTAGCAAAAAAATCAACTAATTTTGAAAAGTGTTGATTCATAATACATATATATTTTTTTAGCATAGTTTTTAATACTTTCAATCTTTTTATGTGCATTATTTTTAAAATATTAGTGATTTTCAGGCCGATTTTAAAAATTGTTGATGCAGCATCAAGCCCTTTTCTTAGAAATCTTATTTTTTGACTTTAAATTTTCTGATGTGTTAAATGTGAATAATTATTTTCTAAATTTAACAATTTTTTAAGTAATCTTCTTCTTCATATTTTTTGTTTTTCCATTATTATTTTTTTGTAGTGAGATCTTTATTTTTTTGCATAGTTAAAGAAAAAGATCGATATTTGAAAGTTTTGATATTCTACATATTTATATATCGTTAATTAATTTTTCAATGCACAACAAATAATTGTCTCTAAAAAAACAATAATTCATAACAATTAAAATAAAAATACACATTTTGATCATAAATATAACAAAAAATTACACATTTTGAGACTTTTTTTGTTAAAAATGACATGTCAAAATCACAATTTTTATAGGAAAAAGTTAACAAAAATTTGTTAAATAATAGGATTTTTTTATGAATTTCATGTCAAAAAATAATAATAATCATAGTTTCTTTCAAAAAATAATGATTCACATAAAAATTAAAGCAAAAATCACATAATACAAATATTGAACACATGACATTAACTCAATACTTATTCTTCTCATAAATGTCAAATTCAAAACATTACAAGTATAACTAATTAATAGTTACAAAAAATGGGTTTGATTTCCAAGCATAACTTAAATTTAATCAATAATATAATGTAATCCATACTCTTCATCTTCTATAGTTTTATCATTGTCTTCTTCCACAATATTTTATGCTTCAGTTTGCTCATTTCATTTTTCTCTTCTGATGTTAGGTCCCTATACTACTAACATAACCCCTTATTGTTATTACTGAAACCCCCTTATTGTATTATTGTGCCCATATAGTCCCCATGTTGTTATTATTATTCCCCATAGAAGCCCGCTATTGTTATTGTTGTGCCCCTACAATATTATTGTTATGTGGGCTCTGATTGTGTTTGAACCCCTTAGGCTCATATATATCTAAAGGAGGTTTTGTCATTTGTATCATCCAAAAATTGTTCATTTGTGTAATGTAAAGGAGGTTTCCCCCTCGAAGAGGCTAATTTTAAAGTTGTTGATCTATATTTCCTATCTTTTTTGAGTTGGTTTCATAACATTTGGTATCAGAGCTTTGGATTCTAGGGTTTCGTTGCTCCAAACAAGTCATCATGGAATTTTTTCTATAAAATTTTCTCTAAAAAGTTTTAGAAACTAAAAAAAAAAAACCCATTTGATTCGAAATCGTTCTGAACCTCGGGTCCAAATTTTAGATCTCTTTGCACTATATTTGCGGAGATATCATCTAAGGAATTTAGGGTTTTTGCAAGCTCCATAATTCCATCTCAAATATGTCATTGTGGAATTTTCGCTATAATTGTTTTTCTACGAAGGTTCAGACTCTTAAATTAATACCCATTTAATCGAAAATCGTGTTCAATGTCAGACCCAAATTTCAGATCTTGTTGCACTATATTTTCGGAGATATCATCCAGGACATTTAAGGTTTTTGCAAGCTCTCAAATTACATCCCAAAAATGTGACCTTGGGAAAATTGTCACAACATTCTCTTCAAGCATCAAATTGAAATTTCGTTAGACATTATAGAAAGAGGACAGACTATGCTTTTCTTTGTATTATTTTTAGGTTCGAAGGTCGAAACAGTGACACATGGAACTTCGTATAAGTTCACTCTAATGAAAGAGTATATAATCAAGTTATCTTGGGAGATTGGGCATAACCCTTTCTTGGAGAATCCAATTTCGATCAGACTAGTGGCATTAGAAAGATGATGCAAAGGGCTACCGTAGGTCACAATTTTAGACCTTGAATATTTTAAATTTCAGAGATACAGCAGATTCAATATCGAGCAGCTAAAATCAAGAAAAAGAATGACTCGAATCAAGAAAATAGAAACACCTTGTAAGCAAAATTGAAGGCATGATTTGAAGAATGTGATCAAAGATATGATCAATAAGATAAATGGTATAGAATAAAAATTGAATGAAAACATGGAATATTTGAATAAATACATGGAAGGTTTGAAGGAAGGTGGGGCAAAGTCACTACAATAAAGGCTTCCTAATGCCGAAAAGGTAGTAGAGGAAACTCATGATGAGAAAAAAATAAATGTTAATCATGATTTCATAGACTCTAACATTGGATTGAAGACCCATCATATTCCAAATATATATATGAGGAAATTTGATGGCAAGGATCTGGTAACTTGGATACTATAGATGGAGAAATATTTTGATATACATGATGTGCAACTGCCACAAAAGGTATGTATTGCATATTTATATTTAGAATCGAATAAATTTGTATGGTTTAGAGGAATTTGTTCTCGTAAAAAACTTGTCGCCTAGTCAATTTTCACAAAGGAAATGATATCACATTATGAGGATACAAAGAGAAACACCTTCTTTAGCTAATTGATAAATCTCAAACAAAAGGGTTCAATGGAAAAGCACATTGAGGACATCCAAAAATTGAATATAAGGGTAAATGAAATTCCAGAGAAGCATAGGATTGAAGTCTTCATAGGGACTTTAAATGATAGCATCCAACATGAGGTTCATCTTTGGTAACCTGATTCATTGGAGAAGGCATACAAGTTGGCAAGAAAAAATGAAAGCAAAATTATGGCAATAAGGAAGCCTACCACTCATAACTATAAAGATGGAAGTTTTGTTGCTCTTGGACTTCCACTACCTACAAGGTTGACACCACAAAAATTGGAAGAAAAAATAGCAAAAGGACTTTGTTACAATTGTGATTAAAATACACTAAAGGTCATAAGTGTGTTGAGAAGCAATTAATTTACATAGATGGGGAAGAGGAGCAAGAAAAGGAACAAGAAACATCAAAAGAAGAGGATATACACCAGGAACCAATCCCAAAGAAAGAAGAAACAAAACTAACCATATATTGTAATGCATTGACAAGAATTACCACTCCTCAAACTCTCAATATACAAGGGCATATCAAGAATAAAAAAGTAATATTGTTGATTGATTCAGGTAGTACCCATAATTTTATTCATTGTAAGATAGCCAAGGAATTGAATTGATTCCTATATCCAGCACCAAAATGTCAAGTAATGGTTGCAAATGGAGGAACCATAAATTGCTCTAGAAAGTGCCATAATATCAAGCTATCCATGGGAGATTATGTCTTGAATAGTCCAATTTTTTCCATTACAATGAGTGGTGCAGATTTTGTACTAGGATTCCAATGGCTACAATCTTTGGGTACAATAGCTTTTAATTTTCAAGAACTTTTCTTGGATTTTTTTGGAAAGGAAAGGAAGTCGAATTAAGTGTTGAAAATAGCAACAAGAAATGCTAAAAATAGAAATGTTAAAAATAACATTGTATAAATAGAATTTTAGGATATACTCCAACTCTATTAGAAATAACAAAAAACAGAAATGCTAAAAATAGCATTGCTATAAATAGAATTTCGGGATATATTCCAATTTTCTTTTGTCCTTGAATCAAAATTGAGAATTAAAATTAAAATTTGAGCTCAACAGCTATTTGTAAAATAATTAATTAATTCATCTTGAGTTAATTAGTTGGATAAAATCAAACATGAAGTCTATGTGAAGACATGCAACAGTTATCCCTTTGATTGAGGAAGTTATCCCTTAATTAAGGAGATCAGGATGAGTTGTACTTTCAGTTGTAATTAGTTAGCTCATTTAATTGAGTTAAGTCCAATTAGATTAGTTCTAATAGTTTGTGGAACTGATTGTGAGTTCAGTTAGTCAATTCATGCATGCATGCAACTAGTGTACTTCAGATAATTGAATATTCTCTCATAAATAACTAATGCATGTCAATTCAGACAAAGACCCAGTTGAGATCAAAGGATGGGACAATTTACTATCAGTTGCAAGAATATTCCCATGAGAATATCTCTTGCATGCAAAAGGAATTCTTTCCTTGAGGATTGCGTAGTTATTTCAAAGGTTAGTGAGCAGTGTGTGAGGTAATTCCACACAGGTGGCAGCTTGAGGACCCAAGAGAAACTACACAAGGAAATAGGAGGCTTGGAGGACTGAAGGAAGGCACATGTGTTGTCTATTCTATTTATGAGCAGCAGTGAGGGATTGTACTAAGAGCTGGATAGCTTGAGAGCTAAACCTTTGTGTAATCCTGTGATATTTCCACTTGTATGATAATACAGATAATGATTTTTTTAGCTGAGACTTTCCACAGTGTGTTCTTCTGTGTTCATGTGTGATTGATTTCTTCTTCATCTGTTATATGTGTTCTATTTGATCTTGGTCAAAATTGATTAAGTTTCCGCAATTTTGTTTGTAGAAGTAGATCAAGTATTTTGCTTTAGTTACATTGCATTATCAGGTGATCTACAGTGAGAATTTCTACATGGTATTGGAGCTAAGGTGATCAAAGCAGAGAATATTATACAAATAAGGGAGAAGTTCGAAGTTTTGAAGTTCTTGATGGTAGGTACAGAATCGATTTCTTATCACATCTCAAAATTCACCAATGGCGTTCAATGGCTTGAGACTCGAGTATGCCCTGGATGGGAGTTCGGATTACATAGCCTGGAAGGATCGCATGGAAGTAGTATTAAAGGACAACAGGTTGAAGGACTTCATTGATCAAGATGTCCCCAAGCTAACAGCAGCTAATGCCCAAGAATTTGCAGAATGGAAGAAATGTATGGCGAGAGCGAGGACGATTCTTCTGGAGGGAGTTCAAGACCATATTGTCTCGAGTCTCCATGGGAAGGAGACTCCATTTTCAATGTGGAAGAAATTGAATGATCTATATCAGAACAATAGTGACTAGAGGAAGCTGGCACTAAAGGACAAGCTTCAGAAAATCAAGTGTGAAAAGGGCGACATGATCTCTACATATTTGAATAAGCTCACCACCTGTAGAGATGAGCTTGGAAGTGTAGGAATTGTTAGTGTCAGTGTCTTCACACTGCCATCAGTGATCAAAATCTGCTATTTTGCATTTCATAGTAGGAGTCTCATTCTGATGAGGTTGCATTCCATTAGGTCATGGATTCATTGATGGTAGGGTTTTCTTCAATTTTTTTCCCTCATGATCTGTACTTTTCGATCCTCTTTCATATATTTCAATCATGGGTCATGTTCACTTTGCAATTGATTTCATTAGGTCTTAGGGTTTGGTATCATTAGTTTTTAGGGTTTTCAACATCGTCAAAATTGATGGTTGAATGCTAATAAAGGTCAAAAAAGACATGAGGATGCCAGTAATGATCAACAAAGTCATAAGTTATTATTGCAAAAGCCTAATGTAGTTCTCACCTCAAAACTTGTTTTGAAGTGAAAACAAAGCATTTTGTTTTTATCTCTATTTATGATGTAATTTCATGTTTTCATATGTAATATTGGTTCCCAGCTACTCCTAAGCATCTAATGATGTTTCCAAGCACCTGCCACTGCAAAAATCAAGTCATCATGAGCACCAATTCACCTGCAAAAGCAAAAGAGAAACAAGCACTAAAACCCTAAATTCCTCTCCCACTAAGCTAGGGTTGGATATGGGAGAAGAGATATCTGAGCAGAGGGGGCATGAGAGATATCAGAAGGTATGAGACCATTTCATATCATCAAACATCAGTTCTCTATCATTTGTAGAGAATTCATTCCAAGGATCAAGCCATTCACCACACATAAGGGACGATTTTTCTTCAAGCTATGTTTCTAAGAAATAGAAGATGACTTTGACAAAAGTGAGAGAGGTTTTTCTCCATCATTGACCCAAGAATAAAAACCTCTTTCATTTTTTACACAGGTTTCATGGTTTGGGAGAAATGTCAAAAACATCATTTGCCTCAAGAGGGTTAATGCACCTCTGGAGTGGCCTTGGTAAAATCAAGTTTTCTATTAGATGTAATGAAAAAATGACTTTTTGATGAGTCAAATGACCATTAGACACAAATATATTTCCAATGAGCTATCATGAGCTCAATTTGGAGTTGAGGAAGACCTTCAAAAGTTGACTGCAACAGCACTATGCATTTTGGTAGCCTCATTCTGCACATTTTGGCCAGTCTTGGGAGATTAGACTTTTTACAGGGTAAATAAACTCCAAATTGAAAAATTCAAGATGTTATAGAAATTAGACTTGACAATATTTCCAACGCGCTATCCCACGCCTAATTTGGACATCGATAAAGCCTCCAAACGTTGCCTGCAAAAGACGCTGCGCTTCTGAAAAGTGGCGTTCCGCTTTGAAGTCAACGTTGTGCTTCTGGAGAATTTTTGCAGTGTAAAAATACACAAGCATTGCGCTTTGAGGCCGGCACTGCGCTCCTATAGGTGGCATTGCACTTTGCCCAATAGAGCCCCAAATCACCTCAAAACACCAAATTTCACCTGAAATTGCCATGTTTACCTCTCTTGCAAGTAAGTACATCAAAATCTCTTATGGTTTAGGGTTTTTACATCAAGTTTTTGTGATTTTTTCACCCCCAAAATCAAAACCCTAGTTTCTAAGGCAAAACCCTATTTTTCCTACAAATTGTCTCATGAATTGAAATCCTCACTCTATTATTGATTTCCTACTCTATCCACTTTTTATTTTTCCCTAAACATCACTCCCACATACATTCTCCCTAAACCCTATTCACACACACATTTTCCAAAACCCCCTCATCCATACACTCTACCCATTCCATTCCTCCACATCAATTATCCATAACACTATCCATATATAACCATATTGTTCAAGCCAAAGGAAAACATGGACAGAGACAATGATTATGATTATGAAGAAGAGACACTTAGTGACAGCTCCATGGAGAGGCACAGGCAATAGAGGAAACCCCATAAAGGAGGAAGAATCATCAGAGAGGAGCCCACTAGTTTGAGGGAGTTACAGGCTTGCCCACTTGTAGTTTCTTGTTTCAGACATCAAGCATGTTTTGAATTTTGTGAAATGGTGGAAAGAGTTTAGTTTCACCATGAGTTGGCTAGACTTTTTGTGACTCATCTACATAACAATGAGGTGACACTTGCCAGAGTAACCTTTACAATATCACCAACTATCATTTCAAAGGCCACCAGAATCCCTAATGTTGGTGAAAAATGGTACAAGGGTCATGATCTTGATGAGGATTACTATGAACCTTACATCAAGCCTCAATACAGAAACCAGGTGAAGAGGCTTTTCCCCTTTAATTTTTTGGAGAATAGGTATGTTCCTTTGATGAGGATTATCATCAAGCTTTCACTTGTGGAGGCAGATTCTACCAGTTGTATGCCTATCATATTAGACTCCTCATGCATTTCACTAGAGTAAAGATGTTGAATCTCCCTTACTTCATGTTTAGAAACATTGAGAAAATGGCACATATTGTACAAAGGAAATCATACCCCCAGCAGTTGAACAACATTTATCATTACTCTTTGATTAAAATCATTGTTCTACACCAGCTTAGCCTTCTTAACATTCCATGGGAGACTTTCATTTCTCATGAGATGTTCAAAGGTCCACAAATCTTCTCACAAGTGCATCATGAAGAAGGTGGACCTTCTAGCCATGGAGAAATAAGGGAAAAAGCCAAGGAAACCAAAACTGTTGAGGTGCCAGTGTATTTAACATATCAGAGAGGCACAAGGAGACTTTTTGCAACTGCTAGGCAAGTGTTTGCTCCGCAAGGTGTGGAAGTGGCCTTTTCTTCGTCATCAATCCACAGGCAAATGGTCGAAGAGGCTCATGTACCATTGACTCCTATTGAGCAGGAGATTGAGAATGATAGGGAAACATGGCTTGAAAGGGTCAAAATACATCTTGAAGGGCTGATTGAGAAGGCCAATAGGGATAAGAATATGCTCCCCCACATGGCCTACCATTACATGACCCACAACAAAATATGTAACATGAGGATTAGAAAATTGAAAGCAAGGCTAAGGAAAGCTTTGGAAGGAAAAAAGAAGCAAGATAAATTGAGAATGTTGGATGAAGCCTCCCTAGCCCATCAAAGCAACTGATGGTGGTGTCCCATGCCAATTTTGGGAAAATTTTGGAAAGTTTTTGCATTTTTGTAATTTTCTAATTTTTAACACAGGAATTTTGCCTAGAAGTGCAGTGCCACTGGCGTTGCGCTTTTGCCTAGAGCATCAGATGGAGAAAAGGTTTGCATATTTGGATTTATGAGGATGAGGAAATGCACCCTGGAAATTTTCAGAACTTTTGGAGCAAATCTGGTTCACCAAAAGGTACAAAAACTACCAAAAATTGACATCTCTGCCCCATTTTGGACACATAGAAGCAGTCTTAGGAGATTCAATTCTCGAGGGGGGAAATGACCTCCAAATTCAAGAATTATAGTTTTTCTAGAAACTATACTTGAATACCTTTCCAATGAGCTATCTTGGGCTCAATTTGGTTAAGGGGAACGCCTCCAAAAGTAGGTGGAAAGTGGCACTGTGCTTTTGACCAGTTTGCCTAGAAAATCAAAATTTCACCTTTTTTGACTATGGATTTGTATTCTCTCTCCTCAAGGATGTTTTCACTAATGTAATTAATAAAATAGCATGTAAATAAGATGGTAAAATAGTTTTATAAGGTAGATTCATTAGTTAGAGGTGGTTTTGAGGCTAATGAATCAATTTCCCTACTTATAGAGGTAAGTTTTTTGACTACCTATATTGCAGTTCTTAGTTGGGAAATGGTTGAAACAACCCCTCTTCTCATGGATTCTACCCCTGATGGTCAGGATGAGTAGTTTTTATGCCTATATCAAGTGTTTTCTTAGTCATTTTTTGAGGTTGGATGCACACATTTTTTGGACACGATGGTTTTGTGTCCATGGTATTGGATGCGATGGTTTTTGGTCCATGGTATTAGATGCTTTGGCATGTATAAATATGTATTATAACATTGAAAGGAACATAATGAAAAATCAAGCTAGTAGTCCCAGTTTTGGGATCCAGGGGAAAATCTCTGTGTATATGTGTTTTATGTGTTATGCTCTCACATTGTTTATTTTCTGTGTTTTAGAATTCGTATGCGGGTAATTTCTATATAGGGTTAAAACCTACATAAGGATGTACAAATATGATACAATAGGAGAAGGAAGGAGGCATTAGAGCCTATCCCCCCTTAGTGACAACTTCCTAAAATCCAACCATAAATCGAAGTTTAGTAAACTTCGCCTTTGTGAGAGCCTTTGTAAAGATGTCTGCAACTTGATCATCTGTTGGACAATATTACACTTCAAGAACATGGTCATGAATGAGCTTTCTGATGAAGTGCATGTGTATTTCAATGTGTTTATTGTGCTGATGTTGGAATGGATCTTTGCATAGTTGAATGGCATTTTGAGTCAATCGATAAAGAAATTGAGTGTAGTCCAAAAATGAGAGATGAAAGGTTTCTTGAAACCTTTGGTAAATATGTTGATACATTGTTTCAAATCAACGGATCGCTCGCGGGAAGGGACATCATAATCTCTATCTGTCCTGCTGAAAGAAGTAATTATGTTAGTCCTAAATGTGTTAACGAATTGGTGATTCATGAATCAAATATAGTTGAAACAAATATTTTTGGCAAACAATACAATATAAGCAATTTACACCTAAATATTGGAGATTATACTTTTACCTCAAAATTCACCGTGAAAACCTTACGTTTTGACGATATTGACATTGATAGTGACATTGTTTTGGGGTTACCTTGGATGGAAACTCTAGGTTCCTTTATTCTAAATACAAAGAAGAAGTTTTTAACATTTTCTTACAAGAAGAAGAAAATAACGCTCCAAGATTTTACACTAAAACCAAATTCAGTAACACTAGAAGATATCTCAGATATTTCAAAAGTAATGTCTCAAGAAGGTAAAAAGCTATTACAAAATATGCAAAAAGAAATTGACAAAATCAATGTTGACAAAAATGAAGAAGTTTCTCGATTTAAAAACCATAGCGAAAAATTGCTGACACAAATTAAGAAACTTAAGAAGGATAAGAAGTCATTAGAAAGCCAAGTCCAACAACTTATCAAGAAGGAAGCATCAAATGTAGGAATTCAAGTTGATGACAAAACAAAAAATATCGATTCAGTGAATGTCACAACTCAGGAAGAAGACGAGCAAGTTGAAGAAAACACACGCTTGGATGTTGCAGTTCAAACAATGAACATCCCCAGTGAATGTTTCATAACCAACTCAACAACATCTTCGCCAGAAGAAAATATAAAAATTGGCACATGCCCAGTAAGGAAAAATCAAACAAAAAAAGTTCCATATCGGCATCCAAATCATGAGAACAGACGAATCAACCATACTACATATTTGAACCAGTCAGAACCGAAACAACAAACTAATGTTCCAAAAAAGAGTAATGTAACCTCAACCCAGTACTACGAGGACAAGTCGTTACAAAGTTTTAGTGATCAGAATGCTATACAGAAGATTAATCTAGGATGGTCTGATCCCTTCTCAATGCGACAATTTTGTTTGTCACTAAGAAGATCATATCAGCTTGTATCGACGAAGATGACTGTTCCAAGAGAGAAAGACTTTCAAAGCCGAAAAAGAGATCAAGCTTTTTTTCATCGACAAGCTTTGAGGACAAAGCTTTTTGAGGAAGGAGGCAATGTAACGAATAAAATATATAAATAATATAAATATAATGTAAAAGATAATAATCATAAATAATAGTTAGTTAAGCTAGTAATTAGGTTGAAGAGGCATGTCTAATAGGACATGACTCTTCATGAAGAGACACTTGCTTGGTATATAAGCAAGCCTCTCGTTCTCATTTGTAATTCATTATCATTCTTATTCATACATTTTATTTAATATAATAATTATATCCTTAATGGATAATTTGATATTCCAAGTCTTCTGGAATAATTAATTCTTAGAAGGAACTTTGTTCACTTCAGTAATGAATCTTAAACTGAACTGTACCTCGAACATAACAAAGTATTCTTTTAGCTGCTTTCCAATGACTTTCATGTGGGTTTTGCATAAACCGGGAAATAAGGCCAACAACAAAGGAAAGGTTAAGACGAGTATGGGTCAGATACAAAATTTTTCCTACAAGCTGACAGTATAAGGTAGAATCAACTTCAGGGGAAGTACAAGTGACCGAAAGTTTGGCTCTAGACTGAAAGGGAGAAGGGGCTGGCTTAAAGTCTTCCATGTGAAAGTGGCGTAGAAGATCACAGGCATACTTGGACTAGGAAATGGAAATACCTTCCTTGGATTGCAAAACTTGAATACCAAGAAAATAACGCAAGTGTCCTAAGTCTGTCATTTCAAACTACTTTTTAAGGCTGGATTTCACATCGTTTATAAGGTTGGGATCACTACTAATAAGGATAAGATCATCAACATAAAGAAAAAGAATGATAAGATACTTACACACTTTCTTGGTGTAGACAGTATTGTTAGAATGACACCTAGAAAAGCTAGTATCTAAAAGAAAGCTATCCATTTTGTCATACCAAGCCTGAGGGGCTTGCTTGAGACCATAAAGGGATTTCTTAACCTAGCATACAAGGTTGGAGTCTGGTTGTATAAAGCCAGGAGGTTGTTTCATATAGATTTCTTCATGCAAGTCCCCAAGCAAAAAGGCAGATTTAACATCCATCTGATGGACTTCTCATTTGAAAGAGGCAGCAAGGGAAAGAACAAGGCGGATAGAGTTCATTTTGGCAACAGGGGAGAAGGTTTCAGTATAGTCAACGCCTTCAACTTGTGAAAAACCCTTACCAACAAGACGAGCTTTATGTTTATCAACTTTTCCATTTGGTCTATACTTGGTTCTGTAAACCCATTTGCATCTAAGTTTTCGTCCCTTTGGAAGAGGAATAAGATCTCATGTATCATTTGCCAATAATGAACGATATTCTTCATTCATAGTTGTGTTCCAATCTAGATGGTCTGAAGCTTCTGCAAAGGTGTCAGGATCATAATTCGTTGGAGCTTGAGCCAGTAGAGAAGAGGCTCTATTGAACTGAGAACATGTACGTCGTTGATCTGTAGGATCACATGCAAGAGAACCTGCTGGATCCTGAGTAGCACGGACCCATTTTAGAAGCTGGGGAGTTGAAGGAGGATCCTGAGAAGGTGGGGGAGGATTTTCATCCTCGCTATCATCATCTAAAGAAGAAATGTTTTCAGAAGTAGAAGGGATGGAGAGAGGTGGCACACCCACAGAACTAAGCTTGTAGGCCAATATATTTTCAACAAAATTTACATCTCTTCTAATGATAACATTTTTGGACTTAAGTGGAATAAGTCTATATCCTTTAACATCTTTAGAATATCCAACAAAAATACCTTTTTCACTCTTAGGTACTAAAGCTTTATGTTTCTCATCTAGAATATGGGCCCATGCTCCACTTCCAAAAACATGAAAGTGACTTACATCTGGTTTAATTGAGCTCCATGCTACTTTTGGAGTGATATTCTTTAAAACCTTAGTAGGAGTGCGATTTACTATGTAATTTGCACAGTTAATTGCTTAGGCCAAAAAATTAAGACTAAGTCCTTTAGATTGAAGCATACAATTAGCCATTTCCTTTTAAGGTGTGATTCTTCCTTTCAGCTACACCATTTTGTTGTGGAGTATATGGAACAACATGTTGCATTTGAATTCCATGCTCAGTGCAAAAGTTGATGAATTTTTTGTTAACATATTCTCCGCCATTATTAGATCTTACCTTAAGAATTTGATGTCCAGATTATTTCTCAACAAAGGCCTTAAAGGCCAAGAACATGTTAAATACCTCACTCTTGAGTTTTAAGAAGTATACCCAAGTTCATCTAGAGAAATCATCAATGAAAGTCAAGAAATACTTGTAGCCAGAGAATGAAACAATTGAAAGTGGACAACATAAATCAGTATGCACAAGCTGTAAAGGGGATGAGTGACAAGAGACACGTTTTTCAAAACTTTCCTGATGATGTTTTCCAAGTACACATCCAGAACAAACACCATCTCTACAAGATACCATAGGAAGACCTGTCACCACATTTTCTTTACATAGATTTTGAAGGGAGCGATAGTTTAAGTGACCAAATCGCTTATGCCAAAGTTTGCTCACTTCATCATTATGAGCAACAAATACCGAGGGAAGAGTTGATGACCCAAAGTTTTTAAACTTATACAACTTTGTAGAATCATCAGCAATGCCAGTAGCTAAAATCTGTTTAGGATCTCTTAAGTCCTTAATTACAACATCATGAGGTGAAAATTCAACGATTTTATCTTCACCTGAATGAGTTATCTAATATACGGATAGAAGGTTGCAGGATAAGGTTGGAACACATAATACAATATTAAATTGACCATTGTCCAAATGAATAGTTCTAGCCCCTACAACACTAAGAGATATATCATCACCAACATATATTTTTGGTGTTACAATCATTTAAAGAAGAAAACATGGCTTTGTTTTTGGCCATGTGATAAGAAGCTCCAAAATCAATGAGCCACTCATGAGAATGAGAAGAAGAAGATACATTTAGTGCATAACCAGATCGAGATGCTTGACAGCCACATGTAGAAAGTGTTATTCCTAAAGATGAAGTTGAAGTTGAAGAATGCTCCAAATAGATGTTATGCTTCTTCATTGTTGCTTCGAAGGCTTCTATCTTCTTAAAGCATTTAGATTCTAAGTGGCCATATCAATTATAAAAGTTGCAATGTCTTTCAGTATTCTTCCCTTTGTTTTTATTTTCCTTATCATTTTGTTGAATTGATTTTTCATTTTGAGACTAAAATTGCTTAGGACCCTTGTTTGGTTTAGGACCATTCTTTTTAGGATACTGCTTAGGATTCTTTGAATTTGGTTGATGCTCGGTGACTAAGGCTTTCTTAGAAGAGTTTCCAAGATTAAGAAGACCAAGATGTAAGAGTTTTTCTTGTTATCTTATTAAAGAATCACAAAAGGCATCAAAAGAGGGGGACTTGTAGTCTTGTCTTTGAGAAATGAAGGCTTCTCTAGTAGAATGAAAGGTGGAAACAAACATAGAGTAGGCTGGTCCCAACTTAGTAAGAATGGAATAGATAAGGCAACCATTTTCTTTATTAACCTTAACACCTTCCAAGAGAAGTCTAAGGCTATTGAAATTTGACAAAAAATCTTCAATGGAAGAAAAAATATTGGGGTCCAATGTAAACAACTCATTTTTGAGTTGATGGGCTCTAATTTAATTTTTAATTCCAAAAACTTTAGTGAGTTGTTTCATTGCTTCATTAGGGGTATCAAGTTCTACAATATGGAATCTAAGGTCTAGAGAAATAGACATCCTTATCAACCCACATGCTTTATCTTGCCTATTTTCCCATTTGGCTACCTTATCTTCATCTTTAGGTTTAGTTTCTTGGCCTGAGGCTATTCTGTAAAGACCCTTACTTCTAAGTAAATCCATAATGTAGGACCACCATTAGAAGTAGTTGGTGCTATCAAGAATAACTTGACATGGAATTTCCATTTTAACAAAAATTGAAGATGTAGATGCTGAAACTAAGTGTTCTGATGGAAAGATCTTGAAAAAATAGGCTGATTAAAAAAAAACGGCTTCCGGATGAAGAAGTTATGGCTTTTTGAAGAAAGGTTGTTGAAGATGCCGACAAGGTGCGTGAATGTGAGGAAGTGAATGATAACGTTATATTTAACCCCTTCCCACCCCCCCTCAAAACTTAATCTAATTAGCTCACTTTAAAAAAATATATGTGACCCACTTTTATAAATAAGTGAAAGTCACTTTTACAATTGTACTTTACAACTACTCACTAAATTGTAACTTAAATAAAAGATAAAGAGACTTTAGAATTATAAGTGACTCACTTTTTATAATGGGTGAGAACACTTTTACATAAAGTAGCTTTAAAACATTAGTTACATGTGCTTTTTGAAAAACTAACTCAACAAAAAGAAAGAATTGAACCCAAGGCCTTTATTCTCATAAAGTAACTTTGGACCAAGTGAGCTAGTTTAAAAGTTTAGTCATTTTTGGAAAAGAAGAAGGGTTTTTTTCTTTTTAGTCACTGAAGCTTTGGGATGTGTGCTTACTTGAAAGGCCCTTTTTGCCTACAAAACAAAAAACCACACAACCCAACACGGACATGCAAAAAAACAAAACCTTATGGCTTGAAGTTAGCTTTCATTGGAAACTAAATATTTTTCTCAATGTTTCTGATTTTGCGAAATCACACTAAGGCGCGACGGAAAAGAGCATACAAATGAGAATAATTCTTCTTTTCTATTTTTGATTTGCCCAGATCGCATAGAGTTGTGGGGCAAAGAGCATACACAGCAATGAAAGATATAGATCTGGTAATAAAAATAGAGAGCTAAATAAACCAAAATAAACAGAGAGATGAATAACTAAAACTGCAAATAAACATTGTATACCTCCAAATCTTAAAAACAACATAGCTAGGGCTACCAGAAAGCTTTTCGCGTGAAACGAAAGGGGTTCCTCATTGGAACAGATTCTACTAACACAATAGAGCAGTCATCTCAGCTTGAAAGTGGTCAGAAACAATAGATATAGGAAACGACAGTCGGATGCAGTTGTACCGGCTTCAGATTTGGATCACTAATGCATGCGGCCCTCAAATATCTTTGATACCATATAGGAATTTACAAGGTAAGTTCCTCAGATAGAACACCAAAGGACATCGTTCACAAACAGATCACAGATTAATACACTGGTATTCTTGACGTGGTTAAAACCCTCAAAGAGCGAAACAGTCCATGGACTGAGCCAACGCGGCCACTTCAGGGAATTTATTAATAAAAGAAAGAAAATTTTACATAAACTTCTGAACGATCACCTTACAAATAACCCTCCATGCTCTTTAAATAGAGATTATGGACCAATCGGGTGTTAAGCCACGGATCAAGTTTCGGTAATACCGAGGAGAGAATGAACCATCGAATCACTTCATGTCTAGAACATATCATGACCTTCGGATTGTAAGTTACAAAAGTACATGGTAAAGAAACACACTTTACCTAACTCTACACTAGATCAAGTTATAATTAACTATTTCCTATGTGTCGGAATATCCTAACATAGTCTAGAAAGTTTAAAGAAATTATTTTAATCTAGTCTTTGATATAGTTATGGATCTTATTGAAGAATCCAAATACTTGAAATTCTTATGGGTTGATAAACTCATTGGCTCACTTCAAACACATGAACAATGAATAAATAACATAAGAGAGATATATTTTACAATAAGAAAAAAGTAAAAAATGACCTTCAAGGAAAAAGGAAAAAGTCTTCCAAGAAGACAAGATGAGAAAACGACAATCAATATGTTTACGATGACATTCTCATACATTTATATTCAATATCATTCTATTAAAAATAACCATATTATTTTTAGATGTAAAATTTAAAAATTCAAATAAACAATTATAAAATAAATTTTGTAAAAGAAAAGAAAAAGAACATAATATTAATAAATAAATTATTATTATTTTAAAATTTTCTCCATTTCTAATACTCATTATGAATTTTAAACCTAACAATGACATATAATGTTTAGAAGACTAATTCTAATAATAACATACTATGATCATAATTCTAATTCTAGTGCCAACATATAAATCTCAATATAGTCTGGTATTGTTGCACAAGTTATGCAAGCATTAACAACCCCCTTTTCTATTTTCATTTTTGTCATTTTGCAGTAACTTTTATTCATCAAATTATCCCTCAAAATGATAAAGGGTACACCCCTGTATAACTCAAGTTACTCCGTGAGTGGTTTGGGGCTTTCTCTTTCCCTCCTACCTCCTTCCCCTACACGCCCCCTATTGGGCCACTAATTTGTCATTATTAATATCAATTTTAAATGTCTATTTCATCCACCATATTTTATCACGTCATTTATCATAATTTATCATATAGTTCCATTTTAGAATTATTTATGCTCTTATGGATAAATATTATTTTTCTCTTTTATTTTTAATAAATTGATGATAATTATGCATGATGTTACAAATGATGGTTTATCAATGGATTTTTTGTAACGTCACTCACGATTTTAGCCTCCAATATCTTTTCCAAATTGCAAATTTTATCTCCAGCTCATAATTAAATATTCCAACCCAGAAATTCGTTGGAATAAGAAGCGACAGTTTTTCATTGGACTTTTCGGAAAATTAAGGAGAATCTAGAAAATATGAAACATGGGTTTTGTCCAGAACAGACCGAGTTAGTTTTTTGTTGAGAAATTTTCCAAAATTTGGTTTGTATTAAGAGAAACAGAAGGTTCTTTGAAGACAATTTTCTCAGATTTGTTGTTGCGACCGTTTTCCAAATTCTTCTAATTGCAATACCATATTCGACTTGTTCCAACTAAATCATGATGGGAAGATATTTAAAATATGATCTTGTTTATTAATATTATGTAATCAATCCAATATTGTAATGGAAATCATTTTGTAATCAGCTTTGTTGTAACTTCCCTTTGATCTCCGTGTATTTAAATGAAAACAAAGATCAAAGAGAGGAGGAGAATAGGAGGAGAATTAGAGGGTAATTAGGGGATAATTGGGCGATAATTAAGAGATAGGAGATGGAAAATTGTTAGGTAGGATGTAGGAGAAGAGATAGGAGATGAGAGGATGAGAGGATGAACAATTGTTGAATGTGAGGCAAAGCTAAGAGCTTCATTATGTTGTAATTATTTCTCTCACATGTTGTAATGAAGGAAGTTTTCCATTGAGTTCTACCTCCATTATTTGTAATCAGATCTGAGTTACTTCTCAAGGCAGAACTTAGTCTTGGGTAATTGGGTCCATTACCTTGGACAAGGTGCTAACTTAAACATCTACAATAGTTTAGTTGTGTGCTTGTCTTTAAATTTCAATCATTGTTCTTTGAAGTAAATTTCCTTTCTTTTAACTAATTTGTTGTTTGCTGCATTTTCCAAATTTTTTACTTCATCTAATTTCTATATTTCATTTGATTTACTTCTCTAGATTAGCATTTGAATTACGTTGGGTGCAATATATTAAATTTCCAATTCAGCAATGTGTGATTTAATTTAGCAATGATTCAAGTTGTGTGGCATAATTGTTTTTCCTGTCATTTACTTTCTTCTTTTTAATTTTAGTTTTATTATTCAAGTCTTACATTTTATTTCTTATTGAATGAGCTTAATAGTATAGAACAAAATCATATAGAACTAGTGTTAGTTGTTGGTATTATTATGCATATATTTTGTCGATTTCATTGAAATAAAAAGATGCTCCTCAGGTTGATAATTAATGTCTAGGAGATTAGTTGTTTTATTTATTTACTAAAAAATTAATTTTACCCAACATTTTTGCGTCGTTTCCAGGGAGACAGTCAAATTTCACTACCACACTAATATTTGGTTGTAGATGCATACCTGACTTCGTGAGAGATGGATATTGAAGACAGAAGGTAAGAACCTATGTGTGCATCCTAGGGAACTAGTGATGGGTCTACCCTCAGTAGTCAAGCTTAGGTCATATAGCATGCACTAAAAGAAGTAGGAATTTTAGAGATAGAATTTTGAAAAAATCTCATAATTCCACTCAAGTGGTGATGTAAGCACCATCCATTTCACTAACCAATTGACGAGAACATTTGAAGGAGGAGCCTCAAAGAAACACATGAAGAACATGTTCTATTATGGTAAGAAATGGCTCACATTTCTAATTTTGAATTCCCTATCAAAGATCTAGGAGGAGTGACACAAATGCACATAATTCCCCCATCTTCTCTACCAAATTTTCATGGTTTGGCAAATAAAGACCCAAATACTTTTTTATCTGAGTTTAAAGTACTTTTTAGAGGATATGATTATTTTACTGATGATCAAAGGTTGAAAGTGTTTCCTCTTACTCTAAAAGGAGTAGCTCTTCGATGGTTTATGAGCCTTGGTGGGAACTGCACCCAAACATGGGAAGACATGAAGAACGTATTATTGAAGAAGTACCAAGACTATTGCAAGGTTGTTGAAGATATTTTAAATATGACACAAGGGGAAGATGAAAGCTTGGAGGACTATGTAGAGCGATTTCATTACAACCTTCAAAAATCAAAGCATAAGCATTTGAAAAAAGAGATCTTAAAAACCTTCATTCTTAAAGGAATCAAAGATGAATGTTTAGAACTCTTAAATCTAATGGGAAAAGGTTGTGTTTTTCAGTTATCATGTGATGATGTTTATGAATTATGCATAAGGTATTCAAGAGGAATCTTTAAGGCTGGTAAGAATTCTAGAGAAGCTTCTTCTTTCTTTTTCAAATATACTAAGAACGGGAGATATAGGAGTTGAAATCAATGATTTATTTGAACATTTTAAAATTGATTTTATTAGCTCTCTAAATTCACAATTGGATGTTTTGCAGGTTCAAAAAAATGTAGAATTTGATGACGTATTTTTCCCTCATTATCGAAAGGAGCATCCATAGATAGTCACTCTTCCTTATCTTGGATGGAAGTAGCATATCAAAGAGACGGGGAAGCTACAACAATGTCAAAACCATGGAAATCATGGCCTACATGTATGGTTAAAAACACTTCTTATCCATTTTCTTACTTGTATAATCCATTATAGAATACTCATGTGTTAGGGTAGCCATATCAATCTCAATATAACCCCCACCAATCTTGTCTACAAGTTTAGCATGGTTCAACTTATGATTGTATGACTACTCTCCCTCATCTTGTAGCACAAACACATCATCCATATTCCTCACCAGCTCTTCCACAATATCTTACTTGTATATCAAAATCATCCACACAACCCAATCAACTACATCATCAAAATCCTCCATGCCCTACATAATTTTCTGCTCAACTCATTCCACACCCTCACCATAATAAATCAGTACGACATGCTTAGAGTATTGAATAGTAAAATTTACCTACCCTTCCCACCCATTCTATCTCACATGCAACATTGCAGAAAACTTATATTGAGATTGGGAATGTTTCAAATCCAAAAATTGTAGAATTTATGAAAGAAAATGAGGTTTCTTCTAGCCTGCATCAACAAGCCGTTTTAAAAACTCAAGAACTTCATGATATGACGGCTATGGGAAATCAAGAAAGTAAAAAATATATTGAAGATTGGTTTCACTTCATCATTTATTTGTAGCCTCACTCCATCAACAATTTTTTACACCATCTTTTCAAGGGAAGTTGGCTGCTCATACCCTACTATTTATTAACATGCATTTTTCAAATTTGGGTATGCACATACTTGAAGCCTTATTTCGAAAATGGCTCCACTAGAAGTAGTCTTCTACGTAAGCATATAAATTTTTCAAAGCAAAGTAGGTTAGTGTAGAAAATAAAATAAATAAGAACATAAATATATACATTTTTTATTATTATGTAAAAATAGTTGTTTTTGTTGCAACATGCTGTGGAAATCAACATCAATGATAAACATTTTAATTTATTTGTGTATGTAGATGTATTATATTGAAAATAAAATTTATAAAAACACTCATATTCATTTTTATCGCTAATTTGGAAAATTGCTTGAATATCATATTTTTTGGCTTAGGTGCTTGATGAAAGTTCTAAAAACATAGTTGGGACAGCCATGTTTTGAGGGACCAAAAGATAATATTTTTAAAACATGTTTCTATAATAAGTATCCATTTATGTCTACTTTCCAACCCAATTTGAATCACTCCATTTTGATTTGAAACGAAGAAGTTATAACCAAAACTTTGACAGGGTGTCTAGTAGGCATCTCAGGAATAGAGTTGGGACAGTCAGTTTTTGGAGGCCTAGATGACTATATTTTTAAAACTTGTTTCTATGTTATATTCCTCTATGAATCTAGTTTACAAGACAATTTGAATCACTCAATTTTGATATCGCATGATAAAGTTATGACCAAAATACTAACTGTCTATCGTAAATCAGCACTCTTAAAACTCTGTTTTTTCAATTGTTCATTAAAGTATTTAACCCATCAATTCTTCTTGTCTTCAAGTCCTATTTCTATTGGAGATAAATAAATTATTCTACTCCCATTTCCAATTTGAATCAGCTCAATCCGTCATCAAACGAAAAAGGTATGCTTAAAATATCCATTGTTGGTCTAAGCTGGGAAATCGAAAATGACTCTGTTATGCAGGTTGTCCTAAGTAAATTTGATAGATCATCTCATGAAATTTTAAAAAAATGTTTCTATTAATGATATAAATTTGAAGTAGCTCTCGTTTGGCTTTGGAATCACTCAAATCAGATGAAAAAAAAAGGAGTTATTATTAAAACACTACTGGTTAGTATGGTCAACCACTGCTCTCTCGCAGGCGACAAATAATATTTTCCTTTGTTTATCTTTCTATGGATTTATTTTATAGAGTAACTAATTATTATTTTTTTCATATTTCTTGGATTATGAGAGTCCTATCACCTCTCTTCTTCCACGACTTCATGTTTTATTGCAGGTAGACACTCGTTTTTTGCAGGTTCCAGGAGAATAAAAGAAGTCAATTTATGAATGAGTGATTCTTGAAAGAAATTTTAATGAAGCAAGGGAATTTCATCCAACTCATTACCTAACAGATTCATAACAGGAGAAATGGAGAATTGATTTCCATTTGAAGATTCATGTCACTACTGCCAAAACATTTTTCCAAGAGATCATTTTTTTCCATTGACAAATTGATATTCCCTTAGGAAATAACATCATAGTTGTTGTAACTTAATTTATTTTTTTATTTACTATTTTTAAATAAAGTGTTGTTTCTTTTCTGATTTCTCTTATGTTTTTTTGTTTCAGATGTTTTTTCCTTCAAAGTTGTATTTTCCACTCCATTGGCGATAGAACAACACTTATTTTTGTGTGTGCGTTGTTGTTTAATCAATTGAACAATTGTTGTTCAATCGATCGAACAACACTTTTGTGTGTCTTATTTTTGTTGCTCAAATGATTGAATGATTGTTGTTCAATCGATTGAACAACACTTTTGCGTGTTTTATTTTTGTTGTTCAAGCGATTGAACTATTGTTGTTCAACCGATTGAACAACACTTTTGCGTTTTTGACTATTGTTATTCAAACGATTGAACACTTGTTGTTCAATCGATTGAACAACACTTTTGCATATTTTGTTGTTCAAACGATTGAACGATTGATGTTCAATCGATTGAACAACACTTTTGTGTTTTTTGACTTTTGTAGTTCAAATGATTGAACGATTGTTTGTTCAATCGATTGAAAAACACATTTGCATGTTTTTCTTTTCGATTTTGTTATTCAATCAATTGAACGATTGTTGTTCAATCAATTGAACTACACTTTTTGTGTTTTTATAAGAATAACTGTGATTTCTCTTTATTATTTCATCGCCATTCATTTTGTCATTTTTCTTTCTCTTTTATGTTTTGAATAAAAAAACCATCATTATGGTTTCTTAAGCACACTTTATTGCATTATGATGACTATGATTTCTAGTGACCTTGCTATACGAATATTGTTGTTGTCATTATTGAACATATATATGTCGTAGTCACTATATCAATAATACTTGGGTTGCATACTCCTTAATGCACTTAATGAGGAGAGATTGATGTTATATTGTCTTATCTTGCATTTATTCTTGACGATTAGGATGTTCATGTTGCTATTATTTATGTTGGTTTTGTTAGATGATTATGTTACAGATGCCTATTTGAAGCATGATGGTTGTTGATGAGTATCATGGCTTTGATACAAGGCTAATTCATTGTTGAGAGTTATGTTTACGGTTATGGATGTCATGTATGTCTCTTGATGTAAATACCCATATTGTAATCATTACAAAATTTACTCATGTATGGGCTATTGGGACTGAGTCATGTCATATATGTAACCCCATTATTTTGGGTAATTAATGTAAAATTGGGTCCAATATGTAAACCGAATTGGTTGGGTGATTGATGTAATCACGGGAGCATAGATTCATTGGTCATAGGAAAGGTCATGTGTTTAGCCATGTATTTGAAGCCTTGTACTTTATTTTATATCTTTAAAAGGTCTAGAATATGCTCAAGGGGAGCATGGTCAATATGTATATTTCATGATTCATATTCAGCAAATCAGACTTATAGTAATGGGCACTACAAGGGAAGTACTTAATTCAACATGATTCAACCCATTGCACTTGATGTCAAAGGGGGAGAGAAAACTTGGTGTTTGGAAAAAGAACTTGGTGTTTGTAGCTGTGTTTACAGGTGTTTGCAGGTGGTGTCCAAACAACACAATGATTTCCACCAAATCCAAAGGGGGATATTGTTGGCATTATGGCTAATGTTTCCATTGATGGAAACCTACTTGAAAAATATGTCCTTGATGTCAACATATTGATAATATGATGATTGTGGAACTAATGCAGATATCAAGAATATTGGTATAGAGGATATGTACCCATCATATTCCAAATATATATATAAGGAAATTTGATGGCAAGGATCTGGTAACTTGGATACTATAGATGGAGAAATATTTTGATATACATGTGCCACAAAAGGATGTATTGCATATTTATATTTAGAATCGAATAAATTTGTATGGTTTAGAGGAATTTGTTCTCGTAAAAAACTTGTCACCTAGTCAATTTTCACAAAGGAAATGATATCACATTATGAGGATACAAAGAGCAACACATTATTTAGCTAATTAATAAATCTCAAACAAAAGGGTTCAATGGTAGAGCACATTGAGGACTTCCAAAAATTGAATATAAGGGTAAATGATATTCCAGAGAAGCATAGGATTGAAGCTTTCATAGGGACTTTAAATGATAGCATCCAACATGAGGTTCGCCTTTGGGAACCTGATTCATTGGAGAAGGCATACAGGTTGGCAAGGAAAATTGAATGAAAAATTATGGTAATAAAGAAGCCTACCTCTCATAACTATAAAGATGGAAGTGTTTTTGTTCCTGTACTTTCACTACCTACAAGGTTGACACCACAAAAATTGGAAGAAAAAATAGCAAAAGGGCTTTGTTATAATTGTGATAAAAAATACACTAAAGGTCATAAGTGTGCTGAGAAGAAATTAATTTACATAGATGAGGAAGAGGAACAAGAAACATCAAAAGAAGAGGATATACACCAGGAACCAATCCCAGAGAAAGAAGAAATGAATTTGACCATATCTTGTAATGCATTGACAAGAATTACCACTCCTAAAACTCTCAATATACAAGGGCATATCAAGAATAAAAAGGTAATAGTGTTGATTGATTCAAGTAGTACCCATAATTTTATTCATTGTAAGATAGCTAAGGAATTGAATTGATTCCTATATCTAGCACCGAAGTGTCAAGTAATGGTTGCAAATGGAGGAACCATAAATTGCTCTAGAAAGTGCCATAATATCAAGCTATCCATGGGAGATTATGTCTTGAATAGTCCAATTTTTTCCATTCCAATGGCTACAATCTTTGGGTACAATAGCTTTTAATTTTCAAGAACTTTTCTTGGATTTTTTTTGGAAAGGAAAGGAAGTTGAATTAAGTGTTGAAAATAGCAACAAGAAATGCTAAAAATAACATTCTATAAATAGCATTCCAAGATATACTCCAACTCTGTTGGAAATAACAAAAAATAGAAATGCTAAAAATAGCATTGCTATAAATAGCATTTCGAGAGATATTCCAATTTTGATTTGTTCTTGAATCAAAATTGAGAATTAAAATTTGAATTTGAGCTCAACAGCTATTTGTAAAATAATTAATTAATTCATCTTGAGTTAATTAGTTGGAGAAAATCAAACATGAAGTCTACTTGAAGACATGCAACAGTTATCCCTTTGATTGAAGAAGTTATCCTTAATTAAGGAGATCAGGATGAGTTGTACTTTGAGTTGTAATTAGTTAGCTCATTTAACTAAGTTAAGTCCAATTAGATTAGTTCCAATAGTTTGTGGAACTGATTGCGAGTTCAGTTAGTTAATGCATGCATGCATGCAACTAGTGTACTTCAGATAACTGAATATTCTCTCATAAATAACTAATGCATGTCAGTTCAGACAGAGATGCAGTTGAGATCAATGGATGGGATAGTGTACTATCAATTGCAGGAATATTCCCATGAGGATATCTCTTTCATGCAGAAGGAATTCTTTCCTTGAGGATTGCACAGTTATTTCAAATGTTAGTGAGCAGTGTGTGAGGTAATTATACATAGGTGGCAGCTTGAGGACCCAGGAGAAACTGCACAAGGAAATAGGAGGCTTGTAGGACTGAAGGAAGGCACGTGTGTTGTCTATTCTGTCTATGAGCAGCAGTGAGGGATTGTATTGAGACCTGGATAGCTTGAGAGCTAAACCTTTGTGTAATCTTGAGATATTTCCTCTTGTATGATAATACAGATAGCGAGGTTTTTAGCTAAGGCTTTCCCGAGAGTATTCTTCTGTGTTCATGTGTGATTGATTTCTTCTTCGTCTGTTATATGTGTTCTATTTGATCTTGGTCAAAATCGATTAAGTTTCCACAAGTTTGTTTGTATAAGTAGATCAAGTATTTTGCTTTAGTTACATTGCATTATCAAGTGATCTACAGTGATAATTTCTACATGGTATCGGAGCTAAGGTGATCAAAGTAGAGAATAGTATACAAAGAAGCGAGAAGTTTGAAGTTTTGAAGTTCTTGATTGTAGGTACAGAATCGATTTCTTATCACATCTCAAAATTCACCAATGGTGTTCAATGGCTTGAGACTCGAGTATGCACTGGATGGAAGCTCGAATTACATAACCTAGAAGGATCGCATCGAAGCAGTATTAGAGGACAATAGGTTGAAGGACTTCATTGATCAAGATGTCCCCAAGCTAGCAGCAACTAATGCCCAAGAATTTTCAGAATGGAAGAAATGTGTGGCGAGAACGAGGAGGATTCTTCTGGAGGGAGTTCTAGACCATATTGTCTCGAGTCTCCATGGGAAGGAGACTCTGTTTTCAATGTGGAAGACAATGAATGATCTATATCAGAACAACAATGACCATAGGAAGCTGGCACTAAAGGACAAGCTTCGGAAAATCAAGTGTGAAAAGGGCGACATGATCCCTACATGTCTGAATAAGCTCACCACCTGTAGAGATGAGCTTGGAAGTGAAGGAATTGTTAGTGTTAGTGTCTTCACACTTCCATCAGTGATCAAAATCTGCTCTTTTGCATTTCATAGTAGGAGTCTCATTCTAATGAGGTTGCATTCCATTAGGTCATGGATTCATTTATGGTAAGGTTTTCTTCAAAAAAAATTTCCCTCATGATCTGTACTTGCTAATCCTCTTTCATATATTTTAGTCATGGCTCATGTTCACTTTGAAATTCATTTCATTAGGTCTTAGGGTTTGGTCTAATTAGGTTTTAGGGTTTTCAACATAGTTAAAATTGATGGTTGAATGCTAATAAAGATCAAAAAAGACATGAGGATGCCAATAATGATCAGCAAAGTCATAAGTTATTATTTCGAAAGCCTAATGTAGTTCTCACCTCAAAACTTGTTTTGAGGTGAAAACAGAGCATTTTGTTTTTACCTCTATTTATGATGTAATTTCATGTTTTCCTATGCAATATTGGTTCCCAGCTACTCCTAAGCATCTAATGATGTTTCCAAGCACCTTCCACTGCAAAAATCAAGTCATCATGAGCACCAATTCACCTGCAAAAGCAAAAGAGAAACAAGCACTAAAACCCTAAATTCCTCTCCCACTGAGATATGGTTGGCTATGGGAGAAGATATATCTGAGTAGAGGGGGCATGAGAGATATCAAAAGGTATGAGGCCATTTCATATCATCAAACATCAGGTCTCCATCATTTGTCGAGAAATCATTCCAAGGAACAAGCCATTCACCACACATAAGAGACGGTTTTTCTTCAAACTGTGTTTCTGAGAAATAGAAGATGAATTTCACAAACGTGAGAGATGTTTTTGTCCATCATTAAACCAAGAAGAAAAACCTCTTTCATTTTTTACACAGATTTCATGGTTTGGGAGAAATGTTGAAAACATCATTTGCCTCAGGAGGGCTAATGCACCTCTGGAGTGACCTTGGTAAAATAAATTTTTATCTAAGACTTAATGAACAAATGACTTTCTTGATGAGTCAACTGATCAGTAGACACAAATACCTTTCCAATGATCTATCGTGAACTCAATTTGGAGTTGAGGAAGACCTTCAAAAGTTGACTGCAACAGCACTATGCATTTTGGCAGCCTCATTCTGCACATTTTGAATAGTCTTGGGAGATTAGACTTTTGACAGGGCAAATGAACTCCAAATTGAAGCATTCAAGATTTTATGGAAAGTAGACTCGACAATATTTCCAACGAGATATCCCACGCCCAATTTGGACACCGGGAAGGCCTCAAAACGTTGCCTACAAAAGGCGTTGCGCTTCTGAAAAGTGGCATTGTACTTTGAAGTCGGCACTGCGCTTCTGGAGAATTTTTGTAGAGTAAAAATACACAGGCGTTGCGCTTTGAGGCTGGCGCTGCACTCCTATAGATGGCACTGCACTTTGCCCAACAAATCCCAAAATCACCTCAAAACACCAAATTTCACCTCAAATTTCCATGTTTACCTCTTTTGCAAGTAAGTACATCAAAATCTCTTGTGCTTTAGGGTTTTTACATCAAGTTTTTGTGATTTTTTCACCCCCAAAATCAAAACCCTAGTTTTCCTACAAACTATCTCATGAATTGAAATCCTCACTCTACTATTGTTTTCCTACTCTATCCACTTTTTATTTTTCCCTAAACCCCACTCCCACATACATTCTCCCTAAACCCTATTCACACACACATTTTCCCAAACCCCCTCATCCATACACTCTGCCCATTCAATTCCTCCACATCAATTATCCATAACACTATCCATATATAGCCATATTTTTCAAGCCAAAGGAAAACATGGACAGAGACAGTGATTATGATTATGGAAAAGTGACACTTACTGACAGCTCCATGGAGAGGCACATGCAACAGAGGAAACCCCATAAAGGAGGAGGAATCATCAAAGAGGAGCCCACTAGTTTGAGGGAGTTACAGGCTTGCCCACTTGTAGTTTCTTGCTTCAGACATCAAGCATGTTTTGAATTTTGTGAAATGGAGGAAAGCGTTCAGTTTCACCATGAGTTGGCCAGACTTTTTGTGACTCATATACATAACAATGAGGTGACACTTACCAGAGTAACCTTTACAATATCACCAACTGTCATTTCAAAGGCCACCATAATCCATAATTTTGGTGAAAATGGTACAAGGTTCATGATCTTGATGAAGATTACTATGAACCTTACAGCAGCCTCAATACAGAAACCGGGTGAAGAGGCTTTTCCCCTTTAAATTTTTGGAGAATAGTTATGTTCCTTTGATGAGGATTATCATCAAGTATTTCACTTGTGGAGGCAGATTCTCCTAGTTGTATGCCTATCATATTAGACTCCTCATGCATTTTACTAGAGTAAAGATGTTGAATCTCCCTTACTTCATGTTTAGAAACGTTGAGAAAATGGCACATATTGTACAGAGGAAACCATACCCCCAGTAGTTGAACAACATTTATCATTATTCTTTGATTAAAATCATTGTTCTACACCAACTCAGCCTTCTTAACATTCCATGGGAGACTTTCATTGCTCATGAGATGTTCAAAGGCCCACAAATCTTCTCACAAGTGCATCATGAAAAAGGTGGACCTTCTTGCCATGGAGAAATAAGGGAAAAAGCCAAGGAAGCCAAAACTTTTGAGGTGCCAGTGTATTTAACATATCAAAGAGGCACAAGGAGAATTTTTGTAGCTACTAGGCAAGTGTTTGCTCCCCAAGGTGTGGAAGGGGCCTTTCCTTCGTCATCAGTCCACAGGCAAATGGCCGAAGAGGCTCATGTCCCATTGACTCCTATTGAGCAGGAGATTGAGATGGATAAGGAAACATGGCTTGAAAGGGTCAGCATACATCTTGAAGGGTTGATTGAGAAGGCCAACAAGGATAAGAAGATGCTCCACCACATGGCCTGTCGTTACATGACCTGCAACAAAATCTGTAACATGAGGATTAGAAAATTGAAAGCAAGGCTAAGGAAAGCTTTGAAAGGAAAAAAGAAGCAAGATAAATTAAGAATGTTGGCTGAAGCCTCCCTAGCCCATCAAAGTAGCTGATGGTGGTGTCCCATGCCAAATTTGGGAAAATTTTGGAAAGTTTTTGCATTTTTGAAATTTTGTGATTTTTAACACAGGAATTTTTCCTAGAAGCGCTACGCTTTTGCATGGAGCATCAGATGGAGAAAAGGTTTGCATATTTGGATTTAGGAGGATGAGGACATGCACCCTGGAAATTTTCAAAAGTTTTGGATCAAATCTGGGTCACCAAAAGGTCCAAAAACTACCAAAAAATGACATCTCTGCCTCTTTTTGGACACATAGAAGCAATCTTGGGATATTCAAGTTGTGAGGGAGAAAATGACCTCCAAATTCAAAAATTCTAGTTGTTCCAGAAACTAGACTTGAAGACCTTTCCAATGCGCTATCTTGTGCTCAATTTGGTTAAGGGGAAGGCCTCCAAAAGTAGTTGGAAAGTGGTGCTGCGCTTTTGACCAGTTTGCCTAGAAAATCAAAATTTTGCCTGTTTTGACCGTGGATTTGTCTTCTCTCTCCTCATGGATGTTTTCACTCATGTAATTAATTGCATGGCATGTAAATGTGATGGTAAAATAGCATTAGAAGGTAGATTCATTAGTTAGAGGTGGTTTTGAGGCTAATGAATCAGTTTCCCTACTTATAGAGGCAAGTTTTTTGACTACCTATATTCTAGTTCTTAGTTGGGAAATGGTTGAAACAAACCCTCTTCTCATGGATTCGACCCCTGATGGTAAGGATGAGTAGTTTTTATGCCTATATAAAGTGTTTTCTTAGTCATTTTTTGAGGTTGGATTCACTTGGATGCTCTGAACAATATTGTACATCATTGTAAGTAGTTTGGCAAGGAAATTAATGGGAGTTGCAACTATTTTTATGGGATACCTGTGGTATGGTGTTTTTGCGTAGTTTCTTCTTTTTTTATCAGTTTGCTTACATATTTATGTGTTCCATCATCTATTTCACTACTTCTAACTGAATGATATGAAGATAGATAGGTATAATTCAATGTTTAAAGTGCTCTACCTTGGGAAACCATTTAGTATTCTATGTTTTCTGTTGTTTGAGAAGGATACATGATCTATACATGCCCTCCTCAGCTCCTCACCAATCTTAGACATCTCACCTCACCCAATTACAAGTGTAAAAGCCTATACCTACCTTGCCCCATAGAACACCCTATATTATGACCTAATTTCCCAGACCCAAATTGCCTAGCTCCATCTGATCCAGCACAAAAAACCAACAAATTCAATAAAAATTTCGTGAGCTACTATACCTAGCATAAAATCTTGTTCATGATCCAGTCATTTTGACTGAGATTCATAAGGAGAGAGCCCTCTCCTGACCTGGTAGAGCTAGCTACCAGGTTAAGCTTGGTTTGTTGTTACCCTAGAATTGCCTTCCTTCAGCTTGAGGTCAATATAGGCTCTAACATAGTGGCAACCATACTGGGGAACGTAGTTTTATGTTCCTCAACAAAATTTATCAAGTTTCGATCTGATTGTTGATGGTGGACAACAATCATACACCGGAAGGATGAAATCATTCACTTGGCGACTCTAAATCAGTTTCGAGATCAGATCCAAGGACTCCACTGGAGGATGAACTTGACCAGCAGAAACATGAAAGGAAAATATGGAAAGATCAGGTATTCAAGTTCGAATTTCATCCAAGACATTATGTTCTTTGTTATAAATTATTTCTTCTCATTTCCCTAGAATATCAAGAAGGCTTTACAAAGTATACTGTATTTGAGAAAAGATCCTAAACCTACATTTGATTCTTTCCCTTTGAATATTATGAATACCAAACATTCCCATGCCTTTGATCTTGATCAAGACCCTTCTTCTGAATCTTGTGATGACCATCTTCAAAATGATGAACCTCAACAGACCAAGACTAGTTCTACACCTTCTATACATATTCCTATATCGTGTAAAATTCTGGATAGATACAAGCCTCTGATTTTACCTCCTATATCCCATGTTTTCCCTAAAAATCATTACCTATATCTACCAAGATTTGATGGTGAATGTGACAACATCACTGCTGAGAGACATGTATAGAATTTTTAGTCTTTTCTTGACCTTTTTGAAGTTGATGAAGAGCATGTCAGTATTAGGATTTTTGCTCTTTCTTTGCAAGGAAAAGTCAAGAGTTGGTTCAAAACCCTGCCTGATGCGAGCATCTCAGATTTTCAGTAGTTTTTCAAAGTTTTCCTCGACAAGTAGGTGGTCAAACAGAACCCTTTATTCATTCTAGAATAATATAACTAGCTGAAAATACTGCCAGGGGAGAGAGTGCAACAATTTTCTACCAGGTTTAACCAAGTCTATTTTTTGATGCCGGTTAATATAAGACCTCCTCCTGGATCCTCTCTCTTACACTACTCGGAAGCCTTTGATCCGGAAATGGAGTTTCAACTGAGGGAAAGGAACCTTACAACACTTGAAGAGATGCAAAATAGTGCAATAGATGTAGAGGCTAATTTGTTGATCAAAAGGGCAAAGTTGAAGGAAGAAGAGAGGAAAAACATAGATCCAGAGGAATCGACATCTTTAGAGGTAAAGCTCAACATTTTGGTAAGTGCAATGGAAAATATGATGCAAAAGATCACCACAAGTAATGAGTATGATGTTCAAGACCATGGCTCACTGATTGAAGAAGAACAAGTGACTAATCCAAAAAAAATTCTTTCTTATCCCAGTTGTCATAGATTTGATAATGATTGTTTTATAGATCATCTTGGAGAAAAGAGATCTGTTGACCTGACATGTATGCTTGATGATGTGTTTTATACTGATGATTTGCCTCCGTTTGATTAGTATGATGATGATTATGCTCTCCAAACAGAAGCTAGTCTTGCAGACAAATCAACAACTGGTTTCTGGAAGGAGCTAGCTCACTTTCAACAGCTCAAATACGGTGAGTAGCCGATGCATATCATCTATGGAAGTGAGGAGGAAAGTGCAAAAAAATTTGAACTAAGTGAAGGATCTTTGCCTTTTTGTTTTACTTCATTTCAGTTCATTAGAGACAACTTTCATGCAATCAGAAATCAACCGTCGATAAGTTTTGATCTGGACCATCTAGAGGGCAATGAAATCCTTTTTCAAGACTTCTCATATCTAGATTTGCAGCCCCCGAATTCCATTCAATGTCAGGTTGCAGATGAAGACTTGGAAGCTAGAGCATATGATCAAATGATGCAAGATGATTTCGTACCATTATGTTTTGAATCATTTCAATTTTTGAAGGGAATTTTGCATAACTTATCTTTAAATGAGCAGCCTGTTGAAAATCATGAAATCTCATTGGAACCAATAGAAAATGGGTTGCAGCAGTCTTTTCAAGTTTTTCACAATCCAATAGCTGATGTGTTGGATGATGTATGCAATCAAAGTCCTTCTCCATTAGCTAACTGTGAGCTTGAAAAAAGTATTGATACAAACTGGATCCAGCAACCGGTTTCTTTGTCATTTTCAGCAGGAGTCTCGTCACAAAGCTCAGATGAAAGTTTGCATTCATGGTATGAGGAGAAGCAAAGTAATCAATTGGATGAGCTAAGTCCCAGTGCACATGAATTTCAAGATCCTTATGCATTATTTTTAGAGTCAGATAGAGCTTCCATATTATTCAACTTGGGAAAATTTGGATATGTTTACAAGTTTTCATGGAAGTTGCATTTCAGTAGTTCTCTCTTGTTGTTCATAAACAAGCACTTGCGGAGAATTAAAACAACAGCCAGAATGCTTACCTGGTTGCATTGGTTGTTTCATTTCACTTGATCAAGTGAGGAATGGATCACTTAGAGTAGGGTGTGATTAATAAGCTCACAGAAGTGAGCATGGTTCAGACAGTTTTAGAGTTAGTTTGTGTCGTCAAGTCGTCAGCATTCAGTCATGTATTTCAGATTGAATTTTGTTTTTGACTCCATGCCCAATGGATAAGGCTACTAGGTCAATGGTGTTATTGGCAACTCCAAGGAGCTGCTATCCCCATTGGAGCCAATGTTAGTGTCAGTGTCTTCACACTACCATCAGTGATCAAAATCTTCTCTTTTGCATTTCATAGTAGGAGTCTCATTCTGATGAGGTTGCATTCCATTAGGTCATGCATTCACTAATGGTAGGGCTTTCTTCAAATTTTTTTCCCTCATGATCTGTACTTTCCAATCCTCTTTCATATATGTCAGTCATGGCTCATGTTCACTTTGCAATTCATTTCATTAGGTCTTAGGGTTTGGTCTCATTAGGTTTTAAGGTTTTCAACATAGTCAAAATTGATGGTTGAATGCTAATAAATATCAGCAAAGACATGAGGATGCCAATAACGATCAGTAAAGTCATAAGTTATTATTTCGAAAGCCTAATGTAGTTCTCACCTCAAAACTTGTTTTGAGGTGAAAACAGGGCATTTTGTTTTTATCTCTATCTATGATGTAATTTCATTTTTTCATATGTAATATTGGTTCCCATATACTCCTAAGCATATAATGATGTTTCCAAGCACCTGCCACTACAAAAATCAAGTCATCATGAGCACCAATTCACCTGCAAAAGCAAAAGAGAAACAAGCACTAAAACCCTAAATTCCTCTCCCACTGAGCTAAGGTTGGCTATGGGAGTAGATATATCTAAGTAGAGGGGGCATGATAGATATCAGAGGTATGAGGCCATTTCATATCATCAAACATCAGGTCTCCATCATTTGTCGAGAAGTCATTCCAAGGAACAAGCCATTCACCACACATAAGGGAAAGTTTTTCTTCAAACTGTGTTTCTAAGAAATAGAAGATGAATTTGACAAAAGTGAGAGAGGCTTTTGTCCATAATTGACCCAAGAAGAAAACCCTCTTTCAATGTTTACACAGGTTTCATGGTTTGGGAGAAATGTCAAAAACATCATTTGCCTCAAGAGGGTTAATGCAACTCTGGAGTGATATTGGTAAAATCAATTTTTCTCATAGATGGAATCACCAAATGACTTTCTTGATGCATCAAATGATAAGTAGATACAAATATATTTCTAATGAGCTATCATGAGCTCAATTTGGAGTTGATTAAGACCTTCAAAAGTTGACTGCAACAGAATATGCATTTTGGTAGCCTCATTCTGCACATTTTGACCAGTTTTGGGAGATTGGACTTTTGACAAGGAAAATGAACTCCAAATTGAAAAATTCAAGATGTTCTAAAAAGTAGACTCGACAAAATTCCCAACTAGCTATCCCACACCCAATTTGGACACCGGGAAGGCCTCCAAAAGTTGTCTAAAAAATTCGTTGTGCTTCTAGAAAGTGGCACTGCGCTTTGAAGCCGACATTGTGCTTTTGGAGAATTTTTGCAGTGTAAAAATACACGGGCACTATGCTTTGCGGCCGGCGCTGCGATTTGTCCAGAAAAGCCCCAAATCACCTCAAAACACCAAATTTCACCTCAAATTTCCAATTTTACCTCTTTTGCAAGTAAGTACATCAAAATCTCTTGTGGTTTAGGGGTTTTACATCACGTTTTTGTGATTTTTTCACCCCCAAAATCAAAACCCTAGTTTTCCTACAAACTGTATCATGAATTGAAATCCTCACACTAGTAGTGCTTTCCTACTCTATCCAATTTTTGTTTTTCCCTAAACCCCACTCCCACATACATTCTCCCTAAACCCTATTCACACACACATTTTCTCAAACCCCCTCATCCATACACTTTGCCCATTCCATTCCACCACATCAATTATCCATAACACTATCCATATATAACTGTATTGTTCAAGCCAAAGGAAAACATGGACAGAGATAGTGATTATGATTATGAAAAAGAGACACTTACTAACAGCTCCACGGAGAGGCACAAGAAACAGAGGAAACCCCATAAAGGAGGAGGAATCATCAAAGAGGACCCCACTAGTTTGAGGGAGTTACAAGCTTGCCCACTTGTAGTTTCTTGTTTCAAACATCAAGCATGTTTTGAATTTTGTGAAATGGAGGAAAGAGTTCAGTTTCACCACGAGTTGGCGAGACTTTTTTCTGACTCATATACATAACAATGAGGTGACACTTGCCGGAGTAACCTTTACAATATCACCAACTGTCATTTCAGAGGCCACCAGAATCCCTAATGTTGGTGAAAAATGGTACAAGGGTCATGATCTTGATGAGGATTACTATGAACCTTACATCAAGCCTCAATACAGAAACTAGGTGAAGAGGCTTTTCCCCTTTAAATTTTTTGAGAACAGGTATGTTCCTTTGATGAGGATTATCATCAAGTATTTCACTTGTGAAGGCAGATTCTCCCGGTTATATGCCTATCATATTAGACTCCTCATGCATTTCACTAGAGTAAAGATGTTTAATCTCCCTTACTTCATGTTTAGAAACATTGAGAAAATGGCACATATTGTACAGAGGAAATCATACCCCCAGCAATTGAACAACATTTATCATTACTCTTTGATTAAAATCATTGTTCTACACCAGCTTAGCCTTCTTAACATTCCATGGGAGACTTTCATTGCTCATGAGATGTTCAAAGGCCCACAAATCTTCTCACAAGTGCATCATGAAGAAGGTGGACCTTCTAGCCATGGAGAAATAAGGGAAAAAGCCAAGGAAACCAAAACTGCTGAGGTGCTAGTGTATTTAACATATCAGAGAGGCACAAGGAGACTTTTTGTAGCTTATAGGAAAATGTTTGCTCTGCAAGGTGTGGAAGGGGCCTTGCCTTCATCATCAGTCCACAAGAAAATGGCCAAAGAGGCTCATGTCCCATTGACTCCTATTGAGCAGGAGATTGAGAATGATAGGGAAAAATGGCTTGAAAGGTTCAACATACATCTTGAAGGGCTAATTGAGAAGGCCAACAGGGATAAGAAGGTGCTTCGCCACATGGCCTATCATTACATGACCCGCAACAAAATCTGTAACATGAGGATTAAAAAATTGAAGGCAAGGCTAAAGAGAGATTTGGAAGGAAAAAAGAAGCAAGATAAATTGAGAATGTTGGCTAAATCCTCCCTAGCCCAATAAATCAGCTGATGGTGGTGTCCCATGCCAAATTTGGGCAAATTTTGAAAAGTTTTTTCCATTTTTGAAATTTTGTAATTTTTAACACAGGAATTTTTCCCAGAAGCGCAACGCCACCGGCAATGCGCTTTTGCCTAGAGAATCAGATAGAGAAAAGGTTTTCATATTTGGATTTATGAGGATGAGGACATGTGCCCTGGAAATTTCAGAAGTTTTGGAGCAAATCTGGGTCACCGAAAGGTCCAAAAACTACCAAAAAATGACCTCTCTACCTCTTTTTGGATACACAAAAGCAGACTTGGGAGATTCAAGTTTTGAGGGGGCAAAGTACCTCCAAATTCAAAAATTATAGCTGTTCCAGAAACTAGACTTGAATACCTTTCTAGTGAGCTATCTTAGGCTCAATTTCGTTAAGGGTAACACCTCCAAAAGCAGGTGGAAAGTGGCATTGCGCTTTTGACCAGTTTGCCCAGAAAATCAAAATTTTGCTTGTTTTGACTATGGATTTGTCTTCTCTCTCCTCATGGATGTTTTCACTCATTTAATTAATGACATAGCATGTAAATGTGATGGTAAAATAGTGTTAGAAGTTATATTCAATAGTTATAGGTGGTTTTGAGGCTAATGAATCAGTTTCCCTACTTATTGAGGCAAGTTGTTTGACTGCCTATATTCTAGTTCTTAGTTGGGAAATGGTTGAAACAACCCTTATTCTCATGGATTCGACCCCTGATGATTAGGATGAGTAGTTTTGATGCCTATATCAAGTTTTTTCTTAGTCATTTGTCGAGGTTGGATTCACTTGGATGCTCTGAACAATATTGTACATCATTGTAAGCAGTTTGGCAAGGAAATTAATAGGAGTTGCGGCTATTTTTATGGGATACCTGTGGTATGGCGTTTCTGCATATTTTATTATTTTTTTATCAGTTTTCTTACATTTTTATGTGTGCCATCATCTATTTCACTGCTTCTAACTAAATGATATCAAGATAGATAGGTAGAATTCATTATTTATAGTGCTCTGCCTTGGGAAACCATTCAGTATTTTATGTCTTCTATTGTTTGAGAAGGATACATGATCTATACATGCCCTCTTCAGCTCCTCACCAATCTTAGACATCTCATCTCACCCAATTACAAGTGTAAAAGCCTATACCTACCTTGCCCCATAGAATACCCTGTATTCTGACCTAATTTCTGAGACCCAAATTGCCTAGCTCCATCTAATCGAGCACAAAAAACCAACAAATTCAATAAAAATTCTGTGAGCTACTATACCTAGCATAAAATCTTGTTCATGATCTAGTCATTTTGACTAAGATTCATAAGGAGAGAGCCCTCTCCCGACCTGGTAGGGCTAGCTCCCAGGTTAAGCTTGGTTTGTGGTTACCCTAGAATTTCCTTCCTTCAGCCTAAGGTCAATCTAGGCTCTAACAGGAATCACGAAAACCGATGATGATATGGTGAGTATTACTCTTCTCGGTCTTCCTAAGAGCTGGCATAGCTACCAGGACTTAGTGAATGGAAGAGAGAAACAACCAGATTAGGAATGACTGTAGTCGGATCTGATGCAGGAGGAGATCAAGAAGAGCACCAGAGATGGTTCTTCATCCAAGGAGGATGAAGAAAATCTAGCCTTAGGCAGTAAGGCAAGGAAAGGGAAGGAGAAGGATTCTCATTCCAAATCGAGTTCTTCCCATGATGAGAAGAAGATTGAAAAATCTAAAGTGAGATGATTTAATTTTCATGAGGTGGGCCATTATGCAACTAATTGTCCATTGAAGAAATCCAAGAAGGGATCCTCGGAAGGATCTGAAGGTGAGGCATTGGCCTCTTAGTTCGAAATGGATTTTACCCTCATCGCATGCATAGTTTCATCAATGATGGGTTGTGGTTGGTTTCTTGACAGTGGAGCCTCATTCCACATGACCGACGATAAGAGTTTGTTCAGTACATTGGAGGAGAAATACCTCTAGATGCACATAGAGATGGGCGATGATGGAAAGTATCGTGTTTCAGGTGAAGGTACGGTTGCTTTTCAGAGGGAGCATGGAGTTCACATCACCTTGACAGATGTGAATTATGTGCCAAGACTGAAGAAGAACTTGGTATTCATCACGATAGTGGAGGAAAAAGGCTATGATGTTGTCTTTAGTAAGGGAAAGGTCTTCCTTAGACACATCACCACGGGCCAGGTGAAACAGATCGGTTCACAGGTACAAAACCTGTATGCTCTTGAGGTTCAAGATGCATGCAAGGCCTTGAGGAGCAAGGAAAATGTTGGAGACTTGGTGGTTGAGAGGGAGAGTACATTACCTCTCAACATGCGGTGCCAGAAGAAGTCTCAGACAATTGTGGAGGAGCCACAATTGGTGAAGCAACTTCAGGAGGTTGTGGAGTAGCCACAACTAGAGAAGCCGAGAGGAGACTGAGTGGAGGCATCCAATCATGAAGAGACCTCCAGTAGGGGGGAATTTCGAGCCAAGTGGGCAGAGGGATCACATGCAGCCATACCTCCAGGTGTGAGGTGGGGCGATGTGAAGTGATAGTCCCAAGAGGGCTGAAATAGGGGCAAGATCCTTGAGGTACCTAAACTCTTTGATTAGACCTTGCTACGGGAGCCCTGAAGAGGAGTAGCAGGATTGGTTAAGTGGGTAGAGACAAATGCAGATGGAGTGGCAGAGGGAGCTTCAACATCAGAGGGTGTTTCTAGCCCAACAGGGAGGTCAGTTGGGAGATCAGTTACTTACTTCTCAGTAACTGTGTTGCAGTGCAACATTGGGAAGCATGATGCAACATGATGAGAAGAGGTGCAGTGTGGATGCATGCTAGGAGATAGGACCAGCGGCATCACGGATGCAGCAGGAGGAATTAGTGGGATTGATGTAGTCAGAGATCAAAGTGACAGAGGCTAGAGTAGTCAGATACTGAAGAGCACAATGGTGCAGATTTTTTAGTCAACAGAGGCAATAGCAGTCAGAGACTTTGATGACAGATGCATCATACTAATTCAGGTTGGATAATTTTTGTTTCTGAGTTGCTTGAGCAACAAAACATGAGAGAAGTGTTGCATGCAGAACATTCCAAAGGTTCAGGTTTGGGTTTGAGTTGAATGCCTTTCTTGTTGAGAGGGAGTGTTGAAAATAGCAACAATAAATGCTAAAAAAATCATTCTATAAATAGCATTTCAGGATATACTCCAACTCTATTGGAAATGACAAAAAATAGAAATGCTAAAAATAGCATTGCTATAAATAGAATTTCGGGATATATTCCAATTTTGATTTGTCCTTGAATCAAAATTGAGAATTAAAATTCAAATTTGAGCTCAGCACTTGTTTGTAAAATAATTAATTAATTCATCTTGAGTTAATTAATTGGAGAAAATCAAACATGAAGTCTACGTGAAGACATGCAATAGTTATCCCTTTGATTGAGGAAGTTATCCCTTAATTAAGGAGATCAAGATGAGTTGTACTTTGAGTTGTAATTAGTTAGCTCAGTTAACTGAGTTAAGTCCAATTAGATTAGTTCCAACAGTTTGTGGAACTGATTGTGAGTTGAGTTAGTCAATGCATGTAGGCATGCAACTAGTGTACTTCAGATAACTGAATATTCTCTCATAAATAACTCATGCATGTCAGTTCAGACAGAGACCCAATTGAGATCAAAGGATGGGACAGTGTACTATCAGTTGTAGGAATATTCCCATGAGGATATCTCTTGCATGCAGAAGGAATTCTTTCCTTGAGGATTACGCAGTTATTTCAGAGGTTAGTGAGCAGTGTGTGAGGTAATTACACACAGGTGGCAGCTTGAGGACCCAGGAGAAACTATGCAAGGAAATAGGAGGCTTGGAGGACTAAAGGAAGGCACATGTGTTGTACATTCTATCTATGACCAGCAGTGAGGGATTGTACTGAGAGCTGGATAACTTGAGAGCTAAACCTTTGTGTAATCCTGAGTTATTTCCACTTGTATGATAATACGCATAGCGGGGCTTTTAGCTGAGGCTTTCCCCGGAGTATTCTTCTGTGTTCATATGTGATTGATTTATTCTTCATCTGTTATATTTTTTCTATTTGATCTTGCTCAAAATCGATTAAGCTTCTGCAAGTTTGTTTGTAGAAGTAGATCAAGTATTTTTCTTTAGTTACATTGCATTATCAAGTGATCTACAGTGATAATTTCTACATTAAGGGGCATCGCAGGGAAACTGGGAAAGATAACAGCTCTAACATCATGACAAAGCTTCTAAAGAAACAACAAAGGGGCTTAATTGCACAATTATGTTCACTAGAGGTTCCCACATCGAAATCATCTATTTCTTGAGATCTCCAAAATGTTTTGGACAATCATTCCAAAGTATTTGAGACTCCCAAAGGCCTCCCACCTATTCTTGATCATGATGATGCTATTCATATGATTCCAGGATGTGTTACCCCAAACATCAGGCCATACAAATATCCATATGCCCGAAAGAGTGAAATTGAACATATGGTTGCAGAAATGCTAGAGGTTGGTATAATTCAACCTAGTCAAAGTTCTTTCTCTACTCCAGTGGTATTGGTACACAAGAAGGATGGATCACGGTGCATGTGTCTGAATTATAGGGATCTCAACAAGCTTACTATTAAAGATAAATTTCCCATTCTTGTCATTGATGAATTATTGGATGAATTACATGGAGAAATTTTCTTCACCAAGTTGGATCTTCATTTAGGATATCAACAAATCATAATGAAGATCGAAGACATTCCAAAAACAGCATTTATAACTCATGAGGGTCATTATGAATTTTTGTTCATGCATTTTGGCCTTACCAATGCACCTTCTACATTTCAAGGTTTGATGAATTCCAGTTTCAAAGCCTTCCTTAGAAAATTTATGTTAGTATTTTTTGATGATATACTAATCTAAATAAATTCTTGGAAGGATCATGTTCAAGATGTTGACATGGTGCTCAAACTATTGGAGGAAAAACAATTATATGCAAAAAACTCCAAATGTTTCTTTGGAGTACAAGAGGTGGAATATTTGGGTACTCAGTTAGCTCATAGCTCATCTTATCATCCTCGATCAAATGGGCAAACTAAGATAGTGAACAAATGTTTGGAAGGATATCTTCGTTGCTTTGTTTATGATAAACGCACACAATGGGTCAAGTGGTTGCCTCTGGCTGAATGGTGGTATAACACTTCCTTCCATACTGCAGCAAAAATGACCCCATTTATGGCACTTTATGGATACCATCCACCGTCCATCACATCATCTTTAAAATAAAATTCTAAGGTTCAAGTAGTGGAAGATCACATCGAGCATCAACAACAAGTTCTCAAACTCTTAAAGGATAACCTCACTTTAGTGCAGAATAAAATGAAACAACAGAAAGATAAAAATCGCAGCAAAATAAGTTTGGATTTAGGTGTTTGGTTATTTCTATGACTACATACATATAAACAATTGTCCCTCAAGCAAGCTAAGAAGTATAATAAATTATCACCAAAGTATTATGGTCCGTACAAGGTGTTAAAAAAGATTGGTACTATGGAATACAAATTGGAGCTCCCTGCATCTTCCTGAGTGCACCCAATTTTCCATGTTTCATGCTTAAAGAAGCTTATAAGTGAGAAGATCTCATTTCAAACAATATTTCCAGAACTTGACGAGGAAGGAATAATCATATTGTAACCAGAAGAAGTCACAAAAACAAGAAATTGAAAGTTATGAAATTGATCAATTTTTTAGTATCTCATCAAGTGGAAGAACTTACCGTTGAAGATTCCACATGGGAGGATAAGAATTTTATACAGAAGCATCCAGAATTACTCAAGCATTGAGGACAACACTTTTTTAAGGAGAGGCGCATGTTAGGTCCCTATACTACTAGTGTAACCCCTTATTATTATTAGTGCAACCCCTTTATTGTATTATTGTGCCCATATAGTCCCCATGTTGTTATTATTATTCCCCATAGAAGCCCATTATTTTTATTGGTGTGCCCCTAAAATATTATTGTTATGTAGACTCTGATTGTATTCGGACCCCTTAGAGTCCTATATATAGAAAGGAGGTCTTGTCATTTTTATCATCCAAGAATTGTTCATTTGGGTAATGTAAAGGAGGTTGCCCCCTCGAAGAGGCTAATTTTGAAGTCATTGATCTATATTTTCTATCTTTTTGTGAGTTGGTTTCATAACATACAATGTGTTATCGGGAAAACTAGTGTCCATTCAGAGCTACTAGTCCCACTAAGACAAGTAGTTATCTTAGAAACAAAAAAATTAAAGTTACTTTTGTTTTCCTTTATGAGATATAGATGAGAGAGAAGCAGAGAGTACCAACCTCAGTCTTTCGCTAGTCTCCTTGCTTGTTTCCTCTCTCCCTTGATAGAGCTTTCGCCACTCCTTTCTCACTTGTCCCGCTTCAAAGAACACTTGAAGAGTCAAAGCAACAAAATACCATCAAATCATAGATATCTATAACCATAAACAATGTAGGATCAAATGTACATTAACCATATAAATGCATATATTAATACAAGATTCAGAGATATACAAGCATATGGAGGAAAATTCAAACAGCTTTATTGATAGAAGTAGTAGAAGAGAGGATTACAACCAAGCTTTCTGATGCAGCATCATCCTCCCAGCATGAAATCCCTCTTCACCTCATAAAAAGCAAGATCACCCAACAATGTCTTCAAAGAGAAACCAACAACACTTCCTTGCAAATTACAAAATTCCAGCCTCTAGATCTCTAGAATGAGGGATCCATATATAGATGTTTGTAGGAGAGTGAGTCAGCCTCTGGGATTTTGATTAGTGTCATTTCACTGATAGATCTTGGTTCCACTTGGAGATTCCATGATCGCCTACTCATCCCTGGGCGAATTAAGAGAGGCAAGTGTCATATGAGCAGTTTCTAGAAGATTCTTTGAGTTTCCACCTAGCAAACTGCTTCTGCCATTTGTCTTCTCTCACTCATCGCACCCTACATAAGGGTTTTTTAGTATGCATCACACACCCCGTGTGTAATAGGTGAGATGCATAGCACCCTTAGCATGGATCAGTCTGTATGGTCCATTTTTGACCAGTTCTGAGTGGTTTTTCAGGGAGAACTTTTGGGAAATTATGTAATCAGTTAACCTTGATCCTTTAGGGTATGAAACAACACTTTTAGGGGTTTGATAGCCCTTGGTTTATTGACATATGTGATTGGGGTTGCAGTGCCCAAATATGTCTATAACAGTTGCCCCCTAAAGCATGAGGTCGTAAATCTTTTGATGTCGGGTGAAATGCTTTATAATGAGGATCCGAGGTTTTTCGAACTGGAACGTGACCTGTAATAAGATACAATACAATACATTATCTTCATAATATTTTCATGATTTAGTTGAGGCAGGCAATCCCATGCTCAGCTTTATAAATTCATTTTCATGTACATAAGACAGACAATCTTCTGTGGAAGATTGATGATTCTGGTAGAGCCATCATCCCTTAGTTTGGATGATTATCTGTGCAGCTGTGATGTACATTTGATGTCTTTATTTTCCTGAATATATCGCAGCCCGGATGGATGAAACTAGATCTGGGGTCTTCAAACTCGTTCAATCTTCACCAAAAGTACAAGTCGATCCATGTGAAAAGATGTTCTGATGTCGAACATGGAAATACATCGCCTGATTACCAGCCAATGATGTAAGTTGTTAACAGGCACAAGAGGAATCACCGATAATGATAATGACCCTCAAGGTACTGTAGTATAATTCACATGGTGTGAATACATGAGTTGATGTCGAACACCACACAAAATCCTTCGGTCGAAGGTCATTGATGTAAACCTGTCGCCAGAAGTGAGAAACTTGCCATTGAGGCATGCAAGCTTCAAAGTACTGAAAGGGTTGTTCCTAAGTCAACTTTTTTGATAATGAGCTGATGTCGACAAGAAGTGACCAATCGTAGGAGGGCCTTAATGAATCCCACATCTACGACATGGAATGGAGCAAACGATTTTGTGGAGGTGAAAACGATATGATGATACAAGGTTCAGGGTGGCGGTCATGAAAAATGGAGTGTGAGGGTATTGCATGGATGAGGCATTAGCTAGGTTGGTGTATTCTCTGAGAAACTTCTCTTGAACATATTGGCGACACTGAAATGGATTGGTAGCATTAACCCCAAAATGGATGGTATGGTGGACCAATGGTGATATGACTGATGAACGGAATAACCCAACCCGACTCAATCATGGTGACGGAGTGAAAGTGTCATGTTCAAGAGCAACCTACCACCAATGAAGTTATTCAAGTTTTCTTCCCTTTTTCCCCAGTCATTGCTGACCAATACCTTTTTGTTTTTGTCAAGCTTGAGGAGGATAACATATGCTTGTTCTATAATTTTCCCTTCGGGAAAACCTGTCACTATGTTTTAATGAGCCTAGCAATAGTGAAACTCGCTCTTGTCTGCATGGACAAGTTTGTCACTATTGTTTTAACGAGTTTAATGATAAAGATAACTCAATCCTCTTCAATTTTGGAGAGTCTAAAAACAGACGTAAAGGCAACTCCAATAGTCCTTTTTCATAATATAATCCCTTAAGTCCAAAAAAGTATAAAATAATATGAAATGGATGAATTTTCGATAGTTTTAACGAGCCGAACAAGAGAAGCGCTCAATCTTTTTGTGTAATGATCCCTCAGGTCCAAAAATATTGAAATCTAGAGGAGGGATGGCACTTCCAATCACTTTAACAAGCTGGAGAGGCCAATTGCTCGACAATCTTTTCATATTTTACGAGTTAGATGAAAAGAGCTTAAAGGAGATTCGTTTTTTAAGGAACGAGTGATGTTTTTGGATAGAAACTGGTTCCAAGTAGGGTTTGGAACTTTTCAATCACGACAGTGTAAAAAAGGTGGCTAATAGGATCACTCGTCGCAGCTGTTCCTCAAAAGGGTAAACAATTAAATGAAGGCGTATGATCGGCTAAAAAAGAGTGGAGGTGATGGTAAGAACATGACCAAGGTTAAAAAGTTGACAATTATGCAATCGCAATGGTTATTCACCAAAGGTGGGTTCATTTTTTAATGAGCTTAAACTGTGGGGGAACATTTTCTCATTGCTAGGTTTATTTATTAACGAGCTTGAACATCGCGTAAAAATTCTCATTCCAGTCGTATAATAAGGATGTCTCATCGATAGGTTCATTTTTTAGGGAGCTTGCCCCATTCGAAACTTTGCTCTGAAACCATTTGTATGCAAGCTAGGAACAACCAACCTACGAGTTTAAAGGGTTGAGAGCCTACAAACTAAGAAAATAAAAGGTCATTTTTCACTTGTATGCAAAAGGTTTGCATGCCCCCAGGTATAAAGTAGAGTTTCCAGGTCACCATATGGAAGTTCTTGCATTAGCAAGATTGTTCCATTCGCATTGCAGACAAAACACTTCCTTGGTGATGTCCATCGAAATGGACAAAGGTGACTGTTGTCAATTCCAATCACATAACCTTTGACAGGGGAATCCTTTTCCAGTCTACTTCCATTTTCCTAAATGGACAGGGGAGTTAGACTAGTCATATTCCTACACGGAAACCTACCTTATATCTGGGGTTTTTCTACTGAAGCAGACTAGGGCACATGCCTCCTGGGTTTCAGTCACAATCACCGAATCACTCGTGCTCATCAGGTGGATAGACTGGAGATTGATGAGACATTCCTTGTGCAAAAAGACCAGTTAGGTGTGGAATTTGACTAGTAGTTGTGTTTGAATCGGGGAATGAAAGCTGGTATACGAGCTTGACCATTCGGCCTTCATGCGGAAAACACATCACTCGAAAGAATTAGGAAACAATAGCTCCCATGCTATAAATGTAGTCACGTCCAAGGAGTAGATTGTAATATAAAGGTCCTTGGACTACCATCACGTTTAGATGAACAGTCTTCCTTCTCAAAGTTATAGGCAAACTTGGAAGGATCCCTAACAATCGACTCATTCCTTTATTGAAGCCTGTCATATTCCGAATCTCAGGCAGAAGCGATGGCAAACCAAGCGCTTTTCAAGAAGTTGAGGAAAGGATACTCACAGAAGCCCCTTCATCTATGATAGAACCAACCATGATCATTTTGTAAGCTTGTACTATGATCCAGAATGGTACATTAGATGGTAGGCGAGGTCTCCCTAGTAGATTCCAATCGAAGGAACGACTAGATTGCTTGGAGGTGGGACCGAATAACGGCCGGATAAATCTCTGACAAACTTCCTTCCTGCGGTAAAGGAATGGGTAGATTGCCCCCATGTTCATCGGATTCTGTTTTAACGAAAAGAATTTGAATGGTGTCGTTCTCATCCTCTTTGGTGACTGTATCATCTGAAGGTGGACCTTCTGAAGACAAGACTGGGTCGACTACCGTCTTGACCTGTTGACTTTGGTCCGGTGTGGACTCAGAGGGTATATCTTCAATGATAAGTACTTCAACCAACAACAATGGTGTGTCAGTCAGATTTTCAACTAGCGATGGACTCGGCAAGAGTTTCTTGTATCCAAGAGGAAGTCGCTGCGGTGAAGCAGGATGGTTATCCAAGACTCTTTTAGCTTCATTTAGGAAAGGAAAATGGTGGAGGGGATGATCGCCTTCACACAGTCTACAAGGAAATTTAGGTCTTCCTTTTTGTCCATTGGCTTTGTTTTCACTAGTTGATGGTGTGTTCTCAACATGATCGTCAGAGGTTGAAGACACCAGATTGTGCAAGCGGGGAGACCAGTTCCTCAGGAACCGTGGGATGCAGGGACAATCTCGATGATAGTGGTCTCCTTTGCAAATGACACATGGAGATTTAGGTTTGGAAGGTGCAGTGTGTGGATTTTTGCTAGATGATGCATGGTTGCCCCCTTTCATTGTTGGCTTCTTCTTCTTCTTCTCCTTCCCTTTCTTCTTCTTCTCAATTACTTGGTTACTAGCTTCACCAAGCGAAGAGGAAGAAGGAGAGGGAGAAACAAACGAAGTAGAAGGTTGGGGGGTAACTCTAGTATCATCTGGTTGTTGTTTCGATTACTCAAGAATTACAGTGTTTGAATGACAAAGGTCAAGAAAAGCCATACCGGCAGGCCAATTGTGAGTCCTGGAAGGGACAATGTAGCCATATGTGGAGCACCAACATTTCCCCAAGAAGAGAAAGGACTAGGATTCCCCCCAAGGGGAAATCTTTGATTGGTGGACTCCATTTTCTCAACCTAAGACCAATGAGGGAATAGTGATGTTATTCTGATTAAAATAAATTTTATGACGCTTTGACACAACTTGCTTTTCCAATTTTTAAGATTCGAGAAAAAGCTAAAGATGACTCTAGTCGCCTTCGATTTTTAATGAGCCTGAAGTGACAAGTGCTCAAATGGACCTTTTCTTTTAGGGCGTCTAAAAAGGAACGAAATCGACTTCTCTGGAAATCTAGACAGAGGGGTTACCAAACCAATCACAAAACTGCAAAATACTTTTTATGGTATGGTAGTAAATCTTCCCAAATGCTGTGTTAAGTGCATTGCGATCGATAGGGCGGTAGACATGGCTTCCTAAGGATAAAGGATGTAGCCTATTGTGGTCTCCCAATATATACTCGACGGTACGTGGGAGCACAAGTCCGTACTGGCGCTTGTCATCTCAAAGAGGAGGAATCACCCAACCTACGATGAAAGTGATAGTTACCAGGTTTTACGACGCCGGAATACATCTCTAGCCTAGACTTCTAAATGTTGTGCGTTAGGTTCCAAAGAATTTTTATGTTCATTGAGGTTTATTTTATTTTTGATCTTTCTTAAGAAGTTTTCCTTTAAGGTTCACCACGTGATGTAGATATACAACTCCTAAATGTGCAATGTAAGATGATAAACAGTCGTTTACTTTCTTTTTGCAATGAAAATCCTAGCTACTAAGGAAAGAGAGATAAAATTCCTTCAACATAGAGCAAAGAGCACACACTAGATGCACTTTTCCTAAATCAATTTCAGCACGCGGTCTAAATGAAAATGCACATGCATGTATTATTTTTTAGTTTCCTTAATGTGAGAATGACAAAAAGAAAACTAAGTATAGATCTGAACTATCTTCTTTCAAAGCGACAGTACTAACAATTTTCTCTTCAAAAAATGAAAGGAAGGCTAAGACGACACTTTGCGATTTCAAATTTAAAATTGCTTTCGACACTTGAAATACTATTAATTCAAATCAAATACAATGGCAAAAGTGTAATCGACTATCTAAAATAGGAAGACTTTACGACACTCTTTTTCTTGACTACAAACAACACTTGCGACACTTTCAAATCAAAAGACGACAGTTCGATTAAGCTACTATTTGCAAAGGAGAACTGTAAATGATGAAAAATACATAAAAAACATTCACAATTCCTTCTAATGGAGGCTGAAATAATGCAAAGGAAGATGGTTTCAACAGTGATGTACTGATCATAGACAGCAAAACTACTAAATAAAGCTGAATACAATGAAGAAAAAACCAAAATCTGGAGGCAGAAAAAATCTTAGTCAGTCATCGCACTTGTAACATAGGGAAACAAGGATGCATCTCACCTACAACACATGGGAGGTGCGACGCATCCAGATTGCCAATGAGAGACAATGCGATGATCCAAGGACGAGACTGAGCTTGGTTTTCACTCACATTTTGCAGCTAAGTTTAGGGATTTAGGCTGAGCTAATGATTGTCAGTAAACACAAAGTATAGGGGCTGATCTAATGAGGTTATTTGAGCTACCACTAGGGCACTTAAGATGTTTGCAAGTTAGATGTTCAGTTCATAAACCAACCCGGAGATTGATTGAAGCAGCATTGATCTACTTTGCAGTTGCATAGCAAAAGCAGTTCGAAGGCTAGCTGGCTTAACTTCAAGCTCCGTCTGTGGTTTATAAAGCAAAAAATAGTAACAAAACAAACAAAGTATTCATTCCCCAGTGGAGTCACCATTTTTTTATCGGGAAAACTAGTGTCCATTCAGAGCTGCTAGTCCCACTAAGACCTGTAGCTATCTTAGAAACAAAAAAATTAAAGTTACTTGTGTTTTCCTTTATGAGAGATAGATGAGAGAGAAGCAGAGAGTACCAACCTCAGTCTTTCGCTAGTCTCCTTGCTCGTTTCCTCTCTCCCTTGATAGAGCTTTCGCCACTCCTTTCTCACTTGTCTTGGTTCAAAGAACACCTGTAGAGTCAAAGCAGAAAAATACCATCAAAGCATAGAGATCTATAACCATAAACAATGTAGGATCAGATGTACATTAACCATATAAATGCATATACTAATACAAGATTCAAAGATATACAAGCATATGGAGGAAAACTCAAACAGCTTTATTGATAGAAGTAGTAGAAGAGAGGATTAAAACCAAGCTGTCTGATCCAGCATCATCCTCCCAGCATGAAAGCCCTCTTAACCTCATACAAAGCAAGATCACCCAACAATGTCTTCAAAGAGAAACCAACAACACTTCCTTGCAAATTAAAAAACTCCAGCCTCTAGATCTCTAGGATGAGGGATCCATATATAGATGTTTGCAGGAGAGTGAGTCAGCCTCTGGGATTTTAATTAGTGTCATTTCACTGATAGTTCTTAGTTCCACTTAGATATTTCATGATCTCTTACTCATCCCTGGGCAAATTCAGAGAGGCAAGTGTCATATGAGCAGTTTCTAGAAGATTCTTTGAGTTTCCACCTAGCAAAATGCTTCTTTGTCTGCTCTCGCTCATTGCACCCTACAGAAGGGCTTTTCAGTATGAATTGCACCCCCCATGTGTAATAGGTCAGATGCATTGCACCCTTAGCATGGATCAGTCTGTATGGTCCAGTTTTGACTAGTTCTAAGTAGCTTTTCAAGGGGAACTTCTGGGGAATGATGTAATCAGTTGACCTTGATCCTTTAGGGCATGAAACAACACTTTTAGGGGTTTTATAGTCCTTGGTTTATTGACATATGTGATTGGGGTTGCAATGCCCAAATATGTCTATAACATGATGGATCTTTGATGTCTATGAATCTCCCGATGTATGCCTTTCCAATCATTCCATCTACTGGTGGTTGACCTTCCTTTTCCTTTTTCTCCACACGTGATTCATTAAAATCTCCTTTCCTCAACACAATTTCTTGCATTACATCTGGAAGAAATTGAAGAGCATTAATTCTTTGATGAATAATGACACAGAAGCCAAATGAACAACAACTGTTCCACGTTGACTTTTCCTTTTGAACAACACTTCACTCTACATTGTTGATTTCCTCTCCCCAGATGTAATGGTTGGCAGTGACATCGCAGATCACAAATCACAATTTCTCTAGGCCAGGGTCATTCACTCATGAATGATGTGATGCAATATGATCCAACGGTTGGTGCGATATCACACAGGGAACTTGTGATACACTTACCTACCTCACAGAGCCAATATGATTTATAATCCTTGATATATAAGAGTTCAGGTCCGGGTTTAGAATTAACCTCCGATCATTTTAAACCCCAATATCCCTTGGATAATAGAGTTCATCCAATCCTACAACTAGTGGCTCTTCAACTAACACACATATTAAACATCGGCCTAGCCCCGTTGTTGACTATGATGTCAGCAGTTGAACTTTAGATCAATGGTTAGGATGGAGTACGTGCCTTCAATCCCGATCAAACCTTTCTGTGCTTTTCTACCCCGCGTCGTTAACACTAATGACTACAATTAACACATAACATTGAGATTAACAATTAAAATGCAAAAATAAGGAAAAATACTTGGATGCGCTTCAGAATGTAGATTCACGGAAGTAAATGAGAGTCTTCAGAAAAATTGACACGTAATCACACACTGAATCAATTTCTTCAATAAAATAATAATTACAAAGTCTCGGCCCTCTTGGTTCGATTACAACAAATTTACAAACCTCTGTTCACTCTCAAAACCTCTCTCTCTCTCACTCAACTCTCGCCTCTCGCTCAATCCTCAATCCTCTCAACTAATATTTGTTCATTACATTTTCTTTGTTTTATGAATCAAATCCTATCCTAACTGTATAAACAACTCGATCTCTATTTTTAATCGATCTAACAACCAAGTCTCTATTTTAAAGCTCCATTACACACCTATGCTAACAACTTATTCTTAGTCTAAAATAAGACAATTTCCTAACTATTACAATAATGAATTACAAATCATTTTCGAGAGATCGAACCCTCTTGACTTTTGACCACTCAGGTCAGTGAAATTCAACTCCTTTAGCCACAACATGTGAACAAACCTTCACATTGTTGGCTAATTCCAGATGCTCCTGCATCAGACTCCCGGGGAAGAAAAGAATCATCCCTAAAACTTTCAGGATTTACTACATAATTCTATAACTCTATTGTTTTCAACCAAATAGCATCCTCCACTAGTTGTCCTTTCCATTTGACTAGATATTGATAATAAACCTATCCTCTGGTTCTTTTGGATACTCTTTTCTCCAAAACAGTTTCCTCCTCCTTCTTAACTTTCTTTGACATTTGTTCTTCCCAGTTCAGAGTTTGAACTTAATCTTTTGTAGTTTCCTCGTGTAGCTCTGTTTCTATCCCTCTGTATGGATACAAATCTGCAACATTGAAGATAGGTGATATCCCAATCCCTTCTGGCAATTCAATTTCATAAGCATTAGTTGAAAACTTTCTTACAATTCTACATGGTCCTATCTTTTTCATATTCAGTTTATTGTAAGTCTTAGCCGGAAATATTTCTTTTCTCAAATACACCATCACTAAAAAACCCACTTGGAATTCTTTCTCTCTTCTTTTCATATATGCTCTCTATTTGTATTTTCCATTGCTTTCTTGCAATCCGCCTTTGACATCTTCTTGTAGTCTCTGCATCTTCTCTGCAAACTCTTCATCTTTTGTTCTATTTGTCTCATGTTTACCTAAATTTCTGAGCTCATACACACCTCTTGGATTCATCCCAAAAACAATCTGAAATGGACTCATTCCAGTAATTTGGTTTGGAGTGTCATTATAAGCAAACTCAGCCTGAGCTAGTTCTAAATCCCACTACTTAGAATTTTGATACACCAAACTTCTCAATATGTTCCCCAAGCTAATTCTGTTTACTACTGCGATCTGTCCATCTATTTAAGGATGGTATGCTGAACTGAAACTGAGGTTAGCTCCTAGTTTCTTCCAAAGAGTTCTCCAGAAATGTACTACAAACTTTGTATCTCTATCAGACACAATACTTACAAGCAATCCATGTATCTTTACAATTTATGAAAAAAATAGATTAGCAATATGTGTTGCATCACTAGTCTTTTTACATGCAATGAAATGTGCCATCTTGGAAAATCTATCTACCATAAAATAAATAGAATCATTCCCCCTTTGAGTTTTAGGTAACCCCAAAACAAAATCCATGCTAACTCCATCCCATGGTTAGCTAGTACAATCCTGTATTCTGGCTTCTCCCTTTAGCACGCTGACATATCCTGCACTTCTCAACAAATCTCTTAACATCAGTCTGCATCTTTGGCCAATAATAAAAAGCATTTACTTGAGCAAAGGTTTTTTCTTGTCCAAAGTGACCAGATAATCCTCCACTATGTTTCTCCTTTATTATGTTTTCCCTCATAGAACATTTGGGAATGCACAACTTGTTGCCTTTAAACAATAAACCTCCTTAGATAAGATAATCTAACCACTGAATTCTATTATGAGCTATTGCATTTTGAACTGCTATGTAAATATCTTTGAAATATGCTTCATATTTATACATTTCAACCATTTCTTCAAATCCTACAACACCAACTTTTAATTCTTGCACAATGAAATTTACCATGCTTAAATCATTAGCGACTTTGTTCAACTTACCACTTATGTGCTTTATCACAAAAGTAAAGCTTTGAAAAAACTCTTCCCACTTGGTATGTTTCTGGTTCAACTTCGGCTGGTTGTTTATGAACTATAATGCATGATTGTCATAATACAGTATAAACTCCTTTGGTAGCAAATAATGTCTCCATTTTTTTAAGGCTTGTACAATAGCATAAATTTCCTTATCATAAGAAGAATACGTCTTCCTAGCTTCATTTAATTTCTCACTGAAGTATGCTAATGGTCTCTATTCCTGACTTAAAAACTACTCCAATTACAACTCCACTAGCATCTGTTTCAACTTGGAATACTTTTCCAAAATCAAGTAAAGATAAAATTGGTTTCTCGATGATTTTCCTCTTCAGCAACTTAAAATTCCTATCTGCTGCTTCTATCCACTTGAACGGTTGATTAGTCTCCTTGATTGTTTAAAGAACTGGTGCACAAATCTGACTAAAACCTCTGATAAATTTCCTGTAAAAACTTGCAAGCCCATGAAAAATTCTTACCTCAAATGTATTCCTTGGAATAGGCCAGTTCCAAATTTCTTGGACTTTCTCTGGATCCATTTTTAACCCTTCTTTAGAAACTACAAAACCCAAGTAAATTAATTCTTCTTTCGTGAAACTAAATTTCTTCAAATTTATCAGTAGTTTCTCTTTCTGCAGAGTTCTTAAAACCAATTTAAGATGCTCCAGATTTTCTTCTTTACTTCTACTAAAAACTAGTATATCATCAAGATAAACAATAACAAACTTTTATGCATATTCCTTCAAGACTTCATTCATCAATCTCATGAACGTGATAGGTGCATTAGTGAGTCCAAAAGGCATCACTAACCACTCATACAACCCACTATTTGTTTTAAATGCAGTCTTCCATTCATCTCCTTCTCTAATTCTTATTTGATGATATCCACTCTTCAAATCTATTTTATTAAAATACTTTGACCCACTTAAACAATCCATCAAATCATCCATGTGTGGCAAAGGAAATCTATACCTAATAGTGATCTTATTTATGGCTCTGGAATCTGTACACATATGCCATTCACCTCCCTTCTTTGGACTGAGTACTGTTAGCATAGCACATGGACTAAGACTCTCTCTGATTAGTCCCTTATCCATCATTTCTTGCACTTGTCTTCCAACTTCCGCATTCCCTTGAGGAGTTAATTTGTACAATGCTTTGTTTGGTAAACTTGCTCCTGGTATTAGATCAATATTATGACTAATGCTCATAATTGGTGGCAATGCATTTGGCAACTCATCCATAATAATATCAGCAAAATCATTTAACAGAGTTTTGATTTCTTTAGGTAAATCATCTAAGTTTGTGGAAGTTAAAATTACCTTAGGTATCCCTATGATAGCAAAATGCATTTCTTCACCTTTTCCTACCTCTTGCAACAACTCCTTTCCACTCATCAGCATAACATTGTTTCCAGTTGTTCCTTTGTCAGCGTCATCCTTCAATGGCAACAATGTATGTTTATTTCCATTATTCTCCAGAGTATAAGTATTTTTCCTCCCATCATGAATACCTTTTCGATCAAACTACTAGGGTCTTCCCAACAATACATTGCATACATCCATTGGCATTACATCACACAATATCACATCCTTATACATACCAATCTATATCTCTACCTTGCATTATTATGTCACAATAATCTGATGTCCTTTCTGCAACCACGACACTTTGTAAGTAGTAGGGTGTATTATCTTTACTAATCCTAGCTTGTCCACCATATTTGTAGAAACAAGGTTATCAATACTTCCACTGTCAATTATCACTTTACAACATTTACCTTTGGATTTGCACGTAGTTCTGAATATACTCTTCCTCTGCACTGGTTCCTCAGTCTCTTTCTCTGCCTTAAGCAATGCCCTTTTCAATGACAGGGATTCTCCTACTTCAGGGGTTTCTTCCTTTTCTATAAGTCGAGGTGTTTCTTGCTTTGCCTTAGCCACATTTGCATTCCTCAGACTTGTTGTTTTATTATGAGGACAGTCCCACGATACATGTCCCCATTCTCCACATGTGTAAAACCGAATATCTCTTCCTCGGCCTCTTCCTTTGTGTGCAAATCTTCCTCTATTAAAATCTAGTCTCTGTGGTGGTCTGGTACTTGAACTTCCTGTTTTTTGTTGATGTTGCTAAACCTTTGGTCTGGTAGTTCCTCTACCTCTTACTGAACTTTTCCCTTTATTCCTCTGATTTTGTTTTCTCAACATCTTCTCTTCTGCCTTCAAACCTGCTTGATAGGCGTCTTTAATGGTCTTCAAACTCAGCAAGATGATCTCGTCTTGTATGTCATGTATTAAGCCATTGATATATCTGGTTATCTTCTCTATATCATCCTCTGCATGTCCTGTTCTAATACTCAATCTATAAAACTCTTCTGTGTATTCTTTAACAGAGATTCATTTTTTCCTTAAATTCTGTAACTATTTGAAAATATTTAACTGATAATATTTTGGCATAAATTTAGCTTTCATTTTACTCACCATTTTGTCCCATTTCTTGATCTTGGACTTCCTTTTCCTTGTTCTGGATGTTTGTAGTTCATCCCACCAAATAGCTGCATGACCCTTCAATCTAGTAACTGCAAACTTCACCTTCTTTCTGTCATCAACCTCTTCATAGTCAAAATATTTGTCAAGTAAACTAATCCAATCCATTAGCTCTTCTGCATTGAGACTCCCTTCATACACAGGAATTTCTGCCTTTGGTTTTCCACCTACTTTAGCCAACATATTGATAACTTTAGTAGTTTCATTTTCCTCCTCTTCTTCTCCTTCAGAAGATTCTTCTGCATCACTCTCAACTCCTTCATCAGGTGCTTTCCTCTGCACAGTCTCCATTATGTCCATCCTCATACACATATTCCAGATCTCCTCCAGTAGTACTGCATTTGCTTCAGGTCTTCCTCGACCTATGCCAACTCCTCTCCTTGGCGGCATGTTTACTACAGTCAAACTCAATCTCTATGCTCTGATACTAAAAATCACGTAGAAGCTAATTGAACAGCAATTGAAAAACAAATGTTCCGTGTTGACTTCCCACGTTGAATTTCCCTTTTGAACAACACTTCACTCTACATCATTGATTTCCTCTCCCCAGATCTAACGATCGGCAGTGACATTGCAGATTGCAAATTGCAATTTCTCTGGGCCAGGGTCATTCACTCATGAATGATGTGATGCGATATGATCCAATGGTTGATGCGATATCACACAGGGAACTTGCAATACACTTACCCGCCTCATGGAGCCAATATGCTTTATAATCCTTAATATATAAGAGTTCGGGTTTGGGTTTAGACTTAACCTCCAATCACTTTAAACCCTGATATCCCTTGGATAACAGAGTTCATCCAATCCTACGACTAGCGGCTCTTCAACTAACACACAGATTAAACACCGGCCTAGCCCCATTGTTGACTATGACGTCAGCAGTTTAACTTTAGATGAATGGTTAGGATGGAGTATGAGCCTTCAATCCCGATCAAACCTTTCTGTGCTTTTCTACCCTTGCCATTAACATTAATGACCGCAATGAACACATAACACTGAGATTAACAATTAAAATGTGAAAACAGGGAAAAATACCTAGATGCGCTTCAGAACACAGATTCACAGAAGTAAATGAGAGTCTTCATCAGAATTTACACATAATCACACACTGAATCAATTTCTTCAATAAAATAATAATTACAGAGTCTCGGCCCTCTTGGCTTGATTACAATAAATTTACAGACCTCTGTTTCACTCTCAAAACCTCTCTCTCACTCAACTCTCACCTCTCGCTCAATCCTCAATCCTCTCAGCTAATATTTGTTCATTACATTTTTTTGTTTTATGAATCAAATCCTATCCTAACTATACGAACAACTCGATCTCTATTTTTAATCGATCTAACAATCAAATCTCTATTTTCAATATCCGTTACACACTTGCGCTAACAACTTATCCTTAGTCTAAAATAAGACAATTTCCTAACTATTACAATAATGAATTACAGATCATTTTCGAGAGATCCAACCCGCTCGACCAAAACTGACTTTTGACCACTTAGGTCAGTGAAATTCAACTCCTTTAGCCACAACATGTGAACAAACCTTCACATTGTTGGCTAATTCTAGATGCACCTACATCAAATAAATTTTCATTGTACTGGATCTTTTTCAATGGAAATGCAATTTCTTCCTTTTTGTAGGGAACATGCTAGTGTTGTACCTAATTATCAAGCAAAAAAGAAATAATGAATTAAATTAGTATAATCACATATAAATTAAGAAAGAAGATATTGAAATTCAATTTTATATAATAAAGCTTACCTAAGCCTGAAAATAAATCCAACCTAATGTCCTTCATTTGAACATAAGTCTATAAGATAGTTAATCAATGACTGTGGTTTTTGATAAATGTTGACTAGCTCTCCTTTTGCTTATTTATCTTCATATGCTAGTTTTTTTACAACATCATCATAAACCAGTACTTGGCTATGACTATTTCCATCTACCTGACTAAGAAGCATAGGCTTATAACTATCATCTTTTGTCCAACTTTCAACATGGATGCACTCACAATCACTTATAATTGGTTGATCTCTATAGTTAATAAGATTTGACTTTTTCTTATAACATGAAATAGTAAAAATTCAATTAGCTTGTACATAAATGAATTTTTTAACATTAATCAAACATACAATTTTAATGTCTTACCATCTATGCTGCATCCTTGAGTTTTCTTTCCCTTGAAGCTTGTCAATAAAATTGAAAAATGTGTCTGAATGAAATGTCACAAATCTGCATAATGGTGATGTTGTGACTTCTACAAATCCCGCAACCACTTTACTAAGAGCTTGATAAGTGTAAAGGTCACTATCATAGTCAACATTTTGGATATTGAAACCATGAAGAATATCTGCAATAACTAGGGAATAATCCCTTTTAGGTATGAGTTTAGCAATGTCTTTGCAATCACCTTGTGTTATTTTATATTGAATAGTATCAAGCCCATTCCAAATGAAATGAGTAAGACTATGATCAAGTTCAACATTACTAAGACGTTGCTTTCTCAGTCTTTCCATCTTAATTTTTTCAATAAAGCTTCTGAAACTATCTGGTGCTCCATTTGCATCCTTCTTCATCTTTAATAAAATAAACAAATATATGTATAAGTTATAAAATAAAAATAGTATATATATGAATAAAATGAATGTATAAATCAACATATATTTTTAAATGCAAGATAAAAATCTTTTAGTGTTGATGTAGAACTTGAATCTGGGTAGTTGCATACAACATCATCCCAACTATATTCATTCAACAATTTAATCATTTGTTCTTGTATTTTCATGTAAACCTTGTGACTAAATAGATAAATTAAAAAAAACTAATATAATGATATGTATAAAACATACTACCAAAAACAATATGTTATATTTAAAAGAAAATTATAATCTAGAAATAAGTAAAAATAATTCAAGAAACTTACTTTTGAAATTCCTCACACATTTCGTCCAATGATAATTCCCTTAACTTCACACGAGATAATATTATTTTGACATTTTTTTCATTCTTCACTCCTTGCAATGCTCTCCAAGGTGTGATAGTCACATCTTCTGGAAGCAACTTCATTTCAAGCCCTGATTTATTGCTGCGACATATCAATGGTTTAGACTTTTTGACCTTCTGCTTTTTAATGCCAATTGTTGTGTCTTGAAATTGTCATTCACTTCCATTACACTTTCACTATCATGTCCATTATATCACCTCCATTTCACTACCATGTCACTACATTCATCTCACTTTCATCATTATTGAGTCACATTTATGTTTTTCCAAACTTTATTAATTCTTAGCATTTTTAAGTGAATTTGTGGTTAAAAATTAGAAAATAATGTGCATATGCTTATATCTAACAAGTGGGAAGAGACTGTTGACATGTGTGGGTTAAAAGGAAGCTTCTAAAAGACCTTTATGTGGCATCCTAAGGCCAAATTCGAATTTGAGTGGAGAGGATCATGGGATCATGAGGATATGTGTCACATTTCCTATTTGTATTGAAACTCTAAGAAGACATGTGTCTTATCATTTCCTATTTTGATTATAACTCTAGAGATATAGGGATAGATTCATGGACTCTTATTAATGATATGACTTCTCATATTTTTGTATAAATAGGAGATCTCTCTCCTTCATTTAAAAAAAGCTTTGTTAACTTTGTTAGCTCAATTTGTCATTACTTTGTACTTTGTAATTTTGAAGAATTTGAATAAAGCTCTAAAGTTCCCAACATGAAAGGAGATGTTATGGAGTATATTAGAATGTAAGGTAGAGTAGATTTTATTTTGTAGTTTTGCTTTGATTTCATTCAGGTATGTCATTTTATTTTTATGATTGTTTTCAAATTTAATAGTTTAGATTTCTCATTCATGCAAGTTTAATTCATGAAAGTGTGTTCAACCGGTTGATTGTAGATCTATCTAACTGTGTAATCTATGCTTAACAAAATAGTCCAAGAAAGTAGTCCTCCTATTTTTCAATTGGTGCTTGGAGCATTAGAGCACACAGTATATTTGATGTTAGTTTAATAACTCATGTTGTAAGTGAATATTTCCCAAAGCCCTTTTAGTTGATGGTTCATCTTAAAACTAAGTGGTGAAGTATTTCATTTATGAATGAGTCTTTCTCTGCATTTTTATGTTTACTTTTTCTTAGAACAATGAAGTATTGGATCCCTCCGAATGTTATCACAAGGAGGCAGTTCTCCCAAAATTGTGTAGCAAAGTGACAAAACACTTCATTTAGTAACATGTTTTGTATTTGCTTTCCATTTCAAATAGTATTATCATTTTTGCTTTCTTTTCATAGACATTTTCTCAGCTTAAATTAATCTAACTATTCCAAGTTTTGATTTTTTTTTATCTAATGTTCACTTCCTTTTCTCCCCTCTTTAGAAATTAGATTTTAAGTCATTAGATTTATTTGTCCATTAACATTTAGAGATTTCATTTAGAAGCATAATTTTTCTTTCTTAGATTAATTTCCATAAGCATGAGAAACAAAACCCTCAAAAACAACATAAACTATAAAACAACGAAGTAAGAAAAAGGTTAACTAAGCACATATAGCGCACTACACTTCATTAGTTTACGATACCCGAATTGATAATTTATGTAGAGCAATTTAGGACACTAAATTGACTAGACATTTTGGCGCCATTGCCGGAGAAGTGTAATTAGGAGACCTTATTTCTTACATCTAAAAAAAATTAATAATTTCTCGAGTATGCTCTCCTCCTGCACTTTGTGTGATCTGGAGGATCAGAAAAATAATTTTTATGTTAATATATATATATATATATTTGATTCAATGAAAACTTTAATTTCAATAAATTGTTTTGTTTAATAAAATATATGTATATTTTTAAATCTTTGAAAAAATATATATAATTTTAATAACAAATCATTAAAAAATAAATAAATAAATTATTGTTTTGTTTAATGATATATATATATATATATATATATATATATATATATATATATATATATATATATATATATTGAAATTATAACGTATAATGTTATTAACAAATCAATTAAAAAACAACAACAACAACAAAAACAACAATGAATAATACATATCACCACTGCAGCCAAGGAGAAGATCCATAAAACACTGCCCACACGAAGAGAGAAAAAATATGGGTTGGGTGAACTACCTCAGAGATTTGCATGTCTTAGTGTTGTCTATGGAGGTTGCTCATGTAATTTTTGTAATGAACCACCCCATCCCAAACACAAATGACTCCCAATCAGTACAGATAATTCTGCCCCAGAAGCAACTTTGACGCAAGTATGACATGTATGTATTTTGTTGTTCTTATTCACATAATGTTGCTCCCAAAGGGAAGTACATTTCATTCGTTTCGACTGAGGCAGAAATAGATCAACCAGAGGTAGAATTGCAATTGGGAATAACTCTTCTTGGACCTATTGATGAGATGTTCTTTGAAACATATGATGAAATAGTCCACTAGTGCGCCTGCTAATCCATACACCATTTCCATAAAATGCAAGTGTTCAGATCACCGAGAGCCTTACTTGTAGAGGCTATATCACCGAGAACACACCATTGGTTGGTTCATTTGCTGGTGCTATTGTCTATGCTATAATTGCATCTGGAGAAAATTCGAAATTGATTTTTTATAGAAGACGCATTTGCTAGAAAAACATAGAACTAAAAAACATCAAATTTTAAACGCAAATTCCAGCCAAATAAAAACGAATTAGGAAAACAAAAACAAGGGTCTTTTCGGGAACGTGGTCAATTAGATAACCCAGAAACGGTTTGGAGAATTTCGCAACGGTTTGGGAGAATTTTCTAGTTCTTTAGAGCCCCATTTGGCATGCTGTGTGAGGAAAAAACAAATTTCATTAAATGAGTAGAGCACTATTTGAACACGGCACACTTGAGCAAGGAAAATTTGATTTGAAAACTAATCATGCGGTGGCATTCAATCCATATGGCGAATCTAAGAGTCCAATTCGATTTAGACTGATGACACCACGCCTTCCATCATCAATTCCAAACGATCTAATGATGCAATCTCTGTTTTCGACTCATGCTTAACCAGACTTCTCCCGCACACTTGTCAAACACCTTTTGTGCATACTCTATTTTCATCCAAGTGCACCAGCTGCTGTCTTGGACTTTCTTCCTGGTACTTGATTGCATAAAATCTCTTTTCCAATAAATTAAATCAAAAAGTTGATGTCTTGGTTGTCTTTAGCTACGGAACGCAGCCACATTCTGTAGCTAATCAGTTGTTCCGCAGCTACTTTCACGCTTTTGCAGGATTCAAGTTTCAAGAGGTAAAAATGACTACATGGGTAGCTTCGAAAACATCAGGGCAGGAATCTTGTAGGTGTGTGTTATCACTATGTTGTTGCATGTTCTTCCTGACTTTAGGGAGCAAAATGAAAAACAAAACAAAAGGTTCCCAAAAAAAAAAATTGAATCAATGAATTAAGTAGATTATTTTCTTACTTTTCTGGAAGGTATTGATTAATTTTGGACTGATGATGAAAAATGAATAGCTAAATTTCTGTTCAAGATTTTTTGTTATGAAACCAGCTCAAGAAAAGATAGAAAAGATAGATCAACGCCTTAGAATTCAGCCTCTTCGAGGGGGCAACCTCCTTTACATTACATAAATGAATAATTCTTGGATGATACAAATGACAAATCCTCCTTTCTATATATAGGAGTCTAAGGAGTCACAATATAATCCAGCCGACCTAACAATAATAATATAAAGCCACAAAAATAACAATAGAGGGATTCTATGGGGCACAGAAATAACAATATGGGGGTAATAGGGGCACAACAATATAAATAAGGGGTATAACTACAATAGTAATGGGGTAATCACTAGTATTATAGGGACCCAACATGCCCCTCTCCTTCAAAAAAGTGTTGTCCTCAACGCTTGAGTAGTTCTGGATACTTCTGCATAAAATTCTCATCCTCCCATGTGGAATCTTCAGCGGATAAGTTCTTCCACTTGATAAGATACTCTGAAATTGATCGATTTCGTAGCTGTCGAGTTCTTGTTTCTGTGACTGCTTCGGGTTCCAATATAATTTTTCCTTCCTCGTCAAGTTCTGGCAATATTGTTTGAACTGGGAGCTTGTCACCTATAACCTTCTTTAAACATGAAACATGGAAAACTGGGTGCAATCGAGAAGCTGCAGGAAGCTCCAATTTGTATGCCATAGTACCAATCTTTTGCAACACCTTGTACGGACCATAATACTTTGGTGATAATTTATTATCCTTCTTAGCTTGCTTTAGGGACATTTGCTTATATGGTTGTAGCCGTAGGAATACCCAATCACCTACATCAAAACTTCTTTCACTGCGATGTTGATCTGCCTGTTGTTTCATTCTATTTTGTGCCAACACGAGGTTATCCTTTAAGAGTTGGAGGACTTGTTGTTGATGTTCGATGTGATGTTCCACTGCCTGAACCTTAGAATTTTCTCTTAAATATGATGTGATGGATGGTGGTTGATACCCATAAAGTGCCATAAATGGGGTCATTTTTGTTGCTGTATGGAAGGAAGTGTTATACCACCATTCAGCCAGAGGCAACCATTTGACCCATTGTGTCTGTTTATCAGATACAAAGCAACGAAGATATCCTTCCAAACATTTGTTTACTATCTCAGTTTGCCCATCAGATTGAGGATGATAAGATGAGCTATGAGCTAACTGAGTACCAAGACAAGAAAATAATTCTGTCCAAAAATTTCCAGTGAAAATGGGATCTCTGTCACTTACAATAATCTTTGGGTTTCCATGTAGCTTTTGAACTGTTTCCATAAATGCAGTAGAAACTGTACTGGCTTTAAATGGATGTGATAATGCACAAAAGTGTGCATACTTGGTAAGTCTGTCAACTACCACCATGATGACACTCTTTCCCTCAGACTTGGGTAAACCTGTGATAAAATCCATTGAAACCTCCTCCCAACGTTGGCTTGGAATGGATAAAGGTTGTAATAGACCCGGTGTCTTAATTGTTTCAACTTTATTTTGTTGGCAAACCAAACATTCCGCCACAAACTTTTGAATATCTGATTTAAGGCCATCCCAAAAAAATTCCTTCTTAACCCTGTGGTAAGTTTTTAAAAATCCTGAGTGCCCTCCTAAGGGAGAAGTGTGCAATTCCATAAGAATCTTTTGTTTTAGCTGGGAATTCTTACAGAGGTATAAGCGATCTTTGTACCATAACGAATCATTTTTCCAGCTAAATGTATCAGAAGTACTGGAATCTTGTTGTAGCTTTCGAATAAGTGCCCACACTTCTTCGTCATTCTTCCATTCCTCCTTTGCTTCGTTTATCCAATCTGGTTGGATAATAGAAATGGCACACAACAATGCTTCCACATCCTCATCCTTTCTTGAGAGTGCATCTGCCACCACATTTTGCTTCCCTTTTTTGTAGATGATTTCAAAGTCATAACCCAACATCTTTGTGACCCACTTTTGTTGCTCTTCAGAGGATAATCTTTGTTCTAAAAAGTATTTAAGGCTATCATGATCCGTTTTTACCTTGAAGTGTCTTCCCATTAGGTAGGGTCGCCATTTCTTAAGTGCATGGAGTATTGCCAACATTTCCTTCTCATAAATAGCTTTGCTTAAAAACTTTCCCTTGATTGGACGACTTTCAAAAGCAATGGGTCTTTCATCTTGCATTAGAACAGCACCAATTCCATTTCCTGAAGCATCACATTCCACAATAAAGGTTTTTGTGAAGTCCGGTGTAGCTAAGACCGGTGCTTGGCACATTGCCTCTTTAAGATGTTCAAAGGCCTTTGTTGCTTCCGGAGTCCATGAAAATGAATCTTTCTTCAATAATGTTGTTAGAGGTGCTGCTATTCTCCCATAATTCTTAACAAACTTGCGATAATACCCTGTCAACCCAAGAAATCCTCGCAGATGCTTTATGGATGTGGGGATTTTCCATTCCTTAATGGCTTTAATTTTGCTAGGGTCTACCTTAACTCCTTCATGAGATACAATATGACCCAAATATTCCACCTCCTGGACTCCAAAGAAACATTTGGATCTTTTTGCATATAATTGTTTCTCCTCCAATAGTTGTAGCACCTTGTCAACATGTTCAACATGATCCTTCCAAGACTTGTTGTAGATTAGTATATCATCAAAAAATACTAACACAAATTTTCTAAGGAATGGTTTGAAAATTGAATTCATCAAACCTTGAAATGTTGAAGGTGCATTGGTAAGGCCAAAAGGCATGACCAAAAATTCATAATGACCCTCATGAGTTCTAAATGTCGTTTTGGAATGTCTTCAATCTTCATTCTGATTTGATGATATCCCGAACGAAGATCCAACTTGGTGAAGTAAATTGATCCATGCAATTCATCCAGTAATTCATCAATGACAGGAATGGGGAACTTATCTTTAATAGTGAGCTTGTTGAGCTCCCTATAATCTGGACACATGCGCCATGATCCATCCTTCTTGTGCACCAATACTACTGGAGCTGAGAAAGAACTTTGACTCGGTTGAATTATACCAGCCTCTAGCATTTCTGCAACCATACGTTCAATTTCACTTTTTTGGACATATGGATATCTGTACGGCCTGATGTTTGGAGGAACACTTCCTGGAATCAGATGAATAGCATGATCATGATCACGCATAGGTGGGAGACCTTTGGGAGTCTCAAATACCTTGGAATGATTGTCCAGGACTTTTTGGAGATCTGGAGAAATAGATGATTCCAATGTGGAAACATCTAGCGAACATAATTGTGCAATTACACCTCTTTGCTCCTTTTTTAGAAGCTTTGTCATGCCATTAGAGCTGATTATCTTTCCTGGTTTCCCTGCAATACCCCTTAATTCAACTTCCTTTCCTTCCATAGAAAATTTCATGAAAAGTTCTTGAAAATTAAAAGCTATTGTACCCAAGGATTGTAGCCATTGGACTCCTAGTACAACATCAGCACCTCCCATTGGAATGGAAAGCATTGGGCTAGTCAATACATATTCTCCCATGGATAGCTTGATATTATGGCACTTTCCAGAACAATTTATTGTTCCTCCATTTGCAATCATCACTTGACACTCTGGTGCTGGATATAGGAAGCAATTCAATTCTTTTGCTACCCTACAATGAATAAAATTGTGGGTGCTTCCTGAATCAATCAACACTATTACCTTTTTCTTCTTGATTTGTCCTTCTATCTTGATGGTTTGAGGAGTGGTAATTCCCGCCAATGCATTACAAGATATGGTCGGATTTATTTGTTCTTCATCTAGGCTTTGTTCCTGGAATATATCCTCTTCTTTTGACCTTTCTTGCTCCTTTTCTTCTTCCTCTTCACAATCTATGTAGAATAATTTCTTCTCAGCACACTTATGACCTTTTGTGTATTTGCTATCACAATTGTAACAAAGCCCTTTTGCTCTTTTTTCTTCCAATTGTTGTGGTGTCAACCTTGTAGGTTGTGGAAGACTATGGGCAACAACACTTCCGTCTTTATAGTTGTGAATGGTATGCTTCCTAGTTGCCATAATTTTGCTTTCCATTTTTCTTGCTAACCTGAATGCCTTCTCTAATGAATCAGGTTCCCAAAGGCGCACATCATGTTGGATATTATCCTTTAAAGACCCTATGAACACATCAATCCTATGCTCCTCTGGAATATCTTTTACCCTTATGTTCAATTTTTGGAACTCCTCAATGTGCTCCAGTATTGAACCCTTTTGTTTGAGACTTATCAATTGGCTAAAAAAAGTGTTGCTTTTTGTATCCTCATAATGTGCTATCAATTCTTCCGTAAAAATTGCCCAAGTGATAAACTGTTTATGAGAACAAAGCCATTGATACCATACAAACTGATTTGGTTCCAAATATAAAGTTGCCATACGTACCTTTTGTGTGTTTTGCACATTATTGAGATCAAAGAATTGCTCCATCTGTAATATCCATGTGGCGGGATCCTTGCCATCAAACTTCCTCATATCGATCTTTGGAACATGGTGAGTCTTCGATCCTGTTAGTGTCGGTCTTGAAAGCCCTCCATCAGTGATCAAAGCTCTTTGCATTTGCATTAGTAGGTGTCTCATCAGTGTCAAAGTTTGCATCCCGTTAGGCATGCCATAACCCTGATGGAGGAGTTGGTCTATTCATACCCCTCTTGGCTTTGCTGGATCAGGTCATATCATGTTATTTAGTTTTTCAAGCTTGTCTTGTTTTGTCTTAAGGTCAAAGGTCCTAGGTCTAGGGTTTTGGTCATTTGTCTCAGCAAGGTCATGTCTTTGAAAGTCCTTGAGTGACCAGCAAGCCAGAGGGAGGATGGTAAACATGTTTCTTTGATATTCTCATTATGTAAAGTTCATTTTTAAACTTGGATTTAAAAACTCTGTTTTTAAAGCCAAATTCATGATAATTTTTTGTAAAAAGAAATAAATTTTCAAAAAGGCAGCAACAACCCTGGTCCCCTTGCCATAGTCCTTCAGATGATCTACCTGCAAGAAGAAGCAAGTCAAAGCACTCAAAAAGTCAACTTCGGGATAAAGGAAACCAAAAAATCAGTGTTTTAAAAAAAGTGTCAAAATAGACTTTATAAAGTGGGTTTATGGATGAAATTTTTTTTCAAATGAAGATTATAAAAGGTCATATTCCCTCCTTTCACTCTCATTGTGCATTTCAAAGCTTGCAAGAGAGGTTGTGAGAGAGTGATAGGTGAAAGAGGCAAAAACACAGTGATTTCGGGCAGTTAGCAGGTGCGCGACCCGTTCAAGCCAGTGCGCGACCTGTTGGGCGGTGCGCGACCCGTCCAGGGTACTCCAGCAGTTCAAAATTTCAACGGGCGCGACCTGTTGGGCAGTGCGCGACCCGTTGGGGAGCCTGCGCGACCTGTTCAGCTGTTTGCAATCAAACTTCAAACAAACTTCTTCATCTCCCTTCAAATCTTCTCAATCAGTCGAGGTAGGCTCTTTATGCATGGTTTTTTATATTGGCGATGGATGCAAGTCTTCATGCTATGATTTTATCCTCCAAATTTGCAAATGAATGGTTTGATATGGCTGCAATGTTCATGCCCAAATGGTGTTAGGGTTTATGATGTTTCAAGTTGTTTTTTCCCTTGGTTGATTTCCTTTCCCATTCCTTTTGCCCACACTCATATACACATTTCCTTTCCCATGATTTTATAAATGATCCCCTTCCCATCCTTAAATCACTAAAACTACAAACCATATCCCTCTCCCAAGGTATAAAAAAACAAAACAAAGTGAAACCCTAATTCACCTCTACCATATGCATATGAAAGATAACAAAAATTGTTGATAAAATGTCAACATGTGTGGTGTATGGTTTCCCTTTTGTTTTTCCCTATTAAACATGTATGCATATGTTCCCATGTTCACTTGTATGCATGTTTTTTCCCATATGTAATACTCTTTGCAAATGATTTCCCTATTACAATATGTGTTCCTATATGAATATGATTTGCAAAATTTCCCTTAAAAACTCCCTGTTATTTTTATATATTCCCATTCCTGGTTTAAAAGTTCCCTCCCCTAACATTTCCCTCATGTTTGGTTCCCCTTGAAACAGCATAGATTTCAGCACTTTTTGCAGGCAGAGATAGCAGTTTAGTTTGTCCACTTTGCTCCAAAACCATGTCAGAAACCGAAACTTATGAGCAAAGTGATGACCATTCATCATCTGCAGAGGTTGAGGAACAGAGGAGGCCTCGTAGAGGGGGTAAAGGAGGACATCATAGGCGGGAGGAGCCTACTTCTTTGGCAGAATTAGAGGCCTGTCCTTTGGCAGTGAATTGCTTCCAGTACATGTCTTGCTATCAGTTTTGTGAGAGGATCTCTCAGATTCAGCATCATAGAGAGTTGGCCCGCTTATTTGTCTTACACCTCCATGATGGACATGTCACTCTGGCAGGGGTGAACTTCACATTGACACCTGAGGTGATTTCAGAGGCTACAGGGATACCGAATGTGGGTGAGGTGTGGCCTAAGCGCGGGTTACTTGATTTTATTCACTTTGAGCCTTATGTCCGGCCATCATTTGTGAGACTGTTGGCGGGTGTTTTCCCATTCAGATTTCTCCGGAGCGAGTATGCTCCCCTCATGAGACTTATTATGCATTACTTTACCTGTGAGGGCAGATTTTCACAGGTGTATTCATATCACATTCGCCTTTTGATGCATTTCACCCGAGTGAGGATGATGAGCCTCCCGGTCTTCTTGTTTCATAACATTCAGAGGATGGTGCCCATGTTGCAGAGGAAGACCCCGGCTCAGCAGTACAGGAGCCTTTGCCATTATGGTTTGATTCAGCTCATAGTCTCACATCAGTTGACTCAGCAGGGCATCTCATGGGAGGAGTTCATCTCCCGTGAGTTTTTCACAGTGCCACCTCAGCCACATCAGGAGGCCATTCATGAGGAGGGTGGACCATCTCAGCAGCCTGATGCTCCCGTCACCCGACATGTCAGCTCCACTCCTTTGGTCACCTATCAGAAAGGCCCAAGGGCCTTATTTGCAACAGCTAGGCGAGTACTATCTCCACAACAGGTGGAAGGGGTCTCGCCTTCATCTTCAAATCAGCGAGTGTTATCTCCACATCAGGTGGAAGGGGCCTCGCTTTCTTCACCAGCACAAGTACTGTAGAGGGGCAAAGAGCCCATGATTCATAAGGATCCGGTGATTGATCTCGAGACCAGTTCTCCTAGCCAAGAGGCAAAGGAGATCATTCAGCATCTCAGGGCCGAGAATGATGTTTTGCAGCAGAGACTCGAGGGTGCCCAATGGACCATCACTTATCTAGAGCAGCGGAACACACATCTAGAGGAGGAGAAGGCGCTTGATGAGCTATGGAGGATTCGTAGTGACTGAGTCCTAAACCGGAGGAGGCCCGGTGATCCTTTGCCTGCTGACCGTGAGTCTATGCTTATCCAGGTCAATGCACACTTAGAGAGGCTGTTGGCTAAGGCCAACCAAGAGAAGAAGCTGCTGAGAAACATGAAAAATCACTATTGGGCAAGGATGCATGTCTGCAAGGCTAAAATGAAAGTTTTTCAAAGGAGGTTGACCGAGGCACTAAAACGGAGAAAAAGGCCAAATCCACTCCGTATCTTGGCTGAGGCATCCCTCAAGGATCATGGCACTCACTAGCATCATCTACAGCACAAATCCCAAAAATTTTGGAGAATTTTGGGTAATTTTGGTATTTTTGGGAAATTTACAGGTTTTGGCTTCTCAACGGGTCTCACCCCCGGTGAGACCCTTTGTCATCGTAGCTCCGTTTTGCAAAAACTCAACATTTTTGGATTTTTCATGCAAATTTACACATGCCTATGGATGGACTTGAGTTTTTATGGAGTTTTGGGCCTCCAAAAGGTCAAAATACAGCCAAATTTTGACTTTCTGCCCCTTTTTTGAGCTGCAGAAGTAGTCTTGGAATAATTGGCTTTTTACTGGGAAAATGACCTCCAAATCCAAAAATTCTGATTGGGTTGGAAAGTAGACTCAAATATCTTTCCAACGAGCTATCCTGCACCTCATTCTGACACCGGGAAGGCCTCCAAACAGAGCTCCAAATTGCGCGACCCGTTGACGAAATGTGCGCGACCCGTTGAGGAAACTTTGCTAGATTTGACCAATTCAGCCCAGAAAACGCAGTTCAGCTCCAGTTTGACTTTTTGAGGTGGATGGTGGTCCTCTTGGATGTAATTGTGACACTTTTTGGATATTTTTACTCTTGTTTAACTCTTCTAGAAGATTCATTCATGTCAAGGGCAAATATTTAATGAATGGATTGGTTTCCTAGCTTATAGAGGCAAGTTGTTTTGACTGCCTAGATTTTAGTGCTCAGTTTAGAATTAGTTGAAACAGCTCCTAGAAGGATGAGCTCGACCCCTAGAGGCAAGGGAAGAGGTTGGCTTGCCTATATTATGTATTTTCTTAATAATTTTCAAGGGTTGGAAGGTTGGACTCTTGAGGGAGAAGCTATCATTGTATTATCACTTGTATCTCTGCAATTTTTGGCTAAGGAAGACCAAGGTTTTGCAGTCATCTTTGGGATTCTTATGGACTGATGTGTTGATGGTGTGTTTCTTCATGTTATTGTAAGCTTTGTTATGTGATTCATTTCCTTTCTATACTGCTGCATATTAAACAAATGAAGTGATAAAGTTAGAATTCATGCTTGCCATGCTCTGCTTTTAAATTTGTTTAATTTCTATGTTTTCTGCTGTCTAAAGAGAATTCAAATCCATTGTTTTCTCTCTTTATCTTTCTTATCTTTCCTCCTAATCATCCACTTCAGTTAAAGACATCAATACAGGCTCCTACCTTGCCCCAAAGACCCCCCTGCAGAAACTGTGTCAAATCCCCGCACCCTAAATTGCAGCTCCTCAATTTGCCACCAAAAACCCAAAAAACCCCCAAATCAACCTTCAAATCAGTTTACTAGCCTAATATCAGTGTTACCTTGATTGGTCATCTCTTCCTATTGAAAATTTACCGAGATTGACCGGAAAGAGCCTTCTCTTGCCCCGTAGGGCTAGCTACGAGGCTGAATGGTTTGATGTAGCTTTGAGATTTGCCTTTTCAGCCTGAGGTGAAATTTCAAGTGCTAACATACTGGCGACCATACTGGGGAGAACAAACTTGTTTGTGGGTTGATGTGTTTGTTTCATAAGTCTTAGACGGAGCCTGAAGTTATGCCAGGTAGCCTTCGAAAACGCTCTTGTTTTACATCAGCGTTAGTAGATAAATGCTGCTTCAGTCAATCTCCGTGAGCTTGTGAATACAGCACTTCATTTGCATTTTACCCCAGTACATGTATCAAGTTCAGATTTGATTGTTGATAGTGGACAACGATCAGACACTGACAAGGCTGAAATCATTCACTGGCGACTCCTTCACTGAAAACTCCAAAGATCAATGCTTCATGGTGACTTCACTGCAGAGAGATTAGTATCTTTGAGATTTTCAAGATGGATCGGATCGCAAGAAGATATGCTCCCTTGAGCCGAGATCACATCCCTGGTTTTCCAAATAAAATTCCGAAGGTAGATTGGTCAAGGAATTTGCCTACATTTAATGATGATGGTAAGAAGGATGCTGCTTTACATCTAGTTAGATTTCATATGCATATTCGCAAGTTGAAGGTGGATTTTCCTGAAGATTGCTTGATGAAGATATTCTTGGCCACTCTGGAAGGTAAAGCCCAATCATGGTATGAAGGTTTGCCACCTGCTTGTATTTACTGTTTAAAGGATTTTCATGCTATGTTCATTGAAAGATATAAGGACTCTTATCCATCATTGAATTTAGTTCAAGACTGTTGCAAGCATGCTTATACTTTTATTGAAAGCCTTGAGAAGTTTTATGAAGATGATAATTTCGTGGATGAAGAGATCATGGAAGCCCTGTATGAAAATACGTTTCAGCAGCACATAGAAATCTTAGAGGATACTTGTCAAGATCAGCAGGTTGAAAATGGCCATATGGCTGTAATTGATGAAAGAGAAGAGCTTGTTTCAGATCTGCCCACAGAAGACAGCAGCATGCAACCCATCAAAGAGAGCTCTGTTGTTGAGATCATAGACAGAGTTTTGGATTCAGATGTTCATGAACAACAAGATGAGATCTTTGTTCAAGTAAGTGAAAACTCTTCTTTCAATCATAATTTGGATAGTTTGATTGCCATGTCATATGAAGATGATCAACAATGTTTCCAAGTTTCAGAAGATCAGGACTGTCATTCAGATTTTTCATGTTTTGAAATGTTATTTCAAGAAGACAAGACTTGTTTGAGCAAAGGGAAACAAAAAGTCTTGTCTCCTTTGTCTGAAGAGGAGATAGATCAGCTTTTGAAAGGTCATGCTACAACCCAAGCTAAAGCAAATCGGCAGTGTGCACATGGTCATGAAAGTGTTGGTGAAACTTCTTCCTCTTTTGAAAATGATGATAGTGTTGTAATTAGTTTTATAGATCAGCAAACAGATAATATTTTCTTTCATGAAGATGATGAGGCTGTCATGTTTGATGATCTTGAGGATTGTTTTCTGTTTAAGAATGACCTAGACCATGAAATTGAGGAATATAAGCTTGAGAGAGACAATATGTCAAAATTTCTCACGATCAAGGAATTTACAGCCAACACTCCTATGGCAGAAGCTTATACTTCTCTGTGCCTTCCTATCAATCAGCGACCCACTGTTCTTTCAGATCAGAATGAAGCGAGTACTTATATTTTTGCAGCTGGATCTCCAAACAAGGTAGTGCTTCAGGATTATCAAGATCCCTTTGGCATTCTTCTGCAAGCATTAGAAAAGATAAATGTTGCCTGGTTCATTATCATAAGCTTTGGTTTCAGTGGTTATTTTGAGTTGCCTACAGGTTCATTGTTTCGCCTGCTCGAGATAAAAGAGAGCAGAAATTTGGTATGTAGCCATCTGCTGGATTGGTTACATTGGAAAGCTCATTATACATGATTGTACATATTTCATTAGTATGCAGGTGGTTGTCATCATGATTCCAAATCTTGATGGATTGCTGCCGTTTTTCCAAAAGCTTTGTAAAGTTTTGTTTTAAGTCGGTCATGAGTCATTTGTGTTTGGTCTGTTGAGTGAGTTTTTCAAGTTATTTCAGTTTGCCATCGAGTCAGTTTGAGTCAAGTTCCAGTTAAGTTTCAGTCAGGTTTCAGTCAATAAATGAGTCAAAGTCTTGTGTTGTTTGCCGAAATAATGACTCCATCGCCCAATGGTTGAAAGCACTGGTCTGCCCTCCCAGAGGTCTCAGGTTCTTGGCACCTCCAAGGAGCTACCATCCCCATTGGAGCCAATGTTAGTGTCGGTCTTGAAAGCCCTCCATCAGTGATCAAAGCTCTTTGCATTTGCATTAGTAGGTGTCTCATCAGTGTCAAAGTTTGCATCCCGTTAGGCATGCCATAACCCTGATGGAGGAGCTGGTCTATTCATACCCCTCTTGGCTTTGCTGGATCAGGTCATATCATGTTATTTAGTTTTTCAAGCTTGTCTTGTTTTGTCTTAAGGTCAAAGGTCCTAGGTCTAAGGTTTTGGTCATTTGTCTCAGCAAGGTCATGTCTTTGAAAGTCCTTGAGTGACCAGCAAGCCAGAGGGAGGATGGTAAACATGCTTCTTTGATATTCTCATTATGTACAGTTCATTTTTAAACTTGGATTTAAAAACTCTGTTTTTAAGCCAAATTCATGATAAATTTTTGTAAAAAGAAATAAATTTTCAAAAAGTCTTCAAAAAGGCAGCAACAACCCTGGTCCCCTTGCCACAGTCCTTCAGATGATCTACCTGCAAGAAGAAGCAAGTCAAAGCACTCAAAAAGTCAACTTTAGGATAAAGGAAACCAAAAAATCAGTGTTTTAAAAAAAGTGTCAAAATAGACTTTATAAAGTGGGTTTATGGATGAAATTTTTTTCAAATGAAGATTATAAAAGGTCATATTCCCTCCTTTCACTCTCATTGTGCATTTCAAAGCTTGCAAGAGAGGTTGTGAGAGAGTGATAGGTGAAAGAGGCAAAAACACAGTGATTTCGGGCAGTTAGCAGGTGCGCGACCCGTCCAGGGCACTCCAGCAGTTCAAAATTTCAACGGGCGCGACCCGTTGGGCGGTGCGCGACCCGTTGGGGAGCCTGCGCAACCCGTTCAGCTGTTTGCAATCAAACTTCAAACAAACTTCTTCATCTCCCTTCAAATCTTCTCAATCGGTCGAGGTAGGCTCTTTATGCATGGTTTTTGATATTGGCGATAGATGCAAGTCTTCATGCTATGATTTTATCCTCCAAATTTGTAAATGAATGGTTTGATATGGCTGCAATGTTCATGCCCAAATGGTGTTAGGGTGTATGATGTTTCAAGTTGTTTTTTCCCTTGGTTGATTTCCTTTCCCATTCCTTTTGCCCACACTCATATACACATTTCCTTTCCCATTTCTTTTATAAATGATCCCCTTCCCATCCTTAAATCACTAAAACTACAAACCCTATCCCTCTCCCAAGGTATAAAAAAACAAAACAAAGTGAAACCCTAATTCCCCTCTACCATATGCATATGAAAGATAACAAAAACTGTTGATAAAATGTCAACATGTGTGGTGTATGGTTTCCCTTTTGTTTTTCCCTATTAAACATGTATGCATATGTTCCCATGTTCACTTGTATGCATGTTTTTTCCCATATGTAATACTCTTTGCAAATGATTTCCCTATTACAAATATGTGTTCCTATATGAATATGATTTGCAAAATCTCCCTTAAAAACTCCCTGTTATTTTTATATATTCCCATTCCTGGTTTAAAAGTTCCCTCCCCTAACATTTCCCTCATGTTTGGTTCCCCTTGAAACAGCATAGATTTCAGCACTTTTTGCAGGCAGAGACAGCAGTTTAGTTTGTCCACTTTGCTCCAAAACCATGTCAGAAACCGAAACTTATGAGCAAAGTGATGACCATTCATCATCTGCAGAGGTTGAGGAACAGAGGAGGCCTCGTAGAGGGGGTAAAGGAGGACATCATAGGTGGGAGGAGCCTACTTCTTTGGCAGAATTAGAGGCCTGTCCTTTGGCAGTGAATTGCTTCCAGTACATGTCTTGCTATCAGTTTTGTGAGAGGATCTCTCAGATTCAGCATCATAGAGAGTTGGCCCGCTTATTTGTCTTACACCTCCATGATGGACATGTCACTCTGGCAGGGGTGAACTTCACATTGACACCTGAGGTGATTTCAGAGGCTACAGGGATACCGAATGTGGGTGAGGTGTGGCCTAAGCGCAGGTTACTTGATTTTATTCACTTTGAGCCTTATGTCCGGCCATCATTTGTGAGACTGTTGGCAGGTGTTTTCCCATTCAGATTTCTCCGGAGAGAGTATGCTCCCCTCATGAGACTTATTATGCATTACTTTACCTGTGAGGGCAGATTTTCACAGGTGTATTCATATCACATTCGCCTTTTGATGCATTTCACCCGAGTGAGGATGATGAACCTCCCGGTCTTCTTGTTTCATAACATTCAGAGGATGGTGCCCATGTTGCAGAGGAAGACCCCGGCTCAGCAGTACAGGAGCCTTTGCCATTATGGTTTGATTCAGCTCATAGTCTCACATCAGTTGACTCAGCAGGGCATCTCATGGGAGGAGTTCATCTCCCGTGATTTTTTCACAGTGCCACCTCAACCACATCAGGAGGCCATTCATGAGGAGGGTGGACCATCTCAGCAGCGTGATGCTCCCGTCACCCGACATGTCAGTTCCACTCCTTTGGTCACCTATCAGAAAGGCCCAAGGGCCTTATTTGCAGTAGCTAGGCGAGTACTATCTCCACAGCAGGTGGAAGGGGTCTCGCCTTCATCTTCAAATCAGCGAGTGTTATCTCCACATCAGGTGGAAGGGGCCTCGCTTTCTTCACCAGCACAGGTACTGCAGAGGGGCAAAGAGCCCATGATTCATGAGGATCCGGTGATTGATCTCGAGGCCAGTTCTCCTAGCCAAGAGGCAAAGGAGATCATTCAGCATCTCAGGGCCGAGAATGATGTTTTGCAGCGGAGACTCGAGGGTGCCCAATGGACCATCACTTATCTAGAGCAGTGGAACACACAGCTAGAGGAGGAGAAGGCACTTGATGAGCTATGGAGGATTCGTAGTGACCGAGTCCTAAACCGGAGGAGGCCCGGTGATCCTTTGCCTGCTGACCGTGAGTCTATGCTTATCCAGGTCAATGCACACTTAGAGAGGCTGTTGGCTAAGGCCAACCAAGAGAAGAAGCTGCTGAGAAACATGAAAAATCACTATTGGGCAAGGATGCATGTCTGCAAGGCTAAAATGAAAGTTTTTCAAAGGAGGTTGACCGAGGCACTAAAACGGAGAAAAAGGGCAAATCCACTCCGTATCTTGGCTGAGGCATCCCTCAAGGATCATGGCACTCACTAGCATCATCTACAGCACAAATCCCAAAAATTTTGGAGAATTTTGGGTAATTTTGGTATTTTTGGGAAATTTACAGGTTTTGGCTTCTCAACGGGTCTCACCCCCAGTGAGACCCTTTGTCATCGTAGCTCCGTTTTGCAAAAACTCAACATCTTTGGATTTTTCATGCAAATTTACACATGCCTATGGATGGACTTGAGTTTTTATGGAGTTTTGGGCCTCCAAAAGGTCAAAATACAGCCAAATTTTGACTTTCTGCCCCTTTTTTGAGCTGCAGAAGTAGTCTTGGGAGAATAGACTTTTTACTGGGCAAATGACCTCCAAATCTAAAAATTCTGGTTGGGTTGGAAAGTAGACTCAGAGACCTTTCCAACGAGCTATCCTGAACCTCATTCTGACACCGGGAAGGCCTCCAAACAGAGCTCCAAAGTACGCGACCCGTTGAGGAAACTTTGCCAGATTTGACCAGTTCAGCCCAGAAAACGCAGTTTAGCTCCAGTTTGACTTTTTGAGGTGGATGGTGGTCCTCTTGGATGTAATTGTGACACTTTTTGGATATTTTTACTCTTGTTTAATTCTTCTAGAAGATTCATTCATGTCAAGGGTAAATATTTAATGAATGTATTGGTTTCCTAGCTTATAGAGGCAAGTTGTTTTGACTGCCTAGATTTTAGTGCTCAGTTTAGAATTAGTTGAAACAGCTCCTAGAAGGATGAGCTCGACCCCTAGAGGCAAGGGAAGAGGTTGGCTTGCCTATATTATGTATTTTCTTAATCATTTTCAAGGGTTGGAAGGTTGGACTCTTGAGGGAGAAGCTATCATTGTATTATCACTTGTATCTCTGCAATTTTTGGCTAAGGAAGACCAGGGTTTTGCAGTCATCTTTGGGATTCTTGTGGACTCATGTGTTGATGGTGTGTTTCTTCATGTTATTGTAAGCTTTGTTATGTGATTCATTTCCTTTCTATACTGCTGCATATTAAACAAATGAAGTGATAAAGTTAGAATTCATGCTTGCCATGCTCTGCTTTTAAATTTGTTTAATTTCTATGTTTTCTGATGTCTAAAGAGAATTCAAATCCATTGTTTGCTCTCTTTAGCTTTCTTATCTTTCCTCCTAATCATCCACTTCAGTTAAAGACATCAATACAGGCTCCTACCTTGCCCCAAAGACCCCCCTGCAGAAACTGTGTCAAATCCCCGCACCCTAAATTGCAGCTCCTCAATTTGCCACCAAAAACCCAAAAAAACCCCAAATCAACCTTCAAATCAGTTTACTAGCCTAATATCAGTGTTACCTTGATTGGTCATCTCTTCCTATTGAAAATTTACCAATATTGACCGGAGAGAGCCTTCTCCTGCCCCGTAGGGCTAGCTACGAGGCTGAATGGTTTGATGTAGCTTTGAGATTTGCCTTTTCAGCCTGAGGTGAAATTTCAAGTGCTAACAGATCCAACATTAGAGTCTATGGAATCATGATTAACATTTCTTTTGTTCTCATCATGAGTTTCCTTTATTACTCTTTCACCCTTAGGTACTATTTCTTGTAGCAACTTATTCATATTTATCTTCAATTCATCCATGTCTGTCTTCAAATCTATCTTCAAATCATCCATCTTAGCTTCCACGTCAATCATCTTAGCTTCTACGCCTTTCTTTAAATAGTCCATCTTAGCTTCTACACATTTCTTTAAACCATCCATCTTAGCTTCTACATCTTTCTTTAAACCATCCATCTTAGATTCTGTTCCTTTTTGTGCAAGGGACAATTGTTGCACTTGGTCTTGTAATTTTGATATATCATGTTGCATTTCTTCCTCTTCTTCATGAGTCATGCTAGAGCTTTCAGGTTCCTTACTAGGTGTTTGAATTTTCTTTCCTCGGGGCATCAGTTACCGATAATAATGCTCTACTATGCCCTTTGAATTCCTTCAAAATAAATTTTCAAACCAAGCTTAAGCAAAAATTTAAGAAAATCTACACACCTTTTTTCACTTTTGTAGGAGCTCTATATTGCCTTTGATGTATCTCTGTACTTTCCAATCATCTACTTCTGAATTTGTGAGCTATAGTAGCCCTCTGTGTCCTCTTTCCAATGCCACAAGTTTGACCCAAATTGGATTCTCCAAGGAAGAGTTATGTAAAATCTCCCACAGTGACTTGCTTATAGACTAGTTCAGTAGAGTGAACTTGTACGACGTGCCACGAGTCACTGTTTCGACCTTTAGATCTGAAACATGCATACAAGAAACTACAGTCCGTCCTTTTTCTGTACCATTTTACGAAATTTCAATCCGATCCTCAGAGAGAAAGTTATGACGATTTTCCCCAGGTCACCTGTTTTGAATGTAATTCTGGAGTCTGTAAAAAGTCCAACTTCCTCAGATCATATCTCCACAAATATCGCGCGAAAAGCTCTGAAATTCGGACCCAAGGTTCAGCGCCAATTCTTCTCAAATGGGTTTTGTTTGCGACTTCTGAAATGTCCCAGAAAAAAAGTTATAGCGAAAATGCCACGATGACCTGTTTGGAGCAGCGAAACCCTAGAATCCAAAGCTCTGATACCAAATGTTATGAAACCAGCTCAAGAAAAGATAGATCAACGCCTTAGAGTTCAGCCTCTTCGAGGGGGAAACCTCCTTTACATTACATAAATGAACAATTCTTGGATGATACAAATGACAAAACCTTCTTTCTATATATAGGAGTCTAAGGAGTCACAATATAATCTAGCCGACCTAACAATAATAATATAAAGCCACAAAAATAACAATAGAGGGATTCTATGGGGCACAGAAATAACAATATGGGGGTAATAGGGGCACAACAATATAAATAAGGGGTATAACTACAATAGTAATGGGGTAATCACTAGTATTATAGGGACCCAACATTTTTAGCTACAGAAATTGTGCACGTTCTGCAGCTAGAAAGCCATTCCGTAGCTTAAGCCATTCCCCAGCTAAACATCAATTCTGCAACTGAAAAACCTCACTGTTCAAATCAGTCTAAATTTCTCATACGAAATCAGATTTCAACAATTCAACTGTCATTGGAAAGATATCGATTAGATCTACACAATGAGAAATCCATCATCAAAGTTTGAACTAGTTAAGAATGAATAAATTGCTCAAAATATATAATAGTTAACTTGAGGCACTAATTCTGAAGTAGGTATAAATTCTTTTGGTTTTCCTTCGTGAACTTGTTTCATTAATATGAATTCTTAATTTTTTGTGTAAATATCATAACTATAGAGATTTATCACCTCTCTCTTTTGATAGTCTAACATTTCGTTGTAGAAGAAGTATTATTTATTTTCAAGTTCTAGAAGGAAGGACAGATGACTACAAGTGAATAGTGTCTCTCTTAAGAGACCAATTTGTTTCAAGAAACATCAATGCATGAGCACATGCTAATGAAAAATCAGATCCAAGAATTTGTAAAACTTTCAGATACTATTGTCTCCATTACATCCATACTTCATAATAAACCATTCACCTCATTTCCCTTCATATTTTCCATCCACATTCACATACACTTTCCATTACTTTTTGTCCATTCCTAATGTTAGGTCCCTATAATACTAGGATTACCCCATTACTATTGTAGTTGTATCCCTTATTAATATTTTTGTGCCCCTATTGTCCCATATTGTTATTATTGTGCCCCATAGAATCCCTCTATTGTTATTTTTGTGCCTTTATATTATTATTGTTAGGTCGGCTAGGTTATATTGTGACTCCTTAGAATCCTATATATAGAAAGGAGGTTTTGTCATTTGGATCATCAAAGAATCATTCATTTGTGTAATATAAAGGAGGTTGCCCCCTCGAAGAGGCTGAATTCTAAGGCATTGATCTATCTTTTCTATCTTTTTGTGAGTTGGTTTCATAACATTTGGTATTAGAGCTTTGGATTCTAGGGTTTCACTGCTCCAAATAGGTCATTGTGGCATTTTCGCTAGAACTTTTTTTATGCGATGTTTCAAAAAAAAAAAAAAAACTCCATTTGAGAAGAAATCTCACTGAACCTCGGGTCTAAATTTCAAATCGTTTCGCGCTATATTTGTGGAGATATGATATGAGGAATTTGGTCTTTTTGCAGACTCCTGAATTACATTCCAAACAGGTGACCTGGGGGAAATCGTCATAACTTTTTCTCTGAGCATCGGATTGAAATTTCGTAAGAAGGTATATAAAGATGACGGACTGTATTTTCTTGTATATATTTTTTAGAGCGAAAGGTCTAAACAAGGACATGTGGCACGTCGTATAAGTTCGCTCTACTGAACTAGTCTATAATTAGGTCACTGTGAGACATTTGGCATAACTCTTCCTTGGAGAATCCAATTTGGATCAGACTGGTGGCATTGGAAAGAGAACACAGAGGGCTACAGTAGGTTGCAATTTCATAACTAGATGATCCGAAATTACAAAGATACATCAGAGGCAATATCGAGCTCCTACAAAGTGAAAAAGGATGTGTAGATTTTTTTAAATTTTTTCTTAAGCTTGGTTTGAAAAATTATTTTGAAGGAATTCAAAGGGCATAGTAGAACATTATTATTGGTAACTAATGCCCCAAGGAAAGAAAATGTAAACACCTAGTAAGCAACCTAAAAGCTCTAACATGACTCATGAAGAAGAGGAAGAAATGTTACATGATATATCAAAATTACAAGACCAAGTGCAACAAATGTCACTCTCACAAAAGCTAACAAAAGCTAAGATAAATGGCATGGAATTTAATATAAACAACGTGGAAGCTAAGATGGATGATTTGAAGATAGGCATGGCAAATTTGAAGACAGATTTGGCAAATTTTCTACAAGAAATACTTACTAATGGTGAAAAGGTAGTACAGGAAACTCATGATGCGAACAAAAGAAACGTTAATCATGATTTCATAGGCTCTAATGTTGTATCGAAGATCCACCATATTCCAAAAATTGATACGAGGAAGTTTGATGGCAAGGATCCCACAACATGGATATTACAGATGGAATAATTTTTCGATCTCAATAATGTGCAAAACACACAAAAGGTACGTATTGCAACTTTATATTTGGAATCAAATCAGTTTGTATGGTATCAATGGCTTTGCTCTCGTAAACAAATTATCACCTGGGCAATTTTTACGGAAGAATTGACAACACATTATGAGAATACAAAAAGCAACACTTTTTTTAGCCAATTGATAAGTCTCAAACAAAAGGGTTCAATAATGGAGCACATTGAGGAGTTCCAAAAATTGAACATAAGGATAAAAAATATTCCAGATGAGCATAGGATTGATGTGTTCATAGGGACTTTAAAGGATAATATCCAACATGATTTTCTCCTTTGGGAACCCGATTCATTAGAGAAGGCATTCAGGTTAGCAAGAAAAATGGAAAGAAAAATTATGGCAACCAGGAAGCATACCACTCACAACTATAAAGATGGAGTGTTGTTGCCCCTAGCCTTCCACAGCCACCACAACAATTGGAAGAAAAAAGAGCAAAAAGGCTTTGTTACAGTTGTTATAGCAAATACACTAAAGGTCATAAGTGTGCTGAGAAGAAATTATTCTACATAGATTGTGAAGAGGAAGAAGAAAAGGAGCAAGAAAGGTCAAAAGAATGGGATATACTCCAGGAACAAAGGCTAGATAAAGAAAAAATGAATCTGACCATATCTTGTAATGCATTGGCAGGAATTACCACTCCTCAAACCATCAAGATAGAAAGGAAAATCAAGAAGAAAAAGGTAATAGTGTTGATTGATTCAGGAAGTACCCATAATTTTATTCATTGTAAGATAGCAAAAGAATTGAATTGCTTCCTATATCTAGCACCAAAGTGTCAAGTGATGATTGCAAATGGAGGAACGATAAATTGCTGTGGAAAGTGCCATAATATCAAGCTATCCATGGGAGAATATGTATTGACAAGCCCAATGCTTTCCATTCCAATGGGAGGTGCTGATGTTGTACTAGGAGTCCAATGGCTACAATCCTTGGGTACAATAGCTTTTAATTTTCAAGAACTTTTCATGAAATTTTCTGCAGAAGGAAAGGAAGTTGAATTAAGGGGTATTGCAAGGAAACCGGGAAGATAATCAGCTCTAACGGTATGAAAAAACTTCTAAAAAAGGAACAAAGAGGTGTAATTGCACAATTATGTTCACTAGATATTTCCACATTGAAATCATCTATTTCTCCAGATCTCCAAAAAGTCTTGGACAATCATTCCAAGGTATTTGAAACTCCCAAAGGTCTCCCACCTATTCGTGATCATGATCATGCTATTCATCTAATTTCAGGAAGTGTTCCTCCAAACATCAGACCGTACAGATATCCCTATGCCCAAAAGAGTGAAATTGAATGTATGGTTGCAAAAATGCTAGAGGCTGGTATAATTCAACCTAGTCAAATTTCTTTCTCTGCTCCAGTAGTATTGGTGCACAAGAAGGATGGATCATAGCGCATGTGTCCGGATTATAGGGAGCTCAACAAGCTCACTATTAAAGATAAATTTCCTATTCCTATCATTGATGAATTACTGGATGAATTGCATGGATCAATTTACTTCACCAAGTTGGATCTTCATTCAGGATATCATCAAATCAGAATGAAGACTGAAGACATTCCGAAAACAACATTTAGAAATCATGAGGGTCATTATGAATTTTTGGTCATGCCTTTTGGCCTTACCAATGCACCTTCTACATTTCAAGGTTTGATGAATTCCATTTTCAAACCCTTCTTTAGAAAATTTGTGTTAGTATTTTTTGATGATATATTAATCTACAGCAAGTCATGGAAGGATCATGTTGAACATGTTGACAGGGTGCTAGAACTACTGGAGGAGAAACAATTATATGCAAAAAGATCCAAATGTTTCTTTGGGTACAAGAGGTGGAATATCTGGGTCATATTGTATCTCATGAAGGAGTTAAGGTATACCCTAGCAAAATTAAAGGCATTAAGGAATGGCAAATCCCCACATCCATAAATCATCTACGAAGATTTCTCGGGTTGACAAGGTATTATCGCAAGTTTGTTAAGAATTATGGGAGAATAGCAGCACCTCTAACAAAATTATTGAAGAGAGATGCATTTTCATGGACTCCAGAAGCAACAAAGGCCTTCGAACATCTTAAAGAGGCAATGTGCCAAGCACTTGTCTTAGCTACACCGAACTTCACAAAAACCTTTATTGTGGAATGTGATGCTTCAGGAAATGGAATTGGTGTTGTTTTAATGCAAGATGAAAGACCCATTGCTTTTGAAAGCTGTCCAATCAAGGGAAAGTTTTTACACAAAGCTATTTATGATAAGGAAATGTTGGCAATACTACATGCACTTAAGAAATGGCAACCCTACCTAATGGGAAGACACTTCAAGGTGAAAATGGATCATGATGGCCTTAAATACTTTTTAGAACAAAGATTATCCTCTGAAGAGCAACAAAATTGGGTCACAAAGATGTTGGGTTATGACTTTGAAATCATCTACAAAAAAGGGAAGCAAAATGTGTTGGTAGATGCACTCTCAAGAAAGGAGAGGATGTGGAAGTATTGTTGTGCATCATTTCTATTATCCAACCAGATTGGATAAACGAAGCAAGGGAGGAATGGAAGAATGATGAAGTGTGGGCACTTATTCGAAAGTTACAACAAGATTCTAGTACATCTGATACATTTAGCTGGAAAAATGATTCGTTATGGTACAAAGATTGCTTATACCTCTGTAAGAATTCCGAAATCAAACAAAATATTCTTATGGAATTGCACACTTCTCCTTTAGGAGCGGACTTAGGATTTTTAAAAACTTACCACAGGGTTAAGAAGGAATTTTTTTGGGATGGCCTTAAATCAGATATTCAAAAGTTTGTGGCGAAATGTTTGGTTTGCCAACAAAATAAAATTGAAACAATTAAGACCCCGGGTCTATTACAACCTTTATCCATTCCAAGCCAACGTTGGGAGGAGGCTTCAATGGATTTTATCACAGGTTTACCCAAGTTTGAGGGAAAGAGTGTCATCATGGTGGTAGTTGACAGACTTACCAAGTATGCACACTTTTGAGCATTATCACATCCATTTAAAGCCAATGCAGTTTCTATTGCATTTATGGAAACAATTCAAAAGCTACATGGAAACCCAAAGATTATTGTAAGTGATAGAGATCCCATTTTAACTGGAAATTTTTGGACAAAATTATTTTCTTGTCTCGGTACTCAGTTACCTCATAGCTCATCTTATTATCCTCAATCTGATGGGCAAACTGAGATAGTAAACAAATTTTTGGAAGGATATCTTCATTGCTTTGTATCTAATAAATAGACACAATGGGTCAAATGGTTGCCTCTCGCTACACTTTCTTCCATACAACAACAAAAATGACCCCATTTATGGCACTTTATGGATATCAGCCACCATCCATCACATCATATTTAAGAGAAAATTATAAGGTTCAAGCAGTGGAACATCACATCTAGCATCAACAACAAGTCCTCCAACTCTTAAAGGATAACCTCATGTTGGCGAAGAATAGAATGAAACAACAGGCAGATCAACATCGCAGTGAAATAAGTTTTGATGTAGGTGATTGGGTATTCCTACAGCTACAACCATATAAACAAATGTCCCTCAAGCAAGCTAAGAAGGATAATAAATTATCACAAAAGTATTATGGTCCGTATAAGGTGTTGCAAAAGATTGTTACTATGGCATACAAAATGGAGCTTCCTGCAGCTTCTCGAGTGCACCCAGTTTTCCATGTTTCATGTTTCAAGAAGGTTATAGGCGACAAGCTCCCAGTGCAAACAATATTGCCAGAACTTGACGAGGAAAGAAAAATTGTATTGGAACCAGAAGCAGTCACAGAAACAATAACTCGACAACTACGAAAACGATCAATTTCGGAGTATCTCATCAAGTAGAAGAACTTATCCACTGAAGATTCCACATGGGAGGATGAGAATTTTATACAGAAGTATCCAGAACTACTCAAGCATTGAGGAGAACCCTTTTTTGAAGGAGAGGGGCATGTTAGGTCCCTATAATACTAGGATTACCCCATAACTATTATAGTTGTATCCCTTATTAATATTGTTGTGCCCCTATTGTCCCCATATTGTTATTATTGTGCCCCATAGAATCCCTCTATTGTTATTTTTGTGCCTTTATATTATTATTGTTAGGTTGGATGGGTTATATTGTGACTCCTTAGACTCCTATATATAGAAAGGAGGTTTTGTCATTTGGATCATCAAAGAATCATTCATGTGTAATGTGAAAGAGGTTGCCCCCTCGAAGAGGCTGAATTCTAAGGCGTTGATCTATCTTTTCTATATTTTTGTGAGCTGGTTTCATAACACCTAACCCACAAATAAAAGAAAGAGGCTCAGTTAGCATATTGCCCATTGCTATTACTACTTTCCATTGCCATCTTCCATTTTCATTTTCCCTTTCCTATCATTTTCATTTCGCAAATAAACCCTGCTTTAATGAAAATTATTGAGTCCATAGTCCTTTGAGTCTAAATTCCTTGCAAAAGCACCTTGAGGCTTGCATTCCTTAATGGAAAGTTCTCATGCCGACGAAAAATGGGAATACATTAATGTCCCTTGTTCATCAAATCTTCTAGGTGACTTGACATCGGCAAATTTATTCGTACCTAGCAAGATGTGTTTGGGCATCTTAACTCTCATTGTCATCAATAGTGAGAGTTCTCGTGTTGACTAGTGGCATCCATTAATGGCCACTAAGTCAACAATTTCCTGCTATGCTCGACATCAGAACATCTATTCACATAGTACGAATTGTGCCAATGAGTTTTGAAGACATGAAGACTATTATTTTTAGCATTTTAGAGCAAATTCAACAAGTTTTAGTAGAAGCAATAAAAAGTCATCTTGACTCTTTTATCCATGACTCTTTTTATCTAGCTACGTAAAGAAGATTATGATCAGAATTTTGTAGTCACCACACATACAACTCATCCATTTCCAAAGGGTAAGTTAAGGTGCGTCATTTTCTAACTTTTTACCATAAAATTCCATAAAAAGCTAGAATGATAATTGTTGAAAAAACATTTTTCTTCCTTAAAATTGCCAATACCATCAATTGGGGGGGGGGAATACATTCATATTCATATCTTTCCATGTTCATATCATATTCAGAAGCCCACATACTTCCAAAATATATTAACTATTACATTATTATTATTATGAGCATACAATGGCTTTTCAAAAGTTGCAAACACAATCATGGTTGTCACACAAGAACCAACCATGATGCAATCCAATAAAGATATACTTTGCAACAATAATCAAATTATCATTATACAAAGTTCAAAGATCAAAATAGAATGCAACAACAAAATATGGTTGTAACACAAGAACCAACCATGTTGCAATTCAAGTAAAACACTTTGCAGAAGTATGAAGTTATCAAATGATATCAGGCAAAGTTAAGCCAAAGCTTAAGGATCAAAACAATTAATGTAATATATATTTCATGAGGACATGCAATAGCTTCAGTTGGGGGGTATGTTGGGTCTTGAAATTGTCATTCACTTCCATTACACTTTCACTATCATGTCCATTATATCACCTCCATTTCACCTTCATTTCACTACCATGTCACTACATTCATCTCACTTTCATCATTATTGGGTCACATTTATGTTTTTCCAAACTTTATTAATTATTAGCATTTTTAAGTGAATTTGTAGTTAAAAATTAGAAAATAATGTGCATATTCTTATACCTAACAAGTGGGATGAGATTGTTGACATGTGTAGGTCAAAAGGAAGCTTCTGGAAGACCTTTATGTGGCATCCTAAAGCCAAATTCGAATTTTAGTGGAGAGGATCATGGTATCATGAGGATATGTGTCACATTTCCTATTTGTATTGAAACTCTAAGAAGACATGTGTCTTGTCATTTCCTATTTTGATTATAACTCTAGAGGTATAGGGAGAGATTCATGGACTCTCATTAATGAGATGACTTCTCATCTTTTTGTATAAATAGGAGATCTCTCTCCTTCATTCAAAAAAAACTTTGTTAACTTTGTCAGCTCAACTTGTCATTACTTTGTACTTTGTAATTTTAAAGAATTTGAATAAAGCTTTGAAGTTCCCAACATGGAAGGAGATGTGAAGTAGGAGATGTCATGGAGCATATTAGAATGTAAGGTAGAGTAGGTTTTATTTTGTAGTTTTTCTTTGATTTCATTCAAGTATGTCATTTTATTTTTATGATTGCTTTCAAGTTTAATAGATTAGATTTCTCATTCATGCAAGTTTAATTCATGCAAGTGTGTTCAACCGGTTAATTGTAGATCTATCTAACTGTGCAATCTATGCTTAACAAAATAGTCCAATAAAGTAGTTCTCCTATTTTCCTATTGGTTCTTGGAGCATTAGAGCACACAGTAGATTTGATGTTAGTTTAATAACTCATGTTGTAAGTGAATATTTCTGAAAGCCCTTTTAGTTGATGGTTCATCTTAAAATTAAGTGGTGAAGTATTTCATTTATGAATGAGTCTTTCTTTGCATTTTTATGTTTACTTTTTCTTAGAACAATGAAATATTGGATCCCTCCAAATGCTATCACAAGGAGGTAGTTCTCTCAAAATTGTGTAGCAGAGTGACAAAACACTTCATTTAGTTACATGTTTTGTATTTGCTTTCCATTTCAAATAGCATTATCAATTTTTCTTTCATTTCATAGACATTTTGCCGGCTTAAATTAATTTAACTGTTCAAAGTTTTGATTTGTTTTTATCTAATGTTCATTTATTTTTCTCCCTTCTTTAGAAACTAGATTTTAAGTCATTAGATTTAGTTGTCCATTAACATTTAGAGATTTCATTTATAAGCATAACTTTTCTTTCTTAGATTAATTTCCTTAAGCATGAGAAACAAAACTGCCAAAAACAACATAAACTATAAAACAACGAAGTAAGAGAAAGGTTAACTAAGCACATATAGTGCACTACACTTCATCAGTTTATGATACCCGGATTCATAATTTATGTAGAGCAATTTAGGTAACTAAATTGACTAGACATTTTGGCACCGTTGACGGGGAAGTGCAATTAGGAGACCTTATTTCTAACATCTAAAAAAATTTAATAATTTCTCGAGTATACTCTCCTCCTGCATTTTGTGTGATCTGGAGGATCAAAAAAAGAATTTTTATGTTTAAAAAAAAATAAAAATAAAAATATTTTCATCATTTCATTTGATTCAATGAAAACTTTAATTTCAATAAATCGTTTTGTTTAATAAAATATATATATGTATATTTTTAAATCTTTGAAAATATATATATAATTTTAATAACAAATCATTAAAAAATAAATAAATAAATTATTGTTTTGTTTAATGAAATATATATGTCTATTTTTAATTTTTTTTTAAAGTATAACATATAATTTTATTAACAAATCAAAAAAAAACCAACGAATAATACATATCACCATTGCAGTCGAGGAGAAGGTCCATAAAACACTGCCCACACGAAGAGAGAAAAAACCATAAAAAAATAAAGCTATATGAAGAATCTCTTGCACGTTTTCAAGGAGGGGCGCCATACATAAAGACAAAATAGGACAGCAAACATAATTATTAAAGGGGTGAAAGACTACGGGAAAAATGAATGTACTCTTGACCTTGCAAGAGACTTCTTGAAAGACAAGTTGTTATGGCAAGGACAAATATGCCAAGCATGGGGAGTGGGTAAGTTTAACGGGGAGAGAGCCAGGCCCATAAAAGTCATTATGCCTAGATTTTGTGATAAATATATTATTCTAAGCAAGAAACATCTGTTGAGGGGTTCTCATTTTTTCTTAGAATATGATTTAACTATAAAACAACGGGAGGAAAGAAGGGAGGAAATTTTAAAGGTTAGGGCAGAAAGAGATGAAGGAAGGACACCATGGATTTATAAAAGCAAAGTTGTGATAGCGCAGTTTGGACCTCCTTCCAGAACAAAGCAGCAAGATGATAATAAAGAAGAGGCAACAAACTCTTCAATAGGAAATCAGAAAGCAAGGCCGGTATGGGAAAACAGGGAGAAAGACTCAAATGTGAGTCTTGCATGTCAAAATAAATAGCAATCAAGTCATACCCAGGTTTCATTAAGATTAGTTTGTTGGAACTGCAGAGGTTACCCATGGAGACGAGGACCTGGGTTAGGGCCTATTGCGGAAAATAGAGACATAATTTGCCTCATAGAAACACATGAGCATGAAGGGTGCAAGACACATTTGTTTGAAGGATACTGGAAAATGGCAATCTGGAACAAGGTAGCAGGGAATGGAAAAGGGCATGATGGTATCATGGTTTTAGTAAGGGAGAAAGAAGGCCATCTCATTCAATTAGAAAAAGAAGACTCAAATAAGCAATTCATTTGGTTTAAAATATCAGAAAAGTGAAACCACATCAGAATTGCAACATGCTATTTTGTGCCACAGGTTTCAAAAATCTACAAAGGTAGAGGGCTTGACCAAATAGATCCATTTGCAGCTTTAAAAGTGGATATTGCAACATATTTGCAGCTAGGTGAAGTCCTTATAGTGGGTGATTTCAATGCTAGGACTGCAAGTGAGCAAGCTAGCATTCTTTGTTGTAAAGATGATTGTGACCCTATTTGGATTACAAAATAAAGTAATCATCAGTGGGAAAGAATTTCAGAGGACAAGGGATGCAATCTCTTTGGTGAACAATTTCTTACTCTATGTGGGACCTTTGATTTAGTCATTTTTAGTGGCTTGACTAGATGGGCAAAGTCCTATAATTTCACTTGCAATACTTGCAATGGAGCAAGTGTGGTAGATTATGTAATTTGCTACCATGCTTTGTGTGAGAAAATGGAAGAAGTTTTGGTTGGAGATCAGCTGTGGGATTTGAAATCAAATCACAAGCCAATTTATCTATGTTTCTCTTAGATTGGAAAGAAACAATTAGAGTCAAAAATTCAACATGTCCAACAAAATCTCCCACAGGGCAGAATTCTTTTGACCCCAGAAAATTGTAACACCTTCAAAATGACACTAGAGAAGCTCTTTGAGAAGGAGAAAATTAGAATTCACAGCCTTCATAGTCATGAATTAACACATTTAATTCAATGCACACTTACAAAGTGCAAAAGAACAAAAATTAAGAAGTCTGAAACAAATTGTTTTCTGGTTATTCCTTGGTTTGACGAGGAATTCAAAAAGGCAAGGAGAATGTGGAAAGAGTCAAACAAGGATAACATAAAGCTCAAATCTTACAAGCAGTCATTAAGCAAGAAAAAGGCTAATTTCATGGTTTCAAGGAGGGAAGAACTAATCTTCCTTGGGAAAAATAATCCCAAATTATTTTGGAAGGAGATCCAACCGAAAAAGATACAAATTGGAAATAATATTACAACTTCTAAATGGTTTGACTATGCAAGACAACTCTATGAGTAGGTTCCCAAGGTTGACCCTCCCCCCTTGGTCAACATTGATACTGAACTCTTCAAGGTATAAGAGGTAGAGATGGGTATCAAGAAGTTGGGTGTTGGAAAAGCAAAAGACTTAACTAAAATCCAAACAGAATATCTCAAGTGGGGCTTAAAGATTCTTGCACCTCACATTACAAAAATCTTCAACAACATCATACAACAAGGGCTCCCCACAGATTGGACAACTAGTCTAGCAATACCTCTTTTCAAGAGCGGTGACGTCAATAATCCCTCCAATTATAGGACCATCATGATAAACCCTTTGTTTGCAAAGCTATTTGGAAGCATGCTAGAAAACAAAATTAGTAAGTGGGTAGAAGAAAGAGATAAGCGTGCTAAAGGGAAAGTAGGTTTTATACCTAAACATTCCACAGTTGATCATTGCATAACTTTAAGGCACATCATTGAAAAAGTAAAGGAGAAAAAGGAAGAAGTCTTTTGTTGCTTTGTTGATTTCAGAAAAGCGTTTGACTCGGTTCCTAGGGATAAACTTTGGCAGAGAATGGAGGAACTTGGGGTTCCTAAACATTTGAGAGCAGCTGTGTATAGGCTGTATGAAGAGGTGAAAGTCAAAATTAGAACTTCAGTAGACATTTCTGAAAGTTTTAGAAGCGATATCACGGTCAAGCAAGGTTGCCCACTGTCTCCTACCCTTTTTGGTTTATATATCAACAAGCTTGAGGAGTGGTTAAATTTGAAAGGGGTGGTGGTATTTATTTGTGAAAGTTTGTTATAAGGCTTCTTTTGTATGCAGATGACCTTATTCTGATTGCTAAATCGGCTCTTGGTTTGCAAGAGCACTTCCTATCCCTTGAGCATTTTTGTAGAAGTGTGGGGATGCAAGTCAATATCAGCAAAACGAAAGTAGTGATCTTCTCTAAGAAAAAAAAACATAACCAGCATAAGTTCTACTTTGAAGGCAACATTATGGAAGAAATTGCGGATTACAAATACCTCGGAATTGACTTCAAAAAAAATCTAAGCTGGAATGGTTGTAAAAAGAAAATAACTTTGGGGGAGAAAGCATTTTATGATTTTCAAAATAGGTGTAGAGAGGCAGAGTTATGGGACTGGAAGACCACTCAAACTCTTTTTGGGCTTCTAGTGATTCCAGTAATTCTCTATGGTTGTGAATTGTGGGCTAGCAGTACCTTCGACATCCAGTGGAGACAAATTGAGAAAATTCAGAAGCATTTGATTACAAACAAATTTAAGATTAAAAGTGCAGTTTCTTATGATATCTTGTTAAGTGAAATAGGTACTACTCCTATTGAAGCAATTGCTATGGTGCGAGTCATAAGGTATTTAAAAAAAATTGAGCAAATGGAAGAGGGTAGATGGCGTAATGTTGTCTTTAATGATAGATTGTGCAAGAGCAAAAAAAATTGGATGTAGCAAAATAACAAATGGTTTAGTAAATAGGGTATTTGCTTAAACGCGTGTCTCATAAACAGCAAAGAGATAAAAGCTTTTGTTATGGAAAAGTTCCACAAACGTACTTGGGATAAGGAGGGATAAGGAGCTAGGAAGAAAGAAAAATTACTATATTGAAGTGTTTAATCCCACTCATAATCATCAACCAAAAGCATACATAGAGGCCAATATCTCTTGGAGAGCCAAAATTCTTATTGCTTAGTTAAGGACTAATTCTCATCAACTCCGTTGTGAAACAAGGTGCTGGAAAAGGCCAAAGGAAGTGTGGGAGGAAAGGGTATGTATTTTTTGTTCTTCTGGAAAAGTGGAAACAAAAAAACATTTCATTTTAGAATGTGAGGCCTTTAAAGACAACAGGGAAAGTTATGCAGGTATGCTAGCAGCTACCTTTTGGGATAATCTATTTAGTGAGGCGTTTGTCGAGAAGCTGGGAGCATTTATTGTGAAGCTTCACAGAAAAAGGGTTGAATACATCAAGCAGATGAAGAAGCAATCTGTGCCATAAGCTATCTTTAACTTTATAGACATTAAAATAAATTCATTCCTTCCTAAAATCAAAATAATTTTGGCTCAATATACTCTTTTTTTTGATATCACAACTGCGCGAGTGATTCTGGTAAACAAAGACTACGTTTGTGAGGTATGTAGAAGCTAATACTTTTACGTACTTAATGTCACTTTCACTTCCTAATGTTACATACATGAACGATATTTACATAAAGCCTATCCAATGCAATACTATGTTCTATCTATTCTACTAAAAGATTTAAAAATTGTTTAATAAATTCCGCACTTTATACATAAAAGGCTTATAAATGAAACCTTCTGCAAGATAAAGTGAAGATATAATTTGCAAGGCTTGATTAGTAGAGTAGACGGAGACACAAAATTTGTATTAAGTACATTTTGAAAAATATGGACGTATGTAGAATAAAATCTAATAAATCTAGTAAAGAGCGACACTAATTCCATTTTGAAAAATATGGACATATGTAGAATAAAATCTAATAAATCTAGTAAAGAGCGACATTAATTCCCTTATCATTTTAATGGGTTTAATGATAATTTAAAACTATTAAATTTATTATTATTTTTCGTTTTTATTTAGTGTAAAATAATTATTATTATTAATTTTCAATGAAATTATGAAGTAGTAGATTTAGCAAAAATTATAATGTAGTAGGTTTTGATTAGTGTTTATAAAATATTTCAAAAGTCATATTTAATCAGATATAGTTTAGAAGAAAATAATTCAAAAAATTAAAGGGATATTGAAATAATTTATGGGATTTAGAGTTAAAAGGTTATAGTCCAATAACGGATTTATAAAATATAAAATTAAAAGAATTACTGCAATTAGCATAAATTTATAATATTTTGTTGAAAATAAATACATTATAATAATTTATCAATTTATTTATAATATAGAAATAAAGGAAAGACATTCTCTCGTAGAAAATATATTTTTCCTAAAAATTAGATTACCATAAAATGTAAAGAATTTTAGGGTATCTTATAAGATATATGTTAAAGAAAAATTATAAAAATATGTTAGTCAAAAAATTAGGATTTCTTTAGAAATATTTTTTTTAATTGCAGAAATTGTATATCTAATAAAAGACCTTATCATATTTTTGTAAATAATAAAAATTGTTTAAATAAATTGTTCAAATCTTTTATATAATATGGATTTTATTGAAGAATTCAAAGATTTAAAAATTTCATGGGTTGATAAGCTCAGTGCCTTACTCCAAACACATAAACAATGAATTAATAAGCATATATATATGAATGAAAAAGAACAAAAACAACTTTTTTAAAGTGACTCATTTTAGAATAGAACCTAAATAGAAGCCTAAGCAAAGGAAAAAGCTTTGAAATGATGAAGCCACAATGTTGATAACATTTTTTTTTGTATTTAGAACATTCTATTAGCTATTGAAGATAATATTTACAAGGCTACCGCTAAAAGGTCTTTCAGTCTCACCCTACCAAGCTTGTTGAACATTGTCGTCGGTCCAAAATAAATGGTCCAAAAAGACATAAGCTAACCGACCATAACAATAAGGGCAAGATATACCAAAAGACTGACAAAATGAATAGACCACCAAAACACATACTCAATCATTAGAGTTGATAGAAGTTGGGTTGTCTCGACCCATCTTAGGTAGAGGAGGGGGTCGAAACAAGCAGTTGATGTGTTGCTCCAGCTGTTATCCTCCATAATATCCCAAGGCTGAGAAAGGAGATCGAAGGAGGTAACTTCAGACCACTTAGGGTTAAGCAGCTAGCTTGGCAAACCAGAGAGGTCTCTCTCTATGAGCTCACAGCCAATGATGAATAGAGTGGGAAAAAAATATTAGGCTAGATATGTTCAGCTTTAGGGTTTTAAATATTTTAGGGCTTTGTTGGATCAAGAATGAAAATTAGGGAACTAGGTCAAAGGATCAAAGGTTCCAGCTGCAAGAGATATAAAGGAGCAGGGTAGGTATGCCTTTGTGATACTTTGGGGTCTTTTCGATGTAGTGTAAGGTGGAAAAGCAAAGATCAAAATGAGCATGACAAGCATGAATTCATTTATTAGAAGATAGGTGATATAAACATGAAATTCCTAACAAAATAGAGCTTAAACATAAGAATTACGTTTAAAACCTCTTAGGAAATTCACTGAAAGCATAGATATGGAAAGAGGATGAAAGTATCATTCATATAAAACTATAACAGAGAATAAACATTATCACAAACTCACAACACAAGAATTCCTAAATAATAGCTGCAATTGTCCTTTGATTTCCTATAAAAAGTGATGAAGTACAAGCTCCAAGAGTTCTACTCACTAATGTCCAACCCTCCAAATGACTAAGAAAATGATACATAGAGACCAAAAGAACATCTCCATTCTCTCATGGGTCAAATCCATGAGTGGTGGAGCAGTTCCCAAAATATCTATAACCATAACCTAATGACTAGGAAGGTTAACAAACTCTCCTCTTAATAGAAAAATTGATACATTTGACCATAAAAGACATTTACAAGCATGTATTTACTTCGCAGTCACTCTAACCAATCTATTTACACCTCTTTACATACATCATCATAACATCAAAAATGAAAAATTACATTAGTGGAGGTCGAATCTGGACTAATCCAACTGAGGAAAGTGGCTTTCAGGTGAAAACGCAACGAATTCAGGCAAAAGCACAGCGTGCCAGGAGAAAACGCAGTGAAATTGGTAGAAGTGACTTTTGGAGGCCTTCTAGAGGTCCAAATCCTAATCTGAAAAATGCTGGAGGTAGCTTTGGATGTTTGATACATTATAGAATCTTCAAGCACTGAAAAAGGTTGATCCTGGCCCTCCAAAAATTAATTCTCCCAGAGGTACTCCAAAAATGCAACGAGCTCTTCAAAAAGAGGGCAGAGAAGTGATTTTTTAGTGGTTTTTGGCTTTTTTAACCTAACAAAACTTGCTGAAATTTTGCTCCTAGGGACTAGAAGTAATCTACAAGTGATAACAAATCCAAATATGCAAGCAAATTTCCATTTTGAGCTCCTCAAAAGCGCAGCGTGGGGCGCGCTATGTTTTTGACCTAGTGATTGTTTCAAAAATTCACAATTTTACCAAACTTTCTTCAAAATTGGTCCAGAGTTGCTCCATGGGGACCTAATATGGTATGTTATGCTATGAGGCAAGCATCAACAAGAAAATCCAACTTAACCTTCTCTTTTTGATTGATTAGGGTTTCCTTGAGTTTTTCCTTCAACTGCTTGATCTTGGCTTTGGAGACCTGATTCCTTGTATAGTAATGAGAAACCATGTATATTTTCAATTTTTTGTCTCTTTTGGCGCTTTTAAGGAACTTTCCCAAATGGAAATTCACTTTGTCAAGCCAAAACTTACCATTCTGATTTATTTATGATGTAATTAGGTCATCTAAAGACATTTGCTCTTTTGGTGGAGATTTTTCTCTTTGTTCTTGAAGTGCCCTTTGGAGGTCTCTAGTCCTTGGCCTCTTCCTTGTCACCTTCTCTTGATGCTCATCTGAATCATCTATTTGAACAAATACTTTTCCCTTTCCATCTTGTTTTCTAACATCAACCTTATGCTTATTCAAGAGTAGTTGATTTACCTTCAATTGTTTATTCTCCTGCTCTAGGAATGAAATCATGAAATGGGCCTTAGACAAGTTGTCATTTAAAGTTTCTATCCATTCTTCTTTCATTCCTTTTGTTAAGATGGATTTCAAGACTTCTTTTGGTAATGTGGAGTGAGGGGATCTCTACAAGTTGTACTGAAATCGTTCAATGTATTCCTCTAAAGTTTCATTATCCTTTGCAGACATTTTAAAGATTTCATCTTTTAATTCCCTAGTCCTACAGTAGTCCTAATATTTCGTGAGAAAATAAGTTTTCATGTCATCCCAAGACTTAATGATGCGTCTGCCTAAACCCATAAACCACCGCAAATCTTCTCCTTTTAGGGTAGAGGGGAACAACTTCATTTTTTAAGGATTGGTGGTGTAATCATAACCTCTACACAAGACGTCAAACTCAAATAAGAAAGCATCCAGATCCTCTGTGGTCATCCCATGAAAGGTTGGGATATTTTTCAAGGGAACATCTTTTCCGGATCCTCTGTGGTCATCCCATGAAAGGTTGGGATATTTTTCAAGGGAACATCTTTTATCAGGACGTTGGCTACTGGGTTGACGATGGGATATTCCAACATCAATGTCTGACCTTGAGGTGGTTGATTCACCATTTGGTTGAAGATGTGCCAATATCCTTCAAGATTTCAGAGGATGTCATCTGATTGAGTGGAGTACTCTCAATACGAAGTGGCTTTACTGCACTGCTCAGATCTAGAATCACAGGAGATCTTAGTTCAGAAAATTGTGGCTCTACTGTAGCAGGTCCACTGGTTTCTCCCTCTCCTTCTCTTAAATTGCATGATTTTCCCCCTTGTGAAGGACCAGAGTATTGGTGATTTGGACTTTGAAAACTTTACTCGGACCCTTCAGTCTTGCTATGGATCTCAACGTAAGCTGCAGTTGGTGATTTTGCTACTTGAGGGATCGAAGTAGAGCCCTTTCCAAATATTGTCCGGGGTCCTATTGATGCCTGAGATTCAGCTTTCCAAATGATTCCGTCTATGAATTTTTGTCTCCCAAGGGTCGCCAATCCCTGGGCTTTGGTGTTTTTTGTAAGTGTTTTCTGATCTATTAGTATCATTTTTCCCCTAGTCATTCATTCCTATACAACCTCTTTGTATCTTTTGTGAGCGGGAAATAGGAGCAAGGTTTTTTCTTGTTGAGTACGTAGGTTCTTACCTCCCATTTTCATTATCCAATTCCCTTCAGAGACACAAACTAACTATTATCTTTGAAAACCTCCTCGGCAACGACGCCAAAATGTTGGTGCACTAAGATGACTATTTAAATCAATCTTAATTCCTACATTACATTATCAACCTAGGATTCGTCTATTTATTTCAAGGATGTCACCACTATATGTGCAATAGAGGTCATAGGTTGTTACATAGCTTAAATTATTCTAATATTTCATCAAGTCGTTGCAAGAATGTATTAACAAATCCTTAATTCTCGAATTTCAATCAAAGGAAATTCAAAACATAATCTAAATCCAATCGTAACTATTTTGCAAAGGAAATGAATATCAAGCAGATGCACTAAAAGAAACCATATCTAATGGGCTACTCTCTGATCTAGCAAATGGAAATAATAACTACAGAAATAAACCATAAGTAACTACTTCAATCTTGAACATGAATCGGAAAGAGAATCAATCAATCTAAACACTCAACTTATTCTACACAATTCATTAAAAGAACGGGATTAAAGAAGCAACGTTAAAGATCTAACTCAAATGCAGATATAGAGAATAACTTGATCCTATAAAAGAACAGTAATAAAGAACTACAGGAAATAATGAAATAGTTATGACACAAAGGACCAACGAATATTCTAGTGACCGAGCCCAAGGCCTCTAGAAGTTACTGCTGATAAATCTCACAACGTGATTAAGAAAGGATCTATGTATTCTCATTAATTGAAATAATAAAGGTACATAATTACTGTAGTGTCAAAATATTCTCTTGTTCAATATAAAGATGCAAGAATGAGTAAGAGTCAACTCGTTTCAATCCTTTTCACCCATCCATATCATATAGTCTAATGGAAAACTAACAGATGAAAGTGAATCTTGAGGATCTAGAGATCCTCAGGATTTCGCGACTAAATAATCGGATTTCTGTTTGCCGAATTAGCATTCTCATTCATTTCTTTTGGTAGCTCGTACATCCAGGGAACAGTCTTCTCCTGGTTTGGCGTTGTCGTTCTATCAACTGAACAACAATTATCCAATTCCAATTTCCTGTGCATAAAAGCAAGAAAAAGTTAGTCTTTTCATGATAAAAACATGCAATCTATCGATGATTGATGTTACCTAACTTCCACAATATTTTAATCCAAAATCCTTTCCAAGAATGAAGAAAAATATATAAAAGAGAGTGATTTATTAAGTAATGTAAGGGTACAAATATACCTTTTCTATGACCCAACACTAGGCATTGGTGTTGTAAGCAATCTAAGGCTGTCTCTGGGAGCGACAAAAGTTAGGATGCAAATCTGTTTCATCTTCAAGAAAAGAAGGATTTGATGTGCGCTGTGAATGATCCTTTGTATCAAAGTAGCTAATCTCTGTTATTTTATGTTGGGAATAAAATTCATGAACGCCCTCTATGATCTCATAATCTAGACATTCTTTAAAACCAAAAGTCTCTTCAAGGTATTGAATGAAGTTTTCACAAGATTCACAACAATCTTCAAACAACAAGAATGAATGATGATATTTTCCATAAAACTCAAAGAATGTTGTGTGGAATTCTTTAAGAGAGAATAAGCTACCTAGCTTCAATCCTTCATACCATGATCTTGCTTTTCCTTCTAGGGTAGCCATAAACATTTTCATCAAACAATCCTCATGAAACCTAATCCCAAGCTTATGTATATGCCAATGAAATTTTATTAGATGCAGAATAGCCTCATCCTCATTTCCATCTATGAATTTGGGCAAATTAGTTTGCCAATCTATGCAAGGAATTCATTTGGAAAACCAAGAATGTGAGCACAATTCATAAGAGCATACCTTCAAGCAGTTGAATCCATCTTGAAAATAGTTAAGTCACCAAGAAGTTATTCAAACTACCATTTTTTAACAATGGAGTCACCATGAAAATTCTAAACCTTTGGATTCTTCGACACTAGCATCGCCAAGTGAAAGATACACAACCTTTCTTATGTCTGATCATTATTCACCATTAGAAATCAGATCTGATCCTTTTGATTCTTTCCCAGGGAAGATATGATCTTGCATTCCTGGCAACGACACCAAAATTTTATCCTCCACAATAACCCAAGGCTGAGAAAGGAGATCGAAGGAGGTAACCTCATATCACTTAGGTATTAGCAGCTAGCCCTACCAACTAGAGAGGGCTCTCTCTATGATCTCAAAGCCAATGATTACTGGAGTGGGAAAACTATATTAGGCTAGATATGTTCATCTCTAGGGTTTTAAATATTTTAGGGTTTTGTTGGATCAGGAGTGAAAATTAGGGAACTAGGTTAAAGGATCAAAGGTTTCAGTTGCAAGAGATATAAAGGAGAAGGGTAGGTATGCCTTTGTGATACTTTTGGGTTTTGTCGATGTAGTGTAGGGTGGAAAATCAAAGATCAAAATGAGCATGGAAAGCATGAATTCATTTATCAGAAGATAGGTGACATAAACATGAAATTCCTAACAAAACAGAGCTTAAAATTAAGAATTATGTTTAAAACCTCTTAGGAAAGTCACTGAAAGCATAGATATGGAAAGAGGATGAAAGTATCATTCATATAAAACTAAAGATGAGAATAAACATTATCACAAACTGTTATAGACATATTTGGGCACTGCAACCCCAATCACATATGTCCATAAACCGAGGGCTCTCAAAACCCTAAAAGTGTTGTTTCATACCCTAAAGGATCAAGGTCAACTGATTACATCATTTCCTAGAAGTTCTCTCTGAAAAACTGCTCATAACTGGTCAAAACTGGACCATACAGACTGCTCCATGCTACGGGTGCGATGCATACTGAAAATCCCTTTTGTAGGTGCGATGAGTGAGAGCAGACAAATGGCAGAGGCAGTTTGCTAGGTGGAAACTCAGAGAATCTTCTAGAAACTGCTCATATGACACTTGCCTCTCTAAATTCGCCCAGGGATGAGTAAGAGATCATGAATCTCCAAATGGAACCAAGAACTATCAGTGAAATGAAAATAATAAAAATCCCAAAAGATGACTCACTCCCCTGCAGATATCTATATATGGATCCCTCATCCTAGAGATCCAGAGGCTGGAATTTTGTAATTTGTAAGGAAGTGTTGTTGGTTTCTCTTTGAGACATTGTATTGTTGGGTGATCTAGCTTTTCATGAGGTGAAGAGGGCTTTCATGCTGGGAGGATGATGCTGGATCAGATAGCTGGGTTGTAATCCTCTCTTCTACTACTTCTATCAATAAAGCTATTTGAGTTTTCCTCCATATACTTGTATATTTCTGAATCTTGTATTTGTGTATGCATTTGTATGGTTAATGTACATCTGATTCTACATTGTTTATGGTTATAGATCTCTATGCTTTGATGGTATTTTGTTGCTTTGACTCTACAGGTGTTCTTTGAAGCAGGACAAGTGAGAAAGGAGTGGCGAAGCTCTATCAAAGGAGAGAGGAAACAAGCAAGGAGCCAAGAGAAAGACTGAGGTTGGTACTCTTTGCTTCTCTCTCATCTATCTCTCATAAAGGAAAACACAAGTTACTTTGAATTGTTTGTTTCTAAGATAGCTACCCATCTTAGTGGGACTAGCAGCTCTGAATGGACACTATTTTTCCCAGAAACAAAATGGCGACTCCACTGGGGAGCAAATAGTTTGTTTTTTTGTTATTGTTGTTTGCTTTATAAACTACAGATGGAGCTTGAAGTTAATCCAGCTAGCCTTCGAACTAATTTTGCTATGCAACTGCAAAGTAGATCAATGTTGCTTCAGTCAATCTCCGGGTTGGTTTATGAACTAAACATCTGACTTGCAAACATCCTAAGTGCCCTGGTGGTAGCTCAATAACCTCATTAGATTAGCCCCTATACTTTGTGTTTACTATCTATCATAAGCTCAGCCTAAATCCCTGAACTTAGCTGCAAATTGTGGGTGAAAACCAAGCTCAGTCTCGTCCCTGGACCATCACACTGTCTCTCATTGGCAGTCTAGATGCATCGCACCTCCCATGTGCTGCAGGTGAGATGCATCCCTGTTTTCCTTAAGGACAGGTGCGATGATTGAATGAGACTATTTCTGCCTCCAAATTTTGGTTTTTTCTTCATTGTTTTTAGCTCTATTCAGTAGTTTTGTTGTCTATGATCAGTATATCACTGTTGAAACCTTCTTCCTTCACATTATCCAACCTCCATTGATAAGTCCTCCTTTGCAAACAGTAGCTTAATCGAACTGTCGTCTTTTGATTTGAAAGTGTCGCAATTGTCGTTTTCAGTCAAGAAAAAGAGTGTCGTAAAGTCTTCCTCTTTTAGATAGTCGATTACACTTTTGCCATTATATTTGATTTGAATTATCGATTCTTTGAAGTGTAGAAAACAATTTTCCATTCAAAAGAGAAAGTGTCGTCTTAGTCTTCCTTTCGTTTTTTGAAAAGAAATTGTTAAAGTGTCGCTTAGAAGAAAAGTAGTTTAGATTTGTACTTATTTTTCTTTTTGTCATTCTCGCATTAAGTGAACTGAAAAACAAATACATGCATGTGCATTTGCATTTAGACTGCATGCGGAAATTGATTTAGGAAAAATGCATTTAGTGTGTTCTCTCTGCTCTATGTTGAAAGAATCATATTTTCCTTTCCTTAGTAGCTAGGATTTTCATTGCTAAAAGAAAATAAACAATTGTTTATCATTTTAGATTGCATATTTAGGAGTTGTACATCTACATCACGTGTTGAACCTTGAAAGGCAAACTTTTTAAGAAATATCAACTATAAAATAAACCTCAATGAACATAAAAACGCTTTGGAACCTAACACGCAACATCTAGAAGTCTAGGCTAGAGACGTATTCCAGCGTCGTAAAGCCTGGTAACTATCGTTTTCATCGTAGGTTGGGTGATTCCTCCTCTTTGATACAACAAGTGCCAGTACAGACTTGTGCTCCCACGTACCATTGAGTATATATTGGGAGACCACAATAGGCTGATATCCTTTATCCTTAGGAAGCCATGTCTGCCGCCATATTGATCGCAATGCACTGAACACAACATTCGGGAAGATTGACTGTCGTATGTAAAGTCCTCGGTAATTTCTCTATAATTTACCACTAAGGTGTATATTGCAGTTTTGTGATTGGTTTGGTAATCCCTCTATCTAGATTTCCAAAGTAGTCACTTTTGTTCCTTTTCAGACTCCTTAAAAGAAGAGGTCCATTTGAGCACTTGTCACTTCAGGCTCATTAAAAATCAAAGGCGACTAGAGTCATCTTTAGCTTTTTCTCGACTCTTAAAAATTGAAAAAGAAAGTTGTGTCAAAACGTCATAAAATTAATTTAATTCAGAATAACATTTTCCCCTTTTTATTTTGAGTTGATCGAGTAATCTGCAATCGTAGAAGAAAGTCAATCAAAACCTCGTCGTTCGCAGAGATTAACGAGTCAACCGCCTTTGACTCCGAAAACGAAACCATTCCAGGCCAAGCGATCTCGTTTAACTGGGTCGAAGTCTCCTGGTTTATTTGAAACTTGTGTTTCAACATCCTCAGAGACTCCAGTTACTCCAATTATTTCTGGTACCCCTGCCTCTACAGAAGAAGTTCTACAGTTACAAGAGGACATTAGAACTGATCCTAGTGTAACGGTAAACACTTCTATTCCTAAACCGGCTCCATCTAGGGCTGATTAGGAAGGTGTCACCCCTCCAACATCTGTCGCTACAGAGTCTATACCTTCTTTGGCACCAGAAATATTTTATGGACCTGACGGTCTACCTCTTCCACCCGGACTGATTGCTATAGAAGAAATTGTGGAGGATCTTCCATCCAGTACCCCATTGCATTTTGGAACTGGGATCCACCTATATCCTTCTACCATAGAAGTTAGTTCTTTTGATCACCCTTCATCACAAGTTCCTATCGAATCGCTAGGAAATATTTTGGATAGACTCAATATGTCTGAACAACCATCGACATCTAGGACTGTGTCCTTTGATACAGCAGTAGGAGAACTTCCTACCGCTACTCCGACAATGTTCGCTGGTATACCATCTATAGTTCTCAACCACTAGATGGAGTCCACCCAGGGACTGTTTCGACGGCATGGTTTGTTCCTATTTGTTCATCCGGAATCTTATCTGGAGTTTCTTATGTTGAGACTCAGCAAATTGATCCTTCACATCAGTATCAATTTGGGCAGTCTAGTCTCCAAAGACCAATTTACCCTTTGAACACTGGATTTCCACCATATGGGGGACAGTATGCCTTTTCATTGTTCCCTCCGGGGAAGAAACCATATGAGAGTTTACAACAAAGTTCAAGTCAAGTTGGAATTACATCCAGTGGTTGGGTGCCAATACTGCCTCAACAGCGAAGAGTTGTATATTCAATACAACAAAATCAACCTGTGTCGAACATTCCCACTACACCGACTATTGTGACGGTGTTGCAAGTACAAGCATTGTCTGTTGTATGTCAACCTCAAGTCTCTCAAGTCATAATACAGCAGCCTCTTGTCCCCGTGACTCAATCACAACCACCGATTAGTGGCTCCTTAACTGAAGCGACTTAGGCTCAAACAGGTACTGTCACCCCTCATCTTGGTCAAACATCCAGTATTGGACAACATCAAATGGTCTCACAACCATGGCTGGTGCAATATCAACAACTGCAATTCCAGCAAGCTTACCGAGGGCCTGAGCAACAAAGCTTTGTAGGTAATGGGTAGCTGTATATTCAAAACGGTTACCAACAATCATATTATAATGGTTATGCCCATCAACCTTATCAAAGTTATCAACATCAAATGCATTATGCTGGTATGCAAAGACCCACTGCTCAGGCGATCCCATCTTATCCTGGGTATGTTTCGCCAAACGTGAATCAACAGTTGACCTTCGTAGCAACTTTAGAATTACCAGATATAAATCGGCTAACAAATGATCCAATTGCTTATGCCCCTTGGTGGCCAGCGATTCCTCATAAACTTCCGTCAGATATTCCTAAATTCAATGGAAATTTAGGTGAAGATCCATCGAATCATGTGATGACATTTCATCTGTGGTGTTCGTCCAACACCCTCAATGATGATTCGATTAGGCTTCGCCTTTTTCAGCGAACGCTAACTAGTTTGGCAGTGAAATGGTACATCGAATTGCCTAGAGCTTCATTCGATAACTTTAGCACCCCTGCCATGACCTTTTTAACCCATTTTCAGTTACCCATAAGGTACGAAACAGGAACGAAAATCCTTACCTATTTTAAGCAGACAATAGCCACTCACACATCTAATCATATTCATGAGTGGCGACGTCGTCATCGAATGGTAAAGACATATGTTCCTGATCAACTTCTAGCTGAATGGTTTATTAATTCATTGTTACCTTATATTACAAAAGATGTGGCCAAGGGAGGAGTCATCACTAAAGAGCAAGTCATTGCTCGTGCACAATATCTAGACTTGATCTATACTCAGTTTGGCATGCTCTATGACAAAATTCTTGATGCTTCTAGACCAGAATTTTCTATTCCTCCTCCTGAATTGAACAAGGACTCTCATGTCAGCGACAGCATGATTGGCACCTCAAGTACGCAAACCGCAAAGGCCCCATCTGGTAAAGCCCTTGCATTTTCCAATAAAAAGTCAAATGACAAACTTCCTACCTCGGAGGTTAATGCCGTGTCGACCGACAAAGGCAAAGAACAGAAGCAACCAGGAGGCAAGAAGAAAGGGAAAAAAAAAAAGAAGAAACAGGAAGATTCGACTCCTGAAAAATATTCTAGAAACCCTTTTGGGAAAAACAAACCTAATCGGCCATGTCTCATATGTGATGAGGACCATTCGACAAGAGATTGTCCACATAAAGCTGAGATTAAGAAGTTCTTTAAGAGTTCAAATACCTCAGTGGTGTTGACTGATCCGTTTCCAATCCCAGAAACCAACCTGGTTGCTAGCGACAATGCTTCTCCATCCCAAGTGCTTATGTTGTCCATTTCGGAACAGCAAAATGATGCTTTGATATCGACAAGGAATAAAGATTATGGGAATCCACAGATGTCGAACAACAAGGCTACAGATCAACCTAGTAGTTCGACAACAACTTCGACAGAAGTTGTGCCACCCATGATTCCTGAGCTAACAATAAAGCTGCCAAAGGGAGTAGTACACAAATCGACATTTAATCCTCGTGATCGAGCAACACAAAATTATAATATAGTAGAGGATCTGGCCCAATTTCCATCTACTATGTCGACGCTTGAAGTACTGCAAAATTTCCCCTCCCAAAAGCAGGCTCTATTATCATCAATAGGTGGGATTGACCCAGCGGATTCCAATCTTGTGGCCTTTAATCATAAAGGATACAAACCTCAGTTACCAGCTCAACTCACTTTCCTCATACAAGTGAAATCCCTCAATAAAACTATTCATTGAACAATTATTGATGAGGGGGCATCTACCTGCATTATGTCGATGAGTTGCTGGAAAACTTTAGGCTCACCACCCTTGTCAAGATCATCAACAACATTAAAAGCATTCGATGGACGAACATACACCCCATACGGGATTTTAAGTAACTTACAAGTTGAACTGGGGGGCAAAACAGTAGAAATTGACGTCGAAGTTATCAATGGAAACCTCGATTACAATATTCTATTGGGAAGGCCCTGGATTTATGCTATGGCTGCTATTGTTTCAACATACTTTAGAAAGATTGCATTTCCCTTTCAAGGAGGAATTACAATCGTTGATCAACAAACCTTCCTCCCCAACAGTTCACAAGTTACAGGAAGCATTCCAATGATCCATGGAAGCTCTCATTCGCTTCAAAATGTCGGAGTAGGCCTCCTAAAAGACCCTGCCTTAATGGGTACTTTTGCCTTACTGCCTCCGAGTAATCTAGCGGAAGTGGCCACGGTGGAAACCTACAATATGATATCTTCCATATCTACATGGATTTAGAATATTTCCGAACATTTTGTTAGCATGAATCATCAACAGGTATTGCCTCCAAGCCCAATAGAAATTTTGTAGCAACCAATTTTCTTGGCCTGGGCGGCAAAACCAAATCAACGCTCATCGAACGTTTGCATAGATAGGTCTAAGGAATATGGCACCTCTTCAGATCCTTGGTCGCATGTACAATCTATAGACAAAGGAATTATTCAGTTAATGATGATAGGAGAGGCACCATGGGAAGATTACCACCATCGTTCCCATCTTCTAGATTACAACGAAGATTATTCCAGCGACCTTAATCATCCTTCAGTTTTTTATTTTCTATCAAATACTGTAAATATGGTGGATTTCGAGCGAAATCTGTCCAATATTGAAGAAACCATCGCCATAAATATCTCAACCAAACCTAATGTTGTAGAGAATATTCATGTCAGCAAATCTTGTTCTTCTGCAGAACTGGAAATATATTGTGCTTTCCTTCGTGAATTCAGAGATGTCTTTGCATGGTCATATGAAGAAATTCCAGGCATAGACTCGAGTATAGTTGAACACGAAATCAAGATGTATCCAGATGTCAAACCGGTATGACAACGGCTTCGGTAGGTACACCCGAAGAAATCTGCTACCATCAAGGCAGAAGTTGAAAAACTTTTACATGCTGGTTTCATTTACCCAGGTCCTCTAACTAATTGGGTATCGAATATTGTTCCTGTGATGAAAAAGAAAGGAACGATTAGAGTGTGTGTCGATTACAGGGATGTAAATCAAGCTTGTCCAAAGGAAAACTACCCTACACCCTTCATCGACTAGATAATTGATGAATGCACCGGATGCGAAATCTTTTCATTCATAGATGGATTTCCTGAGTATAATCAAATAAATATCTGCCCACATGACCGGTCGAAGACTACATTTATATGTCCGTGGGTCAAATTCGCGTACCGCAAACTACCTTTCGGTTTAAAGAACGCAAGGGCAACTTTTCAGAGGGCTATGAACTACGCCTTCCATGACATCAAGAACATCGTTCAACCATATCTCGATGATCTACCAGCTCATTCACGAAAGTGGGCTAACCATCCGCAGCATTTGAGAGCTATATTTCTACGTTTCCAACACTACAAGATACGACTCAATCTGCACAAGTGTGTGTTTTGTGTCAATTCTGGTCATTTACTTGGTTTCATGGTTTCAAAGGATGGGATTCAACTCGACCCATGTAAGGTTCAAGCAATCATCGACATGCCTCCACCTTCAAATTTGCTTCAGATTCAGAAACTCCAAGGGGAAGCAAACTTTCTGAGGAGGTTCATTCCAATTTACGCCGAACTTGCTAAAGGTTATACGCGTATTTTGAAAAAAGAATTGCCCTTTAACTGGGATCAGGTTGCGCAAGCTTCCTTTGATGCTCTAAAGGAATCCCTAATAAAAGCATCATTAATGTACGCTCCTGACTATCAAAAAGACTTTAACTTGTATCTAGCTGCAGCAGATATGACCATCACAATGGTTTTAGTTCAAGAAGACAATGGAATCAAACATCCTGTCTATTATTTGAGTCAAAACTTAAATGATACAGAAAGAAAGTACTCCTACGTTGAAAAGTTGGCTCTTGCAGCTATTCAAGTAGTACAGAGATTTCGATACTATATCCTCTTTCGCAAAACTACCATTTTGTTAGATTGTAACCCTATGACTTACATTCTGTCGCATCAGTTACTTGGGGGGAAATATTCAAAATGGATATTCATTTTGCAAGAGTTTGATCTGGAATTCGTAAAATCCAAATCAAAGAAATCTCTAGTATTTGCAAAGTTACTATGCGACTTACCATCGTTATCCAACGATTCAACATCCAAAGCATCAATCATGGATGAATCTTTGTTTCTGATATCGTCAAGTGATCCATGGTATGGAGATATATTGATCTATCTCCAAACCCAAACATTTAGGCCTAATACCTCTCACTCTGAACAATGACGTACTCGATACCAAGCAAAAGACTACATGATCGTCGGTGATACACTTTACCGTCGTGGTATCGATACAGTTCTGCGAAGGTGCCTCACCCATGAGGAGGCCGAAAAAGTCCTGAATGATTTCCATTCGGGCACATGTGGGGGGCATCAATATGGTTACGCTACGGCCCAAAAGATCTTACGAGCAGGTTACTTCTGGCCTACTATGTTCAAATATTACATAATCGCAGTCAGAAGTTGCCATGCTTGTCAAATCTTCGACCGCAAAAATAGAATACCACCTGCACCTTTGCATCCAGTAGTTGTTGTTGGGCCATTCGCCAAATGGGGCATAGATTTCATGAAATGTAACCCCACCTCAGCCGGGGGGCATGGGTATATCATAGCCGCAGTTGAATATTTTACAAAATGGGTCGAGGCAATGCCTACATTAAACAACAGTGGCGAAATGGCTGCTCTTTTCTTTTTCAATCATGTAGTCTCTAGGTTTGGTATTCCACAGGCTATAGTCACATATCATGGATCGCATTTTCGCAATCACATGATGGTTGAATTGCCTGCCAAATTAGGACTGTCCCACAATAGTTCTACTCCATATTATCTGCAAGCTAATGGACAAGTTGAAGCAATCAACAAAGTCCTTAAGTGCATGCTGCAGAGAATGATTGGATCCCACAAACGAGATTGGCATTTAATCCTGTACTCAGCTCTATGGGCATACAAAACCTCAGTAAGAAATGTGACCAGGTTTACACCCTTTCAGTTGGTGTATGGCCTAGAAGCTGTCTTACCGATTCAGTGTGAGATTTCATCTCTCAAGCTCGCAGTTGACCTTCTCCCTGGAACTTCAGAGGAAGAGGCTCATTTCTTGGAACTAATCCAACTGGATGAAACCCGTCGTGACACTACCTTGGCTAACGAAGCTCATTAGAAATGAGTCAAGGTGCAATTTGAAAAAAATGTCAAACCTCGTGTCTTCTAAGAAGGTGACCTAGTCTTACTTTATCATCAGGAATCCGATAAATTGGGAGCAGGTAAGTTCCAATCATTGTGGATGGGTCCCTACATTGTTAAGCGAGTATTAGCAAAAGGAGCCTACGAGCTAGTAGATTACGATGGGATTCCACTGTCGCAACCCCAAAACGGGTTGTACCTTAAGCATTACTATGCTTGACTAAGTGTAGTAATCTCTTTATATGCTTTTGTTACATTTTTGTTTTCATCAAGAGTGATCGTTTTGGTTAGGTAATCCACTTTTGTATTTTTTGCAGATGTCGAACCTATTGGAATCATTTGTTGGATATGCCGATGGAGCTAGTCGTAGTACGCGGAACCTATCTTCTGCAGCCTGGGCCATTTTTGATCCAAGCGGCGAGTTAGTGAGTTTCAGAGGGGTATGTATTGGTCAGTCAACGAACAACGCTGAATACAGCGCGTTGATAGAGCTTCTCTCTGATGCCATTGCACATGGCATATGCCGACTTGTTGTCAAGCCAGACTCACAACTCGTCATCCTACAACTTACTGGCATCTATTCCGTTCAGAATCCAACTATATATCGTATGTTCCTAAGGGTCAAGATTTTGGAAAGGCAGTTTGATTCTATTCAATATCAACACATTCCCAGAAACTTGAACACATTAACTTATTCATTAGCAAATTATGTGTTAGATAGACATTTGCAACATTTATAAAAGAAAAAGCATGTCAATCAACATTTGCATCAGGATTATATAACTTAACCAAAATAAAGCTCCGAAAATCAAAAATATATATAACTATTTATAGTTTTTTACAAAATGTTCTGTGTCCAGGACAAGATCGATCATACAACCTAAAAACTAAAAAATGCAGGGAAGCACCCTAGACTAATGGTGCTGGCGATAACAAGTCACCGCCTGTGCGAACATACGTAAGAGCCTAGTCCATCGACTCGGCACACCAGTGGTATGGCGATGTAATCTCAAAGGTAACTCATCAGTCCTCACATCCTGAATACCAAGGGTGAGACCCTCGATCTGATCCTGCAATACTGCAAGGGTCTTAGCTATGTCCAGATCACGAAGGACAGCCCTCCCTATAGCCTCTCCTGCTGGAACGACAGCTGCTACCGTCAGGCGCGCTGCTGGTCGCACTGGTCACATATCTGCACAAACATATGAGTTTGATTAGTCTTGATAACATTTAAAAAACACAAGAACATTATAAAAGCAATAAACAGAGATATGGTCAGATCTTTTTACCTATAACACCCCACTGCTCGCCAGCCGGCAACACCAAATCTGGTTCACCCCAGAAATCCATCCCAACATATGGGTACTCGACAAAGACCATCTCCTGATGGTCGAACCATTCAAAGAAGGCATCAGAGAATGAAATCTATGACTGACTAGCGTGTTTGGCCATGATATCGACCCATCTCTGCATCCATGGTTCCGTCAGTGATGGCAGTCCGAGTGAAATGTACTGTGGCTGCATCAGTGGGATCCTCTCCAAGGCGAAAGCGGTCAGAATAGAACCATAACCATAGTTCTTGGATCTTCCGTTCTTCACCTTGGTGAGCTATTCTTTTATAACCGGAAGTACTGCATCACACCAATTGAATACCTTTGGTTCAAGGAATTCCAGAGTATACTGCATATAGGACCTGTTGGCCAAATGAAGAACCGCACTACCAGCCAATCTAGCGAAGGTGAATAAGGCAGTCCTCAAGGACCGGTTAGTGACATCTCGAATACTGATCTTGCTGTCCCTGCTCGGCTGTGATCCATCTCTATAGAACCGGTGAATATAATCCCTCACAGATTCACCCCCACGGGAGGATCCTGATAGTGGGAGAGGGGCACCACGCCTCGATAAACGGGTCAAGAAGTAGATATCCTCAACTGTCAAAGGGATGGATTTACCTTGAATCTGGAACACTTGGTTGATAGGATCCCATGCATCGAGAAAATATTGCAACAAATTGATTTTTTGCCTCATGCTGGATATGCGAAAGAATTTGAGCAAGCCACAGTTCCGCAATGTAGTCACTGTACCCGGATCATGTAAGGCAATCAAATCCTCTTCTTCATGCTCACGTTCATGCCATGTAACGACCATCTTGATCTGATGAATCTCTGAAGAACAAATAAGAGAATAATTAGGATCTTGATTTGGGAAAAAACAGGCAAAATTTCCATGAAAAAACAGTGCATAAACTTTCCTCCTTACGCCCATCGCACCCTAGCTGTGTACTGGGTGGGATGCATACTGACTGGCCAATGGCCAGCTCAGTATGCATCGCACTTTTCAATGTATACTAGGTGCGTTGGGGAGAGAACTAATTGTTCAAACCCCTAAGGCCCAAAAAAACAAGAAAAGATGCTCAGAATCAGAAAAGGAAAGAATGCAATTGAAGAGCTCAGCGTTAGCTCCTACCTGGTCCAGACGGCGCCGAAAATAGTCCACCTAATCTCCTGGAATTAGTTGATGAAAATCGAGGGGGAAAACACCTCCAGAGCTCCAAAAATCCCAAATTTGAATGAAATGGTAAAAATGAGAGGTAAAAACTACTTTTATGTTACTATTCACGTAATTCAAGTAAGATGTTGGTGTTTAACTCATTTTTCAGGTATGTATTTAAATTTCTAATCAATTGATGGAGCAATTGAACAGGCAGTATGATCGTCAAGAGAACATAGTGTTAATGGTGAATTGAACATCTCTAACTATTATCACAAGCACGTTTCCGCGAAGTTCAAGCTCGTTAAAAAATAAACCTAGCAATGAGCATATGTTCCACCAGAGTTCAAGCTCACTAAAAAATGAACCCACTTTCAATAAATAACCTTTGTGATCGCATTGCTATCAACTTTTGAGCCTTGGTCATGTTCCCATCACCTCCACCTTTTTAGCCGATCATACGCCTCCACTTGATTGTTTACCCTTTTGAGGAACAGCTGCGACAAGTGATTCTATTAGGCACCTTCTTTACACTGTTGTGATTGAAAAGTTCCAAACCTCACCTGGAACCAGTTGCTACTCGAAAACATCACTCGTTCCTCAAAAACGAGTCTCTTTTAAGCTCTTTTTAGACTCGTAAAATAGAAAAGATTGCCGAGCAATTTGTTACACTAAAAAATGTCACCATGGCTATTTACAGTTGGTATGGCTCTATCAACAGTCATACTACCCTCTTAAGCAAGTCTTATGTCTCTGCTATCCATGTCAAACTCCAAGAAAGAGAGAAAGTCTTTATAAATATGTTTATCTCTGGGTACGCAGGTTCTCTCAAACCTTGCCTGCGGGTACGCACCTATTGTTCATAAGATCTGCGTCCAAGGACGCTCTGTATCTAAAGGGGCAGGTGCGTCCCTCTGAAAAGGTTAAAATGCGCAAGTTTTATCTTCAAAAACTTACTTGTGGTCATTTCTAGAGCATTCTAGAAGGTTGTTTGACGTGTATTGAGCGCCTCCAGATGGTTCATGCACTCCTACCAAAGAGGAACTTATCCCATCAATAAGGGAGTGATCCCATCCAAAGAGGGGACTATCCCATTGATGGTGGACCTGATTAACTTCCTCTTGAGCACTATAAATACAGGCATTGGGCCAGAAGGAAGGAGGGTGAAAGCTATACATTTCTAAGGGTAAATGCTGCAGGAATTAGGACTCCCATTTAGAAGCTTGTGAGGAGAGATTGCCATCTTTGCTTGTTCTATTTGGAAGTGGGTGAGCTTTGTCAAAGTAGAGGAAGACTCTTGTGGACCCTGGAAGGAGCTTGCACAACACCAAGGCTCAGGTTGTAATGGTTCCTTTTGATTACCTTTAATGCAAATTGGTCCATTCTTCTCAATAACTTGTTGTTTATGGGTTATTTCATGTACACCTTGGTCTATATGTTGAATATGCTTTGTTTTATGTTATAATCAGGTGCTATTTAATTGTTTAATTGTTGGTGATTGCAGGTTTTGGAGAAAAGGAGGAGCTCATCCAGATCAACAAAGCTTGGACTTCTACAACAGCGTTTGGACAAAGGTAAGAACGAAACACTTGATTTCTCATATCATAATGCATGTTTAGAGAAGGATAGCTCCAGTTTGTTTTGTTTGTCATTAGAATGTCTTAGACTTCTAGGAAGGTCGGTTGTGTCCGCACTCTTGACTGATTCCATGTGACAAATTGGCGACTCCACTGGGGATTCCATTGATGAGAAAAGTCTTTTCCTTTGTGTGAACTTTGCTTTGAGAAAATTGGTTTATTTTTCTCGTTTTGGCTCTGTGATGCTGTCTCTGGGTGGGTTAGCTTAGGATTAGTTTTATTTTGGTTTTTCTTGAGTTTTTCAGTAGGACGCACCCTCTGAGTGCTGCACAGTGCGTCCCTGGACGCACTTTTGCTGTGTGCACAGAGCGGGCCCGCACCTATGCTAACGGGTTGCCAGCGTCCCCTGCCAAAATTTGAGAAAATTCCATTTTTTACACTTTTTGCTCTTAGATTTTGTTTTTTCTTAGTTTTTTCTGCCCAGATTCATTAGTCCCTTGCCAAGAATCTTCACCTGAACTTGTTTCAATAGCATTGAGTGTTTTAGTGGATTTCATCGAAGTATAAGCCCTAGGGTTTGATTTTGAGTAGGTCTTGTAGTGACTTTGGCGGTAGGAGTTGTCAAGCCTTAGATCTCTCTGGTTTTGTCAGCATTCTAAGAAGTCAGACCTGTCATAAAGTCTACCTGTGAGAGAAACTTACCATCGAGTTGTCTCTTGGGCCAATTTCGAAGTGCTTGTTGTTTAAGTCTTGAATTCCATTTTACAAAAAGAACAAAAAGATTTGAGTTTTGTTTTGACTAGTCTTTTGATTCTGCATTAGCTGGTCCTTGATTTGATTTTGATCAAGTAAAACAACCTAGAATCATCTTTGTGAGCTTTTGCCTTGTTAGGTTTGTTTAGAGTAATTTCTCTTTTGATTTGCTTGTGAGTCAAGTTTTCATAGTTTTTGTAGCTTTTGAGATTATTTTGTGTTGAGATAGGTTTATATGCTTTATTAAAAAGAGAAAATACAAAAACATCTCCTTTGAAAAGTTTTGTTTCAAGTAGCTTTGAAAGTTTTGAAAAAAAAAGAGTTTTTCGTGCAAGTAAAGAGTGGTCATGTTTGTGTGCTTGAAAAGAAAAAGAGAATTGTTTCTTTGATTGTCTTTTCTAAGGAAGTTGTTTTCTCTAAAATTTGCATTCTCTCAACTCTCTTAGTTAAGAATTTCATTGAAAAAGCAAAGTAGTGTAAATCATCTTAGGTGCATCTTTGTAGTGGTTGGAGTCGAGTCTACACACCATTGGTTTCACTTCCACTACCTTGTGACTTTAAAGAACAACCATAAAAGTAACGCTTAAAGTAAAATTGAAATAGTAACTTTTATTTACTAGGGCTCTGAAGCACCAATTTAGATCAGGCTAGTGTCTTGGAGTAGGTGAGTAATTAACTCTCCAAGACAACAAAACCAAACAAGTAGCTTATCTTGTGATAGAATAAATCCAATTGTCTCACTTGCACTCTGGGAAAGCTCCTCTTAAAGGAGAAGCACGAGCTCGTGTCCGAACCAGTGAGGGGATCATTCCCCCCTCGTTGGGAACGACGCCAGACACGCACGTATTACAAACGATAAACCTCGGATTAACCATTGTCGAGGAGCCAGGGGTCACTTGTCGGTAAACCTTGGATTATTGTCAAGGAGCCGGCAAGGGGATTGAGCTTGCTACTCTGCCCTTGCGTGCTGTCGGAGTTTAGACTGTTCCCCCAGGTGCATTTGTTGTGGTTGGTAACCTTAGTGGCCATTATCTTTAGGATTCTACCGAGGTGACGGTGGAGGGAAGGTCCCACTGTACCTGGAGCAGACGTCGGCTATACTCACTTGGATTTTCTGGGGGGTTCACTTCACTCGAGACGGTTAAAGTGGAGGAACTTGGTCCAGTCTATTCATTAAGCAGGTTGTCGGCGTAACTGTTCCACCCGCCATTTCTGTACTGAATCCAGTGAGGTTGGGCTTCATCACCAACTAGCGCTTTTGGTCCGGAAGACTACTGTTTGTGTTTGGTTTGACGCCCTAGATTCTTTAGGCGTGTGATTCAAATTTGTTTGGTTCTTTAGAGACTTTAGGTGGTTTGATTTGAAATTTTATTTTGTTTTCGTGTGTAGTAGTTAAAAGTTTTTAGCTGTGGCGGAATTACCGAGACAGTCCCGTAGACTTCGGGGCCAGTCTCCTGAAGTTGTTTCTGTGGCCGAATTGTTGAGAAGATCCCGTAGACTTAGGGGTGAACCTCCTCAAGACGAGTCCAGTCATCTAGAAGGTTTAAAGGTCCTTGTAACTCCTCCTAGTGGCAGTAGAGTAGGTTCACCTGAAGAAGGAGAATCTTCCTTGGTGGTCCATCCAGATTACCAAAGTTTAGAGACAGGTTATAATCCCGAAGCTGTTACAGTTTCTGAGCTTGTTGGTAGTTTTTCGTCTGCTAGTGATACAGGCGAAGAACCAGAAATATTCGAACCTGTTACTCCGACTCCTAGTGTTCCTGATTCACCGAGAATAGAAAGAATTATCACCGAAAATCTTCCTGTTGGTTTGATTGCTATTGAAGAACTTGTTCCAGAGGAAGAAATAGGCGTCTCTGATCCTGAAGATCAAATTACCCTTGATCTAAGGGAGCGTGAATCTATCTTTTACAGTCCTCCTAGAAGTACTACTTGGTACCTTTCGTTAACCAATTATTTAGACAACTTTGGGCTAGGTTTTTCTACACCTCGTACTCCTTTTCCACCTGGAGGTATTCATACTCCTGTAAATATGTCTGGTCAGTCATTTGTGTTTACAGAAAGTCCTGAATCTTTTTTACATGGCGGTCCTTCTGTTCCTACTGGGTATCAATCTCTTTCTGGTACCTTTGCGGGAGCATCTCCTCAACCCGTTGATCATGGGTTATTAGTTGGAAACAGTGGTAATGTACCATTGGGTGTAGGAGATATTTACATGATGTCAGGTTCAGTTCCCATTTCCCAACCTCAAGGTGGCCAATTACCGCCTGGGGGGCAGCCTCCGTTAATGCCTGGTGGGCAACCTCAAGGTCAGTACGCTCCTATAGGGCAATACATACCTCAAGGTCAACCCCAGCCTCAATATGTACCCCAAGGTCAACCTCAGTATCAATATCAACCTCAAGGATGGCAACCTCAAGGATGGCAACCCCAAGGGTATCAACCCCAAGGGTATCAACCTCAAGGATACCAACCTCAAGGTCAAGGTCAACCCCAGTACCCGTATTTACCTCAAGGTTATCAACCTCAAGGTCAATACTCAGGTCAAGGTTATCAACCACCTCAAGGTCAATCATATGGTCAAGGTATGGGAACTGCACCTTACAATTATCAATCCTATCCTCAATCCGGCTATGGATCTCAGTATCCTCAACCTGTTATGGGTCAATACCCTGGAATGTTAGTGTGGGATCCGTCACAGGGTCAACAGGTGTTGCAGCCAAGTATACAGTCGGTACCTCAAGCTGGACAACCTGTAGTTTCTGGTCCACCCCAGCAACCGCAACCTGTCCAGTCAAGTGTTCAAACCTCTGTAACTTCGGTAGTTACTCAGCCACCAATTGCACCTAGTACTCCATCTCAAACGACTGCTGCAACTACCGCCACATCTACCATACTTACTTCTGGAGTATCGACGGCTCCGGTTTCTACTGTCTCTGTAACCACTCCTCAGACATCTATACCGTTGTCCGGATCTACGATTCAAACCACGGTCCAGATGCCTATAGGCCAGCCTGGTATAAGTACGGTTGTCACTACTCAACCTCAATTTGTTCAACCTCCGTACCAGGGACAGTATCAACCTGGGCAAGCTGTCCAACAACCGGTTTACCAGTATCAACCGTATCCTGGGTACACTTATCAACAACCTCAGCAACCCCAGTACGGTCCGGTTAATCCTGGTTTTCCAGGAGGATATAATATCCCAAATGCAACTCCTGTTCCTAGTTATCCTGGATATCCTCCTCCTGGGGCCGGTATTGTGACCCAGAGTTTTAGAGATCCTAACCGGCAGTTACCGTTTATCGCAACTTTGGATTTACCAGACTTGACGCGCCTAACGAACAATCCAATTCAATATCTTCCGTTCTGGCCGCCAATGCCAAATAAGTTGCCCAGCGATATACCCAAGTTCGAAGGTAAGTCTGGAGAGGATCCGTCCAATCACGTGATGACTTACCACCTCTGGTGTGCTTCAAATTCTATCTCGGATGATTCGATCCGCTTACGTCTTTTCCAGCGTACACTCATTGGTCTCGCGGCCAAGTGGTACATTGAGTTACCACGGGCCTCTTTTTACAATTTTAGCCAGTTAGCTACCTCGTTCTTAACTCACTTTCAGTTACCGGTCAGATACGATAACGGTACGGAGTTATTAACTTCACTAAAACAATCAACCTCCACGTATATTTCCGATCACATTCATGAGTGGAGACGTCGAAGAAGGCTAGTGAAAGTTTTTATCCCGGACCAAATCTTAGCTGAATGGTTTGTTAAATCATTATTACCAAGGATTACTGAAGATGTAGCTAAGGCCGGAGTAGTTACTGAGGAGCAAGTCATTGCTCAGGCGCAATACCTTGACTTAGTTTACACTCAGTCGGGTACATTACACGAGAAGATTCCGGATCTTCCAAAGTCGAATCAAATCGCTGCTGCTCCTTCGGGATCTCATGCCGCTGATGGTATGATTGGTATCGTGAATACAAAGAGCAAGAAGAAGTCTTCCAAGGCTTCAACTACTCCTATTATCACTTTGCCCGATTCCCCGACAGGAGAGTCTTCTCCTGAACTTACCGCCGATATTCACGCTGTAGAGTCATCTACGGCCAAATCAAAAAACGGTGGAAAGAAGAAAGGAAAGAAGAAGGCTAAAGCAGACAAGGCTCCGAAGGAGAAAACTGAAAAGTCGGAAACCAATGACGAAAAGCGCAAACCTCGATATCCTTGTCTTATTTGTGAAGAGGATCATTTTACGAGAGATTGCCCTCATCGGGCCGAGGTAGTGAAAATAGTCAAAGGTTCTCCCACTCCTGCTGTGTTAAAAAATCCATTTCCGGAGCAGGAGAATAAGATGATAGGTTCTTCCTCGAATGCCAGTGAAGAACCCATTTTGATGATGTCTCATGTGAGGATTGCGACTCGATCGCAAGATTATGGTAGTAAGAATCCTGTTGATGGTAAGGAAGCAAAATCTTCTCACTCTAACCCATCAACCTCAGCTCCTGGTTGCGATCCACTACAGATCGAGAAACCTAACCCAGACTTAGTAATTAAACCGCCCGCCAAGGGTGTACTTCGAAGGTCTGCTTTCAATCCACATGCGAGAGCGGCCCAGAATTACAACATTGTTGAGGACTTAGCTGTTTCACCCTCAGCAATGTCGGCGTTAGAAGTGCTGCAATCATGCCCAGCACAACGAAAATTGCTTTTGTCGGCTATAGGAGCTGTTGATGTTCAGGATCCGAATCTAATGATCTTCGATCTAGAAAATAGTACACCGCGTCTCCCCCATCAAATGGCTTTCCAAATTCCAGTGATAGTCAAAAACAGGCCTATTCATAGGACTGTGATTGATGAGGGAGCTTCTACGTGTATTATGTCGATTCAATGTTGGAGATCCCTTGGTTCTCCTTCGTTGAACCAATCCCCCACCATCCTTAAGGCCTTTGATGGCCGTGGGTTCCGTCCGTTTGGTATTCTACAGGAATTGCCTATAGGGGTAGAAGGTAAAACCGTTAGTCTGGATGTGGAAGTGGTTGATGCCCCTCTAGACTACAACCTTCTTTTGGGTCGAAGTTGGTCATATGCTATGACAGCGGTCGTTTCATCGGTCTTCAGAGTAATTAAGTTTCCACATAATGGTAAGATCGTGACTATTGATCAGCTGACATACTTTTCATCCGACCCAGCCTCTTCAGAGAGTATCCAGCATGTCGGTAAGACGACAATCCCTTATAGGGACGTTGGTGTAGGTTTAGTTAAGGATTCCGGTTTACTGGGAACTTTTCCTCTCCCTCCACTCAGCGTAGAACCTTCGTTTGCAACAATTCATATGATTACATCAGAAAACATTATTTATGATGATCCTTGGTTTGTCCCATCTGACTCTGAGATAGACTCATTCGGTAATGCTATGCCCTTGAGTCCATATGAAATTGCTTATGAAGCTCTCATGTCTTTTACCGACTTTCATTCAACCGAGGTCGACCAAATGAATGTGGTCAGTGAAGAGTCATTTTTCACCTCAACCTTAGAACGGATAGCGTTTCCCGAAGTCGTGTCATCTGACGAACAACTTCGCGAAATCCTAAGTGTAGACGATCTACCATGGGAGGATCTCCATCACAGATCTTCGTTTTTACCTAAGGATGATGCATTTGAAAATGATTTTTCATCTATCTTTACCGCTGAATATGTCAAAGACGCTCAGGATCCAACGAAACATTCTGATTCAGAGTTGAATTTAGGGAATATTTCTCGTACTATTCCCATTGATATTTCAGTGAAGCCCGGAATTGAGGAGAACATTCATATAGGTGCCGCATGTACAGAAGACGAAATCCAAACTTACAAGGCCCTATTCCAAGAATTCCGCGATGTGTTTGCCTGGTCTTACGAGGAAATGCCGGGAATCGATCCTGCCATTGTTGTTCATGAAATCAAGACCTACCCGGATGCTAAACCCATCCGGCAACGGTTGCGTCAGATTCACCCTCGAAAAGCGGCTGCGATTAAAGCAGAAGTCGAAAAGCTGTTGAAAGCAGGTTTCATTTATCCGATCCCGTTAACGGATTGGGTATCGAATATTGTTCCGGTCAATAAGAAACAAGGAACAATAAGAATCTGTATCGACTATAGGGATATCAATCGAGCTTGTCCAAAAGACAACTATCCTACGCCTTATATCGATCAAATTATTGATGATTGTGCCGGAAGTGAAATGTTTTCCTTCATGGATGGTTTTTCGGGCTATAATCAAATCAATATTCTACCTGCCGATCAACCAAAAACGGAATTCATTTGTCCATGGGGGACGTTTGCTTATTGCAAATTACCTTTTGGGCTTAAGAATGCCGGGGCCACTTTTCAACGGGCGATGTCTTACGCATTTCACGACATCAAGCACATTGTGCAACCGTATCTCGATGATTTGCCTGCTCATTCTTTACGTCGAGCTGATCACCTTGTCCACTTACGAGCAATCTTTATGAGGTGTAGGCATTATCGAATTCGGTTGAATCCCCACAAGTGTGTTTTCTGTATAGAAACAGGTCGATTGCTGGGATTTGTTGTTTCAAAAGCCGGCATTCGCGTCGATCCCTCAAAAGTCGAGGCTATCATCAAATTGCCTCCTCCTTCGAGTTTGCGCCAACTCCAAAGTTTGCAGGGGAAAGCGAACTTTTTACGCCGATTCATCCCAAACTACGCCGAGGTCACTAAAGGTTTTACACGGTTGTTGAAACAGAACGTTCAATTCTTTTGGGACGAGATTGCCCAACAATCTTTTGATGCACTTAAACACGCGTTGACCCATGCACCGTTGTTGCATCCTCCCAACTACAACCAGGACTACTTCTTATACCTCGCAGCTTCGCATTCCACCATTGGAATGGTGTTAGTTCAAGAAGATGAATTCGGAGCGGAACATGTGATATATTATCTCAGTCGGACCTTAAATCCCACTGAGCTAAAATATTCGCATGTGGAAAAATTTGCCCTGGCAGCCGTTCAAGCTGTCCAGCATTTTCGTCACTACATTCTTCTCCGTAAAACTACAGTTATTTCGGATTGCAACCCTATGATTTACATTTTGACAAAACAACTGCTAGGGGCAAGTACTCTAAATGGATCGTTATCCTGCAAGAGTTCGACTTGGAGTTCGAGAAGTCCAAGTCTAAGAAATCCTTAGTTTTTGCGGAATTGATGTGTGATTTCCCGCGTACTGACACAGAGACTGTGGCAGAAGAGTCCATTGCGGACGAATCTTTGTTTCTTATCAGTACTTTAGATCCGTGGTACGGGGATATAATCATCTATCTCCAAACCCAAACCTTTCGGCCTGAAGCTTCAAAGGCGGAACGTCGAAAAATTCGGTTTCAATCCCAGCCATACAAAATTATTGGAGATACACTTTATCGCCGGGGGGCAGACTTAGTTTTTCGACGTTGTCTAACTCACGAAGAGGCTGAAAGAGTTTTAAATGATTGTCACTCTGGAGCATGTGGCGGTCATATGTCTGGGTATGCCACAGCTCAGAAGGTGTTGCGCGCTGGTTACTTCTGGCCATCTATGTTTAAAGATTGTATCATTGCAGTCCGGAAATGCCACAACTGCCAAGTGTTTGATCGAAAGATGCGCGCACCACCTGCTCCTCTCCACCCTATAATTGTCGTTGGTCCATTCGCCAAATGGGGTATCGACTTTATTACTTGTAACCCTCACTCGGCCGGGGGGCATGCGTATATCATCCTCGCGGTTGATTATTTCACTAAATGGGCCGAGGCGATGCCTACATTCGACGCAAGCGGCAAAACAGCTGCAGTTTTCATATTCAATCATATAATAACTAGGTTTGGTGTCCCACAAGCAATCATTACTGACCATGGGAGCCATTTTCGAAACACCATGATGACTGAACTTACAAGCCAGCTTGGTTTGCGCCATGACAGCTCTACTCCTTATTATCCGCAAGCCAACGGTTTGGTTGAGTCTATCAACAAAGTTCTGGTTATCATGATCCGACGAACCATTGGTATTCATCGGTCGAATTGGCACAACATGTTATTTTCGGCGCTATGGGCATACCGAACCTCAGTGAAAACCTCAACAGGGTTCACTCCTTTCCAGCTAGTTTATGGCTTGGAAGCGGTGTTACCCATTGAATGTGAAATCCCATCACTTCAAATGGCTGTCGAATTCTCCAGCTACTTCCGAAGAGGAGAAACGTTTATTGTACTTAGCTAAATTAGATGAGACTCGACGTGACGCTGCATTGGCAATCGAGACTCACGCGAAACGAATGAAAGCTCAGTATGATAGAAATGTGACCCCTCGAAGTTTTTCGGAGGGAGACCTAGTGCTTTTATATGATCAAGCTAACGATAAGCTAGGTGCTGGAAAATTCGTTCCTATGTGGCATGGACCCTATATTGTAAAGCGAAAGCTAGCAAAAGGGGCTTATGAGCTGGTAGATTTTGATGGGGACTCTTTGGGTAAACCCAGAAATGGACTTTACCTAAAGAGGTATTATGCTTAAATGGTGGGTATGGAGAATTTTTAAGTTAGGTTAGGTTTTCTTTCTAGCTAGTATGATTGTTAGTTAGTCAGTGTGCTTAGCTTAGTGAGTGTGTTTTTCGTCGTTATTCTGGCTTATCTTGGTTTTTCTCTTGATATTGTAGATGTCGACGCCCCTCCAAACATACATTGGATTCGCTGATGGTGCTTGTCGTAGTACACGGAATATCTCTTCCGCAGCTTGGGTTATCTATTCACCCTCTGACGAGTTAGTTTCTATGCATGGGGTAAGCCTCGGTCAAACAACGAACAACATTGCAGAATACAGTGCAGTGGTTGAATTATTATCCGAATCTATTTCATTTGGAATTCGACGTTTGATAGTGAGGTTAGATTCTGAACTTGTTGTATTACAGCTTAATAGAGTTTATGCCATTAGAAATCCTGTGTTATTAAGGTTGTTTTTGAGAGTGCGTCTCTTGGAACGTGAATTTGATTACATTGAATATCAGCATATTCCAAGGTCCTTAAATACATTAGCAGATGCAATTGCTTCTCGAGTGTTGGACAGACATTTACGATAATCATGCAAGTAAATTTAAAAACATTTCATCATACATGTTAAACAAGATGAGCCGGTAATAGTGATATAAATATAGATAAGAGTGTGTCAAAAAATATACATCGTCTTCGATCATAGGTTGAAAAACACCTTATGATCGGCAAAAATGATAGAGTACAAAAAGTCAAAAATGTCACATGTGTCTACAAAGTGACTAGTCAATCACTGGTGGTGCTCCCTGTACGACACCACTGCACGGGCTACCTTGCGCAAAAATCTCCTAAACGGTCCAGGGACCGTGACTACATAGCGCTGAAGTCTGATAGGAATATCATCCATAGTAGTCTCAGGTATATCCGCCGTCAGACGATGTAGATCATGCTCCAACTCAGCTAGTACCTCTGCGGCCGCCGTGTCCTGTGGGGCCGGTACCGGTGCAACTGGATGTCTCCTCTCAAAAGGCCGGAGGTTGGCTGGACGCTGTGGACCAACATCTGCATTTTGAAAAATTTTACTGTCAGTTTTGAGACGATATATATAAAAAACAAAAAAATACATAATTTGAAAACTCGTGAAAAATAAAGTACCTTTGTCATCCCATTGTTCTCCCTGTGGAAGAACCATGTCCGGATCACCTCGAAAATCTACTCCGGCATACGGAAATTCCTGAATCGCAAACACCTGGTCCTCTAACCAGTGAAAATAACTGTCAGTGAATCGAACAACTGTCGCACCCTCGTCCGGATGCCGGGCCATCACCGCAACCCATCGTACCAGCTTTGGCTCCTGAGGACCCAAAATATCAACAGTGAGATGCTGAGGGATCAGCATCGGAATTCTCTCTAGGGCAAAGCTCACGACTATAGGCCCATATCCAAAGGTCTTTAGTTTCCCGGTCTTTGCCCTGGTCAGTTGAGCTTTCAAGTTAGCCGACACCGCATCACACCAGTTGAAGATGGTGCCTTGGAGACAGTCAATTTCCATCCGCATTTGGGACCCAGTGGCAATATGTAAAGTGGCTGAGCCACAAATCCTGGTCACAGTGAAAGCTAAGACCATGAGTTCACGCTGAGAGATGTATTTGATCTCTATGCCTTTCGCACGGTGTCGATCAGGTAGGCACCAATCTGCTCGGAGACTATCAAGGGATTGGCCACCCGGCCTAGTCCCAGCCAGATTGAGTTGCTCGCCTCTATTCGGCAAGCCAGTGAGAAAGTAAATATCAGAGGGCTCTATCTCGAGTTGTTGCCCCCCGATATAAAAGCATTACTCTTGAACGTTCCATCTCTCGACCAGCCACTCCAAGAATCTTACCTGAGCCCTCATGCCAGGTATGGCCCAGTATTTGTATAATCCACATCCTCTTAGGGCATCGAGGGAAGGTTGATGATTGATTGCAGCTTCATCAACCTCCTCATGCTCTCTTTCTCTCAAATCCAGCATGATAAGTGCCCTACACATGAACAAACAGGCATTAAAATAAATTTTGGGTAAATTCAATGGTTAATTTGGGAGCTTGGGGTTTCAAAATCCGCGTTTTGCGGAGGACGCACCCCGCGTTTGGCGCACAGTGCGTCGGGACGCAGGTGGCCTGAAGGTAGCCTGCGTCCCCCGACCTTTTCCCTGTGTAGGAAAAAGTCGAGGGACGCAAGCCAGCCTTTAGGGAACCTGCGTCCCCCGCAGAGCGGTTTTCAAAACCCAAAACCCCCCAAAAATCAAAAATGAAACCTAAAATAAATTTCTAAACGAATGAAATTGACAAGGAAGATGTTGTGAAATACCTGGAAGAGACGGCGTTCGATTCTAACGGTCGGATTTTCCGCAGCGACCACGGGAAGTTTCTTGTCAAAAGCTCCTTTTTCAACCTCAACAGTCAAACGGTAAAAATGACATGGTAAAAAGTCTTTTTATAGGTTTTTTGGATGAATTTGTTCATTTTTCACCATGGAAAGATGTTTTTCGATGTATTTTTGCCTATCTTAAACAGGTATGAGTAATGAGTGGCTTTTGTGCAGGACAAAGGGACTTAGAGGGAAAATTGTCATTTTTTCACGAACAAAATATCAGAGTCATCTTTTAAGCCCTTTTCTGACTCCTAAAACATGAAAAGATTGCCGAGCGTTTCTTTTACACTCGTTAAAACGGAATTAAAAGACGGTCCCCTTATAGCTCTTTTCTGACCGTAAAATCAGGAAAAGATTGTCGGGTTTTTGTCGTTTCAAACTCGATACGGAAATAAAACGACGTGTCCTTGATCGCTTTTTACTTTTCAGGTCAGTGGCACTAATTATGAAAGTACTCCTTTGTCGCAAGATCAAGCGGTTCCCCCAGGTATTATTTTATACTTTTTCGGGCTTGAGGGACACAAATTTACGAAAAAGTTCAACTTGGAGTCTTCTTAAGTTTTTCAGACTCTCTAAAATTGAAAAACGCCGAGTTTCTCCTATACTGGGCTCGTTAAACATTTCACAGTAAAGGACCTGTTCAATTACAAACAGGAACGAACCACTCCTTCCTAGGGTTCGAATCAAAACTAGGTTGGACTCATCCGAAGGATGAGCTTATAATCAAGCATATGTTATCCTCCTCAAGCTTGTTAAAAATAAAGAGGTACTTGCCAGAAATGGTGGGGGAAAAGAGAGAAGAATGAGCCTATTTGTTACCTTTTGTCTCAAAAGAAACTTTAGTACCACTCTTGGACACGACACTTTTCATTCACCTGGGTTGGGAAATTCTTTACCTCACAGTTGATCAAACCACTTTTGAAAGTCTTCAACCAGGTTCCGGGGATTAACTTTGAGTTATTTAGCACCAAACCATCTGTCGTGTCGTTATGTGTTCAAGAAGTCTGCAAACAAAACTTTCATCTGCAAAATACTTGTCATCCATTTGACCATCCCTGAGTCAGTCCTTACAGCAACATTTCTTCAACTTGAACAATGATTTCGTGTTGTGGGCTTGCCTGCAACGGGTCACTTTCTATCGACATCAGCACATTATCTAGAGATATGACTTAGAAATCGTCAGTACCTTGAAGTCTGCATGCATCAATGGCAGGTTTCTCGCCTTTGACGTCAGTTTACATCATTAACTTTCGATCGAAGGATTCCGTGAAATGTTCGACACCAACTCATTCATTCACATCTCATGGATTGTACTGGGTACTTTGAGAACCATTGACATTACTGGTGGTCTCTCTCACGCTTGTTAACAGTTCACATCATCGACTGGTAATCAAGTGGTTTCTACCATGTTCGACATCGACTCATTTATTCGCATGGCTAGAATCGTACCAATTCGAGAAGTAGGAATGAAGACCCTGGATCGAATCTTTACCATCCAGGCTGCGAGGAGTTTTGTATTCATTATCTAAGTAGACTAACCATAAACAGATGGTTGCGCCCATACTGTGTCTACAAAAGTCTATGATTATGATGTACTGCAAAATCATTCCTGTATCAGAGTAGTTAGTCTGTTAGTTAAAGTTTTAATCCGAGTATGGGAATGCCTACCTCAGTGATGATATAATCTTATGCATGTATTTTGCGTTGAAAATTGCAGGTTCTGACCAGGTTCTCCACGAGATAATCCTCGAAATGATAAAGCGCTTCACCCTTCCTAGATAATACAAAACCCTAATCTATTCCAGGCCTCGCACTTTAGGGGGCAATCTGTTACACTAAAAAATGTCACCATGGCTATTTACAGTTGGTATGGCTCTATCAACAGTCATACTACCCTCTTAAGCAAGTCTTATGTCTCTGCTATCCATGTCAAACTCCAAGAAAGAGAGAAAGTCTTTATAAATATGTTTATCTCTGGGTACGCAGGTTCTCTCAAACCTTGCCTGCGGGTACGCACCTATTGTTCATAAGATCTGCGTCCAAGGACGCTCTGTATCTAAAGGGGCAGGTGCGTCCCTCTGAAAAGGTTAAAATGCGCAAGTTTTATCTTCAAAAACTTACTTGTGGTCATTTCTAGAGCATTCTAGAAGGTTGTTTGACGTGTATTGAGCGCCTCCAGATGGTTCATGCACTCCTACCAAAGAGGAACTTATCCCATCAATAAGGGAGTGATCCCATCCAAAGAGGGGACTATCCCATTGATGGTGGACCTGATTAACTTCCTCTTGAGCACTATAAATACAGGCATTGGGCCAGAAGGAAGGAGGGTGAAAGCTATACATTTCTAAGGGTAAATGCTGCAGGAATTAGGACTCCCATTTAGAAGCTTGTGAGGAGAGATTGCCATCTTTGCTTGTTCTATTTGGAAGTGGGTGAACTTTGTCAAAGTAGAGGAAGACTCTTGTGGACCCTGGAAGGAGCTTGCACAACACCAAGGCTCAGGTTGTAATGGTTCCTTTTGATTACCTTTAATGCAAATTGGTCCATTCTTCTCAATAACTTGTTGTTTATGGGTTATTTCATGTACTCCTTGGTCTATATTTTGAATATGCTTTGTTTTATGTTATAATCAGGTGCTATTTAATTGTTTAACTGTTGGTGATTGCAGGTTTTGGAGAAAAGGAGGAGCTCATCCAGATCAACAAAGCTTGGACTTCTACAACAGCGTTTGGACAAAGGTAAGAACGAAACACTTGATTTCTCATATCATAATGCATGTTTAGAGAAGGATAGCTCCAGTTTGTTTTGTTTGTCATTAGAATGTCTTAGACTTCTAGGAAGGTCGGTTGTGTCCGCACTCTTGACTGATTCCGTGTGACACAATTGGCCTCTCCAACTCGTTAAAGTGATTGGAGGTGCCATCCCTCCTCTATATTTTAATCTTTTTGGACCTGAGGGATCATTACACAAAAAGATCGAGCGCTTGTCTTTTTTGGCTCGCTAAAGTGATCGGAAAAGTCATCCCTTTCGTATTATTTTATACTTTTTCGGACTTAAGGGATTATACTATGAAAAATGACTACTGGAGTTTCCTTTTCGTCTCTTTTCAGACTCTCTAAAACTGAAAAGGACCAAGTTATCTTTGTCATTAAACTCGTTAAAACAATAGCGACAAACTTGTCCATATGGATAAGAGCGAGTTTCACTGTCGCTAGGCTCGCTAAAACATAGCGACAGGTTTTCCCGAAGGGCAAGTTATAGAACAAGCATATGTTATCCTCCTCAAGATTGAAAAAAATAAAGAGGTACTGGTTAGCAATGACTGGGGAAAAAGGGAAGAAAACTTGAAGAGCTTCATTGGTAGCAGGTCGCTCTTGAACATGACACTTTCACTCCATCACCATGATTGAGTCGGGTTGGGTTATTCCGTTCACCGGTCATATCAACATTGGTCCTCGGTACCATCCATTTTGGGGTTAACGCTACCAATCCATTTCAGTGTCGCCGATATGTTCAAGAGAAGTCACTCAAATAATTCACCAACCCAGCTAACGCCTCATCCGTGCAATACCTTCACGCTCCATTCTTTCATGAACGCCACCCTGAACCTTGTATCATCAAATCATTTTCACCTCCACAAAATCATTTGCTCCGTTCCGTGTCATCGATGTGGGATTCATTAAGGACCTCCTACGACGAGGTCACTTCTTATCAACATCAGCTCATTATCCAAGAAGTCAACTTAGGAACAACCCTTTCAGTACTTTGAAGCTTGCATGCCTCAATGGCAAGTTTCTCACTTCCAGCGACAGGTTTACATCAATGGCCTTCGACTGAAATATTTTACATGGTGTTCGACATCGACTCATGTATTCACACCACGTGAATTGTATTGCAGTACCTTGAGGGTCATAATCATTATTGGTGATTCTTCTTGCGTCTGTTAACAATTTACATCATTGGCTGGTAATCAGGCGATGTCTTTCCATGTTATACACCAGAACATCTTTTCACATGGATCGACTTGTACATCGGGAGAAGATTGAATGAGTTTGAAGACCCCAGATCTAGTTTCATCCATCCAGGCTGTGATATATTCAGGAAAATAAAAACATCAAATGTACTTCATAGCTGCACAGATAATCATCCAAGCTAAGGGATGATGGCTCTACCAGAATCATCATTCTGCCACACAGATGGTTGTCTGTCCTATGTACATGAAAATGAATTTATAAAGTTGAGCATGGGAATTCCCGCCTCAGCTAGATCATGAAAATATTATGAAGATAATGTATTGTATTGTATCTTATTACAGGTCACCTTCCAGTTCGAAAAACCTCGGATCCTCATGATAAAGCATTTCACCCGACAGAAGAAGATTTACGACCTCATGCTTTAGGGGCAACTGTTATAGACATATTTGGGCACTTCAACCCCAATCACATATGTCCATAAACCAAGGGCTCTCAAACCTCTAAAAGTGTTGTTTCATACCCTAAAGGATCAAGGTCAGCTGATTACACCATTTCCTAGAAGTTCTCCCTGAAAAACTACTCAGAACTAGTCAAAATTGGACCATACAGACTACTCCATGTTGAGGGTGTGATGCATCTCACCTGCTACACACAAAGGGTGCGATCCATACTGAAAATCCCTTCTGTAGGGTGTGATGAGCGAGAGCATAAAAATGGCAGAGGCAGTTTGCTAGGTGGAAACTAAGAGAATCTTTTAGAAATTGCTCATATGACACTTGCCTCTTTGAATTCGCCCAGGGATGAGTAAGAGATCATGAAATCTCCAAGTGGAACCAAGAACTATTATTGAATGACACTAATCAAAATCCCAGAAGCTAACTCACTCCCTTGCAAATATCTATATATGGATCCCTCATCCTAGAGATCGAGAGGCTGGAATTTTGTAATTGGTAAGGAAGCGACGTTGGTTTCTCTTTGAGACATTGTATTGTTGGGTGATCTAGCTTTTCATGAGGTGAAGAGGGATTTCATGCTGGGAGGATGATGCTAGATGAGACAGCTGGGTTGTAATCCTCTCTTCTACTACTTCTATTAATAAAGCTATTTGAGTTTTCCTCCATATACTTGTATATTTTGAATCTTGTATTTGTGTATGCATTTGTATGGTTAATGTACATCTGATTCTACATTGTTTATGGTTATAGATCTCTATGCTTTGATGGTATTTTTTTGCTTTGACTCTACAGGTGTTCCTTGAAGCGGGATAAGTGAGAAAGGAGTGGCGAAGCTCTATCAAAGGAGAGAGGAAACAAGCAATGAGCCAAGCGAAATACTGAGGTTGGTACTCTTTTCTTCTCTCTCATCTATCTCTCATAAAGGAAAACACAAGTTACTTTGAATTGTTTGTTTCTAAGATAGCTACCCGTCTTAGTGGGACTATCAACTCTGAATGGACACTAGTTTTCTCGGAAACACAAACTCACAACACAAGAATTCCTTAATAATAGCTGCAACTGTCCTTTGGTTTCCTGTAAAAAATGATGAAGTACAAGCTCCAAGAGTTCTACTCACTGATGTCCAACCCTCCAAATGACTAATAAAATGATACATATAGACCAAAACAACATCTCCCTTCTCTCAAGGGTCGAATCCATGAGTGGTGGAGAAGTTCCAAAAATATCTCTAGCCATAACCTAATGACTAGAGAGGTTAACAAACTCTCCTCTTAATAGAAAAACTGATACATTTGACCATAAAAGACATTTACAAGCATGTATCTACTTCACATTCACTCTAACCAACCTATTTACACCTCTTTACATCATCACAACATCAAAAATGACAAATTACATCAGTGGAGGTCGAATCTGGACTAATTCAACTGAGGAAAGTGGATTTCAGGTGAAAACGCAATGAATTTAGGCAAAAGTGCAGCGTGCGAGGAGAAAACATGGCAAAATTGGTAGAAGTGACTTTTGGAGGCCTTCCCAAGGTCCATATCCTAATATGAAAAATGATGGAGATAGATATGGATGTTTGCTACATGATAGAAGCCTAAATCATTAAAAATTGTTGCTCCTAGCCCTCCAAAACTTCATTCTCGCAGAGGTACTCCAAAAAGGCAGTGAGCTCTTCAAAAAGAGGGTAGAGAGGTGATTTTTTGTGGTTTTTGGATTTTTTCACCTACCAGAACTTGCTAAAAGTTTGCTCCCAAAAACTAGTGTACAAGTGATAACAAATCCAAATATGCAAGTTAATTTCCATTGGAGATCCCCATCAAAAGCACAACGTGGGGCACACTATGTTTTTTACCTAGTGGTTGTTTCAAAAATTGCCAAAAATTCACAATTTCCAAAAATTTCTTCAAATTTATTCAAAATCGGTCCAGAGTTTCTCCATGAATTCCTAAGATGGTATGCTATGCTATTAGGAAAGCATTAGCAAGAAAATACAACTTAACCTTCTCTTTTTTCTTGACTAGGGTTTCCTTGAGTTTTTCCTTCAATTGCTTGATCTTGTCTTTGGAGACTTGATTCCTTGTATAGTAATGAGAAACCATGTGCCTTTGAAATTTGTTGTCTTTGTTTGCCCTTTTAAGGGTATTTTCCAAATGGAAATTCAATTTTTCAAGCCAAAACCACCCATTTTGATTTATTTCAGCTACAATTAGGTCATCTAAAGACATTTTCTCTTTTGGTGGAGATTGTTCTCTTTGTTGCTGAAGTGCCCTTTGGAGGCCTCTATTCCTTGGCCTATTCCTTGTTACCTGCTCTTTATGCTCATCTAAATCATCTATGTCAACTATTTCTTTTCCCTTTACATCTTCTTTGCTAACAACAACCTTATGGTTATTTAAGAGTAGTTGATTTACCTTCAATTGCTTATTCTCTTGCTCTAGGAATGAAATCATGAAATTGGCCTTAGAAAAGTTGTCCTTAAGCTCTTTGATCTCAGCATCTTTCTCCATGATGACCTTATCTATTGCCCTATTCTCTTCATTAACCTCCAAGTCTACTATATCAATGTCAAGATGGAATAACTCCTCATCTTACAAATATGCCTCATGTTGTGATGGTGATCCTTGTTCTGCTAATGTAGGATTGGCCCCTTCCACAATGTTTGGAGAAAACACAAGCCTCCTTCCTCTTTGATATGTTTGATTCACCTTAGCCCTAGGTGTCCTCTTGACTGAAATTCTACTAGATGAACCAATCTCCATATGCTTGGATGGTGTACTTTGGCTAGTAGACTGACTAGCATAAGAAAAAAAGACATTTGATTGAATGAATGTCTCCCAAGTGATGTTCATTTGTGAAAGTTGATGCAATACAATAATTTAGATGAGGGCATGGTGAAAAAGGCTGGTTTGATGATCACTTTGTCTATGTTGCACCTTCTCTGCCATTTTAGCCAAGCTCTTGTAGAGGTAGTAGGATAGGTTAAGTGGTTTTACCCCTATGAAATGCATGAGAAATCTGACATGATACTTGTAAAATGTCAAAAATATTCCCTCGCATGTAAAATACTTCATAATTACCCTCATCAATGGAGAAAACTTCTCAAAGAGTTGTCCAAAAGGAAAAACATTCTTAATGGTGTCTTTGTAGTGACCTTTGGTGAAAGGTTTTTAGTTTTTCACATCCAAGTCTAGGCTCTTAAACCACTTTTCCCCACTGTTTAGTATCCATGTGGCTACTACTATGGCTTCAGTTTAAATTGTGAAGTCGACCCCTGCAACAGTGACCTTATCTCTCCTAAGGTTACTGGCAAACATGCTGGTCAAGTTGGCATGATATTTGACTTGTTGAACTTGCTCACAAAACCCTAAACACCCTACATTCTGAAAACAATACTTGGACAGTGAGGATGAAATCAACTCATGTGTTTTGAGTGGTTCATACCTTGATACTTGACCTCCCTTGTTATAAGATTTATTTTCTTCCTCCATGTTGTTAGTTTGTAAGAGAAAACCCTAGTGGGAAAAACAGGGGAAGTGAGTGAGGGGATAGGATGAAGGGTTTAGGGAAGGGAAATGAGGGTAGGAAAATTTAGGGAAGTAGGTAAGGGTGTTAGGGAACTTTTGGAAGTGGAAAGGGATGAAATGAGTGTAGGATTTATCCTAAGGAATTTTTATACATTACCAGCTATGAAAACTACCAAAAATGCAACATGGGGACAAATGGAGGCTCTGCACCATAATAAAACGAAATAAAGTTGATAGGATGTATCAAGGGACCTTAAACTACTTGTAGACTGCTGATGAAGACTTCAGTTTCCTTTGAGAACCCTTGAAAACACGTTTTATGGCTTTTTGAGTGAAAACACAACGTGCCTGCTAAAAACGCAATGTAGTTGCTTAAAATAACTTTTTGGAGTATCCTTTGGCCCTGAAAATGCTGAGGAAGTGCTTGCTAGTGAGTGAGAGCTCTTTTTTAATGAAATGAGTGAGAGAAATGAATTGTGATGGTCTTTTATAGCTTGTGGAAGTCAATTTCTTCATAGTGGTGGGGTGGCCCACCATATGTTTTTCAATTTTGCTTTGAAAACTATGTATCTTTGGAACATTCAATGCAGCTTTGGAACATTAGAACTTATTACATCATATTTGAAATAAATTACACTTTGAAACAAAAACTTTTTGAGCAAATTCCCTATTACTACTCCTTCATTTGTCAGATTTATGAATGAAATGACAGATTTTGATGACTTTGACCCTAATGACTTAATGGTGACACTGAGCTGAATGAGGACCATGATGATATGACTGAGATGATGATGATGACCTTTCAGTGATGGCACATCCAACTAAGAGATGGCAATGACCGAAATAGGAAAATTTTTGAAAGGAGCAGTAATAGACCTAGACACATTAGCCAGTGACCAAATTTTTATTTTGAAAACCTAATGAAATGATAAAAATTTGACTTGAGACCCTAACAAAAATCTTGTAAGAGAATATTTGATCACTGGTGACTAGCAGGACTGATAAACACTAACTAGCCAAGCCTCCAATTGCTCTATCGTATCCAGAATGCACGTATATTCGTGCTAGAGCACCACCACCCTCTCCTGAAGCTGACACTGCAAATATTGGATTTGATCCAAGGCTTCCATGATCACCTCATGATTCTCCCATAAAATTCTCTAATAGGATTCCAATTGCATTTTCATAGACTAGCATGGTTGACATTTTGTGGCACAAAAGGGATTTATCCTCTTCCTCAACATTGGTTGACATTCACAATGGGATCCTTGCGACCTCCTGATTGCCTTTGAGCTCGGCCCCACCTCCCACTTCCAGTATCGGTGTCGAGGTTTGGGTTCCATGGTTGCCCCCCTTCCTCCTCCACCCAAGCGTGAGCTATGTCACAGTGCGATGCATACGTCGCAACACAAAACCTTGCCAACTCCTTGGTCACTTTCACCACCACACCGTAATGCATTCAATGCTAGCAACACCGTAACACCAGCACCATCACGCCACTAGCAACATTGTAACAACACCGCAACAAAACCTCACCACTGAAACACCCCAACACGTCCAACACCAGGCAAACCGTAACACCAACACCACTGCAACACCAACATGACCACAACACCTCCAACATGTCCACATCAGAGATAAAATTTACCCCCCGAGCTCGATAACCTTTCCTCCAGACCCTCTTCTTGCTTTGTACTAGTCACCCTGCCTCGATTCAACCTCCATAAGGAACACCTTCCTGAGATAAGGTGCTCGAGTGTTCTATCCCACCCAAGACTATGCATTGTTGCACCCTTAAGTCGATTATCCACCTACCACCACAAGCCTAGAACAATCAAAGGCAATTGGGGTAATAATTTCCCCAAATCCCTTTCGAATTTCCATGCAATGCCTCTAACACCAACAATAATGTACCCATCAATAGACCATGATTTAATCAAGACAACAAAGGAGGGTTGTCGGTGGGTTGGCTTATGGAGGCTCGCCCGATCAGGAGGGAGCCATAGAGAAAGATGAAATATATACAGGAATATAGGACAAATGAATCCCTCTTGTAGCTAGAAACCACCTCTGACATCATCCAAAGAGCAACAAGTCGCCTTATACCCCATCCAAAACTTATCATCATGGCATCACTCTGGGTCGTACGCTCCAAAATGCCATCTCTAGAGTATCATAAAAATTCCCATCGAATTCTGTAGACTACCCATTTCCCATCGACCTTTGTTTAAATGCACACAAGCACAGTTAGTTGGGTTCACATGGACCGACTGTGGCATACCCTACCATGCATACGCCATATATGTCATGCACATGGGAAGTCTAGGGGGAGGCCAGGCTCAACCTCCACTATCCTTGATTTGGCCACCCCCATCGAGGTGACATTGATAACATTTTGATACATTTATATTGAAAATATTATTCTAAAAATAAGTATACTAATTTTAAATATAAGATTAAAAAATTGAAATAAATAAATATAAAATACATTTTGTTAAAAAATAAATAAATATAATAATAAATAAATAAATATGATTTTTTATTATCTTAAAATTTCTCAATTTCTAATATTTATTATGAATTATAAACCTTATAATGAGATACTATGTTTCTAATTCTAATAACAACATATTATGATCATAATTTTAATTCTAGTGGGAACATATAAATCTCAATATAGTATGTTTTTTTTGTGCAAGTTGTGCAAGCATTAACAACCCCCATTTCTCTTTTCATTTTCGTAATTTTATAGTAAGTTTTCTTCAGTAAATCCATTCTTCCCCCCCACCCCACAACAAAAAAAAAAATGATAAATAGTACCCTCCATATACAATTCAAGTTACTCTCTAAGTGGGTCAGGCCCTTCTCTTTCCCTCCTACCTCCTTTCCCAGCTTCCCCCCCAACTTTTTAAAGGAAATATTAGTCTATTCAATATTGATACATCAATGATAAAACCCATGTCCTAGTTTTACTACCCCAATTTTGGCATTATACAATATTATTTGTTTTATGATGATGTATGCAAACTATGTTCTATGTGTGTGTGTGTTTCAGTTGTTACTTATGGATTCATTATTCCACCATAAAGATATGTTATGTGGATGACAAGGAATTATCAGAATAATTTCTCCCATTCCCCCCTTATTGAGGAGGTGAGCGGTTCACAAACACATGTTTTCGTTGGGATGGAAATGGATTCGTCAAAATAGTAGGTTGACAAGCAGTGTTTTATTGTGACAAATAATGGTGAATCTCATCCATCTGAGGAGTCTCATGAATAATATAGCCCTCCTAGCAAACCTTGCAAGGAAGACAATTCTTTTTCTTTTTCTCTTTCATGTCACTCCCAAGTGCTCCTTGTTCAACATTCAAAGTTTTATTGGAATTGTTTTTCTTATTTTTTGTCTAGGTTATTGAGGAGTTTTTGAAGGTTTTGATTGCATAGTATTCACCTCAAAGGTTAGAAGAGGAGCACTAGGAGTTTGAGTGCTAGGCTTAGTAGTTGGGGAATTAGAAGATATTTTCAATTGGCCTATTTGAGTGGCTAACTAGCCTATGTTTCTTGAGGATACAGACCCCAACACATTATATGTGTGGGAATTGGGTGATATTTTTAATACGTCATTTGATGACCAAAGAGCATTGCATATAGAGTATTTGCTTGAGAATAGATCAAGTCCAATTAGTGGGCATGCAAGATGGCCTCTTCCTCGATTTGGGCTCCTACCTTTGCCACATCTTTAGTAATCATAGGAACAGAGAGACTTGGTAAACCACTCATGGACTAGCTCATAAGGAAATGTAGCCTTGAATAGGCTTTGTCTCTAACTCCACTCATGGACTAGCTCGTCAGGAAACGTAGTCTTTAATAGGCTTTGTCTCTAACTCCACTCATGGGTGTGATCCGAGATGTGCGTGAAGGTATCTTGGTGGAAGTTAGTGAGCATATCGATTCAAGTTTTGTACCTAATATGCTATTGGTAATTGTTAAAAAAGGCCCGTGCTAAATACATAACGTTATCATAAGTGGAATTTTCAAGATAAATTGACCAATTCGAAGCACTGCCAATAAAAGTTCACTAGAAAACACTTAACCTGATACTATCACTTGTGAAAGAGTTGGACAATAACCATAGGTGGTAAGTGTTAATGTGAGTTTCAGGGTCTTTGCCAAGTTTACTGTCAAACTTAAGAATTTCAATTGGAAGTTTAGGTGGGATCATCAATCATAGGGTTATACTTAATGGGATCATTCATTAATTTAAATGATCAGAGAACACGAGGTTTTCTAATAAGGATGTGACTTGGATTATGCTTTGGGAGGAGATGGTGACCCCTTTGTCCTAGGTGGATGTTTTAATGCACCCATAACATGGTCTCCAAAAATGGAAAATATTATTGAGGAAGTAAGGTGACTAGAGTTAAATCTAGCACCCATGTATGTATTGTAAAGGTTAGTTCCCTGTGTGGAAATCCCCTAGTGGAAGAATTAATTAAGAAAGGTTGTTGAACTCCATGAACAAAGAGTGTACCAAGAGGAATGCCTCTTAGATGAAAAGGTTTACCAAAATGGTTGGTACTCATAGGATTAAACACTGTGCTAAAGATAGTACCCCTAGCCCCTTAGATATTCCAAGGAAATGGAATGTTCCCATGAAAAGTGGATCCCCCTAACAATTGATTACCCCAAGGAAATGTGAACCCACTGAAAACATAAGTGCCCCTAGCTATAATAGGGAACAAAATGGATCTAATATGTTGTTTCATAGTCTTATGCATATTTTCACAACTATTCATATTGTAAGATGATTTTTTAGAAAAGAACTTCGAAAAATAGTTCTTTTCCAAAAATTTAACTTACAATAATTGTTCTAACCAAATGGAAATACGACATTAGGTGTGAAAAAACTACCTACATATGTGCATGGACCAACATATGGCCCCGCAAATCCAAATGTGGATGAAAATTTCAAACCTATAACATGTGACATGGGATGCTACTTGTAGTGGAACTAGAGCCTAGACAAAAAATGAATGGAGGGACCATGGTCGACGATGTGAAGGATGTTGAAATGTGGCAACGAGAATATTCCAATTTTAATTTTTCCTTGAATTAAAGTTGTGAATTAAAATTCAAATTTAGTCTCACCAGTTGCTTGGAAGAATAATTAATTAATTCATCTTAAGTTAATTAGTTGGATAAATTCAAGTTAGAAGTCTTTCTGAAGTCATGCAACAGTTATCCCTTAAATTAAGGAGATTATTCCTTAATTAAGGAGATAAGATTGAGTTATATTTGATTTGTAATTAGTTAGCTCAGTTTACTGAGTTAAGTCCGGTTAACTTAGTTCCAAACTATTTTAGGAACTAATTGTGAGTTATCAGTCAGTTGATGCATGCATGCACTCAACTAGTGTACTCCAGATAACTGAAGATTCTCTCATCAGTAACTCATGCATGTCTATTCTGAGAAAGACCCAATTAATATTAAAGGCAGGGATAGTGTACTATCAGTTGCATGTGTTTTCCTATAAACAAAACTCATGCATGCAGAAGGAAAATCATTCCTTGAGGATTGCGCAGTTTTACAGGGTGTGAGATTAGTGTTCCACTTGGTAACAGGAGGATCACCCAAGAGAAATTGCGCAAGGAAATAGGAGCTTGGAGGGTAGAGGAAAAGGCTTATGAGAAGTCTATTTTGCATGTGAGCATCTATGAGGATTATACTGAGAGCTGGTCAGCTATGAGAGCTAAGGCTTGGTGTAATTCTGAGATATTTCCAACTTGTATGATAATACAGACAGTGGGGTTTTTAGCTGAGGCTTTCCCCTCAGTATTCTTCTATGTTTCATGTGCATTTATTCTTCTTCTGGTTATATTTGTTCAGCTTGATCTTGCTCAAATATTTTTAAGCCTTCGCAAATTGATTGTAGAAGTAGGTTAAAGTATTTTTCTTTGGTTATATTGCGTTATCAAGTTAATCTACAGTCAAAATTTCTACAAAGGAACCCATAGTGGATGTACCAAATGGAGGTAGATTGGATCATAGGAAGTTCTGCCAAAAAGAGAAGACATACTCGATGGAGGTGGTGTGGATAGGACCTATGGTAGTCATATAAGGTAGACAACTTGTCTTAATAACACCTCTAATGAAACTAGGGGTGGACACACTAGACTTTACAATCTAAGTGACACTCACTACAACTAACTCTTGGTAAGGACCATTTAAATGGAAATATATAGTCAAGTATATAACCCAACCAGTGAATATGTGTGAAAGAATCTGAATCATGGGGAGATGAGAATGAGGTGGATGAGTTTCATCAACCACTACATGAACTATGGGATTTCCCCCCTAAGAATCACCTAAATTAGCCTCTAAAGTAGGCATTTCCATGGTAGTTGGAGGGTTAAGCTCGTGTCTATGAGGAAAGAGACCCTACTCATCAGGAGAAAATCCCTTTAGATGACAAGAATGACACAGACTAATCCCAAACACAATGGAAACAAAGGATGCACACAAAAATTAAGAAATAAATGACACCTAAGGCCATTAGACTCAAGCAAACAACATACACCTATTAAATATAAGAAGAAAGAATTGAAACCAATAGACTATAGTGATCTTCCTATAGTTGAAGCTTGGTTGATTAGGTCCCAAGTCATTCATGAAGATATGATTGAGCTAGCGCATTCCCCCCCTTCTTAGCATCTCAACGGCCATTGAAATTACTCTTGATTATGCACATGCACTCTCCAAGGGATTTGAGTGTGTACGGACCAATATTTTTCCCAACTATAACAAATACATCCTAGTGATTATCACCTATGTAAGGTATATAATATTATAGCCACTATGGTTACCACCTACAACCAACCAACCTAGGGGGGTAGTTTTCAATCAAGTCCATGCACAAAGGCACGCTATCGAGGTTGAAAACCCCCAAAAGAGACCCCTTGTATGCATGTAGACCTTGCTATCATAACCAAGTGAAGCAAGGTAGGTCACTCCACAAGCCCCAATGTGACCTTCTGCATGATCCTTGTGTTAGAAGGTATTCCCAGATAATGTTTGATTGTAACTGGATTTACAATCCCTAACTCAAGCTTCTAGTCTTTGTTTTGATAGTCGTGGAGAGTTTATCTAACCAACCTTTTCCAAGGCCCTAAAACTCTAAGCTAATGTTGGTGTGCTACCATATAAATTAAAATATGTCTAATAAATTTTATTAAGCACTAAATTTAATGGTTGTTCTTTAGGGAAATGGTATATGACATGAAACTCAAATGGTATTATTATGTGTTTCAAGGAAAGATATTTAGAATATTCCCATGCAATTTTTTATTTTGATGGTACTATCTATGAGAGAGTTAGACCATTTTGTAATGTATAATGAATACAATCCTCACATCCCTCTCCTTTATCACTTTGATATGCACTAATTGATAAAAATCAAAAATTTCAAGCAAACAATGAAAATTCCAAAAGAAACAAAAAGGAAACACACACAAAACCTAAGACCCTATTTGCAAGAAAGAATGCATAAAAGAGAAAATTTAGAGATTAGAACACATTCACAAGTAGATAGAAAAGAAAAATAATGATATGACAATGGTTATAGAAAAATATCGAGTCTCTAATGTCATTATTGGGAATCAAAACCAAGAGGATTCAAAACCATTACACAATACCAAAAACCCACCTATTAGAAGTAGATATGAAACTATTTTGACTGAGAATAAGACTAAGAAAATTAAATCTAGATGGATTAAAAATGGGCTCAGATAAGTGCAAGAAAAATGGAGAAAATTTTGGCAAAACTTTAGCAAATTCCATATTTGAGTGCTTCATTTATCTATTTGTAATCAAAAGGAGAGTTGTAGCGCATACGTAATAGTGCAAACCAGAGAAACAACGAGGCCAAAAATGCCATGTTAAGGTTGTACAAGAGATTTGAAGGTGTTTAAGATCTGTCCTGAAGTTTTTTCAAACACTATTTTTTAGAATAATTATTTCCTAAGACGCACAATGGCTCCTTATAAGTGAGAAAAGTAAATAAAAAATGAAATGAAATGACAAAGACTATGAAAATACCCATTGAGGATCCTTAGCAAAATCACTAGTTCTTTTTGCCATAATTTCCTTAATAATGATTGAGTACTCTTAACCCATAGACCTACCCAAGACCTATGAAAGATGGTGTGTGATGGTGTCTAAGTAGCCTATAAAAGTCATGATGCAAGCATCTAAATAGAAGTAAACAAGAGGGAGAATGAGATGTACCTTATCATAGAAGGCGGTTATCCAAAAGTTACAATGATTGAGATCCCTCAAGATCTTTCCTACACAAATATCCTCACATGTTACCTGCACATAAACAACGACAGATCTCCAATATGTTCCTATAGAATAAAGTTATCATTATCATTATGAAAACCCAAATACAAAAAACTAACATCAAGGAAAATTATGTTATTGGGGGGAGAATGTAAATGTTTTTATTACACCATTGAAGTGTACAGTGTTGCTCCCTTCATAGCCTTTGGTCCTTGTCTCTCTATTGTCACGAAGATTTTTCTAACATACAACAAGGAGTTACCACACGATCAAGACCCTAATTAGACCCTTAATAATTTGGTATGGCAACACTCATTAATATATGCCCCAATTTTGGTTTACTATTGCTACTCTGACCTAATTATCCTAAATACATATTATTAAATCTATCGTAGGTTAACTCCTATTTTGTTGGTGTTTTGTAAGTCTTGTTGCAGGAAGAAGGTGTTTTCGCTGCGAAAACGACCCTCCAAAATTTTTCCCTATGTTGATTTTAGATACTGCGGCAACTGTCATTTCAAGCCCCTATGTTTCATCATATGGTTTGATTTGTCCTCAAGCGTCATCACTTAACCATAATAAGTGTTTGAGTTAGTAATTCTATGGTTAGGTGAACTCACGGTCTTTCTTGACTTAGAAACTTGCCTTCAAACCATGCACACACTAAAAAAGAACACAAAAAAAAATCAAGCAAAAAGCAAGAAAATCACTCACAAAAGACAAAAACGCACTTAAATATGACAAAGTCTTGAACTTAAATAAAGCGCACTTCTTCGGGCCAAAATAATGCACCCTACATTGGTGCACTCCTTCAGGCTAAGAAAGTGCACCCCACCTCGGAACACTCCTTCATGATGAATACTTACGCCCTATCCAGTTGCATGCATGATCCAACTTGTTGCATGACGATGCACTCGTAGAAAATAGGAACAACCTTAACTCCTTCTTAATTGATCCTTTCATCTGACGACAAGTGGCACTGGTGCATGAGCTAGTTTTTCATGTTGATCTCTTTTAAAAAACTCAACTAATAATTCCCTCATCATCATTTCATTTGAGTGCACAACTAGAAAATCATTAAGCCCCTCATCAACCAATGTAGAAAGTAAGTTTTCATGCTCAAATATTTACTTATTTTTATCATTTCACTATCAAATATTACTTTGTTTACTGTCGATTTCTTATTTTATAGTGTGTTTGTGGCATTTTAGTTGGATCTTCATCTTGCAAGTGTTCATTTACAGTCACATGCAAGAAACCTTTCACATTCCTGAAAATATTCATCTTCCACCATGCATGGGAAAACAACTTATATAGCCTTGTAGATCATTCCTTTCCTTATCTTAGAATCAAATTCTACTTTATGTACTTGTTTTTGGGCTCTTTTTAGGAAAATCACACTCGCAAAGTTGAAAGCTCTTTCAGTCTCGAAAATGTCACCCTGTTAAACCTAGTTTTCTTCTTAGGTGCATGGGTGCATCACAAAGGCTCGAAGCTTTTCCCTTCAACCCTTTAGACTACTGCAGTAAACCCTCTTTGTGTTAGGGTGCATGGCTGCATCGCGAAGGCATGAAGCCTCATCATTCATTCCTTCAACATGCGACATTGTGCCCTCCTTAATTTATCCTTTCATCTAACGACAAGTGGAACTCATGCATGAGTTAGTTTTTAATGTTGATCTATTTTTAAAAAATCAATTAATAATTCCCTCATCATCATTTCATCTAAGTGCAAAACTGGAAAATCATCAAGCCCCTCATCAACCAATGTAGCTAGTAAGTTTGCATGCTCAAATCTTTACTGATTTTTGTCATTTCCCTGTCAAATATTACTTTTTTTACTGTCGATTTCTTGTTTTACAATGTGTTTGATGGCATTTTAGCTAGATCTTCATCTTGTAAGTGTTCATTTACGGTCACATGCAATAAACCTTTCACATTCCTGAAAATATTCATCTTCCACCATGCATGGGAAAACAACTTATATAACCTTGCAAATCATTCCTTTCCTTATCTTAGAATCAAATTCTACTTTATGTACTTGTTTCTAGGATCTTTTCATGCAGAGCACACTCGTAAAGCTCAAGGCTCTCTCAGCCTCAAAAATGGCACCCTGCTCAACCTAGTTTTCGTCTTAGGTGCATGGGTGCATCATGAAGGCTCGAAGCTTTTCCCTTCAACCCTTTAGACTGATACGGTGAACCCTCTTTGTGTTAGGGTGCATGGATGCATTGCAAAGGCATGAAGCCTTATCATTCATCCCTTCAACATGTGATAGTGTGCCCTCCTTCTTAATTGATCCTTTCATCTGACGACAAGTGGCACTCATGCATGAGTTAGTTTTTCATGTTGATATCTTTTTAAAAACTCAACTAATCATTCCCTCATCATCATTTCATTTGAGCGCACAACCAGAAAATCATCAAGTCCCTCATCAACCAATGCATTAAGTAAGTTTGCATGCTCAAATATTTACTTCTTTTTATCATTTCATTGTCAAATATTACTTTGTTTACTGTTGATTTCTTGTTTTATAGTGTGTTTGTTGGCATTTTAGCTGGATCTTCATCTTGCAAGTGTTCATTAACAGTCACATGGAAGAAACCTTTCACATTCCTGAAAATATTCATCTTCCACCATGCATGGGAAACAACTTATATAGCCTTGCAGATCATTCTTTTCCTTATCTTAGAATCAAATTCTACTTTATGTACTTGTTTCTGGGCTCTTTTCAAGAAGAGTGCACTTGCAAAGCTCAAATCTCTTTTAGTCTCAAAAATTGCACCCTTTTCAACCTAGTTTTCTTCTTAGGTGCATGGGTGCATCACGAAGGGACGAAGATTTTCCCTTCAGCGCTTTAGAATGCTACAATGAACCCTTTTTATGTTACGGTGCATGGGCACATCACAAAGGCATAAAGCCTCATCATTCATCCCTTCAACATGTAACAGTGTGCCCTCCTTTGTCTTGAGCACATAGGCACACTTTGAAGACCCAAAGCTCCCTTTTCCTCATCCTTCGTAAGTTCGAAGTGCAACAGTGCACCCTCCTTGTTTTCCAAAGTGCATGGGCTCATAGGGAAGACCTGAAGCAATATTTTCTCATTCCTTCAAACCTTTAGGGTGCTACTGTGTGCCCTAGCTTATTTTTTTTCTTCTTTGTTGAGTGCACTAGTGCACTACAAATCCCTGAATGACCATGCATGTCTCTTTGTGCTTTGAGAGTGCGCCCTCCTAGTTTGCATGTGTATTTTGGATTACATGCAAGTTATTGTTCACTATCATTCATAGTTTTTTTATGCTCTATCATTCATGGTGACTCTTTGAATGTGATTTACAAATATTGTTGCTTAGTTAGTTGTTTTAAGTTGTTCTTGTCGCTATGAATGTTATTCCACAAATAGATGTCCATGGTACAAGTGTTACCATTGTGTCATCATTTGTTGGAGACATGTCACCGCACAAAGTGGTGAGCCCTGGTATTTCACCAAGAGTGTTGCAACTCCCAAGGACTCCTCAACTTTATTTATCAACTTGGGGTTCATACAAATTTGAGGTGATGGACAAGAGCTACACTATTATGGTCTTGGGTTCTACTCATGCCACCCTCAACTAGGACATTTGATTAATAGTGCTCCAAGACCATTCTTCCTACTAAATTAGAAGGAAACTAACTAATGAAGGTGAAATTTAGAAGCTAGCTCTAATGATAAAAAAGAAAATGCTTTTTGAACTTCAACTTGTAAATGCTATTGAATCAATTCATGAAAAGACAAGAGCTACACTACTTGCAGAAAGGGAACTACATTATCTTGCAATCAACCATCTAGCTACCAAATATACTTGCAGACAGGAAGCTAACCTACCAAATCATAACTCAATATTCCATGCATCATCTATCTAGTTCACACTTGCATATAAATCAATGTTCTATTTGTGCTAAATCTATGATAAAGAAATTAATATTAAATTCTCCAGTTAAGGAAAAGGATGGTTGGAGTGGCCTAGGTGTTTCCCTTGATCATGGAGTCATAGATGGGGGTCAAACTACTTCTAAACTAAGTCAAAATTGCATCAAAGGTCAAAATAGGTGGTGAAACAGGCTACTACAGGTATGCTATAGGAGGCTGCTACAAGTGCCCTATATTGCTACAGGAAGGCCTATAATGCTATAAGAAGGCTGCCAAGAAGGTTTAGGAGGTAGGAATGATGGGTTAAAGGGATGGAAAGGTGGATGGAGGTTGGGGTAAATGGATGAAAGGTGGCCAACACCCCTAGCCAAGCTCAGAGCCTTTGGAAGGCTTGTTTTTCACTAGGAGAGTTGCTCACGGTGATCTAAGGGAATGATCTCAAGAACAAAACTTTGAAGATAGAATTTGGGATTCATCAAAGAGGGTGAGGAATTCCAAGATGGAGATGGTGAAAGTCCCCTTGCCTGCAAATCCAAACATCCCTGCAACATCACATGCATATACCCTTTTATCATTGACAAAATGAAACAACTAATTGTGGAAAAGATGAGTTGAATTTAAATGCCATCTAATCTATGCCAAAAACTTTGATCTAGTCAATAAATCAACTCCTAAGCTACAATAAGCACATGAAAAATAAGATGACTAACATATACCATATTCCAAGAAATCATAAACATAGTATTTTTAGACTATGATTGTAGATCCTTCCATTCATGCTCCCATGTGAGAGATGAGATAGAGGTTTCAATCACAAGATTTTTGAGGGGTTATTTTATAATGAAATGCAGAAAACTAATAAGAACTCTAAACTAAAAATAAATACCAATACATAAGAGGGACCTAAGCCACTGTGGTTGGGCCCAAACCTAAGAGCCTTAGCCCTCTGGAACTAACTCAGTGATTAACCAATAAAAAACTTCTCATTGTCATTGCATCAATGTCAAATACATCACATAAACAGTAAAAAATAACATTGTCAAGTGCTTGAGCTCGATAGCTTCCTAGCTGAAAATAAATTTCAAATCCTAACGAGATATTTTTCATGTTTATTTATACAATAAGGTAGCTAGCATCTCCCTAGAAAATAGGAATGTTTGTCTCCCAAAACTCGAGAATGGTGGATCTTAATCTTCTTTAACTGCACTTGCTTGGCTGCCAATGACCTCAAGCTGATAAGAGACAGTGTGATGATCTTGGATGATTGAAGGAGTTAAGGAGGTGGAAAACCTCCTAGAATCTCTCCCTATTATCTATTTCAAACTCCTTCATGGAAATCATCTCAAACATGCTCCATTTTATGCAATTAGACCATATTAGGCCACATGACATAACAAAACATCTTTTACCCCTCTCATTAAGCATAATATAACAAAAATTGTAAATATATGTGAGAATGAGATAGTTCTAAAGCTTTAAGATGGCATTATGACCCTTATGATGTACCTATTGATGAGCCTCATCATCACCCCCTACTGAAATTGTTGCTCATCCTCTGAAAAACTCAGTCATCTATGTTCAATTCTTTCATGGCCTTAGCGGCCTCCTTGACATCCCAAGGTTCATGAGAAATTCTTCGGCATAAATCACAGGATAAATCATTTGTCGATGCGTTTCGAACCAACAAGTGTGGTTCATCGTCAGGACAAGTTGAAGAAACAGATCCAGCTTAGCATGTTAAATAGTCTGAGCAGAGACTCCAACGGTTATCTTGACTAACGACTAATTTTGACTTTAGGACCAGAGTCAAGATTTAATTGAAGTTAGTTAAATTAAGTGAATAAATAAAAATATAAAATAATTTAAAATTGTTAAAGGTTAGTTAGAAAGTTTTTAAAAAATTATAATTTGTTTTTTAATGGGGCTTAAATAATAAGTATATATAAAAGAAATATATACAAAGGTTGGTTAGGAAAAAAAAAATTGAAATATACATAAAAATAATAATGAATTTTAATTACGAAAGTAATAAAAGGTAAAAAGATTTTATTTCATTTTAAATAAATAAATAAATTCAAAAAAAATATAAATATATAAATAAAATATAAATATAAAAAAAATGAAAATAAAAAAATAAAAATAAAAATAAAAAATAATAATAATAATAATAAATAAATAAATAAATAATAATAATAATAAATAAATAAATAATAATAACGATAATTGTTGAATTGAGACTTTTGTGATCCATAACAGTTATAAGAAGAGCTTCGGTGTAAATCACATATAGAAAGACCTTTGTCGACGCGTTTCGAACCAACAAGTGTGGTTCATCGTCAGGACAAGTTGAAGAAACAGATCCAGCTTAGCATGTTAAATAGTCTGAGCAGAGACTCCAACGGCTAAATCGAACAACGACTACTTTTGACCTTAGGACCCAGGTCAAATTATTATTCATTAATTTAATATTATTATTATTTTTAATATTAATACAAAAAATATTTTTAATGGTTAGTTTTTTAAAAAATTAATTAATAATTATATATCTATATATATATATAAGTTATAAAATTAGGTTAAAAATAAATAAATAAAATAATAATAATAATAATAAATAATAAATAAATAAATAAAATACTTTTAGAGGTTAGTTTAAGAAGATAATTTACTTATTTATTTAAATTATTATATAATAATATGTTGTTAAGGACGAGAATAATTTCAAGTAATTTATTAATTAATATATATATATATATATATATATATATATATATATATATATATATATATATATATATATATATATATATATATATATATATAAAGTTAGGGTTAAAAAATATAAATAAACAATTTAAATGGTTAGTTAGAAAGGTAATTTATTTAATTAAATTAAATTATTTATTATTATATATTAATAATATAGGTAAATTTTTTAATTAAATTATTTATTAAATATAATTAATATTATATTGGTAATATAGTCTTGACATTAATATATTAATAATATAATAGTCAAATTATTATTTATTAGTTTAATATTATTATTATTGTTCTTATTTATGGAAATAAGTTAAATTAGGTAGAAATATATAGGTAAATAAAATAATTTTAATGGTTAGTTTTAAAAACTTTAATTTAGTTTATTTATTTAAATTATTTATTGATGATGATGATGATGATGGTTAACGTCCGCTGAGACCAAATAATGATCTATCAGACCTAAAAGACAAATTATTTATTTTGATTTAAGATTTTATTCCTATGCTCAAAAAGCTTGGAGAGAAGCCTCCCGAGTTCACTATAATTTTGGCATTGTAAAAGGCTAGGAAGGTCAGTATTGTAACAAAGGTTGTGAAATTGAGATCTAATGTGGTTGTATGCAGGGCACTCTAAGAGGAAGTGGTTTTCATCCTCGATTCTCCTATTCTCACAAATATGGCAGATCCTTTCCATCCATGGCGTTTTAGGAACTGCCCAACAGCCAGTTTCACTATGGAGCTCATGAGAATTCGTTCTAATCTTTGCTATATTAATTTTCTTCTTTGAGCTAGTTAAAATAGAGAGATACTTTTGATCTTCAAGGGTGGGGTTGATGACCTTCTTATAATAACTTAATTTTCTTTTAGACGCTAAATCTTTCTCACAAGACAATTTTTCTTTGAACTTAGAAGTAACAATATCTTTAATGTTATTTATGTTTTGCAAAACATCATTCTCATTGATCTCCCAATAGTTTAACCAGGCCCTTGTGTCCTTATGCCATCCTCGGTTAAGCCTTAGGTGGTTTTGGCTGGAATTTAAAGCTAGCTTAGGAAGTCTATGATTGTCTATGTTATTGAGCTTGTGCTTGTACAACAGAAACCTGAGCATAGCCAGGCTCTCAATAGGAGAAAGACCTGCTTCTATAAGGAGAATAGGATAGGGTGTATTACTTGTAATTTTCAGGTTATAAGTTATAAAACGCTTCTGGATTTGCTCAATCTTTATCCATGATTCTCTGGATATGCTGCAGCCCCAAACTTCATAGCCATATAAGATAACAGGAGTGACTAAAGTTTCAAAGAGGAACTTCTTTTTATCCCACATTACGAGGTTTGCTGTTTTACAATTATTTTCAAGACCAAAATAAGTTTTCCATCCCCCATTGATCCTTTTCTCAATACTATGGTTCCAGTTGAGCTTGTGATGGATATCAATTCCTAGGTATTTGTAAGAGTACACTTCCTCCAAGTTATTATTGTCATACATAAAATTAGCGCAAGTGTCCTTCTTGGATTTGATAATCATAACTTTCGTTTTGTCAGTGTTAACAGTCATACCCATGGTAGAGCAGAAATCCTTAAGAAGCTTGAGTTGCTTATCAAGATCAGAAGGGCACCTTGCCAAAAGAACAATATCGTCAGCATAGAGAAGAAGGATAACGACTATCCCAGCTAAGATTGTGCCACCACATCCTGCTTCTTCTAAATAACCTTCGAGCTTATCGATGTAAATGCCAAATAGGGTAGGGGAGAGGGGGCAACCTTGTTTAACTCCGATGTTACACTTAATATCTTTTGACCACCCCTCATTTTTCTTTAGCTTGGCAATTACATTCTCGTATAGCCTTATAGCAGCAGCTCTCAACTCAAGAGGAACCTTTAGCTCTTCTAACCTATTCCAAAGGTTGTATCTAGGAACCGTATCGAAAGCCTTTCTAAAGTCTACAAAGCAGCAAAATAAATTGGATTTATCATTACGACATTCCTTCGCAATGATCCTAAGCGTAACAAGGTGGTCTGTTGTTAAGTGATGCCTTTTGAAACCTGCCTGGCCTTTAGCCCGCTTACCTTCAATTTCAAGCCATATGCTTAACTATTTTTCCAGAATACTACCATACAACTTGGCTAAGAGAGGGCTGATCATAATTGTCCGATAATTAGAGGGGTTATTTGTATCACCACTTTTTAAAATAGGGATAATGAGGCTCTCAGTCCAAGGTTTAGGGAACCCTTGCTTAACAGCTTGATTGAAAAGCTTGTGGATGTGGGGGATGAGGACAGGGCCTCCAATTTTTAAGATTTCTGCCTGGTAACCTTCAATGTCCTTAGCTTTCCCATTCGCGAGGCGATTAACCCCAAACTTAATGTCTTCTAAAGAGAAGACTTCTTTCGTTGTGAGCAGGGTTTCCAAATTATCCATGACATTAGGAGATTCATAAAGCTTTTTAAGATAAGAATTCCAATCGTGCAGAGCAATTTTATCATTATCCTTAGTCTTCCTAGTCAGAATCTGCCTCCAAAATTTCTTAGGAGCTACCTTAGAAAGGTGTAAGAGATTCTCCTGTCTTTGACGAATATACTGCCTCTTTTTCCTTTTAATTAGGGCTTTGTATATTCTTATCTTGTCCATTTTAAGAGAATCATCAACAGCTTCTTTAATTGCTCTCCTCGCATTTTTACAATCTTTGTCATACCAAGGATTGGTTTTGCTATTTCTTTTATTATTTGAGACTTCAATTGAGAACTTTTTAATAGAATATGAGAGGGTTGTAGTAAAATTGTGATATAGGTCTTTTATGTTGTCTATACTAGATAAAGGAGGCAGATTAGTTTTTAATTCGTTTAGAAAGAGGTCCTTTTTATTTTTATCAAATATTAAGTTCTTTTGGTTGTAAGTATTATTTTCTATGGGAACTCTATGCATGACAAAATTGAGGGTTATAAGTAAAGGCCTATGATCGGAGTCAGGCTCGTGGTCGTTTAAGATGTCAAAGTTTATCATTTCGTTGTATAATGGAAGATCGGAAATAACGTAGTCTACCACGCTGCTACCAAGTCCATGGATGCAGGTCATCTTGCTGGAATTGGGCCACTTATATTAAAGATATAATATTAGGTTATTAAGATAAAAGTTAGGTGGGAATTAGTCAAATTAAGGACCTAACTTTTTTACAAACAAGGTAAATGAAAGAGGTTAGTTAAATCAAATAAATAATAATAATATATCTTCGTTAATAGGAAAAAAAATAAATAAAATAAAATAAATATAAATATAAATAAATAATAATAATAATAATAATAAGTAAAAAAAATATTATTTATGATAATAAATACCAATATCAATCAGGGAAAATGGAGCGACACAAAATACACAGGAGAAGGATTGAAAAGAGTCCAGAGCAAGAAGGATGAACCATAGGAGGTAGGAAGGCTCCAGGGGAACGACGAAAGCGAAAAAGATGAAAGAGGGGGGGGGGAGACTAAGATGAAAGGGCAGGGATCCAACATCTACTGATCTTCCAGCCGTCATCTCTATTGAGATTGTTAGGCCTCCTTTCGATCTCAATAGCTTCCCTGAGTTTACGATGATGGAACATGGCAACATTGGCAACAACCTTAACCTCCTCAATACTAACGTGATGCTTGGTCTTATCCACATGCTCTGCTAGCGCTGAAGACTTGGTTCTCCCATGTCTTAGGTGAGCTGCATGTTCGCTAATCCTCTGATGGATGGAGAGCCCTGTTTCCCCGATGTAGGGGGTCCCACACGAACAAGGGATCAAGTAGACACCCTTCATGTCCTTGGGGTTAACGGGATCTTTAACCGATCGGAGGGAATTACGAATAGTTTTGAGGGGTCTAAATGAAGAGGGAATATCATACCTCTTAAGGATCCGGGCAATCTTGTCCGTGGTTCCTTGGACATATGGAAGGTGGACACCTAGTCGGCGCTCTTTAGGCTCCTTCCTAATAACTGCATTTCTAGATGCTTTAAGGAAAGCCTTCTGACCTAGCCGCCTACTATATCCATTTTCCACAAAGACATCAAGGAGATGGGATTTCTCCTTATCAAAGCTCTCATTATCAGAAATCCTGAGGGCATGAGTAGCGAGGGTGTTAAGGACACCCATCTTCTGAGCAGGGAAATGATGGGAATCAGCATGAAGATACTGCTCAGTATGCGTTTTCTTCTGGAACACAGAGTGGGAGAGATAGCCGTCCTTATTCCTAGAAATAAGAATATCTAGGAAAGGGAGGCAACCATTGACCTCTTTCTCCATGGTGAACTTAATGGCAGAGGACTGATTGTTGAGGTGATTGAAGAAGTGATCCAACTCCTCTTGGCCATGGGACCAGATGACGTTAGTGTCATCCACATACCTTTTCCAAAGCTTCGGAAGGAGACAAGCCGAGGCTAAAGCTTTGGCTTCGAAATCTTCCATAAAAAGATTCGCAACAATCGGGGAAAGGGGGGAGCCCATGGCAACACCACAAGTCTGTTCAAAGAATTCACCCTCGAAACAGAAGAAAGTGGAAGTGAGACAGATCTCAACCAGATGCGCGGTATCGGGATCTGTTAGGCGATAGATCACTTCCAAGGCCTCCTTTATAGGGATGCAAGTATAAAGAGAGACCACATCAAAGCTGACAAGAATGTCCTCAGGGTCCAGCCTAATATCCTTAAGCTCCTTAATGAAGGAAGCAGAGTCTTTAACGAAGGACTCAGTGCGGCCGACAAGGGGCTTAAGTTTTTATTTATTTATTTATTATTTATTATTATTATTTTTTTTAACCTAATTTTATAACTTATATATATATATATATATATATATATATATATATATATATATATAATTATTAATTAATTTTTTAAAAACCTAACCATTAAAAATATTTTTTGTATTAATATTAAAAATAATAATAATATTAAATTAATGAATAATAATTTGACCTGGGTCCTAAGGTCAAAAGTAGTCGTTGTTCGATTTAGCCGTTGGAGTCTCTGCTCAGACTATTTAACATGCTAAGCTGGATCTGTTTCTTCAACTTGTCCTGATGATGAGCCACACTTGTTGGTTCGAAATGCGTCGACAAAGGTCTTTCTATATGTGATTTACGCCGAAGATCTTCTTATAAATAATGATAATGATAATGATAATGATAATGATAATGACAATGACAATGACAATGACAATGATAATGATAATGATAATGATAATGATAATGATAATAATAATAATAATAATAATAATAATAATGGAAATTAAATAAATTAATAAATTAACTAAAGTAAATAAATCAAGCGAGCGAAAAATAAAATAAAATAAACTAAATGAATAAATTAATTAAAATAAATAAAACAAGCGAGCGAAAAGAAAAAATAAAAATAAAAATAAAATAATAATAATAATAATAATAATGTTGATCCTTGTGCTACCCATGGATCCACGAGGCATGTCATTGCTTAGAGGACTATCCTTGGAGGTATTGCTACAAATCCTCTAAGCTCAATGAACCAATCAGCATAGATGTAGAATGGAAAGAAACACTGCAAGCAGTAACACCATAGGAATAAACAACAACAACATCAGCGAGCAACAAATTGACACAAGACAAAGGCAAGAGGAATATTGTCGAGAGCACAGAGGTTGAGCAAAGCTACAAGTTCAAAGCAGATACTCTTGTTGAGAAAGTAGCTTTGGAGATAGAGGTGAAGAGGCGACATCACAAAATGAGAGTGGAGCGGAAGAAGAGAGAGAAGAAGAGGTTGGAGGATATAGAGAGTAGATTGCAAGATATGGAGAAGAAGCTGAAAACAAAACAAGATCTCAAGAGGAGAGAAAGGGAATAAAGGCAGAAATAGGAATAGGAAGAAGGAAAAGGTGCACTGACAAAGAAAACTATGCAGATATAGGTAGAGACAATAGAGCAGCCAACAGATGAAGAAGAGGGTGAACAAGTGCAGGTTCGGGAAATTGCTTAGTAGGTTAAGAAGTTGGTTGAGGTAATAGACATGGAGATAGAAAAGGAGCTACAGGACCAAGACATCGATCTCATGTCGAGAGCATCCAACGTCATACCACAGTATCCACCACCTCCAGAATCACAACACATCCGAGCGAGCAAGGAGAAGTTGTTCTCCTTGATGATGATTTGGAGATGAATGTGTACAATCTAGCATTTGATGAGTCACAACAGAGCATTGTACAGGCACGAAGAAAGCAGCTCCCGGATGATCATACATCACCTGTGCACACAGAAGAAAGGGTGATTGTACATAGAAGAAAGGGTGATCGTACCAGATGTTAGAAGACATCTAGTTGCCATGGTCAAGGCTTCTAAGTCCTATGCAGAAGCCACAAGTTCAATGGTCAAGTTCTTAATAGAATAAAATGATCGAATGCAAAAGGACTTGCAAGAGGCCAGGAAAAGAATAGAATAGTATACAGGATCCAACATGATAGAGATGAAGAAATCAATAGTGGCAGAGATATCAACTTTAGAGGCCACCATGCGGATAGTGTATAGAATATTTCTCACCATGCACAAATATGTTTTCCATCTATATGACCTTCAGCAGTAGTGCACAAAGACAACCCAAACTCTCAAATACATTCACACTGCTATTGCGCACATGCAATAATGGACGATGAGGTACAAGGGAGCCCTGCTTTACTTGCACAGGAGGATTAAGCCAGAGGTTGAGCTAGGTAAAGCACGAATTTAGATGTTGATCCAGAACTATGAGTAGCTCCCTCCACTCATCACTAGCATTAAGGCTTCCTATGCACGATTGTTCAAGAGTCTAGATGTCATAGTGCGAACGCACAAGATCCCTTCCATCGGAACCCTCATCTAGGCCATGAGGAAGAAACAAGTCATGTTGGATGTCGACAAGTACATAAAGAAGTTGATGTGCAAAGCCACCAATGATGACTTGCAGCTTAGTGCAGAGAACATGCAAAGGTACATCAATGGTCCAGTCACACTCAGGACATTGTTGTGCATGCTTCAGGATGAGCTGGACAAAGGTTTCAAAACCATGTAACTGGAAGACATGGAGGCAAGAGTTTGCGTCAAAAAAGGCATCACCAAATAGTATGGGGACACAATAGGGCAATACCAAGCTTGGTATCAGTTCATCATCAAAGACCATCATGAGGAGGTTACCTCGTTGGTTTTTCCCCAAGACCCCAAGTGATGTTGTTTGTCTTGTCAGGCCGACTCAAGCCTATTTTTGTCCCACATGGGTATATGTGGAAATTTTATTATTGTAAGTGAAATTACAAGTGTCACTAAAGGAATGTGAACAGTCACTATGTAATGTGAACAATAATGAGGGTAGTCCAAGAGTCACAAAGGGGAATGTCAAGGATCACCCCACCCTTTTTTATAAATAGAACCTCATAACTCATAGAAGAGGCTTATGGGAGCAAATATTTTTTCTCGGCATTTCTTATAGAAGACTTGGAGAGTATTGTGATGAGCCTTGATTTCTCCATAGTTCAGAGAAAGTACATATCTTTGGAGGAGCGAGGGATGTTGACTGTAATGTTCCACTATTGGGGGTAGTGGTTGTCAATGGTGTATGTATGGATGGAACTTTCACTTAATATATATAACAGAGCCAACACATTTTCATGCATATGTTGTTATTGTAGTTGGACTATTCTAGTTGCTTTAGAAATGTATGTTATTTAACTTATGCATTTGTGTATGAACTAATTTGTATGCAATTGTACGAATCTTGTTGCAGAAGTGTTGTTGGTTTAACCCGTCACTTTGGATTGTGGGCTATTCTTCTTTCTAGATTGTGATGTCATTCAGCTCGTGTGTTCCTTTCAGGCTACGTACTATTACAGGCTTCTATGGGACACACTTCGTTTTGCCCTCTATGTGTTAGAACCCCCTTGCGTCTCACTCGACTCTACGCTAACGCAGTCAAGGAATTGCTTTACTACCCACTACTATGACTCCTACTCAAAATGGTTTGAGGTCTAGTTGGGACTTCTTATCGGGGAGATGCCCTGACATGTTGGCAGGTCCAGCACTGTCAACATTTTTTGCGCTAGAAGGAGGGCCAGATGAAAAGTTGAGTCCCCAAAGTCTATTTTGAATCTCTGCACATTATTCATGACTTACAATACAGTTAATCCTCTGACATTTCTGTCTCATGGACATGATTTTAAAGTGTCGGAGGATCTCCTTAATGACTTGTCACATAACACATATGATGGTGAAGGTGGAGCAACCTTGCTTAGTCACGGAGTTTCCTTTATGGGTTTCCATGAAAGGAATGAAGTCCTCGAGGACGGCATTACCTCTTTGTTGCTCGCATTCATGGTGAGGGGGCACACACTACAATGGTGTGTCACATTGCCCACAACCTCCATTAACTCTTATGATCAAATTATCATAAAGTTGGCTCATGCTTTTTATCATTATGATAGTAAAGCACTCAATAAAAAAATTATAGAATTATGGAAAGCACATGATGAATCCCTTTTTCATTTTAAGGAGCGCTTTTGAAATCTCGCTTTTCAAATCCCAAAAGATGAAATTGATTGGAAATTTCTCAATGAAAGATTTCAGTATCTTCTTCACATATCTAAAAATCCTCATGTGTTAGAATCATTCAAAACCCTCCCAACATACCCCGGGGTTAGAGTTGCTAAACCCAAGACAAACAAGGTTTCTTTCATAAGTGACCCTTCCTCTGCTTCTCATCAAATAGCTCTAACTCAAGAGTGCAAGGTGGGAGAAGTTGCAAACCCATCTCTTGAACTATCACATCCTCCCACCCCATCTTCTCTAGATATCTGAGCAAATTTGGCTTGCAAACTTGTTCGTTGTCACGTGAACTTGTTCTCTCAACCTTTGTCCTCTCATTTTGCTGATCCTCCAGATTGTACTGTGTTGTGTTATCCCGTTCCAGACTCCACATTCGTTTTTTAGGAGGATCAAGTTGTCGATAGAGTTGGTGTTGAGAAGCCAACATGTGTTGTCATTTATGATGAGTATGAGTGGGAATCTGAAGAAGAACATGTGGTGAAGGATGACCTCCTTCCGTCTGAACCTCATCCGTTGTTTCCTGACATCTTTTTTTATTCTGCCATTTCTAATTTTTCTTGTGAAAATCCATCCCTAGATGTTTTTACTTCTGATCATTTAGATAACACACCATATGTCAGTTTGTCATTTGATTGCAAAGGGGACACATATTTCTTTTTTAATTCACCCAATCTATCATATTTTCTTTCTGGAAACTTAGAGGGTGAACATTCTTGTTTCTCATCAACCCCTCTATATGATTCGTTAGATCATGAGGATATCGAAGAACATATTGAATTTTTATATCATGGTTGTCATGATGTTGATTCACTTGTCGTTGATCTTTCTAAGCCATCGGTGTTCTACAATCTACCTCATGATGAAGTGGAAACTCCTCAATCTATCGAGGCACTTCAGCCCGCGTTGATGGTTATGTCAGGTCCTCTCTGTGTTGAGGTCAGTTCCACTTTCGACCAGAAATATGTTGAAATGTCTAAGGCTCCTCATCACTCTCATGTTTGCATTCAAGATCAATATCATACACAAATTTCACATCCTCCACCTAAACCACACGATCCTATCGCTCATGCATTGGAGGAATCATACACAATGATCACTCTTGCGAAACATAATTTTCTTCCTTTTTCATTTTTTCTCGTTTGTCGCGGTCAAAAGAGTGTACATGCTTATCATCCATGCACAGTGTGTTGCAACACCTTGGTATGTCCGCAGAGTGTTTGTGTAGAGTCTCCAAAATATCTTCAAAATATCATCCACTTTCACCTTTATCACCACCATTTCACTCACATGTCGCAACTCCATAGCTATATAATCTTTCATTAGCCTCCATTTTCATAATTATATGGGTTCCATTTGTGTTTTCCAAAAGTTAATGCTTTCTAGTATTATAAGTGAATTAAATGGTTAAAACTTAGAAAAATGACATATACTTGCTAATACTTAAAAGTGGCTTGAGATTCATGACATGTGTAGGTCATTTGGAAGCTTCCAAGGCACCCTTATGTAGCCTCCAATGCTCAAATTCGAATTCCCTTCAAGATATGGAAGAAAATTTGGATAAAGGTCAAAGAGGATATGTGTCTCATCAATACCTATTTTAGTTGTAACTCTATGAGATTTTTTAGGGATCTAGGGAGAGAATAATGGACCTCCATTAATGAGGTAGCTTCTTATATTTTTGTATAAATAGGAGAGTCTTCTCCTTTAAAAGGCATGTGTAAAGTTGGGGAAATGCTCATGTTTTGAATATAGAATTTGGATTTGGAACCATGCTCATGAGTGATGTTCACTTTGATTTGGTTATGCTTGCATTTGGAGCCTCTCAACTTTCCATCTCTCATTCTTTTGGATTGGCCACCTACAATGTGTGAGATTTGTTTTTTTTTAGATTTATTGCTTTCATAGATTAAGATTTATTTCTTTCGTATCTTTTCCTATGTGAGAGGTTAAGGGTGATTGTTTCTATTTGCTTTCTACCTAAAGGTTAAGAGCAATTGTTTTTATTTGCTTTCTACATAGAAGTTAAGAGAAGTTTTTTTTATTTGTTTTCATATCTTTTCTTGTGTGAGAGGTTAAGAGTGATTGTTTTTATTTTCTTTCTACCTAGAGGTTAAGAGTGATTGTTTTTTTTTGCTTTCCTATATAGAAGTTAAGAGCAATTGAACCATATATATTTCCTTTAGGTCTAGGAGGATCTGGAGAAGGAGGCTCTGCAAGCTCAGCCATGAAACCCTACTAACAGGGGTTTGCAGGCCGACCTACGGCCCTGTGAACCCCCACATACCCGTACCCATCTCCCGGTTTTTTTATTGGCTTTCGAGCCGGCTTCCGGATCCCCGCGTCCCGTGACTCCCTTACCTTTTTTACCTTGGCTCCCCCGTATCCACCTTTTTACCTTGGCTTTTTTACTCCTCTGTTTAATCTGCCCTCCCCGCATCAGAACAGAGCCTCCCCCACAGATTGGTCGACAGTTCGAAGGAGTCGTTTTCACTGTTAACGGAGAAAGTGACCTGCAGCAAGAACAGGCACAGCTCAAACGACTACCCCCGTTGTCGGTGCCGATGCTAAACGGTTACCAGGTTCCGAGGAGACCTCTTTCGGGCGGTTACCAGTTTTACGAGGAGGTCACCCTGCAGCTGTTGACATGGACTCTGAGGAAGTAGATTATTCGGAGTCCCCGCTGGCGGAAAGCTCCATCTGGCGCTCCACGTTTTCCTCATCAGGAGGTCTGCACAGTGGGAATTTATCTGCTAGTATTGAGCATCTGTCGCCCACTATTGACCCGACGCTCCCCACCTCTCTTTACCCTGGAGATCCCTCCTCCTGGAACTCCTTTGCGGTCCCCTCACCGGCTTCTTTGGGTTTCCTGGCGGACTGCTTACAAACCTCCCCGATCGGAGTTTCCCCCCAAGCGCCGGATTTACCCTCCCTCCCCCCTCTCCCGATAACCTCTTCGGAGATCCCGTCCCTCTCGGCAGCAAACCCTCCCCTCTCGGTTTCAAACCCTCCCTCGGCCCCACCCGCTCCCTTCGGTAGCTATCACGCGGTCCCCCCTCTCCCTGAAGCCATCCCCTCTTTTGGAACTAACCCTCTCCCCCCCCCCTGTTCCCCCCCTGAGGGCTCACAGGCTACTGTCAATCCTGGCCGCATGTCATCCCGGCCTGCCAAGAAGTAGCGTTGTTTCAAATCCACCGCGGAGGACGTTTTCCTGCGTCTGGAAGAGGATATCCAGTGGGGAGACGCCATGGATCTGGCGGACTGTGTCCTTGTGGGCCGGATTAGAGGAAGACACACCTCGGCGGCAAAAATTAAGCAATGGGCGGCCGAGATATGGGGGCAATACCTCGCGGAGATTCCATCGGTTCAGACGTTTGTGCGAGGATGGTTTGCGCTCAGATTTCCACGGGCGGACCACACGAGTTGGGTTCTTTCTTCGTTTTGGCACTTTGAGAAAGCCCCGGTCCTCCTCAAGCGGTGGACGCCCCTTTTCGACCCGGAGACGGAGCTGTTAGGCATCGGACCAGTTTGGGTCAGACTACCGGGCTTGCCCCTGCAGTATTGGTCGGAAGATATTTTCAAGAGAATTGGGAATGCGCTCGGCACTTTCATGGAAACAGATAAATCCTACATCTCAACGGGCTCAATGGCATTTGCTAGAATCCTAGTGCACATGGACACCAGAGAGGGAGTACCTGAAAATATAACTATTCAATGGAAAGCCACTTCAAGGAAGCAGAAACTGGATTATGAGGGTATCCCCTACAGATGCAGAAGGTGCCACCAGGTGGGACATCTATATAAGGACTGCCCCCTCCTCCAGAAGACCCAGCAGATAGCTACAGGCCAGGACCTTCCATCCACTGAAGGGATGCCTGACCCTCCGGTAGCTATGGCACCAAGAACGGACCATATCATCACTTCGGACATGGTGGAAGCGCCTCCAGCTCCTCGCCGCAAGAAGCAAGCCTCGAACGTGGCCCGGCCTCCATCTCCTCCTCTGACGCGTTCAAAAGCTGCAAAGGGAGCGGTCTTCTCCTCAGGTATGTCCTCTACTTCGTCTGCCTCTGTTTCACATTTTGCATCATTGAGTTTATCTTCCGTTGGCATGCCCCCCCCTATAAGACTCCCCCCTCCCTCTTCCCCGTCTGCCCAGGACCTGGTTAAGGTTGCTTGCCCCTCCCAGCCCCCCCCCCCCCCCCCCCCCGGCTTGCTATATGTATCTTGCCCTATCCCTAGGCCTACTGGCCTTCCCTCATCCACCTCGTTCCCCTTTCCCCCCCCCCTCCTTCCCCTCGCCTTCCCCCTCTGTAAACTCTTCCCCGAGATATCCTACCCGTTCGACCACAAAGCTGAAAGTCTCGGACTCCATTGGGATGTCGGTAGAACCCCAATTCCTCTCTCCCAAGCAGGGGCGCGGTCGACCTTCCTCAAAATCGATCGCTCAGAAACAAACGGAGGAAGAGGTCCTCCTTGGCAGACAACAAACACTTCACAGGGCCCTTAGAGCGCAGGACACCCCTCCCCACCCCCCTCCATGAAAATCTTGTCCTTCAACTGTAGAGGGTTGGCCAGCCCGGATAAAAAATCGGCCCTGAAGCGTCTCTTACTCTCAAACCCTGTGGACATCATCTTTTTACAAGAAACCTTATGCAAAGCGGACTCTGCATCCTCCATCCTTGGCTTATGGCTACCTGGGTGGACCTTTACAGCCATTGATGTATCAGGCCGCTCTGGAGGCATCGCTATGGGCTTCAAGAACAACTCCATTTTGCTAAAGAACATCTGGGGCGGAGGGGGTTTTCTGGGGGCAGATATATACTCAAAAGACATGGAAGAAAACCTTAAAATTATAAATGTTTATGGCCCCTGCCTAAACAGAGAGCTTTTCTGGCAAAAGCTCCTTGGCTCCCCACTTCTCCAAGCTGAGAACATTATACTGGGGGGAGATTTAAATTTCTCAATAGGTTTTTCTGAATCATGGGGACATCTGGCACAAATTGACCCCCTCTCTGATTTCTTTGGGCAACTGCTAGAAGATCATCATTGGATTGATCTCCCTTCTGCAAAACTCCAATACACTTGGAAGAACAACAGAACAGGGGACCAAAGCCTAGCGAGAAGGCTGGATCGGTTCATCATGAAGGAAGGGCTCTGCACCCAATATCCTAGATCTTGACAATGGGTGGGAAGTGGAGGGATCTCGGACCATAGACCCATATTTCTGGAATTAGAAGCAAGACAACAGACCCAAAACGCCCCCTTCAAATTCAATGCAACTTGGCTCCGGGATCCTACTTACATCAAATTGATAACGGACTTCTGGAAAGCACATCCGATCCCTGAGATTATGGACCCAGCCACGGGCTTTGTTAGGAACCTCTCAGAAATCAAAGTGTTATCAAGAGAATGGGCGAAATCGAAGAGAAAGCAGGATGATCAGACTATATCTCTGGCGGAGCAAGCAATTGAGGTTCTTGAAACCAACTCAGATGGAACTTTTTTATCCCCCGATCAGAAATCCTTGTATGAATACCTAATCAAAAGGAGGACCCTGATCCTCAGAGACAGGGAGGACACCTGGAGACTAAGAAGCAGAGCCATATGGCTCAAGGAGGGGGATGAGAACACAAAAATTTTCCACCGTTTTGCAAATGGGCGAAAGGCGATTAACACTATCTGGGAGCTGCAAGATGAACAAGGACATCAGGTTAGCAGTCAAGGGGAACTTTCTTATCGAGCCTCTTCGCACTTCAGAAACATATACAAAGCTCCAGGGCAAGCAAATCTGGTAGAAATAATGGGGGTTGCAGAACTATTCCCAAGATTTGTGGATGAGGAATACGCGGGGGATATCACCAAAGATATTTCATTGGAGGAACTGGAAGCCACCATCAAAGGATTCCAAAAGGACAAGAGCCCGGGACCAGATGGCTGGACCATTGAGTTCTATACAGCTTTTTATGAGCTGTTAGGACAAGACCTCCTCAAAGCCATCAACCACTGCTGCCTAAATGGATCAATCCCCTCAAGCATCAAAGCCACCTTCATTGCCCTCATCCCCAAATCTGATAAGCCTGTGTCTTTTAATGAATTTAGGCCTATCTCGCTATGCAATTGTCTCTATAAGATATTGGCAAAAATCCTAGCAAACAGAATCAAGCCCATCCTCTCAGCCAATATTTCCTCTGAACAATTTGCTTTCCTCCACAAGCGCCAGATCCATGAAGCTATTGGTACAGCACAAGAGCTTCTTCACTCTATGCACAGTAAAAATCTGAAAGGAATGATCCTCAAGGTGGACCTCTCAAAAGCCTTTGATAGGGTAAACTTGCTATACATCAGAATGCTCCTCACCCACTTGGGCTTCCCTTTCCTCTTCATTAAAAGAATCATGAGTTGTATCACAGATGTACCTTTCAGTGTCCTCCTTAATGGCTCCCCCACCCCTTTCTTCACCACTGAAAGAGGCCTCAGGCAAGGCTGCCCCCTATCCCCCCTCCTTTTCTTACTCATTATGGAAGGGCTAAGCAGGTTGATTGCATCTGAACACAGAAGGGGACGCATAAAAGGGATCAAAATCACGGACAACTGCTTCCTTACACATCTTCTATTTGTAGATGATGTTCTGATCTTCTTAAATGGAAGTATGGCTGACTCATCGGCATTACAACATGTTTTTGATCTCTTCCAGAAAGCAACAGGGATGGTAATAAATGTACAAAAATCTACTCTAACGGCGTTTGGTTGCTCCCCACAAGAAGTCATCTACACAAAAAATCGCTTTCCTTTTCAGATTCACCCTATGGAGGAAGGACTGAAGTATCTGGGCTTCAGGGTAAAACATGGAGGTTACAGAATTGCAGATTGGATATGGTTAATCACAAAAGTGGAGAAAAGGATCAATGTCTGGTACAATAGATACCTCACAAGGGCAGGCAGACTCACTCTTATAAAAGCAGTGTTGGAAGCAACACCGGTGTACTGGATGTCCCTAGCTTGGATACCTCGAGGGATCTTAACTACGCTACAAAGAATTTGTTGCAGATTCTTATGGAAGGGATCAAAACAAGGAAATCTCTATGCCTGGGTTAAATGGGACACCATAGCTAGACCAAAAAAATGGGGAGGATGGGGAATAAAGAGACTAGATTTATTTGCAAATGCTCTGGCTGCAAAATTGGGATGGCAACTTCTCACATCAAATAGCCTCTGGCAGAAAGTAGTGATGGAAAAATATATTGCTCCGGAAAGCATATTCAGCTGGATTCGGAGGGAACACAGGGGAAGTGGAAGACACTCCATCATATGGAAAGCAGTCCTAAATTCTCTTCCCCTTATTCGGGAGGGACTGACATGGAGAATTAAACAGGGAAACTCTGTCCGCATAGGCGTCGACCCCTGGATTGGGTGTGGAAACATGCAAAGTCTATCGGGGCAGCTCCTAATACATCTAAGGGATCAAGGTGCCACGCATATTGTTCACATTGCAGACCAAGAAAACTCCAATTTTCTCCATCAGGCCTGGAGGACCTCACAAGATCTCCTCATACCGGAACAATGGAGACAAGAATGGGAATCATACACAGAGGCTCTCACTCAAGCTCACATCAGGATATCGGAGGGAGATGACGAGATAGTATGGGCTCTAGCTAAAAACGGTTCATACTCCCCAAAGGAGGGATACCTGCAGCTTATGAAAACTCATCAGCCAGAAAACTCTCAGCAATGGTGGAGAAAAATTTGGCATCTAAAAGCAGCCCCCAGGACGCGGCTTCTTATGTGGGCTATTCTATCCAACAAGATTCCTACTGGGGCAAACTTGAAAAAAAGATCATTCTATGGACCTTTCTAGTGCCATCTATGCAGAAATAATGATGAAGATACTGAACACCTCTTCCTTACCTGTCTGGTTGTACAAGAACAATGGTCTCTCCTCTCCTCACGTTCCCCCTCCCTCCACCAATGGCATGGCCAATCCATTTTTGAGGCTTGGAAAAACTGGCAGGAACAGCACTCTGGAAAAGACAAGAATATCCCTCTTCTCATGAGCTGGTCTATATGGATAGCAAGAAACCGTGCAATTTTTGACCAAAAACCTCCACACTGGCCTGTCATTATTGCCCACATATTTGCAGACCTTGCTCTCATCCCTGACGATCCTCCTCCAGCCCCCCCTCGGACCATAACCCCTGAACTCATAGATAAATCTATCCCCTGGGCATACTTTGATGGTTCAGCCCAAGAGGAAGGCTGTGGGGGGGGAGGCCTCCTTTATCTGAGAGAAAATCACTATTTCACACTCCAAATTCCCCTGGGAAGAGGCACAAATAACTTTGCTGAGCTCTCCACTGCAAAACACCTTATTTCTTTTGCACTTGAGAAAGGATGTTCAAAACTTCAACTGTTTGGAGATTCAAAGATTGTATGCAATTGGCTCACCAAAAAATCATCTTGCACTGCTTTCTCTTTGAGACACATTCTGGATGAGGCTCTCAGACTAACAAATGCTTTTGCAATATTTGACTGTCGCCACATATACAGGGAGCGCAACACTCGGGCGGACCACCTATCCAAGCAAGCAGCGCAGAGGCAAGAAGAGGATTGGTTAATACAAGAAGACCTGGATGGAACCTTCTTTCAACACTATCACAGACCCTTTGATGACTATCAGGCTCAAAGGGATGCTCATATCTGAAAGGGGTCCCAACATGCACAATTTACAGTTTTTCTTTTTACATGTTTTTATATATAAATGGTTTTATAAGACAGTATGGACTATGGTGGACAATCACAGCTATTTTGTTGTATTTTTTGGGGCAGCGAGCTACAGCTGCACAGCAACGACTGAAACAATGGAAAACATATCTTGTATATGTTAATTTTCTCTGCTTTCTTTTTGGATATATACCTCTCCAAACTCCCTGCGTGGATAAACAGTTTGGGGAGAGGAATGACTACTGTTTATTTTATCTGTTTCAGTTGTTTTGGAACAATTAACAGACTCTTTTAGAAGTTATTTTTGAAAGGCAACCAGCCTCAGTATGCATATGCTCAACATCTACAGAATGTAATTTCTTTTGACTTAATAGAAATTACGACTTTTTCTACGGGAAAAAAAAAAAGAAGTTAAGAGCAATTGTTTTTATTTTCTTTCATATCTTTTCTTGTGTGAGGGGTTAAGAATGATTGTTTTTTGCTTTCATTTCATGTTATGTGGTTTTGATTATTCATTTCATAGGATATTGATTTGATAGTCACAGATGATCCCTTAGAGTAGATTTCATTTCATGCAATTTCATTTCTGGAAGAGTGGTGTGCTTTTCAATTCCTGCAAGTGTGGTAGATTAAGACTTCAATTCTTGCAAGATTTCAATTTCGCGCATTGTACTGTAATTTCTTTTGAATTGATTGTTGAATTAGAATAGGTGAATTTGGTTTGTCGATATTTGGTTTCATAGTTAGGTTGATCTAAATTGGAAGGTAATTTCTAACGTATGTAGTGCACACATGCTTTGCAAGTTTTACGAAACCCCCGGGTTGAAAATTAAATGATAGGTAATTAATTTGCCTCAACATTTTGGCGTTGTTGCTGGGGAAGTGTGCATAGGAACTAGCTTTCAGTCTAGAGTTCATATTTTTTCATTTTTTTTTTCTAGATGCATGATTAAAGCATGTAGATGAGCTGCATATCATTTAAAAAAAAAAAATCGATACTAACCATTTATGGACAAAGGATCTAGAATGTAGATCAAACATTCTTTGGAGCACAAGGACTAAATTGAGGAATGGTATCGAAACGCAATTGCACCACGACATTCATACGTTCTTCAAGAGATCTTTGCAGCAAATCTAAAGGTTAAAATGATTTCTCATGTCCTCATACAGAATCAGGTACATTTCGCAAATTTGGATATGAAAATTTTAGAAAGTTTAATCCGTAAATGGCTCCATTGGAAACATTCATATACTTTAAATAAATAAATAAAATAAAAATTCAAGTAGATAAATTAGGAAAAACAAAATCAAGCTTGATTACATTTTTTTTAAGTTCTTGATTGCATTTTTTTTAAGTTTTTAGGCTTTAAATTTTATTTTATTTTTTATTTTTTTATTTTTATTTTTTTCTTACATTTTCACTAGCCTCACAAAAATATTTTCAACAAAATAAAAATAAAAATAGTTTACAATAAAAAATCATGTTAGATTTTTTTTTTTTAATGTTTTTAATAAGGAAAGTGTAAGTTAAAAAAAAAAAAAAGGTTCTCTTTTTACTATCTTCATTTCTTTACTATCTTCATTTTCCAAGAGAATTGACAAATTGATAATTGCTCTTGTGCAACCTGTAAAAAAAATAAATTCAATTGCATTAGCTTAAAAATCAAAATCCAAAATTCATCATTTAAAAAAGAATAAAAATAAATAAAATTAGATCTTGCTTTAAATTGCTGCATATTTGGCTAATCATCTGTAGCTCAACTTCTGCCTGCAATTCAATATGCATTTGCACCAAATATTTGTTTTAAAATCCGATCCCAATCTTTTGCATAAAACAATAAACAATGCTCTTGTTATAATTTTCTGGATTGTGGTTCAATTGATGGATCGTATGAGGCGAATTCGATGAACCATTGTTGTTGTTGTGAAGAAAGCATTATATGAGGTTTCATCTAGACTTCATGAAAATCCTCCCAAGTTCACATTCTTTGTGAAAATCAGCTTTGCTAATTGCAAACTTGATTTCTTGCTCCAGCTTCAGGACCTCTTCCCTTTGATGCCTCTGAGAATTCTCCCTTGTTTTAAGATCTTCATTCAACTCAGCAACCCGTTTTCCTAACATTGTAACCTGTCTCTCATGTTCTTCTAGTACCTTGCTCTTTTTATCTAGCTCTGTCAAAAACTGTGAAAATCGAGATTCTGCTAAATGAATTGATGCTTCACTCGCATGTGCTAAAGCTTGAAATTTGGATAGTTTCAACCTAACATCTTCCAACTCCTCAATGTACTGCTTCCCAATAGAGGCAACCGAGCTTTGTGCTTCAGAGAAGCTTGAGATTGGAAATTTTCTCGCATGAGAAGCAACAACCATTATTTAATTCCAAGACCCAGCAGTTACCTGAGCATTTTCCCGAAATGCGTAGCAGTTTTCAACACATCATTTTAAAACACTATTTATGGCCAAATGAAAACGAATTTCAAAAAACTAAAACGTGGGTTTCCTTCAGAATGGGGTTAATTAAATTACACAGGAGCAATTTTCTTGATTTCGTAACCGTTTGGGACATTTTCAGGGTTCTTTGCAGCCTTATTTGCCAAATTGCATGAGAAAAAAGGTTTTTAATTAAATACAGAGACAATTGCGGCCATGATGGAAGGAGGAAATCTAGTTTTCTCTCGCAAACATCCACCAAGAATCGGATCTCCCTGATCTACAGGAGGTAGATCTTCCATGGAGATTATTTGTGAAGTGTTGTGGTATCTGCTCTTGCCGGGCATCTTGGCCTACTGATCGAATTGAGAATCCCTGATCATTTACTGTGTGTAGCATTTAGGAGTTTGCAAGTGGAGATTAAAGATAAAATTAAGAGATGTTTCACTGAGGGCCGTGTTGGGGTTATGAAATAAATAGAAGCGTTGGATGCAACCATTTCAATGGTGCGTTCTACAACCAAAAAATATTGAGCCCTTCGGTAATATTGGCGGTGAACTACTTTCGAGTTTCGGAACCCTGTTACGTTGAATTGTTATGTCGAAAAGAAACTGTATATTAGAATATGCTTAAAATTGTCAACTGTACGTTGGACTCCTATTTTTATTCAGTCGTGCCAGTTCATTTTCATCTGGCTATGGCTTTGGATATGAGAGTCACTTCAATCGCCATGATTTTAAAATACCGTGAAGATTATCAATTTTTGATGATATTTCGAAAGTAATAAGGTTTCTCTTAATGTTCTTCAGATAAGAGCAAGAGCCGGTATTGCCCTAGCTGTGATTCTATTTATAGGATTTGGATTCTTTGCTAGGTTATTCACAAAACATCCAGCGGTCTTGGAGGTTGTAAGATATGGAGTTTTGTTTGTTGTTAGTTCTCAACCAATCAATGCCCTCACATTTGTATTTGATGGCCTTCACTATGAAATGGTTTTCATGGCAATTTCATTTTTATTATTACATTGATTTTTGTTATGTTTTATTTTGTTGTTACACTTTTTTTTAATGTTATATGTTATGTATAATATTTAAAATGCATGTATATGTTTTGTATAATATTTGTTTTTTTTGCATTTTTTTATTTGTTTAATGAAGTGTTTTTTTGTGTGTTATAGGCTTTGTTATATATATATATATATATATATATATATATATATATATATATAGATATAAGTTTGTACATGTGCTTTTATTTTTCCTTTATGTACATTTATTTTACTTTTTAAGATTTGTAAATATTTCATTAATTTTTTTAGATTGTATATTTTATTGATTTTCAAGAAAATTGCCATGAGAAAAATTGTCGAAAAATTTTGATGCGAAATCTGGAGAAATTTGAGAAAAAGATTGTTGTTATGGTCCACTCAAACACACCTGTCGAAGCAAACACTAAAATGTTAATTTTTCTGGAAGAGGTATCGATCAATTTGAATATTGGACTGGTATTTGCTCATAACAAAAATGCATAGTTGTATGTACTTAATTGTTTTTTCAGGATTTTAGCTACAGAAATTGCGCAATTCTGCAACTGACCAACAATTCTGCAGCTCTGTATTTAACACAACGATCTATTTGTCAATACATTCTAATCAGAAAATCATGATCAAAATTTATTGGTTTTGTCTAATGATTATGTTTTCAAGCATGATGCAGGAAAGAAGAAGAACTATGAAGGTGCTTTATCTGCAAGATCAATTGATGAATTTTTTATTAAGGATTGTTCTGCAGGAATCATTAAGCATTCATGAATAATATTTCTTTATCTTTATGAAATTCTATGATTCAAACACAAATTGAAGAAATTGTTTTCTTTTAGAAATTGGATTTATATCGCAATTGTGAAATTGGACTGACCATTTGAAACGAAAACACGTCATGAACCTGTCAATTATGCAAATTTTTCATATGTACCTAGAGAAATTTATCACTTCTCTTTGAACACACTTACATTTATTGCAATGTTAGTGCCATGTTTATTTTCAGGTTCCAGGGCAATCGGAGAATTGAAGGAAGCCAATTGTGCACGATTGGTTTTCTACAACCAATTTCAAGAAACATAAACCAATTGAATCCATTTCTATCATCCATAAATGCCATCATTTTTCCTCTCCAAACTCACAAGCTATCCAAGCATTTTCACTAAGCATCGTCATCACCATTTTCCTTGCAAGTGTCACATGTTTTCCACTTACATTTTCCATTCACATTTTCCATAATTTCCATTCATTAACCCATTAATAGAGACATTCAGCTCGCTTACATGCTGATTTTTCCTTTTGCTTTCCGTTCACTTGTTTACCCTCTTGTCATTTTCCTTTCCATTAAATAAACCTTGATCCACTGCAAAATTTTCATCTATAGTCCTTCCAAAATCATCATTTCATACTCGCGTTAGATGATGGAGGATTCATAATGCCTCCCTTCTAACAAGTCTTGGTCTATCGACATCAGCACATTATCTAGGTTAAAGGCTAGAGTTCTTATTAGTACCTTGAGGCTTCTATGCATCAATGACAAGTTATCTCGCCAACAATCGTGGGAATACATCAATGTCCCTTGATCGTTGGATCTTGCAAGTGGCTCGGCATCAGCTCATCTATTCACACTTTACAAGATATACCTAGGTACCTTGGCACTCATTGACATTAATGGTGAGTTTTCCTCGCATTGGTTAATGACATTCATCAATGGCTGGTAATCCAATGACTTCTCTTCATGCTCGACAACAATACATTTATTCGCCTTATTAGAATTGTACCATCGAGTTTTGTAGCAGGTGAAGACTACATCATTTCAACATTTTGCAGCAGATACAATAGATTTAGCATGAGAAATAAAGAATCCATTTTCACCACCTCATTCACCATTTATGCAACTAAGAAGCAGATGAAATTCTACATTCTATTCCATGATCTAGTAGCAGCTACAACTTCTCTACATATGCACAGTTTGTCCACTTCCTAGGTAAGTAAAGGTATGTTATTTCCTAACTTTTAATCATAGAATTCCTTGAATATTGAAGTTATAATTTTTGGAAAATACTTCACCATATTTCCTTTCCCATTAAAAAAAAAAATACCGTAAACACCTTTAGTTGGGGGGGAAGGGACATCCATTTATTATCACATCCATATCAGTTCACTCCATTTCACTTCATTTCATGCTAACATACTTTTCCTAATTGTTATAATTGCATTATGGTTCAAAAGTGATGTGATTTACAAATAAATGTTTAAATAATGATCAAATTATATGGTTCATTTAAAGATGCATTCTTAAATATGTTCAATGAATCTTGCAGAAACAAAAAGAAACAAGGTATTGGAACACAAGAACCAATACCGATTAAAATTTGGTTATCACACAAGAACCAACCAAACATGTTGCAATTCAATGTATGACAAGGAATACTTTGCAAAAGAAATGAAATTGTCAAATACAAAGTTTAAGGACAATTGATATAAGCCAAGCTCATTCAAAAGCAAATCATGATTAAGCAATGCAATAGATCGCATGAGGACATGCAATAACGTCAGTTGGCGGGTATGTTGAGTCTCCAAAGTATCTTCAAAATATCATCCACTTTCACCTTTATGGCCACCATTTCACTCACGTGTCACAACTCCATAGCCATATGATCTTTCATTAGCCTCCATTTTCATAATTATATGGGTTCCATTTGTGTTTTCCAAAAGTTAATGATTTCTTGTATTATAAGTGAATTAAATGGTTAAAACTTAGAAAAATGACATATACTTGCTAATACTTAAAAGTTGCTTGAGTTTCATGACATGTGTAGGTCATTTGGAAGCTTCCTAGGCACCCTTATGTGGACTCCAATGCTCAAATTCGAATTCCCTTCAAGATATGGAAGAAGATTTGGATAAAGGTCAAAGAGGATATGTGTCTCATTAATACCTATTTGAGTTGTAACTCTATGAGATTTTCTAAGGATCGAGGGAGAGAATAATGGACCTCCATTAATGAGTTAGATTCTTATATTTTTGTATAAATAGGAGAGCCTTCTCCTTTCAAAGGCATGTGTAAAGTTGGGGAAATGCTCATGTTTTGAATATAGAATTTAGATTTGGCACCATGCTCATGAGTGATGTTCACTTTGATTTGGTTATGCTTGCATTTGGAGCCTCTCAACTTTCCATCTCTCATTCTTTTGGATTGGCCACCTACAATGTGTGAGATTTGTTTTTTTTTTAAGATTTATTTCTTTCATATATTTCCTGTGTGAGAGGTTAAGAGTGATTGTTTCTATTTGTTTTCTACCTAGAGGTTAAGAGCGATTGTTTTTATTTGCTTTCTATCTAGAAGTTAAGAGCAATTGTTTTTATTTGTTTTCATATGTTTTCCTGTGTGAGAGGTTAAGAGTGATTTCTTTTATTTTCTTTCTACCTAGAGGTTTAGAGCAATTGTTTTTATTTTCTTTCCTATCTAGAAGTTAAGAACAATTGTTTTTATTTTCTTTCATATTTTTCCTTTGTGAGGGGTTAAGAATGATTGTTTTTGCTTTCATTTCATGTCATGTGGTTTTGATTATTCATTTCATGGGATCCTGATTTGATAATGCACACATGATCCCTTAGAGTAGATTTCATTTCATGAAATTTCATGTCTGAAAGAGTGGTGTGTTTTTCAATTCCTGCGAGTGTGGTAGATTAAGACTTCAATTCCTGCAAGTGTGGTAAATTAAGATTTCAATTCCGTGCACTGTACTATAATTTCTTTTGAATTGATTTTTGAATTAGAATAGGTGAATTTGGTTTGTCTGTATTTGGTTTCATAGTTAGGTTTATCTAAATTGGAAGTTAATTTCTAGCATATATAGTGCACGCAAGCTTCGCAAGTTTTATGAAACCCCCGGGTTGACAATTAAATGATAGGTAATTAATTTGCCTTGCCAGTTTGTCTTGCACATTTACTTTTTTCTTTTATGTGGACACTTTTAAACTTCGAGCATGTTGGTTTTCACTGTATTATCTTTCCTGTGTGTTGGTTTACCTTAATATCTTTCTAGTTAACCATGCCTTCACCAACATGGGTCAACCAATGCGTCGGTGGCTGGAAATATCACTTCATGTGAGTAGGCCCATGCACTGTTTAGCATAGGATTAGGAGTAATGTTTTCTTTCTTGTTTCCTTTTCTTGCATGTTTTTATTTCATTTACGTTTGTCCTTTGCTTTTTTTTTGGTTTGCTTTTTATGCATCTGTAGGTTTAGCTTCACATGAAATCATGTTTGTCTCTTAAGACAAGCAGGGTTAAGTACAAGAGGACTTGTACAACCATCAACAATTGGTTATGTGTTGTCCTATCTCTTTATGAAGATCTTGTTATCTTCAGTCGATGATACCCTGATGCAAAATATGTTTTTTTCAGAGTGAGTCTTGGTGAAAACACAACGCTTGCATTTCTAACTAGTATCGCCTACTATAATCAGTTTTTCTATATTCAGTTAACCCTTGTCCACTCAGTCAAGTAGAGTAAGGTAAGGGGGAAAGCCTTAACACGTATGTCAGAGGTATATATAACATACTTATCTAAAGGGACAACCTCTTATGCTTGCAATAAGTCGGGATCCCTCTTCCGCCTCATGAAAATAAATAAGTGCCTATGCATAATTCTCTGAAAACAAAAAAATGAAAAATGAAAAATAAAATAAAGGCGAAAGAAGAGAAATGATTCCTACACAGAGAGGTGATGCAATTAACTCTGCTAGGGTACTTACCAGGGTTACTGGCAGTGGAGCAATGCTTGTGTTCCTGCATGACTCTACTAGGGTATTGTCTAGGCCTACTGGAAACGGAGAAACGCTAGAGATGAAACTAAAACTCTAATAGTCATATTACTTGTGCATCAATATACCTCTCTTCCCTAATCGAAACAACTCAGTTGACTTGGCTTGGTATGTGTGCTAACCGATCAAGAGAATGGCAAGGACTATATCTTTAACTCAAGCTATTGAGGAAGCCATGACGATTAAAGAATTGAACAATACTTTTGAAGGATTTAGACTCGCTTTACACGAAACAAGGTCCATACATAGAGTTAGATTTCTACCAGTGTGTTGCCAATGTTGTAGTGGCTACAACCACCCACCATAATTTTTCCTTTTCTTTGTTTTGGAGCCTCCCTCCTTCAAATATTAGCATCCTATTTTGCACTGCTCAGGTACTTGTGTTTCATTCAAGTTTATCTTTCACTTTGTATCTTGTGTTCGCTTACTTGCTTTACTAACTAACCATAAGTTGACCCCATGACTTGGTTTACATCTGGTTCTTGCGATGTCTTGGAAAATTGTGCAGGCCTGGAGGGAAGCCTTCTTTGATCTCAAGAATTGCGTAGAGTAGCCTGGCAGCCTGCCTTGCTCTCAGAAATTGCGCAGAGCAGCCTGGCAACCTGCCTTGCTCTCTAGAATTGTGTAGAGCAACTTGATTGTTAGCCTTACTCTCCAAAATTACGCAGAACATCCTGATAGTGAGCTTCGGCTCAGAAATTTCATAAACCCAATTGACAATTTGTCATTAGCTGGGAAATTTCACAGAGCATGAGAGGCAACCAAGCCACTCCTCCCAGAAATTGTGCGGAAGCATTCCATCCGTTGTTATCTTGATGCATGTGCCGAAAAGTTTCCCGGTTCCCTCCAAAACTGTGCAATTTCTCCATGCATGCACGAAAACCTTTCCCAAAAATTAAAAGGAGCAAAAGGAAAAAAGTATCCCTAAAAAATAGGGATATATTTTTAGCACTGCGAGTTACACTCGAGTCATTTTTAGAAACTTCTCGCCACTTGTCGCTTTTTCCTAGATTTTGGCATGCACGTCATAAACCTTGAATATACCAAACCTATTTAATGGATGCCCTAGAGCTTATTCTACACATTTGATCTTAGAGGTCTGGAATTCCCGCAACATCTAGGAACCTTCGGCACAGTCGGCACAACTTTTATTAGTAAAAAAAATTTTCAAGTCTTTTGTTGCTTTTTCTATCGCTTTTATTTCCTCGGCTTGTGTGAGTGTTGTTTTGCATGTTTTGTTGAACGACTACTAGCGTTTTAGTGTGGTTTAACTTGAAAAAGTGTTGCTTCATGTTTTACATTGTCTTTCTTAAGTGTCGCATGAATAACACTATTTTTGCACTAGCAGTCATCATTGCGGTGACAATGGTTGTTTCACATTCATCTGTCCACACAAATTTTGCATCCTTAGGTAACAATTGAAAAATTGGAAATTCTATCTTACAATTTTTTCTATAAAACGTCTATAATAGCAAGCATAACCGATGAAACTATGTACTTGTGTCAGTGTCTTAGGTGTAGGAAAAATTAATATTACCTCTACCTTAGCAAGATCAACCCGAATTCCTGCAATTGAAAGCAGATGTACCAACGTTATTCCTTCCTTCATCATCGTATGGAATTTTATTGTACTAAGAGAAACATGTGTTTGCTTACATCTTTTAAGTACTTTCTCTATTTTTTCTAGACCTTCCTCAAAGGAAACCCCATATGGGGTGAATTCATCCATGTAGATTTCAACACTAGCATTGACTAGATCATAAAAAATCCCCAATATTGCCCATTGTAAGGTAGAAGGCACATTCTATAGACCAAATGGGAGGACTTGGTATGCAAACGTTCCCTAGGGGCATGTGAAGGTAGTTTTATCTTGATCCTCAGGGCTATTTGGATCTAGTTGTACCCACTAAATCTGTCCAGAAAGGAGAAGAACTTCTTTCCAGCTAATGTATCAAGGACTTGGTCAATAAAAGGTAAGGGAAAATGATCCTTCTAAGTTTCTTTATTTAATTCCTTGTAATAAACACAAATCCGCCACTTTCCATTCTTTTTCAGAAAAATGACTAGTGAGGATACCCATTGAATGTCCAAGATTAAGTAAATAAATCCCACATCCAATAGTTTCTGTAATTCGTCTTTGAAAATGTTCTTTAAAGCAAGATTCATTCTTCTATGTGGTTTCCTAACAGGTCGACATTCTTCTTTAATGTATATGTGATGAGTACATAAATCAACATGGATCTCTTTCATGTCTGTATATTACCAAGCAAAGGCTTCTTTCTATTCTCGAAGGACTTTTAGTAACCGTTCAGGCTGGGAAGGTGAAAGGTCAAGATTAATGTTTAATATCTTCCCTGGTTCAATTTCTACAGGAATGTTGTTACGGGGTATAATTATAGGAAAATTTTCAACTTCAGTCTTTGGTTCAATAGCATCCTCAACATTGAAACTCATAATAGATTCTAATAGCTAGCGGTTTGAATCAGAAATGGACTTGGGACTACTGATATAAGAGATAATGGCATCATATTTTGTTTCATCCTTAAAGCAGAGGGCTTCACCAATAGTAAGAATGGGTCTAATTTCTTCGTTTTCGGGTTCGAGCCCTTTCGCAGGTAGAAGTTTTTGTGTTAAGGTAAATCTTGGTTTATCTCATGAACTCGGTCTGCAAGGGGATAAAGAATAAGATTCTTTGTAACTTCCCCACTGTATATTACCATATTTCCCGACCGACACCCAATGTAAGCGTCTGCAGTCGCAATCCAAGGTCTTCCTAAAATCAAAGGATGCCCACTGGCTGGGGATTGGGTATGTAATATTAAAAGATCAAGAGGGTGCTGCCATGAGTCTTCTGAAATAGTTATATCTTCCAAATTCCCTACAGATCTTATAGTAGACCGATCTACTAATTCTAGGACGGTGGGAATTGGTTTAAGGTTTCACAGACCTAAGGTAATCATTGTTGCAAAAGTTATAACATTAACTTCTGCCCCCAAGTCTACCAACACATTCAGGATATCAACTCCATTAATATGTACTGTGATAATCGAGTTCCCTGGATATTCGTACTTAACAGGTATAGACTTCCCCAACATTATATCTAATAATCTTCCTATAACATGAATAATGAGTGGATCCTTTGGTTTTCTTGCAGGTTTCTTAGAGAAGTATTCTTTAATATTTTTGGCATAAATTGGTACGTCCTTCATAGCATGAAGGAGATTTTGACAAATAGATTTTGCAATTCTCCTAAGAAATAAAATTTAGGATGAGGACTTTGTTTGCTCAAGGATAATCTCTCAAGATAAGGTGGACCAGTCTAACATCCTCTAGTACAATTTTTTGAGAAGGGGGTCATTGTTCCATAGGAATTTGTGTTGACTCATCCCCAATTGTTCCAATAGAATTCCTAGGTTTTGATCCCGAGAATTCATCATCAGTATGTTCAACAATTATTGGTGAAGTCTGAGTATTTACCACCCGACTGGACTGAAGATTTAATATATTACATTCCATGGTGGTAATACTGTATGCAGGAAGGTTGAGTGTCTCAACCTGTTCAACCCCCCATTGTTTAGATTTGGGTTGGATTGAACAAGCAGTTGTGGAAGAAGAGGGGGATTACTGGTGGAGGCATTAGAGGGCGGTTGTAACTGATGTTGAGGCGTAGGCTAGGAGAATTATCCTGAAGGAGGAGGAGGTCCACGCTAATTATAGGACCATGAAGGAATTGGACCAGACTAAGGGAACCATGGTTTCCAGGGCATTGAATATTGATAGGATTGCAGCTATGAAGGTGAAAAAGGTACAGACTGAGGCCCAAAATTCAAATTATTAAAATATTGAGAAGGGTCTTGAGGCATACCTTGATTCATGTTTTGTGGTCGTGGTTTCCATGGTTTCCTTGATCCCATGAAGTAGAACTGATCTACTTCTTCATTTTCTCCCTGAAAAGTTGCCTTCATTCTAGGAAGAGATGGACATGTGTTAGTGGAATGGCTTTGTTCACATATTACACAGGTCTCGATAGTATTTAGTGGATAATCCTTCATTAAGTGCTTCTTTCTGCATTGAGTGCAGAAAATAGACATGGCCTTATTTGCTTCCGTTTGTTTTTGTTTTGCCTATAAAATGTCCAATTGTGGGGATAATGTGCTCAAGATATCAATCCTCAAGTTGTCCCGCAAGTTTCCAATTTCTTCTTTTGTAACTCCACCGCTGGATATCTTGAGGGTTCGGGTCCCCTGCCTCTACCTCGTAGCTCCAGTGAACACTTAATGCACAATTCGCAGATGGTGTCAAAATATTCCTTTGATATGTCTCCCTTTCCTACTACGTTCAAAAGTTCCAAAGATTTCTCCCTTAATGCTTGGAGAAAAATTATTTTCAAGATGTCCTTATCCAGATCACTATGTCCTGATCTCTACAAACTGTATTGGAAACATTCCACAAATTCCTCCATGTTCTCATCCTCTTTCTTCATAATCTTAAATATTTCTTCCTTAACATCTTGGTATTTGCAGTAGTCTTGAAACCTTTCGAGGAAAATCATCTTCATATCGTCCCATGTAGTAATAGATTTCCCTCCTAAACCCATGAACCATCTCAAATTTGTTCCCTTCAAAGTGGCAGGGAATATCTTCAATTTATGTGCATCAGAAATATAGTCATACCCCCGACAGACAATGTTGAATTCAAACAGGAAGGTGTCTGGATCTTCAGAAGAAATACCATGAAAGTTAGGTAATGTTTTCAGAGGAATAGGCTTCATAGGTGCATCACCCCTGATATCACCAATTGGGAACTCGATCGAAGAAGTTGCAAGAGCCATGAATATCTTCCAATATTCACTTGGAACCTCAACATGTTATGGTTGTTCTATAATGCGTGGTTGAGTTTATTTAACAACGCTCCCTTGATCAAATGGTGCAGTGAATTCCCTCAAGTCTTCTTCTTCTTCTTATGAACTCACAATGTTCAATTCTCTCGATCCTCAACTTACTACTTCTTCTTCCCTGAATTGTGCTTTTGTTATTGCAGGAGGTTCTGGTTGTGAAACTGATTGCCCTCCAAATCTCATATGAAATCTCACCCTAACAATAGCTCGTGATGATGCTCCTGCTTCAGCTCTTGAAATGATTTCTTAGATATAGGTATTTCTACCTAGATCTTTCCTTCCTCTTTTTGGGGGTCTTCCTTTGCCCCTTTTATTTGTATCTTTGTTCATGCAATCAAAAAATAAAAGGAAAACATTCAAATAAATTGAAAGCTCAGGACCTGGAGCAGGGTGAAAACTTCCCTCCCTAGGATGAGAGAGTGGCCCCTAAAAATAAAGTAAATGAAGGAAATCAAACCAACCACAAAATTCTTAAGCTCAGGACCTGAAACAGGGTGAAAAAACAAACTTCCCTTTTGAGGATGAGAGAATGGTTCCTATGAAAGAAACTAAAAATCTAATGCTCAATACCTAGAGAAGGGTGAAAAAATTCCCTCCCCAAGATGAGAGAATGGTCCTATGGTCAATATTGGTCATATTTTTGTGCCTTCAATAGCCTCCCCGACAACGATGCCAAAATGTTGGTGTTCAGATATGAATCATATAGTTCACCCAATTCCACATTAATTGTCAACCCGGAGCTTGACTGGTTATTTCAAGGCTATCATGCAAGGTATATGCAGGCTACAAGTTCCCTACCCATTATTGAACATTCAATCATAACATAATAATGTGTAACAACAAGTTATAATTGTAACAACAAATAAGAGTAACAACAAGTTAAAACTCACAACAGTACACTTAAATCATTACATAACAAAGAGATAACACAATAGAAAATAAGCCTACACACATCTAATCCAAAAACGCTTGGTTAGGAGAGTGGGCCCAACTCCCTGATCAGGTCTGTGGCAAGATCGAGATCTATAAAATACTCAAAGGATTGACAATTATATTAATCAAAATATCATTACAAAGGTTTGTTGTTACAACTCAAAAATATCGTATATCTCCTAGCAGTTCCTTGAGATACAACATAATTCAAAGATAGCACTTGTGTTGGTCGAGAGGTTGATCCATCACTGCAACTTATATCCAAAGATAGTGCTGACAAATCAATAGTAATCATACGTTGAATCATGCCTTCGATCATCATTCCTCCAAATCTACGCAAAAACTTAAGTTAGCAAGTCGCTTTAGGAAGTAATCCCCTCAATGATTAACAATTCACAAAGACATGACAATATGTGTACCTTCATTGTTTAGAATGTAAATTGAGCAACAAGGGCATGAAATGAGTACAGAAAAGGGCTAAAAAGGTGGGTAAAAAGTGGGCAAAATTAGAAACCAACACGCCTCTCGACGTAATTATTTTCAAAGTGCTTGCTACATAACAAAGAAAGTGTACAACAAAAATATTATATATCTCCTCACTTACCCCTAGTACCCTCACCCTATGTTCATGAGAGTGGGTCTAGGAGGACATGAGGGGGTGTGGGGGAAATGGTAAACAAATACATAATATATTTATTCACCCCAACCCTATGTCACCCTAACATTATGAAAGTGTTTGTGTAAGGGGGATATAACAATAAGGTGACCAAATATATAATAATAGGGTGGGACTCGCCCTCTTGTCTCACCTCCTCCCTCATAATAGGGGATATAACAGTAAGGTGATCACATATATAATAATATGATGAGACTCGCCCTTTTGTCTCATTTCCTCCCTCATAATAGACATGTTTTTAATAAGTTTTGTATAAATATAATGATAAAGTTAGTTTTTGGTATTTAATTCGACCTCAATTAGAACTTGGATCTTTCTGTCAGTTTCGCCATGTACCTCCCTCGTTATCTAACCCTCTCATAAAAATCATTTGCCTGAATCTTCATCTTTACCCTGCATTAAGTTTGTCATTATAATAATCATTATAACTTGTTAAAAGATCATTATAGTATTAAATGAAAAAACTTGCAATCCTAATCTCAAATTAATGTTTACATTAAAAAAAAAATTATAATTTTAATATATAATTTTAATAATTAAAATTCTAACTATTAAAATAATTATAAAAAATCCACAAGTTATAATCATTATTATAATTTACAAAAATAAAAAATAAAATATTAAGATAATTATACAAATAAAAAATTTAATATTAAAAATAAACTAAATCACACCTCTATAAAACAAAACATAATTAAATTGAATAATTTAAAATATAAAATAAATAAAATATGAATATAATAAGATATTAAACACCTAAACTCACCTCCATTCATGCTTTACATTAACCACTTCATCATCCTTTATAACATCACACATACCTAGTAACATACTTCTCCCATGTGTTTAAATTTGTCCCCACATATGATAAGCCTTACAACTTGTTATTAAACTACGCACCCAGCTTGTTATTAAATCAAAACCTTTGTTATGGATAAGCTCCACAAGCGTACTTGGGATAAGGATCCAGGGATAAAGAAAAAGTATTATATTGAAGTGTTTAATCCCACTCAGAGTCATCAACAAAAAACGTACATAGAGGCCAATATTTTTTGGAGAGCCAAAATTATTATTGCTCGGTTAAAGACTAGTTCTCATTGTGAAACAAGGCACTGGAAAAGGCCAAAAGAAGTGTGGGAGGAAAGAGTATGTATTTTTTGATCTTCAGGAAATGTGGAAATAGAAAAGCATTTCATTTTAGAATGCGAAGCCTTCAAAGACAACAGGGAAAGTTATGCAGATATTATGGTAGTTAGCTCTTGGGATAATCTATTTAGCGAGGGTTTATCGAAAAGTTGGGAACTTTTATTGTGATGCTTCACATGAAGAGCGCCGAATGCATCAACCAAATGAGGAAGAAATTTGTCCCATAGGCTATCTTTAGCCTCATAGACGTTAAAATATTTTTATTTCTTTCTTTATATGAACCCAATGAAAATTCCAACAAAGACGTGCATAATGACGATAATCTCAAGCCTTTAATAATGCTTGTTAACCATCGGAGAAGAAGAAGAAGAAATTATTTTAACATCCACTAGGCTAAAGACAACCTATGGGACAAATTTCTTCTCCATTTGGCTCTTGTTTTCAGCCATTTTCCTATAAAGTCTCACAATAAACACTCCTAGCTTCTTGACAAACCCCTCATTGAATACTTTATCCCAAGAGCTAGCTGGAAGAATATCTACATAACTTTTCCTGTTCTCTTTGAAGGCCTCACATTCTAAAATGAAATTCTTTTATGTTTCCACTTTTTCGGAAGAGAAAAAAATACATATTATTTCCTCCCACACTTCTTTTGGCCTTTTCCAGCGCCCTGTTTCACAACATAGTTGATGAGAATTAGTCCTTAGTTGAGCAATAAAAATTTTGGCTCTCCAAGATATATTGGCCCCTATGTATGCTTTTTGTTGATGATTATAATTGTGATTAAACTCTTCAATATAATACTTTTTCTTTCTCCCTAGCTCCTTCTCCCAAGTACGTTTGTGGAACTTATCCATAACAAAAGCTTTTATCTCTTTATTATTTGTGGGACACATGCTCAAGAAAATACCCCATTTACTGAACCGTTTGTTATTTTGCCGCATCAAGTCTTCTTTCTTTTGCAAAATATGTCATTAAACACAACCTTAGGCCATCTGCCCTTTTCCATTTGCTCAATTTTTTTTAAATACCTCATTACTCGCACCATAGCAATTGCTTCAGTAGGAGCAACCCCTGTTTCACTTAACAAGATAGCATAAGGAACTTCATTTTTAATTTTGAATTTTTTTGTAATCAAACACTTCTGAATTTTCTTATTTATTTTCCACTGCATGTCAGATGTATTGCTAGCCCACAATTCACAACCGTAGAGAATCATCAGAATCAGTAAAAACCCAAAAAGAGTTAGAGTGGTTTTCCAGTCCCATAACTTTGTCTCTCTACACCTATTTTGAAAAGCATAAAATGCTTTCCAACCCCTCAAAGTTCTTTTCTTTCTATAACCATCCCAACTTTGATTTTTGTTGAAGGAAATTCCAAGGTATTTGTAATCCACAACTTCTTCATAATGTTTCCTTCAAAGTAGAACTTATGTTGGTTATGTTTTCTTTTGTTAAAGAAAACCACTAATTTCGTGTTGCTAATATTGATTTGCATCCCCACCCTTCTACAAAAAATCGCAAGGGAAAGTAAGTCCTCTTGCAAATCCATAGCAAATTTATCAATTAGAATAAGGTCATCTACGTACAAAAGAAGCCTTATAACAAACTTGTCCAAATGGATATCGTCAACCCCTTGCGAATTTAGCCACTCTTCAAGCTTATCGATAAATAAACCAAAAAGGGTAGGAGACAACGGGCAACCTTGCTTGACCTCGATATCACTTCTAAAACTTTCAAAAATGTTTGCTAAATTTCTAATTTTGACTTTCACCTCTTCATAATACCTATGCACAACTGCTCTCAAATTCTTTGGAACCCCAAGTTCCTCCATTCTGTGCCAAAGCTTATCCCTAAGAACCATGTCAAAGGCTTTTCTGGAATCAACAAAGAAACAAAATAATTCTTCCTTTTTCTACCAAACTTTTTGAATGATGTGCCTTAAATTTATACCATGATCAACTATGGAATGTTTAGATCTAAAACATTCTTTCCCTTTAGCACGTTTATCTCTTTCTTCTGCCCACTTGCTGATTTTATTTTGTAAGATGCTTCCAAATAACTTTGCAAACAAGGGGTTTATCATTATGGTGGTATAACTAGAGGGATTATTGACGTCACCCTTCTTGAAAAGAGGTAGTGTCAGACTAGTTATCCAATCTGTGGGGAAACCATGTTGTACGATGTTATTGAGAATTTCTGTAATGTAAGGTGCAAGAATTTTTAAGCCCCACTTTAGATACTCTTCTTGGAGTTTATCCAAGTATTTTTCTCTTCCAACACCCAACTTCTTGATACCCATCTCTACCTCTTTCACTGTAAGAGTTATTTATCAATGTTGACCAAGGGAGGAGAGTCAACCTTGGGATCCTACTCATAAAGTTGTCTTGCATAGTCAAACCATTTAAAAGTTATAATATTTTTTCAATTTGCATCTTTCTCGGTTGGAGATCCTTCCAAAATTATTTGGGGTTATTTTTCCCAAGGAAGATTACTTCTTCTCTCCTCGAAACCATGAAATCTACCCTTTTCTTTCTTAATACCTACTTGAAATCTTTGAGATTTATGTTATCCTTGTTTGATTATGTCCACACTATCCTTGCCTTTTTGCATTCCTCGTCAAACCAAGCATTAACCAAAAAACAATTTGTTTCAAACTGCTTAATTTTTGCTCTTTTGCACTCTACAAGTGCGCTTTGAATTAAATGTGTTAATTTGTAATTATGAAGGTTGTGAAATGGGATTTTCTCCTTCTCAAAGAGCCTCTCTAGCATTATTTTGAAGGTATTACAATTTTCTAGAATCAAAAGAAATTTTCCCTTTGGGTGATTTTTTTGAACACATTGAGTTTTTGACCCTAGTTGCTTATTTATGAGAAACTTAAATAAATTGGCTTGTGATGTGATTTTAAGTCCCAAAGGTGATCTCCAATCAAAATTTCCTCCATTTTCTCACACAAAATATGCAAGAAAATTACATAATCTACTACACTTTCTCCATTGTAAGTATTGCAAGTGAAATTACCAAACTTTTCCCATCTAGTCAAACCATTACAAATGAATAAATCAAAAGCCCCACATAGAGAAGAAATTGTTCACCAAAGAGATTGTATCTCTTATATTATTATTGTTATGTTGGCTTTGATTATATTGTGACCCCTTAGACTCCTATATATAGAAGGGAGGTTTAGTCATTTGTATCATCCAAGAATTGTTCATTTGTGTAATGTAAAGGAGGTTGCCCCCTCAAAGAGGCTGAATTCTAAGGTGTTGATCAATCTTTTCTATCTTTTTGTGAGCTGGTTTCCTAACATTTGGTATCAGAGCTTTGGCTTCTAGGGTTTTGCTGCTCCAAACAGGTCATCGTGGCATTTTCGCTATAAATTTTTTCTGTGACGTTTCATAAGCTTAAAAAAAAAACCCATTTGAGCCGAAATTGTTCTGAACTTCGGGTCCGAATTTCAGATGTTGTATCACTATATTTGCAAAGATATGATTTGAGGAAGTTAAGGTTTTTGCAGACTCTCGAATTACATTCCAAACAGTTGACCTGGGGAAATTTGTCATAGCTTTTGTTTTGAGCATCAGATTGAAATTTTGTAAGAAGTTTCAGAAAGAGAATGGCCTGTAGTTTTCTGTGTATCAATTTTAGGTACTGAGGTTGAAACAGTGACACGTGGAACGTCGTACAAGTTCGCTCTACTAAACTAGTCTATAATCTGGTCACCGTGGGAGATTTGGCATAACTCTTCCTTGGAGAATCCAATCTTGATCAGACTTGCGGGGTTAGAAGGAGGACTCAAAGGGATACCACATGACGAGATTTCAGATATTCGAGATCCGCAGTTATAGAGATACAACAGATTCAATATCGAGCACTTACAAAGTGAAAAAAAAGTTGTCTAGTTTTTTTATTTTATTTTGCATAAGACTGGTTTGAAAAATTAGTTTGAAGGAATTCAAAGGGAATAGTGAAGAATTATTAGCAATCAAATGCCCCGAAGAAAGAAAATGGAAACACCTAGTAAGCAACCTAAAATATCTAGCATGACTAATGAAGAAGAGGAAGAAATGCAACATTATATATCAAAATTACAAGACCAAGTACAACAAATTTCACTCTCACTAAAGGTAAATGAAGCCAAGATGAATGGCATGGAAACTAATATGAATGGCATGCAAGTTAAGATGGATGGCGTGGAAGCTAAGATGAATGGTGTGGAAGATAATATGAATGGCATGCAAGTTAAGATGGATGGCGTGGAAGCTAAGATGAATGGCATGGACGATAAGATGGAAGAATTGAAAATAAATTTGAATAAGTTGCTACAAGAAATGGTCACTATTGGTGAAAGGGTAGTAAAGGAAACTCATGATGAGAACAAAAGAAATGTTAATCATGATTTCATAGACTCTAATGTTGGATTGAAGACCCACCATGTTCCAAAAATTGATATGAGGAAGTTTGATGGAAAGGATCCGAGAACATGGATACTACAGATGGAGCAATTTTTCGATCTCCATAATGTGCAAAACACACAAAAGGTGCGTATTGCAACTTTATATTTGGAACCAAATCAGTTTGTATGGTATCGATGGCTTTGCTCTCGTAAATAAATTGTCACTTGGGCAATTTTTACGGAAGAAATGATAGCACATTATGAGGATACAAAAAGCAACACCTTTTTTAGCCAATTGATAAATCTCAAACAAAAGTGTTCAATGATGGAGCACATTGAGGACTTCCAAAAATTGAACATAAGGGCAAAAGATAGTCCAAAGGAGCATAGGATTGATGTGTTCATGGGGACTTTAAAGGATAATATACAACATGAGGTTCGCCTTTGGGAACCTGATTCATTGGAGAAGACATTCAGGTTAGCAAGAAAAATGGAAAGCTAAATTATGGCAACCAGGAAACCTACCACTCACAACTATAAGGATGAAAGTGTTGTTTCCCCTAGCCTTCCACAACCTACAAGGTTGACACCACAACAATTGGAGGAAAAAAAGAGCAAAAGGGCTTTGTTATAGCTGTGAAAGAAAATACACTAAAGTTCATAATTGTGTTGAGAAGAAATTATTCTACATAGATTGTGAAGAGGAGGAAGAAAAGGAACATGAAATGTCAAAAGAAGAGGATATACTCCAGGAAAAAACCCTAGATAAAGAAGAAATGAATCCAACCATATCTTGTAATACATTGGTTGGAATTACCACTCCTAAAACTATCAAGATAGAAGGACATATCAAGAAGAAAAATGTAATAGTGTTGATTGATTCAGTAAGTACCCATAATTTTATTCATTGTAAGATAGCAAAGGAATTGAATTGCTTCCTATATCCAGCACCAGAGTGTCAAGTGATGGTTGCAAGTGGAGGAACCATAAATTGCTCTGGAAAGTGCCATAATATCAAGATATCCATGGGAGAATATGTATTGAATAGCCCAATGCTTTCCATTCCAATGGGTGGTGCTGATGTTGTACTAGGAGTCCAATGGCTACAATCCTTGGGTACAATAGCTTTTAATTTTCAAGAACTTTTCATGAAATTTTGTGTGGAAGGAAATGAAGTTGAATTAAGGGGCATTGCAGGGAAACCGGGAAAGATAATAAGCTCTAATGGTATGACAAAGCTTCTAAAGAAGGAACAATGAGGTGTAATTGCACAATTATGTTCGCTAGAGGTTCCCACATCAAAATTATCTATTTCTCCATATCTCCAAAAATTCTTGGACAATCATTCAAAGGTATTTGAGACTCCCAAAGGTCTCCACCTATTCGTGATCATGATCATGCTATTCATTTGATTCCAGGAAGTGTTCCTCCAAATATCAGGCTGTACAAATATCCCTATGCCCGAAAGGGTGAAATTGAACGTATGGTTGCAGAAATGTTAGAGGCTGGTATAATTCAACCTAGTCAAAGTTCTTTCTCTGCTCCAGTAGTATGGTGCACAAGAAGGATGGATCATGGCGCATGTGTTCGAATTATAGGGAGCTCAACAAGCTCATTATTAAAGATAAATTTCCCATTCCTGTCATTGTGAATTATTGGATGAATTGCATGGATCAATTTACTTCACCAAGTTGGTCTTCGTTCAGGATATCATCAAATCAAAATGAAGACTGATGACATTCTGAAAACAACATTTATAACTCATGAGGGTCATTATGAATTTTTGGTCATGCCTTTTGGCCTTACCAATGCACCTTCTACATTTCAAGGTTTGATGAATTCCATTTTCAAACCCTTAGAAAATTTGTGTTAGTATTATTTGATGATATAATAACCTACATCAAGTCTTGGAAGGATCATGTTGAACATGTTGACAGGGTGCTCAAACTATTGTAGGAGAAACAATTATATGCAAAAAGCTCCAAATGTTTCTTTGGAGTACAAGAGGTGGAATATCTAGGTCATATTGTATCTCATGAAGGTGTTAAGGTAGACCCTAGCAAAATTAAAGCCATTAAGGAATGGAAAACCCCCACATCCATAAAGCATCTGCGAGGATTTCTCGAGTTGATAGGGTATTATTGCAAGTTTGTTAAGAATTATGGGAGAATAGCAGCACCTCTAACAACATTATTGAAGAAAGATGCATTTTCATGGACTCCAGAAGCAACAAAGGCCTTCGAACATCTTAAAGAGGCAATGTGCCAAGCACCAATCTTAGCTAGGTCGAACTTCACAAAAACCTTTATTATGGAATGTGATGCTTTAGGAAATGGAATTGGTGTTGTTTTAATGCAATATGAAAGACCCATTTCTTTCGAAAGTCGTCCAATCAAGGGAAAGTATTTACACAAAGCTATTTATGAGAAGGAAATGTTGGCAATACTACATGCACTTAAGAAATGGCGACCCTACCTAATGGGAAGACACTTCAAGGTAAAAATGGATCATGATAGTCTTAAATACTTTTTAGAACAAAGATTATCCTATGAAGAGCAACAAAAATGGGTCACAAAGATGTTGGGTTATGACTTTGAAATCATCTACAAAAAAGGGAATAAAAATGTTGTGGTAGATGCACTCTCAAGAAAGGATGAAGATGTGGAAGCATTGTTGTGTGCCATTTCTATTATCCAACCAGATTGGATAAACGAAGCAAGGGAGGAATGGAAGAATGATGAAGAAGTGTGGGCACTCATTCAAAAGTTACAACAAGATCCCAGTACATCTGATACATTTAGCTGGAAAAATGATTCGTTATGGTACAAAGATCGTTTATACCTATGTAAGAATTCCCAACTCAAACAAAAGATTCTTATGGAATTGCACACTTCTCTGCATTCAGGATTTTTAAAAACTTACCACAGGGTTAAGAAGGAATTTTTTTGGGATGGCCTTAAATCGGATATTCAAAAGTTTGTGGCGGAATGTTTGGTTTGCCAACAAAATAAAGTGGAAACAATTAAGACCCCAGGTCTATTACAACCTTTATCCATTCCAATCCAACGTTGGGAGGAGGTTTCAATGGATTTTATCACAGGTTTACCCAAGTCCGAAGGAAAGAGTGTCATCATGGTGGTAGTTGACAGACTTACCAAGTATGCACACTTTTGTGCATTATCACTTCAATTTAAAGCTGGTACAATTTCTACTACATTTATGGAAACAATTCAAAAGCTACATGCAAACCCAAAGATTATTGTAAGCGATAGAGATCCCATTTTCACTGGAAATTTTTGGACATAATTATTTTCTTGTCTCGATACTCAGTTAGCTCATAGCTCATCTTATCATCCTTAATCTGATGGGAAAATTGAGATAGTAAACAAATGTTTGGAAGGATATTTTCGTTGCTTTGTATCTGATAAACAGACTCAATGGGTCAAATGGTTGCCTCTGACTGAATGGTGGTATAACACTTCCTTCCATATTGTAGCAAAAATGACCCCATTTATGGCACTTTATGGATATCATCCACCATCCATCACATCATATTTAAGAGAAAATTCTAAGGTTCAAGAAGTGGAACATCACATCGAGCATCAACAAAAAGTTCTCCAACTCTTAAAGGATAACCTCACGTTGGCGCAGAATAGAATGAAACAACAGGCAGATCAACATCGCAACGAAAGAAGTTTTGATGTAGGTGATTGGGTATTCATATGGCTACAACCATATAAACAAATTTCCCTCAAGAAGCTAAGAAGGATAATAAATTATCACCAAAGTATTATGGTCTGTAAAAGGCGTTGCAAAAGATTGTTACTATGGCATACAAATTGGAGATTCCTGCAGCTTCCTGAGTGCACCCAGTTTTCCATGTTTCATGTTTAAAGAAGGTTATAGGAGACAAGCTCCTAGTTCAAACAATATTGCTAGAACTTGACGAGGAAGGAAAAATCATATTGGAACCGGAAGCACATAGAAACAAGAACTTGACAGCTACGAAATCGATCAATTCCAGAGTATCTCATCAAGTGGAAGAACTTATCCGCTGAAGATTTCACATGGGAGGATCATAATTTTATATAGAAGCATCCAGAAGTACTCAAGCATTGAGGACAATGCTTTTTGGAAGGAGAGGGGCATGTTAGGCCCCTATAATATTAGTGATTCCCCCATTACTATTGGCATTGTATCGCTTATTGTTATTATTGTGCCCCTATTGTCTCCATATTGTTATTAGTATGCCCCATAGAAACCCACTATTGTTATTTTGTGCCCTTATGTTATTATTGTTATGTCGGCTTGATTATATTGTGACCCCTTAGACTCCTATATATAGAAGGGAGATTTAGTCATTTGTATCATCCAAGAATTGTTCATTTGTGTAATGTAAAGGAGGTTGCCCCCTCGAAGAGGTTGAATTCTAAGGCGTTGATCTATCTTTTTCTATCTTTTTGTGAGTTGGTTTCCTAACATATTTCTATGAAGCAAATTATGTCTCTATATTCTGCAATAGGCCCTAACCCAAGTCCTCGTCTCCATAGGTAACCTCTGTAGTTACAACAAACTAATCTTAAGGAAACCCGGGTATGAATTGATTGATATTTGTTTTGACATGCAAGATTCATAGTTAAGTCTTTGTCCCTGCTTGCCCATACTGACCTTGCTTCCTGATTTCCCACTAAAGAGTTTGTTGCCTCTTCTTTATTATATATTGCTGCCCTATTTTGGAAGGAGGTCCAAATCGCGTTATCACAACTTTACCTTTTTAAATCCATGCTCTCTTGCCCTCATCTCTTACTACCCTAACCTTTGACATTTTCTCCCTCCTTTCCTCTTGTTGTCTTATAGTTAAATCTTCTTCTAGAAAATAACGAGAACCCCTCAAGAGTTACTTCTTTCTTAGAATGATATATTTATCATGCAAGTTAGGCATGATGACTTTTATGGGTCTGGATATATCATTGTTAAACTTACCTACCCTCCATGCTTCGAATATTTTTCCTTTCCATAACAACTTGTCATTGAATAAGTCCCTTGCAAGGTCAAGAGTACATTCATTTTTCCCATAGTCTTTCACCCCCTTAATAATTATGTTTGTTGCTTTATATTTCCTTTCCTTGCTTTCTTTATCTTGCATGTTGCCGACCCAAATGTTTGCTTCTCCTTCCCTATTAGCATAATTGTTAATAAATTGAGCCCAAGTTTTGGAAACTTTTTTGGAACCTCCTTTCCTTTCTTCCCTATCAAGAGAGCTTTCTGTAGCAATGCCACTTGCACCTTCAAAACTTTATTGCTTTCTGCTAAAGCCTATTTTATAGTTGTCATTAAATGAATCGTATGATCTCTTTCATGCTCTTTAGCTTCTAAAACCTCCAATCGCTTGTTTGCACTTAATAATTCTTTCACATAAAGATCAGATGACCATGTGAGAGGTGTGGATGTGGGACTATAGAAGGTAGAATCATCAATGAATTTTCATCTGGGCCTGTTGTTGTCACATGCTTACAAAGGGGACTTGTTTGAATATTGCTTATTGTGAAGGGCCCGAGTACTTTCACTTTGAGATGTTTTTTCCTTGTCTTCTCCCATTTTAGATGGGCTAGTCTTCGTTTTAAAATGCCTCGATATTGTTTGGCATTGACCCAAACCCACTTCCTAGTTATGGTTGATGATCCGAATTAGATCCATAGAAGACTGTCAAAGAACAATGACTATATCAGGTCGGGAAAAATTTCTAAAGAAATCCAAAACAGCGATCAAAAATACCCTGAACCAGTGGTAATGGCAGCCAACATGGAATGACGAGGACTTCGGTCAAAGCGCGCTGACCAAGGCCCATGGAGACCGAACAGGAGGTTAAAGTAACCCCTGGGAGCCCCAGATTAGGAAACAGAGGTGGTTTTTGATGCACGATTAGCACGCTTAGCGCTAATCGCACATCGCTGGGCAAACAGGGCCGTGAAGGAAAAGCCCAAGCACTCGGTCGTGTGGGGGAACCGGAGAACCGTGGGCAGAAAAGGAAAAAGCACTGAAGGTACAAAAGTGGGATCCGCGCTCTGGAAAACCGGCGGTATTGATCAGGGCACCCTCAAACAGTAAGAGGTTTTGGATGAGAGCGGAGTGATTCCATACACCAAACGACACGTGGCAAGCGGAGGTGAGAGAAAACCGTTGTTGATCGCACGCTATCGGTCGAGCAAGTCAACCGTGCGAAACGTGCATATGGCATCGGATCTGGAGACCCCAGACTGGACGGCTGAGATCGCGCCTGATGGAGGAAGCAGAATCGACGAAGGAATACATCGTGTTTTAGGAGGATTTGGAATCCATTTGACTACCACGATGGAGGAAGAATGCATCCATGATGTAACTAAAGAAACGAACCGACGAAGCATGCTAGCGCCGTTTAGAGGAGGAAAAGTGGCCACTCCCTGAGCGTTGATGATGACGCCGAACAGGGAACTCCAAGCGCAGCTACAGAAGGTGAATTGACAGAGGCAGAAGAGGAACCGAACAGGCATTGGAATGAATGGCTAAAATCCATGGATAGAGACAGTCAAACAGGAGGAAGTTAGATAGTTAGTCAAAGTCGAGAGACGAAGAAGTGGAATAGTGAACCCAGAGAGGAGGACTAAACACAGAGAACAGTAAAGCAAAATAGAAGAGACAGAGGGCCGAGCTGACGAGAGGCAGCATCGAGCACCAGAGAGCTCGAAGATTTGAGCCATCCCATAGAGGATCTATCCGGGATGAGCACTGCATTAGGATCTTGCCATTGTAGACCAGAGGGTCACAGAGCTGGTAGGAAGAAGAAGAGTCTGTGCACTCCAGTGGCTTGGGGAATCCAAGAACCACCCTTCCAAGCAAAACTTGCTTCAAGAGAACTCATATTGAGTCCCTGTATTGTAATTCTCTGCTTAAAGGCACAATAAAACAAGGCCACCACTGAAAGCTGGACTGGAGATGTAGCCCTGGAGAATAGGGTGAACTCCTTATTAATTTCTTGTGTCTTTGTGTTTGCTTACTGTATTTCTCTGTTGTCTTTCCATTTTATTGCCTATGTATTAACAATCTAATCGATCCGTTACTTCAATAACACAGAACACACACCAGCACATGAGTCTGTAATACCTTTAAACAATAAATCTTTAACTGATGTCACTCATAGGGTGAATGTTAGATCAAGTGGTATCAGAGCTCTAGGTTGTAAGGTTAGACAAGCTTGTGTTGGTTTAGCTCTGAATGCTCACAAGATCAAAGCTCAAATTAGGAGAAGGAGAGTTGGTGGAAACTAATCTTGAAATTGGGAGAGTCTATTCTCGAAAGATAATGTCAGAGGAAGGTTCTGTAGGGCCAGACCCTCAATTGATAGAGAGATTCCTAGCTATAAAGTCTATGGTAGAAGAAATGTATAGAGACTTTAGAAAGCAAAAGGTTGAATATTCATTAGGTTCTAAACAAGATAAAGGAGAAGATGAGTCTCACTTCCATGACCACTCCAAAGGAAAGGGGAAAGAGGAAAGCTTTCTCACACCTCCTAATAGCCCTGTGCATAATAAGAAAGAATCTTTGATTAAGCTAGATGTTAAATTTGATTTGCGTATATATGATGGAGAGCTAAATGTTGAAAAGTTGGACAATTGGATTAGACAAATTGATGTGTATTGCAGGGTATAGAACATAGACTCAGACAAGAGTAAGATTCAGCTGGCAAGCCTACGGCTAGGAGGCACTACCTTGGTTTGCTGGGAAGGCAGAACCCAAGCTGATATGAAAAGACATGGCAAGACCATCTCTATCTGGAGTGAATTTGTTGCTGCAATCAAAATGCTAACACTCCACAAAAAGCCAAAGCTTCATGCACTCACTATAAAAAGGAGGGGCATGATGATGAGCATTGTTGGATTCTGCATCCGGAGCTGAGACCTAAGAAGTCTGAGGACAAGAAGAAGAAGACAGCTACAACTATTCAGAAAGATTTGGGGTTAGACTCGGGAGATGAAACAACTATAGCAGCCACAGGTATAAAAGGTAAGAATTCTGAAGCATCTACTAGTAATTCTGCTCAATCTGTTATTGATGAAGAAAATGAGAGAAAAAGACATGAGCTTTTCCATATTCAAGTTATTTCCAAAAATCAAAAGATTGATACTTTGTTTGATAGTGGCTCACAAGTAAATTTGATTTCTGAAGAAATTGTAAAGAAATTGGGATTAGCAACTACACCTCACAAGAAACCATACCCATTAGGATGGTTGAATGATAAATCACAACTACAAGTGACTAGACAATGCAAACTCAAGTTTTCTTTTGGGTCAGCATTTGTAGATGAGGTTGAGTTAGACATAATTCCTTTGGATATATGTGGAATTGTTTTAGGAAGTCCTTACTTGTATGATAGAAAGGCTATTTTCTATAGAGCTGAGAACAAGTATCTACTTGTTAAAGATGGAATCGAATACTTTGTAAGAGCTCATAAGCTCAAGAATAATTATACTCTCATAAACTCAGGACAGATGAAAATAATGATAAATTCATGCAAACAATTCTTACTGATGGTTGTAAAGGAAAAGAAACCTGATAAAACCAATGTATTTGAGGGTTGTAATGCTGAACAACAAGCTGATATAGAAAAGGTTGTTTCAGAGTATGATGTCTTGTTTCAAGAACCTAAAGGTCTGCCACCCAAAAAGGGAATAGTACATGATATTATTTTGTAGCAAGATGTTCCATTGCCTAACATTGGGATGTACAGGTTGTCTGCTTTAGAGAATGTTGAAATCAAGAAGCAGGTGCAGGAGTTGCTCGAGAAAGGGTTCATCAGGCCTAACACATCACCATGTGTGTCATCAATCGTTTTGGTGAGAAAGAAAGATGGCTCGTGGAGAATGTGCATTGATTATCGAGCACTGAATAAGATAACAATCAAAAATCGTTATCCCCTTCCTCGCATAGATGATCTTTTAGATCAATTGAAAGAAGTTGTTTATTTCACCAAGTTGGATTTGTACAGTGGATACCATCAGGTTAGAGTTGCAGAGAAAGATGCATGGAAGACTGCTTTCAAAACAAAGCAGGGATTGTATGAATGGTTGGTTATGCCTTTTGGCTTAACTAATGTTCCTGCTACTTTCATGAGATTAATGAATGATGTACTCAGACCTTTTCTTGATGATTTTGTTATTGTGTATCTAGATGACATTCTGATTTTTAGTAAAACGTGGGAAGAACATTTAAAGCATGTTAAGCAGACATTAGATGTTTTGAAAAGAGAAAAACTTTATGTTAAACTCTCAAAATGTGAATTTGGCAAAACATCTCTAAACTACTTGGATCATATAGCAGGGGTAGGTGAATTGAAAATAGATCCCTCTAAAGTGGCAGTCATTGTGAACTGGCCTAAACCCAGGTCTGCTACAGAAGTGAGAAGCTTCTTAGGAGTATCACAATATTGGAGAAAGTTCATTTATAACTTCTCCTCGATTGTAGCTCCCTTACATGCTTTAACATGATTGAATAAGGTGTTTGAGTGGGGAGGCAAACATCAGAAAGCCTTCGACACCTTGAAAGAGAAAATTAGTACAACACCTATAGTAGCACTGCCAGATCTACAAAGACCATTTGAGATCCAAACTAATGCTAGTGATTATGCCATGGGAGCAGTGCTGACACAGCACGGTAAACCCATATGTTATCATTTTGAGACTTTTAATCCTGCAGTAGTTAACTATCCTACATATGATAAAGAATTGTATGCATTAGTTCAGAGTGTGAAAAATTTGAAATATTACTTAATGGGAAAAGAGACAGTAATACATACTGATCATCAACCACTTCAATATCTACACTCCCAAACTAAGTTGCAGCAATCGAGACATTACATATGGATGGGTTCTCTACAACAATTTCATTTAGTCATCAGATATAGAAAGGGCATACATAACAAGGTTGCAGACATGTTATCTAGACCCATTATAAATGCATCTACCATACTTAAGCATAATTATGTGCTACATGAAAGCTACATAGAACAATATACTCAGGATATGGACTTTAAAGATGTATATGCAACTTTGAGTCAAGGAAAAAGAGTAGAAGAATTGGACTATCATATAAAGGACCGACTCTTATATCATTGTGGGAAACTTTGCATTCCACAAACTGAGAGAGTAAAGATAATTAGGGAAGCACACACTTCTCTAATATCAGGTCACTTTGGGGTAAGTAAAACAGTTGCACAGCTGCAAAGATTCTTTTGTTGGCCGAAAATGAATGAGACAATTTCTAGATATATAAGAGGGTGTGCCATGTGCGCTAAAAGCAAACCCAACAATAAAAAACTAGGCTTGTACACTCCATTGCCAGTTCCTTCTCACCCTTGGGAAAGTGTTTCCATGGATTTTGTTGGAGGACTACCTAAATCTAGGAAAGGTCATGATTATCTATATGTTGTTGTGGATAGGTTCAGCAAAATGTGTATTTTGATACCTTGTAATAAACATATTACAGCTGAATAGACTACAAAATTGTTCTTTGAACATGTATGGGTTCATTTTGGACTACCCACTTCCATTGTATCTGATTGAGACACCCGATTTGTGGGGAAGTTTTGGTCGAGTCTGTGGGAACTGATGGACACCAAGTTGAAGAAAAGCACAGTTTTTCATCCAGAAACAGATGTGCAGACAGAAGTAGTAAACAGGATAGTGATACAGTTACTGAGAGGATATTGCAACAAACATCCTAAGCTTTGGGATGAACACTTGTGTTATGTGCAGCATGCTTACAACAGAGCCAAGCACTCTTCTACACAGAGATCTCCTTTTGAGACCTGTTTTGGTTTCACACCAAGGTCTCCTTTGGATTTTGTCTTTGGTAAAGATACCATGGTTGATGGACACAGTGATGTGGACAAGGAAACTAGGATCATTGAACAGATCTAAAAGATCCATCAGGCACCACAGGAACAGCTGGAAAAGAGCTAGGCCAAGTACAAGGCTATGCATGATAAACATCGGATGGAGCGTAGTTTTCAAGTTGGGCACCAAGCTTGACTGAATATCAACAAGGATGGGATGCAAGGTGAAGGAAAAAGCTAAAGCCTATCAGGTATGGACCTTTTAGGATACTTGAGAAGATTGGTGAAAATGCTTTTCGCCTTATTTACCAGCTTACATGCACATCTACAGTCATAAATGCAGATTGCTTGAGATTGTTTGAACCTTCAATGATTGAGGACCCTGAAGAGAAGAGTCAATTGCCTTCTATTGATGACCTGCTACCTGAATACCTTAATGAATTGCAGGAAGACACAATGCTGGACAGGAAGGTAAGGACAACGCGTAGGGGAGATGTTGAATACCTCAGGATTGGGCTCAAAGGTTCAAAGCCGACCAGTGAAAAGTGGATTGAGATTGGACAAGTGAGAAATCAATACCCTCACTTAGTCGATGCTTGAAAACCAACTTTTGGTGGTCCAAAAGCTTTTTCAGTGGGAAGGCCATGATCCGAATTGGATCCATAGAAGACTGTCAAATAACCATGATTGTATTAGGTCGGGACAAATCTCTAAATAAATCCAAAACAAAGATTAAAAAACACCCTGAACCAGTGGCAATGGCAGCCAACGTGGAACAACAAGGACCTTGTTAAAGCGCGTTGACCGAGGCTCATGGAGACCATGCAGGAGGTCAAAGTAGCCCTGGGAGCCCTGGATTGGGAAACAGAGGTGGTTTTTGATGCATCGCTAGGCGAACAGGGCCGTGAAGGAAAGGCCCGAGCACTCGGTCGCGTGGGGGAACCAGAGAACTGCGGGTGGAAAAGGAAAAAGCGCTAAAGGTACAAAGGCAGGACCTTCTCTAGAAAACCGGCGGTATTGATCAGGGTGTCCTCAAACGGTAAGAGGTTTTAGGCAAGAGTGGAGCGATTTCATATACCGATCAACGCGTGGCAAGCGGAGGTGAGAGAAAACCGCCGTTGATCGCACGCTATCGGTCGAGCAAGTCAACCGCGCGAAACATGCGTATGGCGTCAGATCTGGAGGTCCTAGATCGAACGGTTGAGATCACGCCCGATGGAGGAAGCAGAATCAACGAAGGAATACGCTGCATTTTAGGAGGATTTGGAATCCGTTTGATCGCCACGGTGGAGGAAGAACGCATCCACGATGTAACTGAAGAAACGAACCGACGAAGCATGCTGGCGCCGTTTAGAGGAGGACAAGTGGCCACTCCCTGAGCGCTGATGATGACGCCGAACAGGGAACTCCAAGCGCAGCTGCAAAAGGTGAATCGATAGAGGCGGAAGAGGAACCGAACAGGCATTGGAATGAATGGCTAAAAGCCATGAACAGAGATAGTTGAACAGGAGGAAGTTAGACAGTTAGTCGAAGTCGAGAGACGAAGAAGTGGAATAATGAACCTAGAGAGGAAGACTGAACACAAAGAATAATAAAGCAAAGTAGGAGAGACAGAGGGCCGAGCTGACCAGAGGCAGCATCGAGCACCAAAGAGCTCGAAGATTCGAACCATCCCATAGAGGATCTGTCTGGGCTGAGCTCCGCATTAGGCTCTTGCCATTATAGACCAGAGGGTCACAAAGCTGGTAGGAAGAAGAAGAGTCTGTGCACTCCAATGGCTTTGGGAATCCAAGAACCACCCTGCCAAGCAAAACTTGATTCAGGAGAACTCACATTGACTCCATGTATTGTAATTCTCTGCTTAAAGACACAATAAAACAAGGCCACCACTGAAATCTGGACCGGAGATGTAGCCCTGGAGAATAGGGTGAAAACTCCTTATTAATTTCTTGTGTCTTTGTGTTTGCTTACTGTATTTCTCTGTTGTCTTTCCATTTTATTGTTTGTGTATTGGATCAATCCGTTGCTTCAATAACATAGAACACACACCAGCACATGAGTCTGTAATACCTTTAAACAATAAATCTTTAGTTGATGTCACTCATAGGGTGAATGTCAAATCAGTTGATGAGGCAATTTTCACTTGTCCTAGATCATTTGTTTCCACGGGTTCTGAAATTTTTGCGCCGTTATCATGTTTGAATGCATTAATGTTGCACTTTTCTTTCATCAAATGTCTCCAAAAATGTTGAAAAATGTGTCCAAAAAAACCTCAAAATATAAGTAACCTACAACAACTGTATATGTTAAGCTCCAACCCCTTCATTGTTGTAGTGCCAAACTCCTAACTCCTCCACCCAACTTCGAACAATGCCTCCCTTAAACCCAAACCCATCAAATCCATCGACAAGGTTAACCACCTATCACCTTCACACCTGATACCAACCACAACAAATCGATTAAAGTTCTACAACGGTTAGGATCATTTCGGGCCTTACATGGCCTATATTTTCTCTCCCCTTCTATTACCTAATAGAACCCATAGAGTAACATCATATTGTGTTAAGACATGGTCTATGAGAATATTATAATATCCTTTTAAGGTTTTGTACCCCATGTCTATTCAATAAAATGGTTGACGTTTAATGAAGGTGTGCCATCAGTATTCCATAAACTAAACAGCTAAATTAAAAGAAGCAGTTATTACATGTTTTAGGGACTTCTCCACCCAATTAACAAACGAGTCAACTTATGACCCGA